>JAUPFV010000003.1:240424496-241091996 GCA_036936605.1 Limnanthes douglasii subsp. nivea | reverse complement strand
GGTGCCTTTTCAAAGGTTTTGGTGATCCCACGTGATTGCCTCAACGCAACGCATGAGCTGCGGTCAAAGCAACTTCTCGGACTGCACCTTTGTTGAGATTGCACTGCACCTGTAATATGCAGCTTGTAAGAGTTCCAAGTAAGAAAATGATTACTGTCTGGTAGTACTGAAAGGGAAATATGTATGGTGTCTTTCAAAAAGATATGAAACTCCTTTATAGATATTTCATAATAAGATACCGAGAGGTAGTAGCAGACAGTAAGATACTCTTAGGAGATACTACCTGCGGATAGTCGTCCACCCATGCAAATTTGCAAATGAGGAGGCTGAAATAGAGGAAAAGCTGCAAGCCATCCTGCAGCCGACGACGTCTGTTTAAAATTTTGCAATGAGGTTCATATAGTATACGATGTTTAAAATTTGAAGGTGTAGTGAATGTTAGAAGAAGATTCATTAAAAAAGAATTTTATGAAGCGGAGGAGGAACTTCCATTTTAGGACGACGTGAGCTGTTGGCAGCCGCGAAAGCATCACCCAAGATTGACTCATGTACCTATAAAAAGCTCAGCACTAAACTAAGAAATAACAGAAACTGATTTTAGATCCTAAGTCCTAAGATACATAAAGGACTCATGAAAACATTTTCGTAAATCATACATTAATCTAACCAGACAGACTAACACATTGAGCAAGAAGAGAAGACTAAAATGAAATTGAAATTGTAGATTTATGATTTATGATTTATGATTTATGATTTAGACAATTACAATTACCTACCTGCAGTACTAAACTAACCACATTTCCATTGAAATTGAATTTACATAGTTAGTTCTCTAATGGAGTAAACTTTGTAATTCAGACATAAACCCTAATTAACCCTCTAATCCTTCTCTATCCAATTTTTTACACAGACGGTAAAAACAAACTCTGTACTTGACATAAACCCTAATTAACCCTCTAATATTTCTCAGATGTTATACCTCTACGCAAAGATTCTTTCTTGTTCTTGATTCTTGATTCTCGATTCTTGACGTTGTCTCCATCAACTCCTTTTCCGGCATTGTTCGTCCATCAGTCCGTTTCCTGGCGTCGTTCGTGATTTGTTGAAGCAATAAACAAACGAGCTTCCATTCCATGGCTGATCTGATCCCATGCGTAAAAGCATTTTTTCATTCGAAATCTACCACAAAAGTTTCTATAGCCTCTCTTTAAACTAGATTCTAATTGCGTTTTACAATCAAAAATCAACCCTCCTTCACTTTCAAATATACTAATAATTATTGTTTATTGAATTTTGCAATCCTACGGCCTACAGGCCTCAAACCAGTTTCCTTATTTAATTCAAAATCAACATGAAATTATATGGTAGAGAAAATATGACCAATCAATCCTTTTTTTAAAAAAAAGATCTAGGGTTTGTATTTCAACGTTATCGCACCGTTACATATCTAAATTCGAAAAACAATATTATAATAAAAACAAAAACTATAACTATAACTATAACTAAAACTATACTCCTCCCTCAGAACGAGGAGATCGCAAATCTACACAAAGGACACACATGGTTGATCTCCAACCACCTAGTCACACAATCCACGTCAAATAAGTGAAAACATGGCATCTTAACGAGTTCTGTTCCTTCTTCGAAATCATCCATGCATATCACACACGACTTTTCATCATCACTGCACCTAACATTGAATGTAACTTTTTCGAGTTTCTCCACTGCGGATTCATCAGCTGGGATAGTCCTAGGAGCCGAAGACGGAACCAAATGAGTTCGGATCCATTCTTCCGCAAATCGAGCAAACTCAGGACTCTCGCTGTAATGAAATTCTCTAAAAACAAAAGTCTCAAGGCGAACCGCAATGGAATCCGTTGATCCTGAAAGTGTATTCAACATTTCACTACAGTCTTCTATGCGAATCCTCATAACTCGAGTCATGTAATATTTGACCCGAGTCATGTAATATTTGACCCAAGAGACTTCTTCTTCTTCCCAGAGTCTCTTTCCACTGAACCAACTTCTCATATTTTCCTTGGATTTTCTCGAATAGGTCACACACCTGTTCATAAAAGCGTGTAATCTGATACGGGTTTCAATAACGAGACGATGACTCAAACGCAATGTTAAACGAGAATCAGCGTGCTTTTCTATTTCGTATTCGTTAAACCACATCTTCTCGAGATAACCGACTCAAACACCAAAGAAAATTATAGGTAAGATTACGGTTAAAATATTGTATTTAGTGAGATAATCTTATGCAAATTACGAATTCAAAAGAAAAAAGTGAAAGAAAATGAAAAAAGTGGAGAAAATGTTAATGTTGTGAAATATTTTATCACTATCATTTTAAAGATAGCTATGGTAGATTTATATTCTTATCTTGTTAATGTTTTTTTTTAATAAAATTTATCTTGAAAAACTCATCCAATTCTTTTATAATTATATAGATATAACTATTAGATTTTATAAATAAGTTTGTTATAATATATATATCAGAATCTATCTTTTTTTAGTATGTCGGGATATTTTTTAAGAATAAGTTTGTTATATAATATATATTAAAATAATTATTTAATTTTTTGAATTTATTCAGATAATTTCAAAGACATGTTAGTTAAAAATATGTTATAATATCTTTTTAACATGCCTGTAACAATAAAGTAACATCAAGATTTTGGTTGGATAAAGTTGTATGAGTTTGGATCAGATCGATTGGACAGAGTTAGTTGAATCTGTGAAATCAAAGCTTGAGTTTATTTTTTAATAGGTTAAAACACACGTTTATAGTAACTAAAACTTATACACAAATTTATATCTATATTTTTGAGCAAGAGTGTGTTTAGTTGAGAACTATTAGGAGTTATACAATTAAATGAGGGGAATTGAGCTAAAAAAAAGGCATTTTTACTCCGTGAAATCGCATGTTTTGAATTTTAAAAAATTTTCGCTCCGTGAAATCGTATAAATAGAAGAAATTACGTTATCATAATTTCCAAAAAAAATATAATTTCTATACCTTCTCTCTACTTTCGCTCTCTAAACATAAATAGCTAAAACTAAAACTAAAGAAGTTAACACTATCTTTATCAATTAAATATTACTCATTGCCTTCAAAATCACTTAATCATATATCCTAACACTTAAATGACTTATTTGAAAAAAAAACATTTACATCTTAGTTATTAGAAAGGTTTCTCAAACCATAATGGGTATTTTGTTTTAGTTTAAATTGATATTGTTTTTAGTTTGTATAAGTCTTTAGTAAGTGATAACCTACTAAACAAAATTACAAAAAATGACAAAATTAAAAGATAAATGTTAGAAAATTAGGAAAAAACGATAGAGGTACGTCCGCCAATGCAATGGCGGACACGATGGTGCTGACGCCATTGCATGACGAAAACAGGGGGCCTGTCCGCCATTGCACGACGGACACAAGGGTCTGTACGCTAGACAACGACGGTCAGACCCCCTGTTTCCGCCATGCAATGGTGCCAGCACCATCGTGTCCACTATTTTCCCGGCGGCAAGTATCATCTTCTTCGACATGATGATGACGAAGAACACCACCTGGACGCCATCGTCTGGCGGAAACGAACATTTTTTCAACAAAAAAGATAGAATGGTTAATGTTCATGTTGGTTTTGTAAAAAAACAAGTTTCGTTACCATTTCGACAAGTATTTTTAAATTTTACAAAGTTGAAAAAGAAAAAGTTTTGGTTAGTTTAAGTTTTTACTTTTTATGATTTTAGTGAGTTTTAGGAAGTAAAATTTTTGGTTATGGTAGATTTTCTGTTTTGCAGCTTCATGAAGTAAATAATGACATAAAATGTAATTAAATGAACTTTTAACGATTTTTTGGATTTTTTACCTAGTGGCAATTTGTAAACATTGAAAAACAAAAAAAGGCGACTTCGCCGAGTAGTTTCGGCTTTTTTTTAGCAATTCCCTTAAATGAGAGATCTTTTCGATGGCTTCACACTATTTGGTCAGAATAGGAGATCATTCACCTTCTGCAATTTCATATTACTTTTTTAGTCTTTAATTTTTCACGGGAATTTTTTAATAGATTAATCGACTTAAGTTCTTTTTCCGACTTTCGATGGGTTCTCACGTTTCTTTGTCATAATATTATATTAGTCTTCTTCCCTGTCCTCCTTTGTGAAACAAGTCCAAGCAGATTTACTCTTTTTAGGTTGTGTCTCAAAAGGGTGAAGCGAATGATAAAATATTGTGGTGCGCAAGGTTACATATTTTAACAACGGTCCGTTATTTTAGTGTTGGATTCCAATTTTTTCTAATTGTGTTTACTATTTTAATGGTTTATTAGAATCAGAAATGTGTCGGAACCGATACGAATAAAGAACGAATCGGTAAAATTGGAACCGATAAATACCTATAACTCAGTAGAACACATTCACAAATAAAATCGTTCAACCGGTAAAACCAAATCGATAGAACCAATAAACCAAAACAGAATCAAACCGATAAAACCGTTAAAATTATTTTTCCTTTTATTTAATTATATTTAATATAATTTATTTATAAAAAATTTAAAAAAAAACAATTACATTTTGGTTTCACTCACAAAAGCAGCTAAAGTATTATAAGAGACACTTTATATAGATTTAAACGAATTGGAGTTTAAGGTGGAGGTTCTAATTTTCTATTATCGAAGAGGATTTCTCTCTAAGAAACTAAATTTTGAGTTCATTTTTTTCAGTCATATCAATTAATCACTGTGGCTAAGGTTTTACCGGAATCTCTTCCGCACCAACTTCTCGATTGTAAGAATAAGTTATTCCAACAAATATCGTCACCACCTGCAATCACAATCAAAGCAAACGAACTACCTCAGATCAATACACAAGTATTTAGATGTCCTACCTGCCTCTTCGATGCAATGAATCCAAGAAACTTCACACAATGAATATTCATCTCTTAATCAAGCTTATACTTTACAAAAACTATTTAATGTTACTATTACCTCAACCCACTTCTCAATCATGAGAAATAATCATGTTTACGAGCAAAATCCTAATCAAGAAACTATATCGAATATCCAACCACAAACCTCAACCCAACCATTGAAAACTTGCGCAGAAGTTACCAGAAGTATAATTAAATCCTTCACCCATGTCAATGTCAAGATTTAGCATCATGAATATTAAGTAGCAGTTGAATTTATGGAACACGAACAATATGTATTGGAATCAATGACCAAACATACACTGGTTGGTAAGTTTTCAATACGAAGACCACCCATGATTGAAATTCAAAACTTATTTGTGTCTTTACGCTTTAAGGGAAAATTATTCTCGCTCTTTGGGATCCCCATCATTTAATGATTGAGATATATTTACAAGAAGACATGAGAAGATTTGGAGGCGGAATGTGTGGATAGTTGGTAAACATACTCTGCGCATCTTAAAATGGAGCCCCTACTTTTACCCAATAGGAGAATCCTTGGTAACCTCTGTCTAGATAACATTACCCAATATCTCATCCTATATGAACAACGATGACACCGTTAGAACAATGGTTAAAGCCCTATGCAATCCTATAGATGTTTGGGATCCTTATAAAAATCATGTCATGTACAACCAACTAGCTCAAGTGATTTAAACGATTTACATTCTAGAGAAGACATTCGTGAGCTTAAGAGCTTGATTACGAGTATGCATTATCATAATAAAATTGATGTGAATCACTTGCTAGATTATCATGGTGAAAATAATGAATTTTGTGAGGTTAAAAGCAGTGGAAAAGGTGCGACAAAAACCAATTTTGTTATTATCTTATTATTTTATCGATTATGGTAAATTTTGTAATCTTCCCAAGTTGGAACTCGAGAATTATTAATTTTATTGATGTTATTAAATTATAGAGTATTAATTTATAAAGTTTAGTGTATCGCAATTATAATTTATATTCGAACGAATAATGTTAACTCTATCCTAGAAAATGACTCATTTTTAGAGTTATGTCATGAACCACTCCCAATGATGCAGCAGAATATTCACAAACAAAATATAAATGAAATTCTCGTACAAAATAACAAATAATAAAATTTTCAGTAAGAGAAGTGTATTAATAAAGAAACATATTTTAAGATTAGGTATCAGATGCCTTATATAGGAACATCTAGAACCCTAATCAAAATATTCTGGAAATAAAAATATTTAAAAAGAATTTCCATCAAATCTTGATGCAAATCTAATTGATTTTATATTTAAAACTAATTCCTAAAATGACTAAATTAGTAAAAAAATCTGGAAATAAGAATTTGGACCCCTAAAGAGTGGATATTGCTGACAAGATAATTGTTTGTATTCTCAACTATACCATTCTCTATTTGTTGCAAAGAATTCTCCATCAAATTCACATCATCAACATGCTTAGGCATACGTGCCTTTTCAAGTTTGATGAGACCCGTAACAAATAATGGTACTTTAGCGTGTCCTCCAGTAATATATATTTTTTCATTCTCATAAACATGCAATACGGTCTCAACTACAAAAATAAAAATTCTAATATCAACTTCTATCGAGAAAGATTCTTACAAGAATACTCAACTTTCACCGTCAAACTTGATTTCATGGTTCTCAACCATTGAACTATCATTTAAACCAGGACTAAAAACACATAAGTTTTAATTTCTTACCGTTATAAAGGAGTTATTCTTTTATCTCCAGTGCCTCAGTATCCTGGTTCACTTGTTGATAGAGTTAAAAAAAGACTTAGAGCACTTAATGATAAGATCAAATATTTTTCGGAGGATATTTACGTAATAGAAAAAATAGTTATTTTTAGATATATTATAGAGAGATAATTAAGCTATTTATGAAATATTTTAGAGAGATACGTTATGAGAGAGTAGGTTGGAATTAGAAATCTCATTCATCCCATTAAATACTTTCTACGCTTATTTATTGCCAAAATTGGCTCGAGAGACATAATGGACCCAAATGATCCATGAACCCATTTTGGTAACCCAAGACCATTGACACCATAAAATATTTATTATATTAAATATTTCTAATTATTACACTTTGTTACATTAACCTACATAGAATAGAATGAACTTTGGTTCAATCACGTATTTATCTGATTTCCCTACCAATAATTCAATCTTTATCCAAAGCCGCCTTAAGTCTTATGGATTTGTTTAAATATACTTGTATGCATTCTTCAAAGATGACTATTTAGTTATAATCATGTACACGTATCATGGACATGTCCTACAAAAATTAAATTATGTAATGGAGTTACGTGAATGATGATTAGAGTATATAATGGAGTTATAATGCACTAGATTTGTAGTATAAAAAAGGTCCTACAAAAATTAAATCAGTCACTTCACTCCACTACAACAAGCAAGCATGCACCAAAGCTTTCAACACCAATCTATACGGTGTAATTTGAATACTTCTAAAATAAATTTTAAGTGTTATTAGTTCGTAAAGAAATTATCTAAAAATTGCTAAGTTTTAATAAGGGATTTTCTAAAGTACTTAAATTTGTTCAACATTTTAGTTGGTAAACAATTTTCTTAAGGTTATTGAGTTTGTTAAGGAGCTGTAAGATTTATTCCTGAACTACATGAAGGACATCCATTATTGATATTTGTTGACAAACTATCGAAATTTATTCATAAACTACGGAAAATGTATGTATACATACTAGAGGTGGATACGTATTACAGAGGCCGGATGCACAAGGGCCTTGGTTCATTAGAGTATTAAGTAATTTACATCCACATGTACAAGACCATATCATATTCTTAAAAATCAAGGTAGGTATATATAGAAAACAGTATATGTATAATACAAGTATTAGGTTCCCATAATCGCAATATCAAGTTCTCATAAGAAAGTATCTTTACAAGCCGAAACATACCAGGTTCAGTTGCCAAACCATGACGAAGCATACCACATGGACGCCATCGCCTCGCGAAAACGGACATTTTTTGATTTTCTTTTTAAAATCATTTTTTAAAAAAAGAAAGATAGAATGGTTCATGTTCATGTTGGTTTGTAGAAAAACAAGTTTTGTTACTATTCGACAAGTATTTTTAAATTTTACAAAGTTGAAAAAGAAAGAGTTTTGGTTAGTTTAAGTTTTGAGTTTTAATGATTTTAGTGAGTTTTAGGAAGTAAAATGTTTGGTTATGGTATATTTTCTGTTTTGCAGCTTTATGAAGTAAATAATGGCATAAAACGTAATTAAATGAACTTTTAACGTTTTTTGGATTTTTTACCTAGTGGCAATTTTGTAAATATTGAAAAACAAAAAAAGGCGACTTCGCGGAGTAGTTTCGGCTTTTTTTAGCAATTCCCTTAAATGAGAGATCTTTTCGGTGGCTTCACACTATTTGGTCAGAATAGGGGATTATTCACCTTCTGCAATTTCGGATTACTTTTTTAGTCTTTAATTTTTAACGGAAATATTTTAATAGGTTAATCGACCTAAGTTTTTTTTCGGATTTTCGATGGGTTCTCGGGTTTCTTTGTCATAATATTATATTAGTCTTCTTCCCTGTCCTTCTTTGTGAAACAAGTCCAAGCAGATTTACTCTCTTTTGGTTGTGTCTCGAAAGGGTGAAGCGAAGGATAAAGTATTGGGGTGCGCATGGTTACATATTTTGATAGCGGTCCGTTATTTTAGTGTTGGATTCCAATATTTTCTGATTATGTTTACTATTTTAATGGTTTATTAGAATCGGAAATGTATCGGAACCGATACGAATAAAGAACGAATCGGTAAAATTTGAACCGATAAATACCTATAACTCAGTAGAACGGATTTACAAATAAAATCGTTAAACCAATAAAACCAAATCGATAAAACCAATAAACCGATAAGAAATACTCCACCTTTGTCATATATTCCATACATCATACTAGAAATACTCTGTTTTGGTTGTGTCCCGAAAAGATGAAGCGAATGATAAAGCATTGGGGTGTGCATGGTTACATATTTTGAAAGTGGTGCGGTATTTTAATGAGATAATCTTGTGCAAATTACTAATTAAAAAAAAAGTGGAGAAAAGATTAAGCTCTCAAATTTTGTACCACTTTTTCTATAAGGTTTGAAATCTGATTTATAGACCAATTGATAATGGTTTTGGTTTTCTTCATGTTTATTTTAAAAAAAATCATCCAAAATATTTTTTATTGTATAGATATAATTATTAGATTTTAAAAATAAGTTTGTTATATAATTTATATTAGAATCTTTTTAAACACATTAGGATTTTTTTTAGATAAGTTTCTTACATAATATATATCAATTGTTTTTTAATATTTTCAAAAATATAGTGTTACAAATATGTTAAAATATTTTTTTAACATAACAATAAATTAACATTAACATTTTAATTGGATTTATTGGATAAAGTTGTATGACTCAGTCTTTTGAATTCTTATCGATTTAATATTTTTGAAGTCAAAATTTGAGTTTATTTTATAATAGGTTAAAAAATAAAATTATATTAACTAAAAATTAGAAATAAATATATCCATAAATAATAAAATTTTGAAAGATTAAAAATTAAAAAAACAAATGTTATTTTCTAACCAAGTGTGTATTTGGTACAATTAAGAAAAAGGAAACGAGAGCTAGACTTTTCTCTTCAATTTTAGAGAGATGAATTCTTTTGATAACGGATAGATTTAATTCAACGATTAGTTGGAAGTCAATTTTCAACGATTAGTTGGAAGCCAATTTTCACTTTTTTTGTTGATCTTTTCGGTGACTTCAGATTATTTGGACGGAAGATTTATCGGATTATTCACCTTCTGCAATTTTAGGTAATTTTTTAGGCTTTAATTTTGTAACGGTAATTTTCCAATCGCTAATCGACTTCAGTTCTTTTTCTGACCTCCGATGGATTCTCAGGCTTCTTGGTCAGCATACTTAATTAGTCTTCTTCCCTCCCTTTCTATTAAACAAGTCCAAGCAGATTCATTTTGTCTTGGCTATGATTTTCCTGGTTAAGAATTTCTCGTTGGCACATAATTTGGATGTGTTTTGGAATTAAACGCGGTATTATCGTTGTCCATGCATGTTGGTAAATGATGCAAGTTGTGTACATTATTTCGTGTTCTTTGTATAGTATTCACAATGCGGGTTGTGTACATCACATCGAGAACGTGAGAGTTGTATTGATAATGTTGATAATGCGACTTCTTTTTCTTATTAAATTAGAATTTGAGAGTTGTGCAAATTATCGTGTGTTCTTTGTATAGTATTAACAATGCGAGTTGTGTACATCAAATCAAAAACATGAGAGTTGTATTGATAATGTTAATAATGCGAGTTATTTGCTAATTAAATTAGAACTTGAGAGTTGTGTACATTATTACGTGTTCATTGTATAATATTCACACTGAGACTTGTGTACATTATATTGAGAACGTCAGATTTTTATTAATTATGTTGATAATGCGAGTTATTTGGGTTATCGTATAAGCGATTTCTTCTGTGACTTGACTAAGCGACTTTTTTTTGTTATAGTTATTGCGAGTTATGTTTATTATTAACTAACCTATTGGTATTTTGATGCCACGTAACTGTTTTATTATTGTTCAATGTATGGTAAGGTATATCAAAACCACGAGTTTGTATTTTCAAACATGGTCACCAAACTGCAACCTTTCACGGAGTTTGGAAACTTTCAAAGTATTCAAGAGTATGTGGAAACCAGATGGGAGGAGCTGGTCAGAGGTAACTACATTATTACCTACTCCTTCACCGATTACAAAAATTGTTTCTTTAATAATGAGAAAGGTTTTGTTGGTTTAGATTTATATCTTACTTTGGAGAGTTGAAAACACGTTAGTTTTGTATAGAACAACAACTCCTTGATAAAGGTTCTAGTGATAAGGGTTCTGGTCAACAGCGTAAGCAGCCTGACATAAGTTTGGTAGAACCCTCTTATAATCAACTAAATAGTGGGGAGAGTAGTAATGGTTTAGTAAATTCCGATTAGAGAAAAAAATAACTTGCTACTAGGGGTTGGGTTGATGTTATCACAAGGGCTGTTCAAGCTTTTGAAGAAGGTGATACAACTCTAAGGTTATTGTTATGCTGATATCCTTTAGAGCATGGTTTTTCTTTCAAATACATGCACAACATAGAAAGTAAAATCAATGAATATTGTGAATATAAAGTCTCAAGAGTATGTAAATGAAGACTTTATGCATCAATTGATTGGAGCACCAACTTAATAATGATTAACCGGTATGTTGCTCACCATATTTGCAACCCCGTTTCTCCAAAAAAATGTAAGAGGCATATGCATTTGACATCGAATTTGATTGCGGAGGAAATTCATGATTCTATCCGGACATGCCATTTGTTGACAGCCAAAACCATACAATCGTATGTCAAGCCGTTATCACATAATATCTGAATTCAAGAAACAATACTATACTATCAATTTACATATCCCATTACAAATATAATACTACCCACACCAATTAAACATCCAAAAATGAAAACAAAAACAAAAACTATACTCTTAAATCAGAACGAGAAGAAATCGCAAATCTACACAAAGGACATACATGGTTGGTCTCCAACCATTTGGTGTCACTTTTGACGTGAAATAAGTGAAAACATGGCATCTTAATGAGTTATGTTCCTTCTTTGAAATCATTCATGCATATCAAACACAATTTTAATCATCACCGTTGTTAACATTAAATATAACTTTTTCAAGTTTATTCACATGAAAACAAAAAACTAGAGCTTATAAACCAAACTATATCAGATGGTATCTAAATGGTGTTGCAAGGAGAAACATGGAGTTAGCCATAATTTTTATAACAAGATTATGGTCCTACATAACCATTCTAAGAACGACGATAGATTAAGCACTCTTTGTATTTTTTTTATAGAATTGAATCAATTGTCTAAAAAAATATGACTTCCTACATAATCTATACTCATTAGGAATGAAATGACTCAGATTTATTGACAATATAAACTTAATGTAATTGAATAAAATTTAAGCCTATATTTAGCCAGAGCACTATAAAACTATGGTGCATAATGGTTACAATTCTAAAGTTCAGCTCAGAAGCTTTGATGCATGAGATAAAGTCTTGAGAAAAGGTACTCATTCATATTAAAGAAAATATTCTCATCAAGCTAGCCCCAAATTGAGGAGGCTCTTATACAATAAAATCAAAATTACAGATGTGAACATATAAGTTGATGGATAAAGAAGAAAAAAAGGCTCCAACATCCATGGAATATAGAGCATCTGGAGCTTTACCATCTTCCGTAAGGTTCGATCACTTATTTATTAATTGTTTTTGGTAAATATTATATTTAGTTGTCAGTTAGGGTGTACTATTACCTTACTTGGTGGGATGATTAAGATTATTATGAGAGTTATACAATTAATAAAATGTGTTTTGCCAAAATACAATCTGTTATTTCAATTTATTATTAAGTAGACGTATGGAATAATATTCAACAATAATTTCCAATGCTTCAAAGAAAGCTAAATAATAAATATAAAAATGATAAGTCTAAGATGAAATGTATTTTTCAGCCCCTTCATAGATTCAACATCCCTAAAAAATCAAATGATAAGTATGAGATAAAATGTAGTCTTCAACACTTATAGGGATTCAACATCTTTATTAATGAATAAACGATAAATTTGAGATGGAATTAGTCTTCAACGTCTTTATGGATTTAATATACCTCAAAGTAAATGTAGGCTTCAACCTGTTGTGAATGATTCGAATAGTGCCTTGACAGTGTACTGTGTCTGGCAGTACAAATAAGTGTTGAGACAGTATCATTGTTAGTCTTGTGGTATGAGCCCATTAGGCCCATTATCTAGTAAGTTCTATTTATTCCCTATAAATAGATTACTAGGACTACACAAAACACAATCTGAAATCTGTAACCATGTGTTCTTTTAAGTTTGTCCTTTATTTGTGTTCTGACTCACCAAATGCCCCTAAGGTATTCACTCTATACTGGGAACACCAATCTAGTTTAGGCACTCCTTAAACTTTCGAACTCATACTGCTTTGGTCATTATATCTGCTGGATTATTGTGTGCAGAAAATTTTCTTCACATCAACAATTCCCTTTGACGTTATATCACGAATAAAATGATACCTGCCATCTATGTGATTTGTACGCTCGTGGTACATATGGTTCCCTATAAGGTGTATGGCGTTTTGACTGTCACAAATGGTTTTTATAATAGTCATATTCAAGCCCAAATCTCTCAACAAACCTTGTAACCATATTGCCTATTTAATTGTTTCTCTTGCCACCATATATTATGCCATATTGTAGACAAAGCGACGGTAGCTTGCTTTCCAACTAATCGCATTCCTAACTAGAGTAAATACATATATGGTCAAAGATCTTATTTTATCCATATCACCTGCAACAGAATCAACAAAACCCACAAATGGTATCAGAGCCAGACTCAGACAGAACGCGATGATGATGAAATTCTCTGAGAATTATTAGAATCTTTTTAAATACGTTAGGATATGTTTTTAATAAGTTTGTTACATAATATATATATATATATATATATATATATATATTTAATATTTTTTTATTTAATATTTTTTTTTAAAATAGACGTTACAGACATGTTAAAATATTTTTTACCATGAGTAAAAATAAATTAACATTAACATTTTCATTGAATTTATTGGATAAAGTTGTATGAATCATTCTTTTGAATTCCGTCTCTTTGTCGATTTAATATTTTTGAAGTCAAAATTTGAGATTATTTTTTAATAGGTGAACACAAATGTATATTAACTAAAAAATTAGAAATAAATATATGCATATATAATAAAAAATTGAAAAAATAAAAATTAAAAAGAATTATTTGTTATTTTTCTAACTAATTGTGTATTTGGGTGTGAACTATTAGGAGTGGTAACTACAAAAAGGAAACGAGATAGAATTTTCTCTGTAATTTTAGAGAGATGAATTCTTTGGATAAGGGATATATTTAATTCAACGATTAGTTGGAAGCCAGTTTTCACTTTTGTTGTTGATATTTTTGGTGATTTCTAAAATTATTTGGACGAAAGATTTACTAGATTATTCACTTTCTGCAATTTTAGGTCATTTTTAGACTCTAATTTTGTAACGGTAATTTTCCAATCGATAATCGACTTCATTTCTTTTTTTGACCTCCGATGGATTCTCAGGCTTCTTGGTCAGCATACTTAATTAGTCTCTTTCCCTCCCTTTCTATTAAAAAAGTCCAAGCAAATTCATTTTGTCTTGGCTATGATTTTCCTGGTTCAGAGTTTCCAAAAATTATTTCTAATACCAAAAATATAAAAACAATAAATAAAGTTTCATTAATGAAAATGTTTACATTTTCCTCATTAAAAACCCCTCTCACGCCACGAGGAGGGAAAAAACCCAACCATATTTACACGGATTGATGATACAATTTCAGATGGTTAATGTTCCTTGGGTGCTTCAAGACATTCCCTTCCAAATCCTATAACCGGTATACCCTATGATGTCCTTTGGAAAGTTCTTTGTAGATTTTCTGCATCATCAAATCACATGTTAAGAATGCTCGAGGTTGTAGTTTAGAGTCAAACCGGCTCTTTATCCAGCCTTTGAACTCGAGGACGTTCTTTAATTAGTTCAATGACAACTTTTGGTTCGTAAATTTTCTCATCCTCCATATAAAGTTTAACTCAATGACTTGGGATGATTATTTCAGCATAAATGATTACTTTCATAACATACACTTAGAGTTTCACCAGTTGTTGACCTGGGTGTCATTTGGTATGTCAAATACACCTCATAAAGTTTATCGGTATGTTTTCCCTTAGATTCTTTTATTTTTTTCTTTATCAAATCAAGGATGGTTAGATTTATCACCTCTACGTAGCCATTTTCTTGAAGGACATAAGGAGTTAAAAAGTGTTTTTCCACACCGTACCTTCGATATAAAGTTTTCATCATATCAGTTTGAAACTGCAACCCTAAGACATACGAGACCCCAAACCCGGAGAGGATTTGGCTTTGCAAAAAATCGCAGATTTCTTGACACTCTTTTATGTATAGTGATTTTTCTTCGACCCATTTTGTAAAATAGTCAATAGCTACCACCAAATATTTTCGCTTTCATGTGGCCATGTGAAGAGGTTCTATGAGGTAGATTCCTCATTTATTAAAGGGACAAGGCATAATGGTGATACTCATTGGTTCTTCTGGAAAGTGACTCGTATTGACATATTGTTGACATGCATGGAAACCTTCGACAATGGCCTCGGTATCGACTACTAAATGGGATCGGTAGAATCCTATTAGGAATAAAAATCGTATCAAACTATAGTGTCTGCAATTTGCATTGTTGATCCCTGCATGCAGGTCTTTGAGGATAACGAAGGCTTCATATTTGTTTAGACAACGTTACATGGTCCTATAACATTTTTCGTGTAAATGAAGTTTTATTGTACAACATACTTGGCCACTTGTATTCGAAGCGCTAGGGACTCAGATTTTCCTTCGTTGACGACCTGATCTCATATATATGATAAATATTCTTATAACTAATCATCAACAATGATTATATCTATAACCTCGAACATTGTTATGTTATCTTCTACGATCGGTCGTTCTTGTAAGATGAGGTTTGGGTTATCAATAGTGATTGATACATTTGTTAAGGAATCCGTAGTGGATTTATTAAAGAGAGAAACTTGTTTGTATTTAACCCAATCAAATTTATGTTCCATCGCTTGGAGTGCTTCTAAGTATCCCCTCATGGTATATTGTTTTGCCTCATAGAGACCTTTTGCTTCACTTATCATCAGTTGGGAATCCGAACTTATTCCGATAAAGATTGATCCACGAATAAGGGTCAACTTCATACCTCATAACACAGCCTCGTACTCGGCCACATCTTTGGTGACAATAAATCATAAATTAATCAACTGCCTGATTTCCTCTCTGAATGATGTTTTATAACGATATCGGTACCCCCTCCCCTTAGGTTCCAAACTCCTTCACTTTCTAAACCTATTTTTATCTTGGGACTTATCCTCATCTTGTTTAGTCTATTCCTTAACGAATGTGTCTCTTACGGTTTGGCCTTTGATTTTTGTATGGGGCTCGTACATAATTTCATATTCCTTTAACTCATATGACCATCTCATGAGTCTTCCTAAGATATATAAATTTTCTAATATATATATAAGGGAATATATGTTTGTAGAATAATTCCATGACTCTGAAAATATGACCTCATTTTGCAGGCGGCCACCAACAGTCCTAAACAAAACTTTTCTAGGTTTAGATATCTTATTTCAACGTCAATTAGGCTATTGCTAACATATTAGACAAGTTTTTAAATCCTATTGAATTCTCTAACTATGACACTACTGACTGTAAAGTTTTCGATCGATAAGTACAAATAAAGCGTCAATTGTTTGACGGTAGCCTCTAACTTCTCATCACTATTGACTTATCAGTCTTACTTGTTTATCGATAGAAGGGTCGCAACAGATAATGCTTTGATGGCCGCGAAGACATTCTCCGCTCTCTATGACAAGTCAAATTCCATGTTAACATCAAAAATAATTATGGGTTTTCTAAAAAACGGTCGATATAAGTTTGAACTCAAATCATTACGATAATATAATTTTTCTGAGGCCAATAAATGTATTCAATGATTGGACTATGTCTAAAAATTCATATTGCTCAACCCAAAAAAAATTATTTTATTTAGAAAATATAAATATCTATCTTTATATATAGGACCTATTTTTGTATAAAATATACGAAGGATTCGTAAAGTTGTGGCTTCGTCGATCATAAATGTTTCAACAATAATGTCGTCATGTATGCATATTCTAATATACATAATATCATTATTCTATGATTACAAAAATATTTTATTTACAGCATAAAAAAAACGAATAATTATTTGTTTGTCACATATTTTCTACTATACGAAAAATGCCTCAAATAATAGTGAGGCTTGAAATCAACATTTTATAAGTTGGATTTTGATAAATTAATCTAACATTAGTCTTTTTTACTAACTTTACAATAATACATTTGTATAAACGTCCACGAACTAAAACTAAACCTCAGAGATTTAGAACTTTCACTATAATTGGTTACCATATAGTTTAAGATTTTTTAAAATAATTTGTTGATCAACAATACATTGGTAGTCCTTGTACTATTAATAGTTTTGAGAATCGTATTACTATTCAGAATCAAAATTGGAATATTTACTCATCGTATACGATAAATTGAGAAAAGTGAAAAATTACCGTTGAAATGAATGAAGATGAAAAAAATATAATGGGATTTTCTTTTTGTAGATAATCGTGTAGCAAAGTTATTAAGATACAAATGTTGGCGGTGGTAGATAAAAATGTAAAGCATAAGTAAGAAGTTAAAAGTTGGAATATTTAATGTGTCAAGTAGAAAAGTTATTAAAAGATTAATATAATTGATGGATATTGTTGAGATAAATGTATGACTTATAAGGACATTCACGGTATAGTGATCATACTAGAACAAATTATGACCATAGGTGTTGATTGAGTACATATATTTATTTGATTCAAACTAATCCGAAATTACTATGAATACTAAAGTAAAGTATCAATTCACTGTGCTTATGAACCGTGTATTGGTATTTTACCATTTGAACCTTGATACAGATAACAATTATCTATATACGAAACAAAAAAAATTCTTACAATTTTAACCATTTATTATATTTTCTATATAAAAATCATTGTATACCTCTTAAGATTTTATTATATAACTTATTGATAATTTTATATTATTATGTTACATTCATTTTAATAACATTTGATAGATTATCGTTAACTTTTAACACGTAACCTGTTTTTTAAATGTTTCGCGAATATACATTAACACCGATCTATTTTTAATACGTATCGTGAATATATATTAGCATCGATCTGTTTTTAATACGTGTCATAAATATACATTAAAACCCGGTTTGTTTTATATACGTTTCATGTTTATATGTTATTTATTATTTTTCTTAACTTTCGTTTCCATGGTTACTATCTATATTTTCGTCTTATCTTCATTCAGGTAGAAGGTATTTACTTTTCATTTATATCATAAGGTATTTAATCTTCTTCTTATCTTCATTTTTTATTTTTCTCCTTTATCTTCTCTTTCATTATATTGATCATACATCAAACTCTACTCTTATAACAAACAGAAATTCTAAAAAAGGATGAGATTAGTGAAAGAAACGAAAAAAACAAGGTTTTTGTTTTGATTCTTAAAGAGAATAAATAGAAAAAGAAAATAAATATAACACATCTTTTATTTGGAGAGAATAATAATAGAGTATGTTTAAGTCTGAGTTTTTTATATGTTCTAAAAATCATGTATGGATTATTCTAAGACTTTATTATATTATATTATATTTGATGTTATTAAATTTTATGTTAAATCGGTAGAAAACAAAATCGGAGGTCATGGTATGCATGAATGGTGTCAAACATAGGTTGTTCATCGCATGTTTATTTGACACGTGTGATTGGGGTCTCATAACTGAGCCAAACTAAATTCTTCTTCTATCCTTTCCTTCGTGGTCATGTAAAATTTTCTATTTGGCTTTTCTCTTTCTTACTTAAAAATAAGATAAGGAGGTTGTTCGTTTGTTTATTTAATCAATAAGATTTTCATATTTTCTATCTTTTCTAATACATAGCTATAAGTTTGTGTATTAGTTTTTCCACTCCATATCTCCTCTTTAGAATTGATTTTGATGCTTTAGATCTTTTTCATTGTTTTTTACTCACGATCTAATAATAACAAAATGAAGAATTTTTCTTCGAGTTAAACATATCAAGATATTTCAAATTTTAAATGATTGATTCCATAAACTTTGTTTTGTTTACGGGTTTTGCTAGAGACTCTTGGTATCAAAAAAGAGATTAGAATTTGGGGAAAGAACATTAAGTTTTGAATCTGCTGGATTTGTTAGACAATAAAATTATTTACATGTTATCTCATACTAATTAATTAAATTAATTAATTGTACGATGTTTAAACTAGCTTTTGTTTCTTTTTACTAATTTTTTTAAGGATTTATCTACCCATCCTTTTTAAGGATAGGATTCCTACTATCTTATTTTTTATTTTACTTTGCTTAATAAGTTGTTTGTTTTGTTTACTCATATTATTTATTGTAATTCATCTATTTTCTGGAGTGTACTTGGTGGATCAATTCTTCCGTGTTGGATAAATACTTCTGGAATGACACTCTTGGTACAAATAAAAGAAAGCATTGTTTTATTAATAACAGTCTTATTCGAAAGAATTGTTGTTTTTAAGATCCAGATCCATTATTCATTCAATTGAAAAAATTGTTGGACATTACCTGGTATCGATGTGAAGCTATGATTTGCGTTTTGACGATGAAGAAATGGTGATCTCGGTAATTATTTAAGGTATATAAAGGGGTTTAGTTTGTAAAATGTTAAGTTCTCTTTTAGAGATTATGTGGAGAACCTACTAAGACAAACCATTTCTACTACCCTCGAGGATGGACGTGGACTTCGAATCAGGTATGTTTTAGATTAGGTTCGTGTTGTATTGTTAGAATCAAATGCTTCATGATTTGGATCTTGATGTTGCTTTGTATTATATGGTTTTTTTAACAAGTTTTAAGGTCCACATCCTTTAAAAAAGTGAGAAAGAATATTCAATGAAGGAATTTTCATCATTCTTGAACACTTATCATGCTATGCATATGTTTTGGCCTATCAACTGTGGTCGAGAAAGTTGAAATTCTTATTCAGCTTTTGTTGTTTTATTTTCTAATTCCATAAAATTGCATAGTCATGTTCTCTGGTTGTGTTACTTTATCAATGTTACACGAATGGATGTTAAAATACTGTGTAAATTTATTAAAACCAAATATTACAAATGTTCTATAACAAAGTTAAAGAACTTAGAGTTTGTAATAATAATTTTGAGATCATAAAAATATTATATTGTTAGATTTAATTTTGAAATCATATAAATAATATAATTTCGATTTACTTAAAGTTCACATATCAAACTAGCATTTGTTTTTGGATAATCAACTTTTGTAATTTAGTATTTTAGCATTCTATTTTTTCACTGTGATATATATATATATATATATAATCAAATTTTATATAACCCGCAGCAACGCGCGGGGAAATTATCTAGTATCATCTAAAACTAAGTGGTTTTTGTCATGTTTTTGTAAAATATTTGAAATGTTTTTAACATAAAAGTTCAATTATCACGTCATCTAAAACTAAGTGGTTTTTGTCATGTTTTTGTAAAATATTTGAAATGTTTTTAATGAGTGTGAAAGATAATTAGAGAGGATTAGTTTCCTGCGCATGAAAGAAGCTATGAGATAATGTGCAAGGGATTTATGCTGGATTTTAATGAGTGTGAAAGATAATGTGCTTCACGTGATTAGTGGTGATAAGACTGTTTCCTGCGCATGAAAGAAGCTATGAGATATTTACTCAGAGAAATCAGTAGTAAACCGATTATACTTGAAGAAACGTTTGTACGATTTCAGACTGAAAGAAGGTATGTCCATAACTGAAAACTTAGCTAATTTAAATCAATTATAATGGACTTGGAGAACATAGATATCAACATTGAGGATGAAGATCAACCTTTGTTTGTATTGAGATTATTAGCAGCTCCCTATGAAAAACTTTGTAGATATCATAATGTATGATAATGGTAAGTTATCGCTAACAGATGTCAAAAGGCATTGAAATCAAACTAGATGAGACAATTGCAGTCAGACAATCAAGCTGAAGGGGAAGGTCTTCTAACTAGGGGAATATCTGGAAGCAAAGCGGGTTCTTTAAGAATAATGAACTTGAGGTCCAAATCAAAGGTAAATAACTCAAAGTGTTATGAATACGGTGAGAAGGGTCATTATAGGAGAGATTTTCGGAAACTGAATAGTAAGAAGGGAAATTAAAAGGAAATTGCAACAAACATTGTTGAAGGTGTGAACAATTCCGACGATAGTGAAAACAGTGGTCGAGAAGATGTATTGTCTGTGAGTTCAGACTGTGGGAAAAACTTTTGGGTACTCGATATTGGCGCTACATATCACGAGTGTCAGTTCAAGAAGTGGTTCAATACTTACAAGCCAATGCAAGGAACTGTATATTTAGGGAACAATCATTCGTTGACTGTTGGTGGTATCGGTAACGTTAGAATCAGAATGTTTGACGGGGTTGTTAGAATCTTGACGTGCTGGCATGTTCCTGGGTTAAAGAAAAACCTGATTTCTCTTGGGACTTTAGACTCTCGGGGTTACAAGTACCGTGCAGAAGATGATGTAATCAAAAATGACAAAAAGCTCAATGGTATGCATAAAAGGCAGTTTGCAGAAAAGTCTTTACATTCTCCAAGGGAGTGTTGTTATGGGCGATGCTCCAGTAACATCATTAGAGAGTAATAGCCAAAGTAGGCAGGATCAAAATAAGTTGTGGCATTAGCGTCTTGGTCACATGAGTGACAGAGGATTAGTTGTTTTGGGAAAGAGAGATTTATTGAAAGGGTATAAATCAGAATCATTAGGACTTGGTGAGCACTGTGTGTTTAGTAAACAAACTAGAGTCAAATTCAGAAAATTGGTTGTAAGAAAGATTAAAGGGACATTGGACTACATTCACTCAGATGTTTGGGGTCCAAACAGAATTTCATCAAAGAGATGAGCAAGATACTACATGAGTTTAACCGATGATTATTCAAGGATGGTGTGGTTTTACTTTCTGAAAATAAAAGATGAGGCATATTCAACCTTTGTCGAATAGAAGAAGATGATTGAGAAGCAAACATGAAGAAAAATCAAACATTTTATGACAGATAATGGGTTAGAATATTGCAGTCGTGAGTTCAACGAGTTCTGCGATGTTGAGGGGAATAATGCGCCATCACACTTGTTCTAGAACACCACAACAGAATGGAGTCACAGAAAGAATGACATAAAGCTTTGAGACGAAAGGATTTTTGGGCTGAATCTATCAATATAGCGTGTTACTTGGTGAATCAGTCTCCATCAACGGCTATTGATTGTAAGACTCCTTTTGAGATTTGGTCTGGATTGTCGGCTAATTACAAAAAATTGAAGGTGTTCGGTTGTCCTGCGTATGCTCATGTGAGAGATGGTAAACTTGAGCCGAGGTAAAAAAGGTGCATATTTATAGGATATGCTACTGGAGTGAAGGGATATAGGTTATGGTGTACATTTCCAAAGTCTCCAGGTTTTCTCATTAGTAGGACGTTACGTTTAACGAGTTTGCTTCTATAGACAGTCAGAATGAAGTAAAAGAAATGGTCGAATCAGGATCGGTTGTGAGTAAACAGGTAGAGCTTGAAGTAAAATCAGTTCCTAGTAGGTCTAATAATTCAAGTGGTTCTGAGGCGGATCCAGAATCAGGAGGTGAAGCGTCAGCATCAGATGATAGTGATGATGATGTACCTGAACCAGAACAACAACCTTATAGTATAACATTGGGCAGGGAAAGAAGATATATTAGACTTCCAAAAAAGGTAAGCGAATCTAATTGCATATGCTCTGTCAGTTCCAGAAGAAGTTAAGATGCAAGAACCTAGTAGCTACAGAGAAGCTATAGCAAGTTCAGAGGCAAATTGATGGATTGATGCTATGGGGGGAAGAGATTGAATCTCTTCATAAGAATCAAACATGGAATCTTATTGACTTGCCTAAAGGACAGAATGTAGTAGGAAGTAAATGGTTGTTCAAGAAAAAAGAAAGAAATTCAGGGGTTGAGGCATCTCGATTCAAGGCAAGACTGGTCACTAAGGGTTTTAATCAAAGGGAATGAATTGACTTCAATGAAGTTTTTCTCCAGTGGTGAAGCATAGTTGGATTCAAGTTTTGTTAGCCATGGTAGTTTTGCAAGATTTAGACCTTGAGCAGTTGGATGGGAAGACTGTGTTTCTACATGGATGAGCAAATCTACATGAGATAACCAGAGGGATTTATTGAACCTAATATGGAGGACAAAGTTTTTCTGCTGAAAAAGTCACTATATGGTTTGAAACAGTCACCTAGGAAATGGTACAAACGTTTTGATACATCCATGATGTAAAAAGGGTTCACGAGGAGTCCAAATGATAGTTGTGTGTATCATCAAAAGATGTCAGATGATTCTAATGTTTACTTGTTGTTGTATGTGGATGATATGCTTATTGCTGCTTTTAGTATATCACACATTGTGCAGATAAAGAAGCAGCTTAGTGCCGAGTTTGAGATGAATGATATGGGTAGAGCAAAGAAGATTCTTGGTATGGATATTATCAGAAACAGAAGTGTATGATCATTACACTTGTCTCAATGAAGCTATATTGAAAAAGTGTTACAACGATTCAACATGTTTGGTGCTAAGTCAGTTAGCATCCCATTTTATACTCATTTCAAGTTGTCTGCAGCAGGAGCGGCCAAAGACGATGTTGAGTTCGAAAAAATGTCGAAGGTTCCATATGCAAGTTCAGTTGGTAGTATCAAGTATGATATGTTATGCACACGTCTTGATATTTCACATGCGGTTAGTATAGTTAGCAGGTTCATGGGATGTCCTCGGAAAGAACACTAGCAGGCAGTTAAATGGATACTTCGGTATCTTTAGAATACTGCGGACGTTGGCTTAACTTTTAACAAGACTGATATTGGTGGATTGCTGAATGATGTTGAATGATCAGTGGTTGGTTTGGTTAATTCTGATTTTGCAGGTGATATGGATAAAATGAGATCTCTGACATGATATGTATTTACTCTAGCTGGGAGTGTGATCAGTTGAAAAGCACAGTTGCAAGCTACTGTAGCTTTGTCTACAACAGAGGCAGAGTACATGCCGGTAACAGAAGCAGTTAAAGAGGAAGTATGGTTGCAAGGTTTGGGGTCAGATTTGGGCTTGGATATGACTACTACAGAAGTGTTTTGTGACAGTCAAAGTGCCATACACCTTATAGGGAACCAGATGTACCATGAGCATACAAAGTAGATGGATGTTAGGTATCATTTTATTTTTTATATAATATCAAAGGGAATTTTTGATGTGAAGAAAGTGTCTACACACAATAATCCAGCAGATATAATGACCAAGGAAGTATCAGTTCGAAAGCTTAAGGAGTACCTAAACTGGATTGGTGTTCGCAATATAAAGTGAATGCCTTAAGGGTATTATGTGAGTCAGAATAAGAGAAGTTTCTTTGTTGATAGTGAAGAAAGAATATTCTCCTCAAGGGGAAGATTTGTTGTGAATGAGTCGAATAGTGCATTGACAGTGTACTATGTCCAGCAGTATAGTTTTGTGTCTGTGATAGTGATATTTTGCGTTGATAGTCTATTGTATTCAGAAATACAAATAAGTGTTGTGACAATATCATTGTTAGTTTTTGGTATGATCCCATTAGGCCCATTATCTAGTAAGTTCTATTTATTTCCTATAAATAGACTACTATAGCTACACAAAACACAATCTGAAATCTGTAAGCCTTTTCTATCATAGTGAAACACTTTTCTATGGTTGCGCCCTTGGACGTAGACAATTTTCGAACCACGTTAAATCATGTGTTCTATCTTTATTGTTCTTTGTTTCATTTGTGTTCTGTGCTTGAGCTATTTTGTGATAAATTGCATAGTGATTTAATAACATATATCTTATGTAATCTAAGTTTAAACTATGAATTACCAAATAACTTATAATATCTTTAATACAAGCTTAATAATTAGTCGCAAATCAGTATGTGACTTTATTTATTATATTGATATAGGTTTGATCAATTTATGTATTTTACCTATATTAGTGGCTCTTCTAATCTCTGCAAAGGGAATGAAAAAAGAGTATGATTTCGTGTCTGATATTTTTTTCTAAAAACAACCGTCAGGTTATGTCACTGATCTTCCAAAATCTAATTTTGAATAAGTGGTTAGTAATGTTGAACTATTGAGTTTATTTATGACTATATTTCCAAACCTCGAATGTTGAATGGTTGGATCTGAACTACTGGTGTATCATCTTTATCAGACTACTGAGATTTTTATTATGACTATTTGGTGTATGGTCGAAGCCCTTAAAGTTTGGCATTATCAGAATACCGAGCATTGAACCTTGACTGTGTTGGTGTATGAAGTCGAGCTCCTCAGGTTTAACTATATTGAACTATCGAGCCTTATGTTTGTCCTTCCTTCAAGTCTTATATGTAACCGGACATAGCTACTTTATCCACGCCAACGTAACTTCATAGATCTTGGTTTGATATTATTTATACTCATACATCGTTAAATCTTTCGTCATACAAAACAACCCTTGAACAAAAAAGTTATAGTTTCCAAGAAGTAAAAAATAATACAATAATAATTAGTAGTATGTTAGATTCGAGGTGTCCCTACTTTTCTTAGGTAAGAAAGGGTAGAGAAAATGCGCCGAGCCAATGCTCGAGTATCAGATTTTACAACATTGATATAACTCGTGTTATACTCCTCGAAAAAGCTCAAATGACCTTCAACAAAGGGTATATGTACCTAAAAATTGAAAAGGCGGGTAGGTAGAGAATACATAAGGATGCAAGATAACTATTTAAAGGTTTTGAATACCATCAGACTTTGACCCATAGTTAAAACTAGTCAATTTTTTGGGACTAAAAGCGTCTTAAAATTAAAGAGTGCACATGTACACTGATTCACCTAGGAAAAGATTTGAACTTTTAGGCCTTAATGGTGCGTGGAATAAGTTGAATATTACCCATTCTCATTGTAAGATATTGTTTTTTAATCTTATGTGTTTGTTACCGTTGGGCGTTCGTATCTATCGTTTGATCATCTACATGTGGACGGTTGGGATGAGGTATATCTTCTATAAGTAGCCAAAGGTTTTTTGGGTATTTTTTTTAACATGATTCTTTTATTCTAAGCTTTTATCATTAGATTTGAGCCTTCTCTACAACCCATTTTCCCTTTTTTAGCTTATACCAAAACATAATTCACTGAGGGTTGCGTATTATTTTCAAGTATGATAGTGAGGGTTCAGACATCTAGAATTTTTCAAAACTTAACTTATTTTGTGGGACTATCTCGTAGCCCCCTCCCTCTCCTCTCCAATGAGTAAAACTGAGACTTCTGACACGAAGGTTGAGCCGATGGATCAACTATCCTACCTTTTGGTCTATATTTCTCATTTTATGGATCATTTTTGTCCATTTAGTTTAATATTATCTCGGTCCATGACCCTATTTTGTTTGTTGCAGTTTTGGAGGTCTCGAAAATTAGTACGGGGGAACCCATAACTTGTGGTAGAAAACTAAAGATCTATTATTGCAGCAGAGCCAGGTTGACTACAAGGTTTGGGCCCATCCAACAAATTGATACAAAAAGATTTGTTTCTTTTTCTTTTTTTATTGGGTCTTAAGAGAAACCTTTATTTATTAGGAGCAGGAGGCCTTATATGATCTCATGGTGGAATAAATGCTCCATATTGATGTATCGGTAAAACTCATAACCATTAAGAGACCCTCCATAGATGTGCGGAGTAATGAGTTATTATTTTTTACTTGCCTCTTTGAGATTTTGGTTCAAGTGCCCTGCATTCCAAGTTGTTGAATTTTATCCAGCTTACATAGATGTAGCTCAACCACTTAATACCCATCATGATTTTCAATGTTAGTTCTCTACAAGGGACTTTTTAGCTTTGACCAACATTAGCTCACATATATGAAAGAATTATTATTACTTATCTTTTCTAAATATTTATAAACTTATGAATGATCTTCAAAACTCAAAAAATAGTAGATTAAGTCATTTAGTTTTGTCAGTGAAAACTAGGAGATGGTTTGGCCGCTACGTCATCTTGCTACATCAGGAACCTGAGATTTTATAACTATTTTTTTCTGTCTTTTAGTTGTTATGCTTCACTCTAGTTTAATAACTTGACTTGATTTTGTACATGTGTGCGTGAATTATTTGTCCTACTTTCCTGAGCTGCAAGAAGTTGTGAAATAAGTTATTTTTCGTTGGGAAGCATAAATGAGAACCAAATGTTGTTTACGCTTTCTAGCTTCCCTCGGTCACGGTATCGGCTCTCAAATATTAATATAACCTATGTTTCTGAATCAACTTGGACCCGTGCATGAGGTTTGAGGGTTACAGTCCCACCTATTGAGGATGTAGAGTTTTTGGAACAGACTATCCAAGCATTTGTTGCTCCAATTACAAATGATCCCAAATATTATTCCAAAGGTACATCTTTTGTCCAACAATCCCTCTGAAAATGATAGTGATCTAATGGGGTGAGGGGTTGTTGCAGCCCAAAAATGTAGCTTGACTAGAGAATGAGAAGGTAGATTAGAGGTTCATCGCTCTGAAAAAGACCAAAATAATAGAAAATGTGTCTTCAATGACACAAAACATGAAAGAAGATTTTCATGCATGGTGCATGAGGTCAATATGCAAAAAGCAAAACAAGATATGTAGAGTGGATCATACTTTAAAAGGCCGATAAATGACTACCAAATTAATGTTTCGAAGTTAGTTGAATAAGTAACTTACTAATCAAAGAAAATTAATGTTTTATTTTAATTGCAACGAATCCTTTGATCGAAATTATAGGGGTGGTACCCCAAAGAAAAAAATATTATAGATCCATAATCCATTATTGAGCCTTTGTATATTTTCCATCAAGTGGCCTGAAGCACCAAGCCAAAGCCTAATAAAGAGGTTATTGCATCATTGGATCCTCTGCAATTAGAAAAGGTGATTGCTTGGATTATGACACCGGTCTAGACTCAAATCGTGATGTTAATTATCCTTTTGTGAAGTTGGTAGCATGACACATCGAGATTGTTGTTGATGTAAGTATTGTTTTTTAGGTTTTTTACTTATATACAAGTATTTTGTGAACCTAAAATCATTTTTTTAGGTTATTTTTAATGAACTTTCATTGTTTAAGAGAATTCAGGTGAATGAGAAATTCAACATGTCATACCTCCAATCCTAACTTAGGGTCATAGCTGAACCCCTAGAGAACCATTGACAAGTTAGAGAAAATGAGGCCAATGTGGAGCAAAAATTTGATATTTAGTCGTTAAGGATTTATCAACGTAACATATTTCTCAACAAGAACGTATCAATGACTTGAAGGCATATCTCCAAGATTTTGAGAGGGTCCATGGTTGTATGCAAAGACTTGTTCCTTTAACCTGAAGTTTTGCGATTCAGTTGAAAAAAAATACAAGATGTATCTCACATATCACTTATTATGATAGACACACGTAATTTAAAGATGTTAATGTTTCTCATGATTCGTTGATTGATGAGTGTCGCCACTGTGATACCAAGGTGGATGAGATATATGAGGTGGTTTATGTGACTACTAAATAAATAGGTGAATATCTAAAGGCGAACGTTGTTTTTGCTCTCCATGAAGCTTTTTCCGACCTTGATATTTGAAGGTTTTAGAAGTTAGTATATCGTGTAATTTTTATGTTTGGTTTGGATTGGAGACCTTTGTTTTCGTTAAAAGATACCATAGACGGAAAACAATTGTGATGTAAAATAAAATGTTGTTTCTCCGAAGAATAAGTACTTTAAGCCTTTTTGTACTCTAAATGTTTGTGCTAAAGTCCTTTGATAGATGTAATTTTGTAATTGACCAAGCTTTTATTTGATCATAGCCTTTTTCTCAATATAAATTTTGGGTTGCCATCATATTTTAGCTTTAGTAAAATTATTTGATTGGTGCATATAAATACATTTTTGTTTGAGTTACTCATTTTTAAACAAAAAATTTACCTATGTCGCCCTTGTTGAGAATTATAACTATCCTCCTTACCTTCGAAAATGTTTAGAATAAAAACCAATGTTTGGTTTGGTTTGGTTTGACGTGTTTTCAAATAACAACAAGTAATGATAAACCTTTTTTAAAATGATCAATTCTGAAAGTAAATGTTGGATGCTATAACTTGGAAGCTTAATGCGCAGTTGTGTGCTATGACTCAAAATCTTAATGCATAATTTGATGATATGCCTTAGAGTTTTAATACACAACATGGTGCTACAAATAAAAAGTTTGATGCATGGTTTGATGCAAGAGATAGAGGACTTGATGCATAGTTTGGTGTGGGATCTCAAAGCTCAGTACACATTTAATTTTATATAACATAATTCAATATATAAGTACTTCAAATAAACTGTAAGATGTTTTTATTAGTGATATATTTTTCATTAAAACATAATTGCGCCACCAAAGTATAAAATAATTCACATGAATTAAAAACTTAGAAAATGAAAAATAAATACAAATTTTAAATTAGTAAATAGAAGGCTTATTTAAATATTGTATAACTTCGATTACTCCATATTTTATGGGCGCAATAAAAGCTGACCAGCTGCATCTACAAATTTATAGATTGTTGGTTTTACTTTTCTTGTGAGGGTGTAGGTCATTCCTAGTTTAGGAATAACTTACCAAAGGCTTTATATTTGGTGTGGAGTAAGACCTTATTTAATACATTATCTCTTATTTGAAAAACATCAATAATATTTCATGTGCATGTGGATCTTGACTATTTTTTTCCTTGATTAGATGGTATCACCATTTTATCCATTCATCATATTTTCAAATTTGGAAAGATGGTAGTAATATTTTGTATGGGGCCAAGATATTTATCTCATATAATAATATAAAATGAGTCTCTAGTATTATGTTGGGCAGGGTGGTTTGGTATGAACATAAGATATCTTGAATCGTATCCAGACACTTTCATGTCGCTCATTCGAGAAAAAAATATATATTTATTCTATCAAAATTTGGTTAATTACTTCAACCTACCCATTTTCTTGAGGATGGAATGATGCTGCATTTTTTTGCTTTATTCCTATTATTTGACATAATAGTGCAAATTGTGCATTGTGGAATTGTAGTCCATTGATAGTGGTTATTACCTTATGGATCATATATCTGTAGTATATGTTTGTTTTAAGGAAGTTACTGAATTTATTTTCTCGGATCTATCCATTAAAGAAGTAATCTAATTATACCAAGAGGTATTATCGATCCTTTGATACGTTTGGTAAAGGTACCACTAAGTATAATTCTCATATATCAAAATGAATGGCTTCATAAATTTATTCAATTGGAACATATAGTTCATGGATCATATAGTTAGCCAAAATTATCTTATCATTAGGAGTGTCTATAGAGAATTTTTCACCTATAGTGGGCATCTCCCTCATAGTTATAGTGTTTGAAAGATAAAGGTTGATTCCTTGAGACCAAGGTACCTTATGAGCAGCTTGATTAACTCATACGGATATAACGTATCACCCAACCATAAATATCGAGCATACTATATTTTAATTCTTATGGCATTCGTTTTTTTGTGAGTAACGTGCCATCGGTGAGGTACACGTGGATCAGGATTGATATCTAATGCTAAATTTGTTTGTTTAGATTGATTGGATCCAAAATTAGCTGATTTTTCTTGAAAATCTACCAAATGAGTAGTTTTTGCACATCACAAGACACGAGTAAGAAAGTGCTGCAACCACTAAGTTCTATAGTCGATATACTTATCATACTTGAGTATTTGAAATTTAGTCGCTTCATCGTAAAACTTATTTATATAAAGTATAAATTTTTCATCTTTTGTCTCGGTCTAGCCTAAGATATGGTCGACCACCCATTATAAGTTATTAAGTGATTTCATAATGTATATCCCACATATGTGAGCGAGTCAAAAATGTATTATGGCAACATCATATTAGGCTTCTTTAATGGAGGTTACAAACCAAACGTAACTGACTGGTATAGAGGTTACCATGAAAGTGATGTTATTTGTACATCGGATCGACATTCATTATTTTAAAAGCCTTTGTCAATTCAGACTACTCATACATGTTTGGGATTGCCTTCCGAAAGTGTCGACCTTTCCACATGGAATTATATCTACATGTCTACTAAAGTTTCAGCAACCACCATTAGTGTTATTACAAGCTTCTATCGTTTTAAATATTAGATATGGTGTTGAGAATCAATTTTCTCGAATAATATACTACCTTGGGTGTGGCCATTTCATCTCCAACTAAAAATATGTTGGTGATATGATCTGATAATTTAATATATAAAAATAGAACATTAAATAGGCTTGGCTTTAATAAGACCTCAAGGAAGGCTAGATCCTTTTTGATTTTGATCAATATCGTATCACATTTAGGGGTTTAGTGGACTTTTCCTACGTTCTTAAGGATATGTAAGAAATGAAAGCATTAATCTGAAGACACAAAGACGAATCTGTTGAGCACAATCAGTCTTTCAACCAAAATTTAGACTTCTTTTATATTATGTAAATATTCTGTGGTTTCGAGGTTAGAAGGGGATTCCATTGTGGCAATGTAACCTTGTTCGGTTATAAAATTAGTGTATTCTTAATCATCTTGATGCATTTTTATCTGAATATATATGAATCATAAAAGATGACTTTTTGGTTCCCGAAGTGGCATCCGTGAGTTGGTCGATACGTGGGACCAAAAATGAATCTTTTGTACATTCTTGTGTGAGATCTTTAAAATCTATCCGCATACACCACTTATAATTTTTCTTTTTTTATTAAGACCGGATTAAAAGTTTAGATTATGTACAGGTGTCGTGAACGTGGTATATTTGGATAAGTTTGTCAAAGTTTGGCCAAGATTTCCCCTGCCTTGTTTTGAAAGAAATGGTGAATTTCTTGTTTGATATGTTTGAATTTACGATCGATTGATTGTTTATATCGACCATACAAAAATTCAAGTTTTTGGATAAAAATGATAGTACATCAGTTTAGAGGAATATATGTGAATCCCTTTGTTTTTTAAACAAAACAACCATCATATTATTTTAATCTAAAAAATACTAGAGTTTGATAATATTTAAAAAACATGTGGTCACTATGTAACATGCTCAGCGTGATGACTCGGGCAATAGATGGAACATGGGCGGACAAATTGGTCTTAAAGAAGAGCGTTTACAAGGTAATATTACTGACCTCGACCATGGTTGGAGATGATACGACCATGACTATTTCCTGGATACAAAACAAGGAATGAGACAACATGGTTATTTCCAAACATTAGCAATGGACCAAAGCTTGCATGTAAATCAGACGCTGTGGAGGCAGCGCAAGTATGCACGATCGTTGAAGGAGAATGCAGATCGACTAGTTGAAACTAAGGAGATCTGAGAGGGCGTTGCAGAGGGTTAAGTGGGTAAGTAGATACGTGGGTATTTGAGTGCTTTAAGTCTAGTAGGATCTACCCGAGGTGGATCTAGATCCATGCATGTTGGACTGATTGAATAATCTATTGAAGGTGCCTTCTAAATGGGGATGAATTCAGAGGACTAGAAAAAAGTAGTTATGCGTCTTAAAACAGCGTTTTGGCATATAGAAGTTGTGACGCGTGTGAGCGGAATCCATTGTTGCATACACTCGTGATGACGTGGTAGTAACCTGAGAAGTGCGAAAAGTTACTTTGGACGTCTAGAAGATTTACTCAAGACAGCCGAGAAGAGCTCTAATGCCTCTGTATCATAAAAAATGGGATAACTCACAATAGAAAATGAGATTCTCAAAATGTCCAGCCCAGGAAATCCAATAGAGACTAATAAGGAAGTAATTCGCCGATCCGAATAGAAAAAGAGTTAATTGCCAAAAGGAGAAGGGAAATATGCCCATTAGTGTATTTATTATTTACTAGAAGACAATGTGTAAATAAAGTAGCTTGTAAAGGACTAATTATGAAATAATAAAAGACTACCAAGGACATAATTGGATCCCACCTTCCCAACTATATAAGGGAGCCCATTTATTCTTGGTAGGTGGACATTTTTTAATATACTCCCTCCGTTCCACAATATAGGTCGTTTTAGAAAATACCAAAAATTCCATTTTAATTGTCGTTTGGTAATATTAATGCAGTAATTAATTTCTTTTGACCAATGATATTTTATTGTTTGTTTCTTTTTATTAAATTAATAAATTTGACCCAATAGAATTAGATTGATTCTTGTGTTTTATAGGAGAGAGAAATCATCATTGTATTTATTGGTTTCTACTCCAAAACCTTAAACGACCTATATTATGGAATGGAGGGAGTATTATATTTCTACTTTCTCTCTCTACATTTTGAGCTTTAGTCACATCAGGTTCAAGATCCAAGATTCCTCATTCTTATCATTTATTCTCTCATTATTGGCACCGTCTGTGGGAACACGTGACACCAAAAAGGAAACTTTTTCTTTGAAAATCGCGATTTAATCTTAGAAAATGAATGACGAAGCAGCTGGGGAGAGGGTCGGGAGAGAGGTGGCCCGAGCCATTTCGCTGTCTGAGGGCGAGGAAGTACCAGGCCGGGAGTATTACACGCAGGGTCGGGATAAGCGATCAACTCTTATCATGACCAGGAGACAGTTAATGGAAGACATCGCAAAGCTGAACGCTGAAAATGAGAGGGCTTTAGATGACAAAAGAGTTCGGGAAGGCAAAGATAAGGGGCCGATCATAGACAACCGTAGAGAAGGCTATCCGAGTATAGGCCACCGTATCGATTCCCGACTTGTTCGATATTATCGAGAGCCCCACCCAGACAGGGAACGGGATGGAAAAGCTGAGCGATACCAAAAGGATGACCGGGGTATTTTTGCTAATTATACTTCGGACGATTCGTCGGGAAGAGAATACCAACGCAAGGAAAGATTAAACAAACGCGCGCAAAATAGAAATTCCCGACGTAATAGGGAACCACGTTCTGACTCACCCAAGTTCAAGAAGGATAGCACCGAGAAAAGAACACCAGTTTCACTTGAAAAATAAAAGATGTTAACAGGCAGCAGAGAGGGGCGGGTAGTCCTACTCCAGGTTCAGTGGCAACCGTCAAATAGCCAGACCCAGGGGTACAGGGTCAGTAGCCAATTCATCAACCCGGGAAATGAAGGATTGTATGGAATTCAGACCGAGGGGCTCGGCGGCGGTTCTTTCGGATTTGGAATGAATTGGAGAGCTTCACCGTTGTCAGACGAAATATTGTCGGGACATCTCCCGAAGAGGTTTGACATCTCTAAATTGGAAAAGTACGACGGTAAAAGATATCCGGACAACCATTTGGAAGCTATTAAATTTTTTATGTTGAGTTTCGATAATGACAATAAGTTGTTATGCCGAGCTTTTTCGATGAACTTCAAGGATCGGGCATCTAAGTGGTACAACCGGTTATCGCAGGGTTATATACAAAAATTTGGGATGTTCTGGGTGATGTTCCGTCAGTAATTTGTGGGAAGTAAAAGTTTACGGGCCAATGGTGATACGATCGTTAACTGTAAACAAAGGCTGGGAGAGAGCCTCGGGGATTACACCAGGCGCTTTATCGATGCGAAGACCGACCTTGATCATTGCAAAGAGAACATGGCTATGACAGCGTATCATTTAGGGCTACTCTCAGGACCGATGAAGCAAGCAGTCAGTAAGAAACAAGCTTTTACTTTTTCCGCCCTTCTAGCTCAGGTGGAAAATCAAATATTGATAGAAGAAACCGAGGCGTCCGAGTTGGCAGCACAAATTCAGTAGAGTGCACAAGCATCGGTTGTTATAAAGCAGGGTACCCAATCTTGCTATGCCCCGCAAATCCAGCCGATCAGCACAATACCACCGACCCCGTCCGCACCGATCAAGCCTCTGGCATCCCAGAGCCAAAGGACAAAATAGATCAACCAGGTGGTTTCACGACCGATGTCTAATAAATGGATCTGATCTGCTTACTTCGCTGATTTGACAGAATGTGTATCCACAATCTATGAAAAGACTAAGAAGAGTGGGATTTATCGTAGGCCCTTCCCCATACCAACGCCTCGGGAAAATAGAAACAACCTATACTGCTGATACCATGAAGATTTGGGACATGATACCAAGGATTGCATTATTCTCAAAAAGGAAATGTAGATGCTGATAGAAAACGGAAAACTACTCGAGTATGTGAAAAAGAAAGCGCAGCAGGGCACAACTTCAAAAGAAATCGTGACGGTGCAAAAACCAGAGACAACCATGGAAATCTCCGAAGTGACCGACCTTTTTGACGTCTCCGTCGAATATCTTGATCCCGATGTCAGCTGTAACCTCATCGGGGTTATTGAAGAAGAAGCTGCGGAAAGTAGAGGAAATGTAAGGAACCTCTGTCAATTTTTTGAATCGTTCACTATTTTTGGGGGTGATTCTATGGCAGGGATCACGCATTCTTCCCGAAAGCGACATATTGTGAACCTAGCAACTCAGTTAGAAACTCGGACTTATCCCCACTCGAAAGGCATCCCTTCACCGATTTTGTATTTTGACGACGACGGCATGCGAGACATAGCCGGTCCTCACGAAGATGTCGTTGTTATCGGGGCGGCCATTGCGGGGGAAGAAGTTCGACGTATCCTTGTAGACACTGGAAGCTCAGCAAACATAATTTTTGCATCAATATTCGCTAAGTTCAGGACACCCCTAGTGATTACGCTTCCGGACCGAACTATCGTAAGATTCACAGGATCGGCTGCAGAAGTGATAGGAGAGTTCGAAGGCATTGTTCAGCTGGGCCGTGGGCCTTTCAAGAAAGAGGTCATCATTTTATTCGTCGTAGTAGATGCTCCAGCTTCCCATAATGCGATCTTTGGTAGGTCATGGCTGTCGCGAATGCACGTGGTAACGTCCACTATTCATCAAAGCTTGAAATACGTGGTCGGGAACAATGTAGGGGTGGTGTGAAGCAGCCAGAAAGCGGTAAGAGAATGCTACCGGGCGGCTTTAGCGCCAAAAAAGGATCAAGAGATGGAGCAAGTGCGGGACTAGCAATTAGTGGGACTTCCTTTGGGGTCGCTACCTGTCGACGATCCCAGGGAAGCTTCCAGGTTTTTACTACCGATGAAGAATGTGAAAAACTCCAGTTTTCCGAAGGAAGAGTTTTACAGATAGGAACTAACTTATCACTAGGCTTCAAGAGACAGTTGATCTTATTACTACAGGAGAATTTGAATTTGTTCACTTGGTGCTCGAAGGACGTTACCGGAGTCCCAGAAGACTATGTAATTCACAAGCTAACTATCAACAAAAACGTCAGACACGTCTCCCAAAAGCATCGGGCCTTTTCACCAGAAAAGGTGGAGATTATTCTAGGAGAGGTGGAAATAATGCTTAGCGTCAGTCATATCAAAGAATCAAGTTACCCACTTTGGACATCCAATCCCGTTCTGGTTAAAAAGAAAAATGGCAAGTGGAGGATGTGCGTAGATTTTACCAACCTTAATCGAGCATGCCCAAAAGACCCTTTCCCGATGCCGAAAATTGACTAGTTGGTGGATTCGACATCGGGAAACAGATTACTCTCCTTCATGGATGCATATGCAGGCTATAATCAAATAAAGTTACACCCAGCAGATCAGGAAAGCACAATGTTTGTCACTGGACGAGGCTTATATTGTTATAAGGTTATGTCATTCGGGTTAAAAACCGCAAGAGCGACTTACCAAAGATTGGTGAACAAGAATTTTGAGAGCCAGATAGGGAGAAATATGGAAGTTTATATCGATGACATGCTTGTGAAGAACGGCACAGATGATGACCATCTCGCTGATTTGAGGGAGACTTTTGGCAATCTAAGGAGTATATATCTCAAGTTAAACCCGGAGAAATGTTCTTTTGGGGTAAGGTCGGGAAAGTTCCTGGGATTCTTTATCCGTAAAAAAGAAATCTAGGCAGACCCGATTCAATTACAAGCTCTTACCAACATGACCCCACCGAGGAATATCAAGGAGGTTCGGATATTAACCGGGCGCTTAGCGGCTCCGAATCGATTTATTTCTCGTTCATCTGACAAGTGCGCTCCCTTTTTCAGGTTTTGAGAAACGCCAAGTCTTTTGTTTGGACGTCAACTTGTGATGAGGCCTTTTTAGGGATCAAAACTTATTTATCATCCCCAAACATTCTGACGAAGCCCCTGACAGGGGAGATTCTTTTTCTTTATGTAGCAGTTTTAGATTTTGCAGTAAGTGCGGCATTGATCAGTGAATCGGGAACAGTTCCCAAAGCGGTATACTTCGTGTGCAAAAGCCTATTAGATGCGGAGACACGATATTTGAAGTTGGAAAAAATGGCCTTGGCATTGGTGACCGCGGCTCGAAAAATGCGACCATATTTTCAGGCCCACCCCATTGTCGTTCGAACCTCTTTTCCACTCAAGTATGTTCTTCAACAACCGGACATGTCAGGAAGAATGTCTAAATGGTCGGTCAAGCTAGGAAATTTTGATATCAATTTTGAGCCAAGAACAATCATCAAAGGCCAGGCCCTAGCTGATTTTATAGTCGACTTTCATTCCAACCGACCAGACCAAGAAGAGCCGCCCAAGAAAGACGAGCTAGTTGAGTGGGTTATTCGAACCGATGGTGGGTCGAACGTCAATGGATGCGGCGCGGGCGTACAGATAATCACCCATACGGGCATAAGTATGCATCAGGAAATCCGATTTGGTTTTACCACTTCTAACAACGAAGCTGAATATGAGGCTGCCCTGGCCGGTTTGATATTAGCACAGGTGTGCGGGGCTAAGCATGTACGTCTTGTTAGTGATTCTCAGCTATTTCTTAATCAAGCCTCGGGAGCGTCGGAAGCTAGGAAAGAGCACATGGTCCAATACTTAGCAATATTGCGAGTGTTAGCCGCATCATTTACCAAAGTGACATATGAGCACGTCCCCAGGACCGAAAATGTGATTGCCGACTCCCTTGCGTCGGCATCCTGTTCAAGCAGTTAATTCTGGATAACCGAACAAGAAAACCCGTCGATTATAAAGAGGACAGAGCTGGACAATCGACCAGAAATCGCCTGTCAGATATCCTCGGTAACGTTATCGGACTGGAGAAGGGATATTATAGCTTTCGTGGCCGAAGGACTACTACCAGGTAATAGTATCGCAGCTCGGAAGGTACGAAATAAGTCTCGGGGCTACATTTTGTTGGGAGAAATACTGTACAAAAGGTCTTTTAGCAGGCCTTTACTGAGATGCCTGAGTGCAAATGAATCACAGATAGTTGTGTCCGAGTTACACGACGGAGAAGGCGCAGCTCACTGCGGTTACAAAGCACTAATAAGAAGAATTATTCTCGCTGGTTTTTATTGGCCAGCGGTAACTGCCAATGCTCAGCAGATAGTGAAAACGTGCGACACCTGTCAAAGATTCGCAAATGCGAACAATATGCCTGCGACTCCTTTAGAATCAATATCAGAAGGCCTCCCTTTTTACCGATGAGGAATCGATCTAGTGGGGTCATTACCGATGGCATCCGGTGGTAGACAAATGATTGTGGTGGCTGTAGAATACTTTTCAAAATGGGTAGAAGTCGAGCCACTATCGGGAATGAGAACTAAAGATATCATCAAATTTATTTGGTCGAATATCTGTTGTAGGTTCGGGGTACCTCAGAGGCTCACAATGGATAACGGACCTCAGTTTGACAGCAGCGAGATGAAATCCTTTTGTACAACCCATAGTATTAGGCAATGTTTTTCGGCCCCTTTCCATCCCCAGGCGAACAGGCAAGTTGAAGTCACGAACCGAACCATCTTAGACGGGCTCAAAAAGAACCTAGAAGGAAAAGCTGGCATATGATTACTTGCAAGAAGTATTGTAGGCTTACCGTACTACCCCTCGAACAACGACTAAAGAATCACCTTATGCTTTGGTTTATGGAATGGATGTTGTCACCCCCGTAGAGTCAATCTTCCCATCTTTTAGGGTCGGGAATTATGACGAGAATAGAAACGAGAATGACAGACGACTAGCTCTAGACTTAATAGAAGAAAAAAGAAGCCGAGCTCAACTATATTCTTTACATTATCATACTTTAATGAGGAGTCGGTATGCGTCAAAAGTACGTCGGCGAGAGTTCAAAGTCGAGGATAGGGTTTTGAGAAGAGTTTTCCTGCATACCAAAGACAAAAGCCTCGGCAAACTCGCCCCGAACTGGGAAGAACCGTATAAAGTAGTGGAAACAATTAAAAGTGGGATGTATCGATTGCAGGACAAGCACGGACGTTTATTGAGGCTCCCTTGGAACATTGAACATTTGAAGATATATTTAGAGTAATTTTATCGATCTTTGTAAATTTTTTGTAATCATTCTTGTTTATGTAAGAACCTTTGGTCGGGGATGTACTCTTTCCTACCTCGGTGGCGCGAGAGGGTTTTAATGAGGCATCCATAGCAACCGATCTTTTTAATCCAATATTTTTCCTTTAAAATTCAGAAGTATTAAAAAGGAGTCCATCAGCTGACGAGCTGATAGACAACTTTTGGCGATCTTAATTGATCAACCGAACCTTAATAGATTTTTCAGTGTTTAACAGATCTACATTTTATTCCCGACCATATGGGAAAATTTTCATTTAAGCTTGATCAACAGAACCTTAATAGGTTTTTCAGTGTTTAACTGATCTACATTGTATTCCCGACCCTATGGGAAAATTTTCAATTAAACATTGATCAACGAAACCTTAATAGGTTCTTCAGTGTTTAACTAATCTATATTGTATTCCCGACCCTATGGGAAAGTTTCCAATTAAACGTTGATCAACAGAACCTTAATATGTTTTTCAGTGTTTAACTGATCTACATTGTCTTCCCGACCCTATGGGAAAATTTTCAATTAAACATTGATCAACAGAACCTTAATAGGTTTTTTAGTGTTGAACTGATCTACATTGTATTCCCGACCCTATGGAAAAATTTTCAATTAAACATTGATCAACGAAACCTTAATAGGTTCTTCAGTGTTTAACTGATCTATATTGTATTCCCGACCCTATGGGAAAGTTTCCAATTAAACGTTGATCAACAGAACCTTAATAGGTTTTTCAGTGTTTAACTGATCTACATTGTCTTCCCGACCCTATGGGAAAATTTTCAATTAAATATTGATCAACAGAACCTTAATAGGTTTTTCAGTGTTTAACTGATCTACATTTTATTTTCGACCCTATGGAAATTTCTTAACAATAAAAATAATCAAATATTCTACAGTCATGCCCGACCAGATATCGAATTACAAAAGCATATTGGAGAAAACTTCAAGATTGTGGGAAAACTTAACATTTAAAAGTCGTCAGTTACAAGACAGTCAAAAGGGTTCTACAGACCCAAAGTTTAAAAAAAATTGATACAAAAAAGGGGGGGAATTTAAGCGTCCTCATCCTCAGGCTCAGTCTCCGTGTCATCCGACTCTTCATCCTCGCAGACCACACCGGATGGGAGATCTGCCTCGGGAACATCTAACCACATGAACCCAAGGGGAAGGTCGGGGAAACGGTTGTGAAAGGTCAGCACATAAGCAGCCTTAGCATCGGCAGTCTCTTTGTCCGTCCATTTCTGAAACTTGTCAGCAAATAGAGCGTTGACGTTTTTAAGATCGGCAATCTTTTTCGCTTTCTTCGCCGCGGAATAACGAAAGAAACGGCTTTGAATTCTCGTCACTGCCAATTGACCAGCTCGGTCGTCGTGGTCTTTTCTGACCCGCGCCAAGGTTTTTTCAACCTTTTTCAGTTTTTCCTCCAGGAGGCTTTTTGCCGCATCTCCCTTTTTTACCTCCTCTCCAAGCGCGACAATTTTCCCTTCCGCATCCGTCAGCTTCTGGTTTAGCTCCCCTGTACGCCTTTATTTCATTGCTAGAGGAACGATCATGTTGTATAAAGACAAGGATAACCCATCAGTTACCCGCAAAGCGAAGGTATGAGGGCTCCCGGGAACTGACAGCACGGGTAGCTTAGTACCACTTGACGCCCCATCAGCTCTCGCTGCCTGTGAGGGACCAGCGTTTTTCCTCCCAACCTCATCATCGTCGAGAATCACCACAATCGGAGCTCTCTCAGACGCTACTGCCGTGGGAGCGGCCACATCCCCACCCTTGACCTCCTCATATTGCTCAAAAAGCGCCATGATGGTCGTATTATCGACGCGAGCGGGAGAATCGGCAGGACCACTCTCCTTCTTTGAGCGTTTCAATTTTTTGGCTTGGGCACCATCAGCCTCAGCCTTTTCCTTCCGTTTCTTGGTCAGTTCCTCAGACCGGTGGGCTTCATCATCCTCAGCAATAACTCCAGCCCTTTGTCCTACAGCGTCGACCTCCGCTGTCTCGACATTCGCCAGCTCAGTATCTTCGTCTGACTTGGAGCGTTTGCTAGGTGCCTTATTACGTTTGGGAAGGAACAGCTGTGCGTCGGGCGCGTCTGTCTTTGCAACCAAATCCACCAAGCTGGGTGGTTGGCGCAGCTACTCCAAGGTGAGCGGTTCAGCAGAGCAACGCCAGAGGTTGCTCATGATCAAATTCGTATTCTTGAAGGCACGGTGGAATGCCCGACCCCAGTTCTTCCTGGCAAAGTCCTTCAAAATTTGGAAGGTCACTTTGCCAGCTTTGAAGTACTCCTTCTTCAGCTCCTGGATAAACTCCTTTGACACTGCACAAAGGGTCGGTAATATGATAATATGAAAATAATAATAATAATAATAATAATAATAATAATATATGTAATATGATTACCATCGGGAACCCATGTCTGCAGGAACTAGCTCGGGTTCTCATTAGTATATGGGCGACCGTGTTCCCAACAACCACTAAGGAAGATAAACCGATGCTTCCAGCCTTTGTCGCTCTCGAGGAAATCGTTTACAATCTTCCAAGTGTTGGGTAAGGAAGAATAGAAGAAAGGTGATTTGGGGGATTTAGAGAGCCCGAACATGGCAATGTACTCCTTCATCGGCATAACCCGACCCGATATGCGAGAGGCCATTATACATGACATCAGCGTGTACCACGCATTGGGCGTTAGCTGTGAGGAGAAAATGCTTATTGTCTTGAAGTACAGAGCGATCTCATGGTCTAGAGGAAACCCAAGACCCCAATTGAAGAGCTTTGTAAAGATGACGATATCCCGCGACCGAACGTGCACGGGCGTCTCACCAGGAACGGGGAACCGTACTGTGATGCATTCCGGGATCCCCCACCGGATCAGAAGCTCTTCCTATTCCGCGGTAGAGAAGTAGAGATATTTGCCTTCAAAAAGGGAAATGACGTTGTCAATTGGCAACAGTCGATGGTAAGTGGTGGTTCTGACTGCTTATATCTCTGCTGGAAGGGGTTCTTGGGAGGAGCAATAGCGTTACCAGCAGCGACAACACCTTCTCCTGCTCCATTTTCCGATGAGGGGTTATTGCCCAAACCAGCTAAGTCATTCGCTTCTGGCTCGTTAGCGTCTTCTATTGGGATAGCATCGGGCATAGGGGAGCCGACCGCTTGAGGATCGAACGACTGGGAAAGAGGCTCTATAAAGCTGGAGATACTACCAGTGCGGGCGAGCTTTGATTCATTTTCTCGATGTTGGCGAGCACGCTCAATTTCCAGGTTCTGACGGTCGAGATCCCTTCAGGCAACGCCCGAAGGGGTAGCTGCTGTATTAATACCCGTCCGGTACCCTTGAATGGTGGGAGTTAGTTGGACTATTTCGGGAGAGATACCCCCCGCCGGTGAAATAGAGGTGCTTGAATCTCCCATTGAAAGGAACCTAGTTTTGCCTTGGTTTCTAGGAAGAAAAGGGGGTAAGCTGGTAAGAGAATTTACCAACGAAGGCATCGGGTGGTTGGACTGCTCGATAGGGGATAGGGGAGTGTGGAGAGCTGCTGCTGGAGGGGATAACGATGGCCTCGGGGGTTTGAACGCCAGTAGGTTCGGGCACGATGAATGATTCAGCAGGAATAGGATTAGGTAGAACAGGGTCGTGGGGGAGAGGCAGGGGTGCGAAAGGCTTTGTGTCAGAACTCCAGATTAATCCCACAGCTCGGTATTCTTCTTCTTCGGTTTCTGTTTTAGCTTCGGGTTCTTACTTTTCATAAACACTGCTTTTTCTCTCTAGAATGGTCAAGGGAGGACTTTCTATCTCTAGAATTTCTCTAAGAGCGATTTAGTGAATGAAGTATTTATAGGCAGCTTTCCTTAACCGCTTTCCGTATGGGAGAGTCCAAACGACGAAAAGCAGCGGGAAGTTGAAGAGCCTTTTGGAGAAATGTGCAAACGAGCACGCTTCGAGTAAGGGGATGACACGTGTAGATTCAGCCCAACAGAGCACGCTATAGGCACTTGTCAGGCTAGCATTGTAGGTCTGCACCGGCTAGTACAGATGGGCATGCTAGATGGGCTCCATGTACTCGGTTTTTCTTCCAAGGCCTGATTACCCGTTTGGGCTCATGGGGAATCTGTTAATCGGGATCAGTGGTAGACCCATAATAAATTCTTTTAGCGTCGGGGACGATTCGTAGCCGTCTTTGAAGCTTTAATAAAAAATATAGGGGGTCGGTCATCATTCAGGAGAAAGCGATCGGTCGGGGGACACATCCTTAAGCCTTGCCGATACCGAGGCAATGTGGTCATTCGATACTGAGGCATAGTGGTCAGAGGCGTTTCGAAATAATTTATTTACAAGTCTTCATTCCCGACGCTCTTGAAAACCGGGGGCTACTGATAAGGAAGTACCAATAAAAAAAGAGTTAATTGCAAAAATGAGAAAGGAAATATGCCCATTACTGTATTTATTATTTACTAGAAGACAATGTGTAACTAAAGTAGTTTGTAAAAGACTAATTATGGAATAATAAAAGACTACCAAAGACATAAATGGGTCCCACCTTCCCCACTGTATAAGGGAGTCCATTTATTCGTGGTAGGTGGACATTCTTTAATATATTCTCTTTCTACTTTCTCTACATTTTTGAGCTTTAGTCACATCAGGTTCAAAATCCAAGATTCCTCATTCTTGTCATTTATTCTTTCATTAGAGATGATGATCAACATGCCAAGAGCGTAGAGACGATGATCAACGTGCCAAGAGCGTTGATTGAAATTGGTGATGGGATCGACGAAGGTCACCATAGCCATGTGGATTTAGAGCGAAACAATCAGGTTGGAAAAAACATAGGTCATCGGAATAAATCGCAGTGAGCTGGTCAAATTTAGTGTTGTCAACGAGGACGAACTTCCATCGGTCTGTGTACTTGTGTACTTCTGCGAATGCATGCTTGGTCTTGGCTGTGAAAATCCCTCTGAAAACTCGACGAAGATGAGAATTTGCATGCTAAGAAAAAAAGAACATGCACAATAAAGGGATAATGGTGTTCACCAAAAAAGAATCACCTGCAAAAGAATAAAAGGAACTGACTGATGGCCTAATCTTAAAATACATACGTGTCACAGGAAGTATTAGAAAGGTATGGGTTATTCATGTTGGTTTGGCCTCGAGCGTTACAACGTGAGTGTAATAAGAGAATTATAAGATTGTTAAAGAATGGTTAGAGTTATTAAATTAAAAGTGAAAAAGTATTTAAAATATAAACTTATATATTATAAGTTTGATTGTTCTAAAAGTTTAATACATTACAGTGGGCTCCTTGTAAACAAACCAAACAACTCCTATAAGTTTACTCTCCGCCATAACTATAGACCAGCTGGCTTGAAAAATGGCACAAAACTGTAAACCCGATCGACATCGATCGGAATTTTAAGAGCACTCTTCAGGAGTTCGGGCGTAGTGGTCTTGCCTTTCCAAGTATCGAACCATGGTCCTCCTCCGACTTCCACTGCCGCCATATCACTTGTAACATCCAGTATTACCTACATGCTCGATTTAAACAAAAAAGGAACCATCTTAAGAATATGATCTACTGAATTAAAGTAGTGTTGGTGCCGAACGAATTTAAGCAAGATGGTTTGGTGCATCTTTTTTAAGTTTAGGTACATTCTTATCATCTTGCTTGATCCATAAACTTCAGATCTTTTATATTATGCATCAACTAAGCTATGACTTCTACAAACAAACAGTCTCCCATATTTTAGTTATACTTATATTAACTAAGGTTTTTAGCTTATAACTTATAAGCTAAATACACCAAACAACTCCTTAATTTGCAAAAAGGAAAACATACCTTTCCTTTACTACCGTCATATTTTATTTCCCACATTCGCAATCTCAGGTCTCCATTACAAGTATCTTTACAAGCCGGAACAAAGCCAGCTTCAGATGTTGGAGCACGCAACGGTGTACCTGGCTTGTTTGTGCTTGCCTGCAGTTCAACCTGCTCCCATGCAAAAGCATAAAAGAAAATTGGCTGATTAAATTGAAAAAGTACTGCATCAATGCATCGACTTGTAAGGGGACAAGATTTTGTCCTGCCCGAAAAACATACCAGGTACAGGCATAATTATTAGTATACAGTCCATGTCCGAACAAAAAAATATCATTCGATTTCGGACATTCTGACAAGCCAGCCAGATTCAACTCAACCAAATTGGTTTTATGTTGTTTGAATGAGAATCAGGTTCGGCTTTGGACACATATATGTGCCAGAAATCTGGGTCGGGTTAGGTCCAGGTCTGACACACTATTACTAATTAGTTTTGGCCGACTTAAACCGGATTTTTGTCACCTTAATGACTTGTAAGACTCATGTAAGAACGTGTATATATTTCATGAGAATGTATATTACCATATATGTCTCGTTACGTGCTGTCATGTACCAGCTGCCCCATGGAGCTACTTCCCAACTGACAACACCGTTCCACGGTACGAACTCGTAGAAAATTCCATCATAGTGAACTCCAATCTGCACAGTTAAATAACCAACATATTAACACAGAAGGCAGGAAAAATTTCGCAACACGAATACCATAACAATAAGAAAGATTAAAACGCAATAGAGATGAGAAAGTACCAAAGCCGCGTTTTCAAAGGTTTCACTGATTCCAGGTAACTGCCTCAATGCACCAGCTGCAGTTAAAGCAACTTCTCCCGTTGCACCTTTGAAGACATTACATTGCACCTGCAATATGCAGACAAGTAAGAAGCTTGTAAGAGTTCCAAGAAACAAAGTCTTAATTTAATGGTTCCACTGAAAGGATAGTGATAGATTTGTTATGGTATTTATTAAAAAAAAAATTTAACTTCTTTATGGAATATTTTTTAATACTTTAAGGATTTATGGGCAAGTGGCCGCATCTCCATAAAATATTTAAACTTTTGCAAAACAATATAATGCAGAAAGATTTGAACAGCTTACCCAAAACCACTTACGGGGAAAGGCTCCACCCCAGTTTTTCTCTGAGTAGGAAGGTGCATCTTCAAACTCATATCTTTCACCGCCCCACTCTATCCACCCTGCAAACAGAAATCGAATCATGACCTAATTCACGAGTTTAAGTAAAGAGTTTAGAAAAAAACTACCTGTGGATAGTCCTCCACCCATGCAAATTTGCCAATGAGGTTCAAATACAGGAAAAGCTGCAAGCCAACCTGCAGTCGATTTCTGTTTAGACCCAACATCACCCCAACCATAAACCGGGCGTGTACTGTATTCCCATCGCGCAGATTTAACGATTTCCAAATTATCCGACCTGCAAACAAGCAACGTTCTAAAGCTAATATCGCTTGTTGCTAAAACAAGTACTATCATATAGGTGCAAGACCAAAAGTTAAAATCTTTAAGTTAGTTCCAAAGCACTTGTAATCTAAGGAGAAAGAAATTACAATCACAAGTGAAACTAAGGGAACCAGTTTCAACGTCCTATTTGATAAACTTAGAAGGAAGCGGAATTCTCTTGTTATGTAGATAAAAGGCGGTTTAGTCCACACCATGAGTTTATAGTGTGAAATTGGAGATACCTGCCATCATCGATAATATCGCCTTGATGCCAAAAGGGAGTGACTTGAAAACCTTGCGACACACGGTTGTTAAATTCCTGGGTGCAAAACCAGGTTTGAGTTTATACACTCACCAATCAGAATACGTCAACAACGGAAATAAAAAAGGCACGTTCAGCTCTTAACATTCATATCACTATACGAGAAATAGGATTTGTTATACGTCCAATCATGTTCCATATGGAAACAAGCTTACGATCACATAGTAAAAAACAACAAGGCACTTGTAACGTTGTAGTCGCGCGGAAAACACATCTAAATTCTGTACGGTCTTTGAATTTTTAACTCATACAGAAAATCATGAGAAGAGTCATTCAGAAAATAAGTATATCAACCTGGGGAGGAACTTCCTTCTTAGGAGGTTGTGACTTATTCAGAGAAGTGAAAGTGTTCCCCAACATCAGCTCGTGCCTACCTATATAAAATCTCTTCACTAACCTTAGAATTTACCAAGTTAAAGGTGAAATTCAAATAAGTGAATTTTCATAAGCTTACTAGCCCAAAAATTATGACTTTCATCGGTGTACTGGCATATATACTTGTCATCCGCACCGAGAATCTGAGCTCCGACCCCGGTGAATTTCGGTCCATAAAGTGCCACATCTAAGGGTGATAATTTATTCCTGAAAGCAGGATTATCTATAACATACATAAAGCAAAAGCTCTGTTTCTGGTCTGGAATAGAGACCTTGAAGTACCAACCCTCGAAGAAATTTCGATTACTCCCATCAAAATGGAACCTGATTTCAGACAATTACACATTAAAGACATACAAATTCAACTCATGAAAAATGTTCTGGTAGTTAAACATGAAGTAAGAACTATTTCAAAAATAAACCCGAAATATAGCTGTTTTTCCTTAAAAAGTAAGAAAATTAACAACCTTTTTTATTCCACATAATTAATTATTCAAAAAAAAAATATGTAATATTATATTATCTCGGATCTTTCCGCGGGTTAACTTCGGATGGTTGGATCTTTCCGAAAAGCCCGGATAAGATTCATAGATAATAATATAAATTAAGGAAATATAGAGGTTAGAAAGTAAAAATAATTCACCCGCTATGAGGAGTCCTCAAGGCACGATTCGATGGAGTCGAAGTATACACAGGATTGATAGAAACACCATTTTCAGTGGTTCTCTTATCGAACGCCGAATCGGATTGAATTTCAGCTCTAGACGCCGAAATTCTTGAAATGGATAGAAACCCTAGTTTCTTCTGCCGTAATTGAGAGTCGAATGGACTGACTTTTCTAAACTGGTTTACAGATATCGCATTTGTGGGTCTAAAGGTTGAGATGTCCATCGGGAAGCTCGATGTGATTGTTGTGACAGAGACTGAGGGAAGAAATGCATGCGAAGACGAAGAAGGGGAGAGCAAGAAAGTGGTCTATTGTCGAACACGTGGATTAAGAGGTGGCAGGCAAAATCTGGTATTGCTTGAATTATACTTCTATTTATCTTCGGTTGTTTGTTCATTTATATTCCTATTTTTGTTTTTTTTGTGAGATTTAGACATGATATTGTTAGATTTTATCATAATTTTGATTTTAAAAAAATTAAAAACTCACAATGATATTGGCGATTAACGGTTGTAAACGGGGAACACAACCACGGACCTTACGTCTGATTGGACGGTCATTCGAAAGCTTGTAGACTCGAAATGGACAAAGAGAAACTAGTTCGTAGTTTGTCTTACTTTGGTTTAAAAATGTATATCGCGAAAAATGTTTCCAACATGTGTATGATTTACAATTTTCGTAAAAAATATCGTGATGTTGATGAAGGTAGTCAATTTCAAATGCAATATTTCTTGGTGAAATTGAATGAACACAATTATTACACGTGAGATAAGAGAAGTAATAAAAAAACGTGATCACTGATTTATTTTTTGCCCATTCTATAAGTATTCACTTGTTGTGCATATTCCTCCATGTACTTATCATGGATTATACTTACTGGATCACGAGGTATAAAATTTCATTTCTTGATTTTTTTTTTGTGCAGGTGTTATTCAAATTTTACGGTGTCGAAATAGATTTTTTACAACCTCTTATTGCACATTTCTCCAAGCTGAGACGGCCAAATTGATAGCATCTAAAACATTAATATTTTTCGGAGAAGAAATGTCAAACTCATAACCTTCCAAAATCATACAGTCAAACCTTTTACGGTAGTACATTTTAAGGGATCTAATTATCCCAACATCACATGGTTGAATTTTTAAAATTATGTTTGGCGGTAGAAAAAACAACTCAATATATTGCAACCTTTGGATATTATTTGAATGGGATGGATAATTATCCACTACTAAGAGAATTTTTCAACTGCGTCGTTCATTCAGCCAACAAACATATTATTCAAAAGAAACCTAGTCCTCCATACTCTTTTGTTGACACGATATTATAATCTAGGTTATTCATGTTGATATTCTTAAAACAAAGTGGATTTGCATACTTACCAATGATCCATAGAGGGATCTTTTTGTGAGTCATCTCATTGCAACAAATAACAATTGTAAGTCTTTCTTTTTCTTCTCTACTACATTCAAGTTCTTTTGTTGCAAGTGAATGGTAAGCTTATAAGCTATAAAACAAACCAGTTTCATTCATATTAAAAACATCTTTCATAGGAAATTGATCAATTTTTACCCTTATAGACTCTAATTTCTTCTCCATGTCATGTGGGTCGACTGAGCCATTTTATCTTAAACGACGATATGATTTGATACCATGCGTTACCTTGAATTTCTCAAGCCAGCCTTGTGAAATTTTATGTTCTGACGAATTATGTTGATACAAAAGCTTAAGCGACCCAACCGTCATTTCTATGATTAGCTCTCATGTTAAATTCGTACGCTTTTGATATTGGAGAAACCATTCATAAATAACTTTCTCCATGTGCGGGTACTTAGCTGGTTTTCTAACGCTTGAAGATCCACCTTTGTCAAAGTCAGCTGATGGGAACTCTGATGATCACTTGAGAGTGTTTGATATTGTTTTTTTACTAACTTTCAAAATGAAAGTTTTGTCAAGCCATTACGTCAAATCTTGTTGAGTGTGTTTTTGGTTCTCTCTTATACTTGCATAATAGTTTTCGTTGTTGAATGATCATTGTTGATTTTTGAAAACCTTTTAGTCTATGAGCCGTAGTTGATGTAATTTATAAAAAAATAGATATTTTATAGTGATCATTATCTAACCATGTTTAATGTACAGCGTTGGTACCATGAACCAACTTTTTGGTACCAACTTTTTACTTATTAAATAATAAACTTGAAAATTCAATTAATTTGTGAATGTACATTCATAGAATGTGCCTTGGAACTTGAATTTCGTAATATATTTTTTATCTCTAACTAATATACATTATAAGTAGTACATTGGTCATGGAAATTTAAAGTGCATACATAACACATCTTTAAAGTAACAAATTATTAGTTTATTGACATAATAAAATATATTCGACTTGCGTAATCATTTGCTTATTACACTTCAAAGGGTTAGAGCAACACCTGCACATTCATTAGCTTGAAGAAAATGTTCTTCAATTAGGTTAGTTAGTTAAAAAAAATTAAATTCTCTGTTGAAGCCATATGAGCTCGGTCGACTGCAAAATCTAAGGCATGATTATCTAGCCAAACCATCCGTTTGTACCTTATGGACTCAGTAAGCTCAAAACAAGCAACATAACACTTCGGCTATACATGGACTGTTAGGCTTCTATTATTACTCTTCCCTCACCTTGTTGACAAAGGGTAGGGAGCTAATAATGAGCTTGGATTGTAACATATTTGAACATGAGTTAGTAATAACTCAAATTGTAACTTAGATTAACCTTATATGATTAAACAAAAACTATTCATGATTAGCATGTTATATCAGATAATTACATTGATTGTTAATTATAACGATTAATCTAGATTGCGTTTATAAGTAGTTATGCATTTCTTCTTTAATGTGATAAATATTATACATAAGTTTCCGTTTGTGGAGAAAATCAGATATAATCTCGGATATAAGGGGTTAATCTCTGATACAATATCTAACCTATCATCAAATCATATCCAAAAGATCACATATAATCTCGGATATTTAAGATCTCTTCTTGGTATCTATTATTTGATACTCAATAAAATCATGGATCGATGAATCATCCCTGAGCACACCTTATATTACTTTAATCGTACTCTGATTATTCATTAACTATCATCTCATGTTCTTCTCTCTCGTTTATTCTCTCTCAATCTTTATGTATTAGCTTAAAACGCTCGTTAACCTTGTTTAAACCAAATTTCATTAGTCTGAACAAAATCACCACACATCAACTGTAACCATGGAAATCAATTGACCTCGTGCTGGATAATCTAATGGATGTCTAACATATATATATATATATATATATATATATATCATGACCTAATTTTCTAGTCGGGCTACAGTTTAAGTATGTAATACATGAAACTGTTAAAATGTAACTACATGTTCTCGGAGATACTCTAGCCTCAACACATTCGAAGAGTTAGTACTTTATATTGACGTTCTTAATTGGGTGTTCGACTGTCGCTCCACCTTGAACTTGTGATATTCTTTAAAATCTTAGATATATATCACATACATGATACTCCTAACACTTCGAAGATAATCATCGAGTTCATGGTAGCCTCTGGATTGGATGGTCATATTTTCAAAATAGAAGAGATTATGATGATCTCCTGGATTGTAATGCGCAATACATTTCTTTTTTATATTATATTATTATGAAAACTATAATAAAATAATAAATAATCCTCTAGAGTCGCATAATAGTTGGAATAAATTTTTTATCTTTGTAAGCGGGACATGAGAATCTAGAAACAACGAAGCCTTTCGTATGACTCGAGTTAGTTAGCATGACAAAAGTAAGGGGCTAGTCTCTTTGGTTGAAAGCAACACTACTTCCCTAAACTTATTACTTTGGCATATTTATTACTTCATCCAAAAAAAAATTCTTACTTGTGACACTAAAGTTTTTATGTATTTCATAGTTCATACGACTATAATATGTTGACAAACATTAGCGAGATGAGACTTTGATCGAGCTTGGGAGTTTTTAACTCAAAATTTCTCTAAACAATTTCATTATCTAGTAACACGTCTATCAATTGATGCTCTATAACCTCGATAAAATTAATAATTTTTCCAGTTTCAACTTGAGACCGGTACAAAATTGGATCCCAAACGATAAAATAATAAGATAATAACTTTTTTGAAATTCTAGTCTACATATATTGGTGCCAATGAAATTATAAATTAATAATTACTAAAATATTCCAATGAACTTGACAAATTCAATTAACTTGTACTTAAAATGAATATATGATCACTTTTTTTTGTTGAACTTCAAATCTATATTGAGTTCATCTCTAAATCTCTTCATTGCACTTAACATTTGCGGCATTATTTTCTCGTATTACAACAAAAAAATAGTGAAAAATTGTTGTGACTTGTAATGCCTTTATCTGAATGATTGGTTCCAAAGCTATTGAATCATCCTTAACTTTGCCATCGACCAAATTTCGAATGATATCCGCCATAATTTCTGCAATGCTTGGAACCTCATAACATTTATTATTTTCACCAGGATAATGTAGCAAGTGATTCACATCCATTTTTTGTGGATAATGCCTACCCTTAATCAATTTCTCAAGCTCATGAATGTGTTCTCCATAATTTACATCATTTAAATTACTTGAGCCGGTTGGATTCTCCATTTTTTTTACAGTATCGAAAGAAGTTTGCTACGGCCTCTTGTTGCACATTTCTCCAAGCTGATACGACCCAAATTGATAGCATCTAAAACATTAATATTATCTAAAGAAAAAATGTCCAACTAATAACCTTCTGAAATCTTACGGTAAAACCTTTTACAGTAGTACATTTTAAAGTCTTTAATTATCTTAGCATCACATGGTTGAATTTTTAAATTCATGTGTGGCGGTAGAAAAAACAACTCAATATTTTGTAACCCTTGGATATTATTTGAATGAGATGGACAATTATCCACTACCAACAGAAATTTTTGACTGTACATTTGTTCATCCATCCAACAAACATATTATACAAAAAATAACATAATCATCCATGCTCTTTTGTTGGTACAATATTTATAATCTAGTCTATTCATCTTGATATTCTTAAAACAACATGGCTTTGCATACTTACCAATGATCCATAGAGGACTCTTTTCTGAATCATATTCATTGCGATAAATAACCATTGTAAGTGTTTCATTGTCTTGTTTCCTACCTTCTAGTTGTTTTATTTCAAGTGAATGGTCAGCTTGTAACCTATAAAACAAACCAGTTTCATCTATATTAAAAACATCTTACATAAGAAATTGATCAATTGTTTCCCTTATAGACTCTAATTTCTTCTTCATGTCATGTGTGTCGATTGAACCATTTTCTCTTAAATGGCGATATGATTTGATACCATGCGTTAACTTGAATTTCTTAAGCCAGCCTTGTGAAATTTTATGTTCTGAAGAATCATGTGGATACAAAAGCTTCAGCGCCTCAACCGCCTTTTCAATGATTAGGTCTCATGCTATATTTGTACGCTCTTGATGTTGGAGAAACCATTCATAAACAACTTTTTCCATGTGCGGGTACTTGGTTGGCTTCTGACACTTGGAAGATCCACCTGTATCAAAGTCAGCTGATAGGAAATTCCTGATGATTGCTTGAGAGTGTTTGATATTATTCCTTGACTAACTATCAAATTGAAAATTTTGTTAACCTCGGTTTGGTTTATTTTGGACTGGGGTAGTTTGGTAAAGTGTTTTAGGAAGTTTAAAGTGTTTAGTGTTTAGTATGGAGAGTAGTGAGATAATTAAGTAGCTTGCTTGTATTAAATGTTGATCACCCTCATTAATGAGAGTGGTTTGGGTATTTATACTCTTAATTTAATGACCAATGGGCTTACTGGGTCAAGTTATCAAACCGAGTCAAGTTTAAGGACCCATTAGTCTTTTAAGTAGATTACCAAATAGCTTAGTCAATAGATGTTTCACATTAGCCCTGTTCGGATTTTCCAGTGGAGTGTTATGGTCTGAATTGCCCCTGTCCGGATTAAGCAGTGTATTGTGTCTAAAGTATCAGAACTCATCAGTAACCCCGTTTTTAGGCATCACAAAATATTTTTGGTAGGGCTAAAAAATCTATCAATCCAGTGTCAACTTCATCTGATCTGCTCGTGTCGTCCGGACTAAGAAGTACATTTTCAACATTAACCCAGTTCGAAAGTTATCAGGACTGGTTTATTTTCTCATAATTCTAAGAGTTTTCTTCTTTAATCATGGGACACGTGTCAACATTTGGTTCGACCTACCATCCGTTATTTTTCCTATACCGGCGCACCCACTAAGTCTGGAAAGTTACCTAGGCATTTGATTATTCACACGTTTGCGCAACCTTTAATCATTGCAAAACCCTCTTCAACTTCTCCTAGGTAACTATTACTTTTTTACTGTTATATAAATATTCTTTCACTATTTCATTGTCTTCCACACTCAAAGCTTTTTTAGAGAGATTCTCATATTTACCTTCAAATCATTCCTGGAGGTTTTATGTTCACAGCCAGAAATGCACTAGTTAAAGGCGGCTGGTTAAATTTATCAGAGTTAGAAAGAACAAAGAAAGTAGAAAGAGAGAATCGTATGCCCGTCGGCCTCCCAATTTCTCCAAGTGAGAAATCTAGCCAACCAACTCAGGACGCCGATTAAGGGTCTTCATCTTCCAAAAACCCTAGGCCCAAACAGCTTTCATTCAAACCAAACCTCTCACCTCTGCCTTCTAGTTCTTCTCCCTTTATTACTATGGGTTCTGACACTGAGAAGTCTCCGGAGAAGATAACCCCTCGTCGGACGACCCGTGAATCCATACATTCACTGTCAAAACCCTCCGGATCGGAGGTATCTAAAGCAGCTCCAAGGGCTAAGCCCTCCGGATCCCAACCCCAGCCAGACACTAGGTATTTAGAGGTAATGAGCGCTCAACCATCCGAACAGCTTATTGTGCAAGAGATTGACCCCTTCCTTCTAAGGCATCTGATAAACCTTCCACGGTAATGGAAGAGATTTTGGAAGACAACATCGATGAGGCCCCTTTTGAGACCGAGGCATCATGTCAAACGGGGGATGTTGCATCTGATAAGAAGGGAAAAGTAAGGTTAAAGTCTGTATGACTCATTCCGGAGTGTCTAGAAGGAAAGGTAGGCCTTTGCTTCAAACATGTTAGTGTTAAATACCTATTAGCCCTACAAAACATAAATTATATCTACACTCATACTGCTGAGTTGGGCCGAATCGGGACAATATGGGGGATTCCGGAGTCAGTAAAGGCAATGATACCTATTACTCTAGAGACTACAAGCTTAATGAGGTGGTAATTTTCACTGAAGTGCTAAATTGGGGACTCTGGTTTCCATTGGACCCATAAATTGTCAGGTACTTCCACTTGGTTAAAATTTTCCCTAGCCAGCTAACCCCTAATGCCTGGTACTCTCTTCTTGCTTACAGCATGGCATCAAGGTTATCAAAAATCCCACTTCCGATGGAGCAGTTTGCTGTTGTGGCAAGCTTGTGCAAGAATCATCAGATTCCATTCTACCATCACACCATGGGGAACAATTTTAAAGTTGTGGATGACTTTCTAGAGTCCGAAAAAAACTGGAGGACACAATTTTTGTTTGTCAGTAGGACATGGGAAAATGGCAGGAAGATTAAGGCCAACAACAACCCTACCATGTTGACTAGCAGGTGGAAAAGTACTGGTAATTTACTTTCCTCTCTTTGTCTTTCATGTTTTGTTTTCTTAAATTATAAGTGTTTTCCTATTCTGATTGGCCTATTACTTCTTTTCGGTACCGCCGAAGGAGTTCACCGGACATTTAGAGGAGAGTCAAAAGACTTGTGCAAAACTCAATGCATGGGCTCTAGAGCACTAGGGGAATGCCTTCCACAACTGATTCATATCAGGAAATCTAGTGAGGTCCCATCTGTGGAACACCACAGGCCAGAGAGACCTCACATGGGAAGAGCTAACCACCCTTCCTCCTCCTGGCGTGATTCTCAAAAGGACATAGGCCAAGGATGGTAAATTGTTCTTACCTTCCAGCGCAAAGGCTCCCAGCAAGATGAAGAACAAGAAGAAGAAATATGGAACAGAGTTGGCTCAAGCAACCACCAAAAGGGACTGGTTCGGGGAACCAAAAGGGAATTAATGCAGCCCTGCTCAAAGCAGTAGAGGCTGGAATAGTGAGGGAGTTTAGAGAGTCGTAGAACCCACCAAATCCTCCTAAGAAGGGCATAATACTAAGGGCCAGTAATGATGAGAAAGTTGCTAAGAAGAATAAGGTCACCCTGGGAGAAGAAATTATTTTTCGTCCTTCGGAAATCCAACCTCTATCAGCCCCTATTGATCATACTTTGCAAGATAAAATCCCAACAGATCTGCAGTCTGGAGAGATTGCAGGGGGATATAATGAAGAAGTGGACATTAGTTTCATTCAAGACATTGATTAGTACTTCAATGATTCTGAGAAGGATTTCTCAGAATCATTTCATAGGTCCCTACCATCCCTCCAGCTCTGCCAATATGGTGACCTTCAATGGTAAATTTTTGTCCGTCTCCAGAGAGCAAGATGTTCTGAGCCACTCTCTCATCGGTCATATTCGGCTAATTCTTTACTTGGAAAGGCAGGTGAAAGTCAGACCACCCTTATCAACTTCCTCACTTATGACAAGCAATCCCTGTCAAACAATCTCCTAAACGCTCAACATATTATAAAGGAACTGAAGATGGAGATGGAGACACTGAAGAAGGGCAAGGAGGATTCGGAAACCAAGTTAGCCTCATTGGAAGCAGCTAAAACTGAGCTCCAGACTAAGTATTCTAACTTATAAAAAGACCTCACAACGCTGAAAGAGGAGGTGCAGACCAAGGATGTTGTCATTAACCGATGAGAAGGCTAAACTGGAGAACTCTGTTTCAGAAATGGCTAAGGAGAAAGAAGATTTAAAGAGCCATCAGGAGCAAGCTATTCAGGAAGGTATTGATAAGTATACCTATGAAGTGATAGACTCCTTGGAGAAAAGAGATGATGGAGTTAAGTCTGACATGGTGCTGCTCTTCCATGAGACTTTTCTGAAGAGGACCCTTGGTCCCTTATGGAAAAATGTGGAATATGAAGACCTCATATTTCATACTATGGCAAATGGAGAAAAGCACAACTACTCTAGTGGAATAGATTCCACTACTAATGATGAAGAAGGAACTGGTGAGAGTTCGAGCCCCGAACTCAAAAGTCCTAAAAAAGGTGATGGTGGTGAAGGAGCATCCGAAGGGAACAAGCCCTAAGGTCTTATATTATTTTTTGTCTTGTTAATCAGTCAAAGTCCTTGGATGGCCAAGGCATATTTTGTATTATTATTCGATTAAAGTCCGAATAGGTCCTTTGAAAACCTAAAGTCCTTGGATGGCCAAGGAATGTTTTGTTCTCCTGTTCGGTTCAAGTCCGTATAGGTTTAATTTATCAGATTTCCATTTATTTAATACTTTATTTTCTTTAAATTTTTTATGGCTAATGTTTAAGTAGCTCTAGCATTTCATAAGTATTATAGTGAGAGTTTTTAATATCTCTGATGACATATATTTTACGGTCATCCCTTCACCAAGTTTATCCGGTCTACTAAAGACCCAAAGTGTTGAACAAGTGATTTATACTTGAATTGAATTGTAGTAAAACCACTCCGAATATTTTAAGAATGCATCATATATTATTAAATAAAAGACCGGACACCTCATTAAAACCTCCCCGCGCCACCAGGGTAGGAAAGAGTATGCCCCGTAATATTTACATTGATATCTAACAAGTAAATATCTACACAAAAAATTATTCTAAATATAACTTGAGACTCTTGTGTAGCAGCCCGAGGAGTAGTTTCTATGGAGGTGATTGCATCCATCCCATATACCAAAGCAAAATGAGACTCTTGTGTAGCAGCCCGAGGAGTAGTTTGGTACGCCCACAATAATTCTTGCAAATAGCTTGGCCACTTCCCTGCAGCTCCTTTTAGATTCTTCTTTAATCCGGAAAAAATAGTCTTGTTGGCAACTTCAACTTGGCCGTTTGCTAGGGGATGGAAATGAGAAGGAAAAAAAATGTTGAATTCCCCTGAAAGCACAAAAATTCTTCATATCCTTATTATCAAACTATGGCCCATTGTCTGTGGTAATCTTTTGAGGGATCCCAAATCTGCAACATATATTGGATAAGATGAATTTAATGATAGCCTTCAAAGTGGTTCCTGCCAAAGGAGCTGCCTCTATCCACTTTGAGAAGTAATCAACAACAACTATAATAGTTCTGCATCCCCCGGATGCCATACGCAGAGGTCCAACTAAGTTCAATCCCTAACGGGAAAAAGGTATTGGCTTAGAAATAGACTTCATAGGTACTGCTGGCACATGAATTTCATTGTCATACCTTTGACATGGATCACACTTCTTTACCATTTCTTTAGCATATGCCATTATGGATGGCCAATAGTGTCATGTACCCACAATGTGTTGATCCTTCTCCATCGTGTAGTTCGGATAAAACGACTTAAGATTCTTCAACCCCCAAACAACGCAAAAGAGGTCTACTGAAAGCTTTTTTTTATAAAGAACTCCCCTTATGATATAAAAACCACGAGCCTTGTGTTTAATTTTTCTTGCCATCGCTTTATCCGGAGGCAAAACCCCATCAGAAATATATTGAATAAGGGAAAACCTCCAGTCTTTAGGTTGAACCACCTGTATGCTCAAACTTTCCCCATCTTCTTTGTTTTGACTCGGTTGTATGGATGGGAATTATCACATGTGAATTCAAGGGTAGGACTCAAAATATGTTATGGTTGCCAAAGAATTTGCCTACGTGTTCTCTGACCTAGAAATATGCTCAAAACAAACACTTTTGAAGTTGGCTGCCACCTCTTTCAGGATAAGTAAGTATTTGATTAGTTGCTCTTTCTTGGCCTCAGACTGAAATTGAGTGTGATGGATAAGAAGCTGAGAGTCACTCATCAACCGAACTCTCTTAGCCCCACATAGGAAAGCCAATTTAAGACCAGCTATAGCTGCTTCATATTCAGACTCATTATTAGAAGCCTTGAACCCAAAGCATATAGCCTGATACATCTTATCACCATACGGAGATGTTAGGAAGATTCCAGGTCCACACCCCATTGTGCTTGAACCACCATCAGTTTGGACTACCAACTCTTTCTTGTTTTTTCTTCTCAAGTTTGTTTAGAGTTTCTATCTGAATGGAATTCTACCAGGAAATCAACTATTGATTGAGATTTGATAGCCGTTTGTGAGGCAAAATCAATATCGTAATCACCCAACTCTACTGACTACTTGGTCACTCTGCTTGATATGTATACCTTTTGAAGAACATTCTTCAATGGGAAAGATGTTCGGACGATGATGGAATGAGACTGAAAATACGGCCTCATCTTTCTTGTCGCGATCACTAAGGCTAGTGCCAAATTTTCAAGCTTTAAGTACCTATTCTCAGCGTCTATTAAACTTTTGCTGATGTAGTACACCGAACGAGGGTAATTGTCCACTTTTCTTACTAATACTGCACTTATAGCACATTCTGACACAACCAAGTATACATAGAGTGTTTCTCCTTGAATAGGTTTAAAAAGATTCTTTGGTGAGGATAAATACTTCTTTATTTCAATAAAATCTTGGCTGCATTATGGAGACCAATTAAAATCTTTAGCATTCTTCAAGGTTTGGAAAAACGGAGCACCTTTGTCCGAAGACATTGAAATAAAACGATTCATGGCAGCGAATCTTCCAGTGAGCCTCTGGACTTCTTTAAAATCCCGAGGAGGATCCATTTCCAATAAGGCATTAAGCCGATCCAGATTGGGTTGTATTCTTTTCTCACTTATCACATAACCAAAAAAATTCCCAGATCGGACCCAAAGGACACATTTTTCTGGATTCAGTTTCAGATTCACAACTGTCAAATTAGCAAATGATTATTGAAGATCAATTATATGCAAATCCTCCTCCAAGATTTTAACCATCATGTCATCTATGTATACCTCCATATTTCTACCAATCTGGCTAGCAAATATTTTGTTTACCAACCTCTGATAAGTAGCCCCAACATTCTTTAACCCAAAAGGCATCACATTGTAGCAATGGAGACCTTTGTCTATGATAAAGGTAGTATGATTTTGATCCTTCGGATCCACCTATATTTGGTTGTACCCAGAGAAAGTATCCATGAAGGACAACAACTTGTTTCCAGACGTTGAGTCTACCAATATACATACACATACGCCATTTCCCATTCTTTTTCTTGACCAACACTGGATTGGCAGTCTACAAAGGATATTGGGACTCATTTATGTATCCAATTTTGGTAAGCCAGTCAACCTCTTGAACTATCACATCAGCTTTTACCTTAGAAAAAACTCTCATTTTCTATACAACATGTGCAACATCACTCTGGATCGAAAACTTGTGTGAGATAATGCTTGCGGGCACTCCAGTTACATCACCATTTCACCAAGTAAAAACATGTTGATTCTTTAGTAAAAATGAAAACAACTTTTTTTTTAATTTTGGCGCCATTTTTGGAACCAATTTTGATATTTTTACCCTCTACAAGGGAGTGGGTTTCAATCTCTTCGATCGGTATAATAACACTAGGAGCCTCTCTGGGTTCATCAATCTCACCCTCATAAATCTCCAGTAACTGCTAATCTTCATTAATACGGACTGCTCCCAAAGTTCTAGGAGCAAGAGCAGTTGCATAGCATTCCCTGGCTATCTTCTGACTACTTCGGACAACACCTACTTGCCCTTAAATTGCATACTTCAAACATTGATGGACTGTTGAGGCCACAACATTCATTCTGGAAAGGCAAGACCTCCCAAAAATTGCATCGTAGGATGTGGGGTAATCTACCACAACAAATAGCACCCTCACTATTTTTTAAAGGGCCCCTTGCCCAACAGTACTTCTTCAAATTCCCCAATTACATCCACAGAACTCCATATGAATCCCACAATGGTTTTGTTTGAGTGTTGAATAACAGCCGGATTCTTCATCTGTTTGTAGGATCTTAAGAAAATGATGTTTGCCAAACTTCCCGTGTCTATTAAAATCCGGCGAATATCATTGCCCTCAATAGATACTTTCATCACCACTGCATCCTCATGAGGCCCAATCATATTTCTCAAATCATCCTCATCAAAAAATATGAATGGAAAAGGGATTTGGAACTGATGAGAAAATATTTCCCCTTCCAATTGAGTGGCCAAATTATGTACATGCCACTTTCTTGATGAAGGAGTAGGTGCTGTCACGGTATCTCCTCCAAAGATGGCGAGTGACTCAAAGAAACTGATCAGTCCGGACACCATTTTGGTCTACTCTGTTATGACCCCCACTCAATTCCGAGTTGGATCAGGATCCAGATACTCAGGAACAACATCAAATCTTTCAAGAATCACCATTACCCCTTCTTGAGCAGATGTTCCTACATTGTTTATAGGGCCCGTCCGGGGAACACTGCCAGGCCTGTTTCCACTCCTTCTTTTGACATAAGCTCCCAACTTGCCTCTTTCAATAAGATTCTGAACTTCTTGTTTTAATGCTATGCAGTTTTGAGTATTATGGCCTATGTCATTATGATATTGGCAAAAACAAGTATTTCGACTTTCTCTGGAAAACTACAGTGTCGCTGGTTTCCGGAAATGAACTTCATCCTTGGTCTCGTCATATATTGTGGCCACATTCTCTCTTAACTCTGCAAACCACTCTGGTTGAACCCAAAGACCTCTCTTAGCTCTTGATTACTGGCTATGAGACTGATTTTGGTTGGACTGAATCTGTTTAGCCCGGTTGGACCCTTGTTTGGTCTCTTTAGCCTTATATTCGGACTAGTTTTGAGCTCTTGTGGTAGACCTCACTTGACGGTGCACCCTGGTTTTCTTGGTTTCTTCCACATTAATCTGTTTTCGCACCTGATTCAGCAAGCCACCCCCTGTCATGGCTTTCTTCCTAGTCATTGAATCAGCCAAGTTCCCAGGGTTCAACCCTTGTCTTAGCGAAGCAATTGCCACTTGTTTAAAGCAATATGCTAATCCATTCTTTGTATTCACGAATCGACTTATATTATCCTTTAAGGAATCATTTGGCTCTTAGGTACAATGGATTGTGGTATCTCCATTGCCCTTCACCTCTTTACTCCCAACAAATTGCCTTCAGAAGGAAACCCAGAATGTATTAAAGTTTCTAATACACCCACGGGGTAAGCTATTATACCACTTAAGAGCACTTCCCGTAAAAGTTTGAGAGAAGGCTCTACACAAAAAAAATTCATCATCATCAAAATTCATCATGAAGTTCTTGAATTGCTCCAGATAGTTGTCCGGATCTTTACTTCTATCATACTTCTCCATTTTAGAGCTGTCAAATCTTTTTGGTAGGTTTCCGGATAGTATTTTGGCTGGATAAAAGTGATTGTCTCCAGTTCTTATTACGACTAAAGACTGTGTCTTCGTTAGGTGTTGCGAAAATACCTGGTTTGGTCTGTAAAGCAAAAGGATCAATCAGCAACTGATCAGCATGCCTATGGGATGACCCTTTACTCAGATGCCTTTTAAGCCTGCCATGCCTATCCCTCTTTCTTGAATATTTTTTTATTAGCTTCATCTTTATTCTGGATCTCCTTTCATCACTACTTAAGGACAAAGATTCCTCAAGCTCAGCCTCATTTGAAGAGCTACTAGAGGACTTTAAATTTGAGTTTTCAACAGGTTTGGACCGATGTGTCTTCTTAGAGCTCATATAAGTCTTTTTTTAACTCAAATGAGTCTTTACTGATGGATCATTCTCCCTAGGGTTGTCAGTATGATGAATAGCTGATGTCCTTGATTTCTCCCTTATACAATTTTCTGCTTATTTTATGGCCCTTATGGCCTCTATTTTTTCCCTCAACTTGTCTTGCTATTCAATGGTGTATTCTATGTTTTCCCCAACCGTTTGCACCACGGTTGGTGGAGTTCCTTGATCGTTCGGATCCATCTGAACTGGTTTTTCTATTGGTTTTAAATGCAAGATTCAGGCACCTTCGTGCTTCCACTGTGGTTGCCAATTTGGTTTGGTTTATTTTGGGTTGGGGATAGTTTGGTAAAGTGTTTTGGGAAGTTTAAAGTATTTAGTGTTTATTATGGAGAGTAGTGAGACAATTAAGCAGCTTGTTTGTATTAAATGTTGATCACACTCATTAATAAAAATGGTTGGGGTATTTATACTCTTAATTTAATGACCCATGGGCTTACTGGGTCAAGTTATCAATCCGAGTCAAGTTTAAGGATTCATTAGTCTTTTAAGTAGATTACCAAATAGCTTAGTCAAACGGGTTGTCGTGTTCGGATTTTCCAGTGGAGTGTTATGGTCTGAATTTCCCCTGTCCGGATTAAGCAGTGGGATGTGTCTAAAGTATCCGAACTCATCAAACCTATTGCATCAAATCTTGTTAAGTACATCTCTGGTGATCTCTTTTATACTCATATAACAGTTTTTGTTGTTGATTGGTCATGGTTGATTTTTGAACACCTTTTAGTTTAGGATTAATAGTTGATGTGATTTTAAAAAACATCAATGGATATTTTATAGGTATCAAATTATAACCATATTTAATATACAGCGTTGATACCATGAACCAATATGTTGGTACAATGAACTAAGTTTTTACTTATTAAAAATAATAAACTTGAAAAATTCAATTAATTTGTGAATATTCATAGAAGTTGCCTTGGAACTTGTTTTTGTAATTTATTTTTCATATCTAACTAATTTACATTATTACTAGTACATTAGTCATAAAAATTTAAAGGTCATACATAACACCTATTTAAATTAACCAATTATTATCATTATTTTAAAGAAATAATACTGTATATTCAATCCAAAGAACTTATTCAAATACGGATTTTGGCTAATGAAGAAGTAATCGTCTGACTTGAAGAATCCACAAATAAAATTTTCGCAAAAGAGCAGATATAAGCTCAGCTGCTAAAAGCTATGACACTTTTAAGCTAAGTTAATTCTCATAAAAATGATGAGATATTGGTATTTAAAAATAACCTGAGACACTCCATTGCGGAAGCATGTAAAAGATCAAATGATTGGGACATATGGGAATGTAGAATAATAGAAGAAGAAAAAAGGCTCCCGCTATGAACAAATATTCTACGAGCAGAGCTGACACCAATGGGGGATCTGCCAATTCAAATAAAGTTGTTGGTCCAAAGGCCCGGTAGGGATCAATAGTTTGTCACATATAGGTTCCTATTCATGCTCGTTCGCCAACTCAGCACTGGGGAAGCCAAGAGGGAATAAGCTCCCCAAGCTGGCGGCTTGAAGTTGCATGATATGAAGTAGCAACCATATATGGATTAGATGCTAAGGGGCTTCCCATATCTCTAACATATGAAATATTGGTCAACTCTTGTGCATGAAAATTGGCCCACAACATCAAGTTAAATAATATTACTAGGATTTGGCTATATTTGATAACAATGCCAATAAATACTCATTTTTTCATTATCCACTCTCGTAAATGACGAGTAACATGTTTAACGCAATTTAAGGCCTAACCAAACAACATAATGTGTCTTTACTCTATTTTTGAAACCTAATAAAATATCCCTTTAAAATGTCCTAGATGAATTCGAGGTTGAATTTGAGCTTACGAGGTATATAACCTCTAACATTGAGCGTAAGACTCATTGGAAAACAAAGGTTACAACTTAGGAAAAGAAAAATGAAAGGGTAAAAATGTTGAAAAACGAGGCGTACCTCAAATAAAAGAAGAATAAGAAGAGGTTTGAAGCCAAAATCTTAGATTTGAAAAAGAAGTTAGGATTCATTGAAGAATCCAATGAGCAAACTATATTGGTGAATTCGAGGAGCCTTCAACCTTTATCTCATAACCTAAGTCCATATGCGATTATTTTAGATTTGTCAATGGGATTTTGGAATGTCGAATCCTCAATAATTGGTGTTGGGAGTCGACTTACTGACTATTTACTCTCTAATAGCTAAAGTCGGCTTGCCGATTCTTCTATCTCTAGTAGTTGGTCTGACTTACTCATAATAGTTATCGGCTGGTCGTGATGGTAAGAGTTAGCTTGTCGAATGCTTAATCTTTGATATTTGGCTCTTCTTTTTATCTTTGTGGTATCATATCGATGACCCCTATATAATCTTTCTTATAATCATTCAATAATTTAACACCCAAATTATGTAGCAGAACTCTCTAGATGGTCAACTATATGGGTGTTTTGTTAAAATCTTTAAATGTCATTAGAGTACAAAAGAGTAAACCAACAAAAAATATGTTTAATTATAAAGAGTTATACATAGATACAAACAATTCATATTCAATTTATTAAGGCTAAGTAAAGCTTCAAATTCTCGATATGCCGGGGTGTTGAAGTGATCTCTCTTTCATCGTCGAACGGTTTGTAAATTTCAAATTTAAATGTCTCAACTACTGTATAAGGCCCTCCATAGTTAGATATAAAAAAAAATCTTTTAGATATTTAGTATGGTTGAAAACCTTCGTGAATACGCGATAACCAATTTGGTAGTTATGATGGTGTATTTTTTATGCATATCGGCTTCACATTAAGGTCTGATAATATTGAATGAGCAGTTGTGCCTTAGTCGCTTCTATTTTGTTACATTGAGCTCGACTCTCATACCTTTAACATTATTTTCTTATGAATAATTTACAATCCGAAAAGAAGGTGAAAATATTTCTATCGGGACAATCACATCCATGCATTAGACTAAAATGAATGGTTTATCTTATGTCGTCATCCAAATGATGGTTTGGTATGTTTAAAGGTCCTCTTGCAACAAGTTATGCCACTTACCTGTCGAGCCCTGTAAGATCTTATCAGAGTCCCACAAGCAAAAGTAATTGTGAACTTTACTTGCTTGTTAGCTTGGGCGTGTAAATTTGCTGAGATGTGTTGTTGAATGCTTATTGTTAGGAAAAATGAAGCAACTTGAACGTTTTGAAATTTCAATTCGTTGTTCATGGTGATCACCTTTGGCATTCTAAATCTACAACCAAAGTTAATCTTGACATATTGTCAGCCTCTCGATGTTTTAGAAAAATGACCGATATCTAGTCCTCAACGGTTAAATAGGAATCAATGGCATGTATAATACTATTTAACCATTTTTGGACATGATTTGATATGAAAAGGACCTTTCTCAATAAGGTCTTTTTTCACAATAAACCAACTTTACCCTCTCGTAGAGTTTTTCTCGCACAAAGTATGATTCATCAATACCCAAATATCGAAGAAGCGGTATGAAAAGAGCTCAAACGATATATTTATCCTCGGAGTAACAGAAACCGATCTTAAAGTTGTGAGCTTCGGCTTTGTCGGTTGGTATATAAGGTCTCCTATAAGATATAGCCTCGAGTAAGGGTCGTTAATCAAGTTTTGCTCCAAATGACATGAACTTTGGCGACTTCATCGCTTAAGGATTTGATTTTCTCTATTATTGATGGTCACTCTTATAATATTGTCAATAGGATGTGTCCCAAAATTTTAGCAGCCATCAAACTTATTCAAAATGAACTGTGACCTCAATTACTTATTGTTTCATTATCCTAAAATATTGTATGAGACACACTTCTCGTTATCAACGATATGATTTATAACAAAAGGAGTCACCGAATAATCTTCTGACTCCATATGTTCAGTCATCCAAAGCTTTGAAATAGTCATTTCATTTCATACGCAATATCTATTAAATTTATTCTAAACTTTTTATTTATATACGACATATTGTCAATCCCATCTTTTATTTATATACGAGATATTGTCGATCCGAAATTCGATAGCCATCCGATTAATAATTTTAAAATTTTAAATAGAATATAATAATTCATTAATTTAATGAAGTTTATTACTGGTGAAAAATACTACACCCTGAAGATTCCAAAATAGTTGCTTTATATTTAATTTTTATTAATTTTATCAATTCATCCCACCAACAACTTTTTCTTTTATAATAAAAGGGATTTATACCCATTGGGTACAAAAACATATACAATTTACTAATAAGTCCAGCCTCAGATAGATTTTATCAATATCTATCAAAATATGATTTTATTTATCTATTAGTCCAAACTTAAATTTTAAATACAATTTTACCCTTAATGAATTTGATAATATGACAAAGAAAGTTTGAGGAGAGAGAATTGATTTTGAAATTGAGGTTAAATATTTTAATTTGAAGAGGTAATTATCTTGTTTTTCTAGATAATTGAGTCTTTTTTTAAATGAGTTGGATCTATTTGTAAAATGGATTTTTTAGGGTATGTTTGGGTAAATAAAGACAAATTTTAGACCCAATATGTAAGTCTCCCTTTATAAAAATATAATAATTTAATATAAAAAATTAGTAGCGAATAAAATTGCTCACCGCAAGTGTAAAATATAAAATTTATTGGCTTAAACATTTTGGAATTTATACTCTTACAGAAAAAAATTAGTAGTGAAGCCTAAAATAACCGAAGTTACTAAATTTGCAATGTCCAAATTTTCTCTGAATAGCAAGAAGGATCAAACATTCAACCAATTGAATGCTCCTTCGATCCTTCGTGCTATTATCACCCTTGAAAGTAACAACCTGGGTTACATTTCTGTTGAAAACTAGTTTTCGTTGTAGGTGTTTGCATGTCGATGGGGCTGGAAGTGCTGTCTCGGGAAAAGGATTGGAGCATTCGTGGTTTTGCTGGTGGTTTCTATTGATTAAGGCGCTGCATGTCGATCTGATTCGATTGATGGGGCTGGAAGGGCTGATTCGGATGAGAAGTTTTGGAGCAATGGAGTTTCAATTTCGTGGAAGTGTTGATTCGGGAGAGAGTTTTGGAGCAATGGAGTTCAACTTTGAGGTCTCGCCGGTGGTTTCAGTTGGTTGAGGTCGTTTAAATCTGAAGAGTGAAGTTGTTTGGGTGAAGAGGAAGAAGTGGAGCTTCCGCTTTCAATTTAGGGTTTCTGGACTTTTAGGGATTGTTTTCTCTTAGCCTTTTAAGGTGTTGGGCCTGTATTCTCTAAGGGTTCTTATTGGAGCCTTGAGTGTTTGTGCGATTTTCAATTTAGTAATAAATCAGTAGTTGGATTAAAAAATAATAATAATAATAATCGCATAGTGTATCCTAAAACTATAGTTTGAAATTTCAAGCTAGAACAGCATCAGTTTTTAATCCGAAATGTGATTTGAGCTCGACTTTTGAGTCAAGATCTATTTGAGCATATCCGGTCCATAATCTTGATTCAAGCTTGGCGAGCCAGCCGAAAGAACAAAATAATAAAAACAATAACAATAATAGAATCAGACGTAAAATAACATAGTTCAAACTGCATCCGAGTTTCCCATTTTAGTTGTTTTAGTTGTAAAAATAAATGATTTTTTAACGGATCTGAACCCAAACTTTTGAAAATTTTGAGCCTAGTTAGTATGTAATTTTTTGAGCTCAATCTGAATTTTGGGCCTCCATTTTTCTGTTTGACCCTAGCTCAAGGCTCTAGATATTCGGCTCCTATGCAGTGAAGATAGAGTTGAAAAGCTGTTCATGAAACAATCTATGCATAAATTTGAATTATCTCTTGAATTATATTCATATATGCATTAAATTAAAAACTTGTAGGATTCATTGAAGCTAAAGATAATTTACTACACTAGCTAATCTATAGCCCTGTGTTTCACCTTCACCCCCCAACTTGTTTCAGCTAACAATTGGATATAGTCTTGTCACAGACCATGCGGCTTAAAACATGAGAACAATCTGTAAATCCAATCGTCGATAGGAACACTAAGAGCACTTTTCAGAATTTTTGACGTAGTTGTCTTGCATTCCCAGCTGTTGTCCCATGGTCCTCCTCCGGTTTCGACTACTGCCATATTGCTTGTCACGTCTAGTATAACCTGTGTTGGATTTCGAGAAAGAAGTCTCAGGAAAAGAAAGAGTGCTTCTCTCATTATATATATTAGAGCATATCAGTTATTGATTTCAGACGATGTAGGATACATTAGCAGTCTGAATATTAATTTTAAGGTTAGAGTAGAGATGTTTAGAAGCAGATTAAAGTTCGAGTCAACCTACACACAACTCGCAAGCAAGGATTTGACACTCATAGCTGTCATTATATAATACAAGCCGTATACCTGATATGAACCAGACACAATATTTTCCTCGTGAACTTTTAGGTCGACTCGAGGGAAAAAATGAATTAATTTCGGGTCATGAATAGTTTTGACTCAGCACGAAGCTACCCGACACGAACACAATAGGTAACACGAAACTGAAAGCCCTACGTAAAACATATAACTATAGAGGCATATAGTTTGCCAGAAGATGAGGTCATACCTACACAAAACATATAACTATATAGGCATATAGTTTGGAAGAATATGACAACATACCTTTCCTTGACACGAAACTGAAAGCCCACATAAAACATATAACTGTATAGGCATATAGTTTGCAACAATATGAGGGCATACCTTTCCTTTACTACGGTCGAGTTGTATTTCCCATAACTTCAGTCTCAGTTCTCCAAAACAACTTTCTCTACAAAATGTTGCGAGGCCCTCTTCAGCGGTTGGAGCACGCAGTGGCGTACCTGGATCTTTTGTGCTCGCCTCCACTTCAACCTTAAGGAAGCATTAAATATATTTAAAAAGTTCTTTTTACAATCAAGAACCAAACCTTTGCGTCAAAAAGTAGAAAATCTATGCAAAATTCAATAAGACTAGTCAGCTACCATGTGTGTCTTGTTGTATGCAGTCATGTACCAGTAACCCCAAGGAGCGATTTCCCAACTCACAACACCATTCCACGGCAAAAACTCGTATAGAACTCCACTATGGTGAACTCCAATCTGTAGCCATATATCATCAAGGAAAATAACAAATTGTACGAAAAATTTGTGATAGAAACACGGCGTTATGTAGAGACACGGGAAAGTACCACAGCCCCATTTTCGAATGTCTCAGTGAAACCAGGCAATTGCTTCGACCCACCAGCAGCTGTCAAACTGACTTCTCCATTTGCACCTTTGAAGACATTAGAGTGAACCTACAATAATTATGTCAATACATGAGTCTAGGAGGGTCACGCGCTCCCATAACCAGATATTAAGAAAGAGCTAGAAAAATTTACCCAAAACCATTTCTTTGGAAAGCCTCCACCCCAATTCTTCTCCGAGTAGGAAGGGGCATCTTCAAACTCGAATCTTTCTCCGTCCCATTCTATCCACCCTGCCAATGAAGAACACGGCTTAAGTACAAAAAATTGCAGCTTCAGTTTTTAGCAAAATAAAGACCGAAACGGTGATAATAAGTACCTGTTGAAAGTCCACTAGCCATGCAAATTTGCCAGTGAGATTCGAAAACAGGAAAAGATGAAAGCCAGCCTGCAGTGGACTTCTGTTTAGAACCCAGATTACCCCAACCGTAAACCGGACGTGTACTGTATTCCCAACGCGCAGATTTTACGGTGCTTACATCATCCGATCTGCAAATTGGTGCCTGAGTCAAGTTCTTATTCCAATTATGATGCAAAATACATAATACTGGTATATTAAGAAAGAACATTTTAACCTGCCGTCATCGCAAATATGACCTTGATGCCAAACTGGACTGACTTGAAACCCTTGAGACACTCGTTCGGTAAATTCCTGTGCGCAGAACAACATCACAACAAGATACATAGTAAAGGGACAGTACGAAACTCAAGAACACGATATTTTTTTACTGAGCTTCAATAATGACTAACGATTGATAAAAGTGGATATTAAAAGAAAGAAAATGTCGAAATAAACACGGATAATAGATTCTTATACTTACCTGAGGAGAAACCTCGTTATTAGGAGGCTGTGACCTTTCCTTAGCTCGGAAAGTATTCCCCAACATGAAATCATGCCTACCTAAGCATATAACTCAGTCTTTATCGGCACTCAATATTCAGTTAACGTTTAAACGAAAAGAAGCCAACCGGACAAATATCAGAAGAGCTAAACAGAAACAAACAACGGTTGCCCACCTGCTAGTATCCCTTGGACCAAAAACGTTAGGCTCCACTTTTCCACATGTGAATGCACTTACCGTTTTATGTTTTAGAAAAAGTGTCAAAAGAGCATGAATACCATACCATATCCAGCTTCTTATATATCTTCGGATCCGCAATAAAAAACTATATACATAACTTTTGGGTTTGCTTACCCAAAGATTATAGATCCTTTTCCATGAGCAAAGCTTTAAACTTATTAAGGTTAACACAGAATCCAGTGACTACATTCAGTACTGAATCCAACATATATAGCCTTCAAATATAAATCAATGAACCAATGTTTAACAGAAGTAACTTTCTGAAATCCAAAAGTTGCCACGGACTCAATCAAGACCCCAAAACTCAAACAAAAAAAGACAAACAATTAAATGTTACTATACATTTATCTAGGACAGTACACCCTATGGAAACATAGGACCTAACAAACATAAAAAGTTCCAAACTACTTGTAAGACAACTATTTTAAATAGAACTTACTTGCCCAAAAATTATGAGACTCTTGTGTGTGTTGGCAAATATACTTGCCATAAGCACCAAGAATTTGAGCGCCAACTCCTGTAAATCTTGGTCCATGCTTTGCCACTTCCAAAGGTGACATTTTCTTCAAAAATGCCGGATTTTCGATGGAATACATAAAGCAAAAGCTCTGTTTACACTCCGGAATCGATACTTTAAAGTACCAACCTTCGAAAAATGTTTTACTACTTCCATTAAAATGGTACCTACAGAAAATTTGCATAATTATAATTATAATGTTATATGAAATGCTACAATGTCCATGTCCATAAACATAACATAAAAATTCATTAAGTTAAACGTATGCTAACCCAGAACCACCTTATCTTATACTACATAATTTTGTGACAAATCATTTTTTTTTTAAATAAAATATATGAACAACCCGAATGACTAATCTCCAATCATGAGAAATTATTTTATATTTTACAATTCTATCAAACAATTTATACATTTAAGCCTTAAAAAAGAACTCATTAGATGTAAAGATAACCATTTTAAATTCAGCTAAAACTAAATTAATTATGCGTTTAATAATGATAAAAGAAAAGAAAAAAAAACTGGTGGCGACCAGCCATTGAATGCGGCCTATATCAACCGGTGAGACCCACAAAGATTCCGGTTGGACTTCCATGGCCCATCTATGAAATTTAGACCCATGAATTTCTCAAGAAGACTAAGCAGAGATGATAAAAAAAAAAAAAAAAACTAATTAATTACTTATGAACTCAAAATTTACCCGCTATGAGGAGTCCTGAGCTCGCGATTTACTGGGGAGGGTATATAAAGTGGATTCACAGTGACGACATTTTCAAGCTCTCGCTTCTCAGTTTCCGAATCAGCCTGCATTGTTTGCCTAAAAACTGGACAAGTTCGAATCTGCTGCTTTATAGGTTACTAATTTGTTCGTCTCGATCGAACTGCTAGAAAATGAGAAGAGGAAGATACATGGACTCTAATTTTCGAATCAGAGACTTTGTACACAAGCAGAGAAAGAACACGTGAAGAAAATGAATAAGCATCCCTCTGACATTTTAACATTCATGATTTTATGACAAAGTTACAAAAAGAATGAATGGGAAAGGCTATTTTGGGATTTTCTTTTTCTGTTATATTGAGATTTTTTTTAGAATGTTAATTATTTTGTTATAATGAGTAACCAATTATCTTTGATATAAAAGTTTTATTTCAGCTCAAACTTTCTTTCTTTTTTCATAAAAAAGCGCTCAAAATCGGTAAAAAAAAAATTCTAAGATTTCTCAAATCCGAACTCACAAACACATTGAGTAATGAATCATATACGTATTGATGTAATTTTTATGCGATTTAGTTAGGTATTTTTAGTGATATTTAGAGTTATAGGTTTTGTAGAAAAAGTCGAATTTTCATCTAAACATTCTTATTTTTTTTTGGAAAGTAAGTTCTAAATACGTGTTAGTCTAGTGATTGTCGATGTTTTAGTATGTTGTTTGTTGATTTTGGGTCAATTTGCAGCGATTAAGGTTCTTGATATTGGCATCGGCGACGAAGCATTTCGCCATCTTCCAGCTCTCTATTTTACTTTCTTATCAATCTGGTTTTTCTCTACTTGTTCTTGGACTGCTAACACTATCAACAACACCCATTATCTGGTATTTCATAATTTTAATTATTTTTTTTCATTTCGTTGGGTTTAAGAACTAATCTGAAATTACTAATCGTGAATTGGTGATTTTGTGTTAACAACAAATAAATTACAATGGACTCTTATATGTGTTTCCTTGATTAAAGCTTTGTAATTAACTCTATCTTTTCTCTTTTGGTAAGTTATTAATTCTTCGTACCTAATAATAGCTTCTTCAACTTTTTTACTCTTTTTGTTTGGGTCTTTAAATCGTTAAGATCAATGAAATAGCAACAATATAGAATTTCTAAGGGCTTGTTTGGTTTCTATACCTTATTTCACGCTTTAGGAAGAAGAAGAAGAAAAAGTTAGTTTTTTATTAGAACTTTTGTTTTATATATGAATGGTAAAATGGTCAATTCAAAAAAACATTTTTTTTAATCTTGGGATCTCACTATAGCCAAAAGGGGTCCCAATATAGGCTTGCTCTTAAAAAATAGGATGACTCACCTGTAGATAGTCGGCCTAAGTACAAGTAAATACATGGATAATGAAAAACTAAATATTTTATTTAGCTCGACATTTTTTCTTACTTCTATTTTTCATTATATTTTTTAATTTATATTTTTTAAATCTTAGTTTGCAAAAAATAAAATTAAAAGTACTATCGTTAGTGGTTCTTTAAATTCAAAAACTTTTTAGAAATAAGATAAATTATTGTAAATAGTCTGCAAAGAATTTATTTTATTTCATTTATAAAAAAAATCTATTGAAATGAAATAAAAGGTTATAACTTTGGAAACTATATAGGCGTCAAATAGGGAGAATGGACGCTAAAACTAGAATCTCGAGTAGAGAGACCAAGAAACATGAATCTGAACATCAATTCATATTTCAAGTCTCAAAGATCTAAATCTTTATTCTAAATTATTTTTCACCAACAATTCAAAAAGAAGCATGAACTCTTGAAGAAGACCACGTGATGAGTCTAAGAAGATGGAGCTTTGGCCAAATGAACTGGGAAGATTTAGAATCAATTGGATCTCTGCAAACAATTTAGAAAGACTACCAACTGTATGATGAAATGTTTCTGTTATCAAAAAGCATTGACGAAGAAGCCATATCAGCATGAGCAGAGCATCAATACAGGAGATGAGCATAATCAGGTTAGAATGAGAACTGGTCATTTGATTTTGGATGACCTTATTATATTACTAATAACACCTGAATCTCTGCAATATAAAGATATTAGTCAGGATATTCTCACTAAACAAGTTAGTAAATAGTGTTGAACTTATAGATATATAGCTTTAAAACAGAATATCATGAAAAAAAATCAAAGAATACTTTAGATGTAACCAAGAACCAAACTTTCTAACAAATTAATAACATTTAAATGAGCATGAGCTTGATTTTGAGAGAAGTCATGTTTCATCTTACGTTTCATAGTCCATTTCGCAAGCCAGTCAGTTGTTTGGTTCTCGACTCTGGAAATGTGAGCAATAATCATAGACGGAGTGATAAGGTCTCTACAAAAATTCAAAACATGAACTAAGAACCACAGATAATTACCTCTAGCCAGTAGATTAACCAAAACTAATGAGTCCAATTCAATATACATATTTGACCAACCTTTTTTGTTGCAGATAATGAGACCATCAAGAAAAGCTCTGGTTTCAGCCATTAATGGAGTTAACTTACCATATAAGTTGATGGCTCCTATTACAATGTCTCCAGAAATATAGCGAATGATAACTCCACCACTATAGTCACCATTATGAACCAGGAGCCATCTGAATTCAGCTTGAGTTTTCCTTGATTTGGAGCAGTCCATTGTAAGTAAGATAGTTTCATTTTAGAATTGAGATAGTTTAAACAACCAAGATCATCAACAGCTTTAACATCATTTTCCCAGTGTTTATGTTTGAGAAGATTAGCATTATTAAGACAAAATAATACATGTATAATATAGTTGATAGAAAACATAATAGAATATTGTTTTCCATTTAACTTAGCTTTGTTTCTTTTTTGCCAAATGACCCAATTGATTATTATAGGAATAGCATATCTTATATAGAATTTTTTTCAGATGACCATAACCAATTTATGGTCATGTGGGCTATAGTCATGTACCTGTTGATCTTAATGTTGAACAAATCAGCAAAATAAGACCATATTGGCCAAGCAAAGCTACAAGCAACGAATAGAGGATTAGGAGTTTCATAAGATTCACAAAATTGGAACTTAGAGACAATGATAAATTGCCTCTTTTGCATAATATACTGTATAAAAATGTAGTTATGCAGAATTTTACATAACAAAAAAGAGTACTTCCTGGGAATAATAGGATTCCAAAGCTTGTTAAACATGTTAGATTGGTTATGATGTTGTCTTAAGAGCTGCTCTTCTGACTGCTCGTATTCATCTTATCTTTAATGTTGAATTTTAATTCATTTGAGAGATCCAACTGAATATATTCCTTGTAGTTAATAGTATTAGACTTCGTAAGATTAATTCTAGCTTGAGATAAGAAACCACTAAACCTATTAATATTCAAAGAGTTGTCATTTCAGAAAGAACTAACTTTTTTAGTTCTGAACCAGCTATTATCATGCTTGTCATCAAGGATGATAAAATTAGAGTGATCATGCTAGTTTTCAAGCCAGAAATCCATCTCACCTTTGCCTAAACTCCACCTTATATTAGGCTCAGCAAATAATTTAAGACCAGCAAGTCTTTTCCAAGTGATTGAGCCTTTGTTGTTGTAGTCTTTTAAGATGATGAGAGTTCTTACAGTAGATATTGTGCATGAGATTAGCCCAATAGATCTTATTTTCTTTGAATTTAACCCACATCTTGTATGAGAAGACACCATGAATATCAATATGCTTTCTGATATTCAGCACTCCTTCAAGAAAGGGCTTATAAATAGCAGGTCAGATAGACCAATGAATCTTTTGATCATTAGTAGTGGTGCCCCATAAAAACTTGTTAAAATATTGTTTTAATCTTATTGATGATGTTATTAGGTAAACATCAACTATGAATCCAGTACATAGGCATTTCCATAAGCACAGAGTTGATAAGAATGAGTATTCTCCCATAGGATATATGCTTGTTCTCCTAGTATTTAATTTTTGTTGTTGATTTTCTTAAGAGAAAACTGTAATTACTGGCCTTGTTGCTAGTGCTTAAAGTAATGCTCAGATATTCAGCAGGAAGAAATCATAATTGAAACCGATTTGGTTCATAATAGTGAATAGACTAGTATTGAGAAATCTGGTAGAGGTGAGAATCTTGGTCTTGTCTTTATTGATAACTTGACCAGAGATATCTTGATATTTTTAAGAGACCTGCTAAGATTATAAATAGATGTACTAAGACCATTAGTGAAAATGAGTAAATCGTCAGCAAAAGCCAAGCATAAAATCATAAAGTCGGATCTAGAAGTATATTTCATAGATTTGTTGGAGTTAAATAGCTTAGTTAGACCTCTTAATAGAACTTCCTCACCAATTATAAAGAGACTTGGGGAGAGAGGATCTCTCTGTCTCAATCCTCTTTTGGTGTTGAAGTAGCCTATATAATTTCCAATAATTAGAATAGAGATGTAGACAGATTTAATTAGCTTTCTTATGACAAACTGAGAAGATAAACCAAATAATATCATAACTTTAAGAATGAAAACATGGGAAAAAATTTCAAATACTTTAGGCATGTCAATTTGAATCGTGATATTTACAACTTTGATTTTTCTATTGAGGTCATGAACAAGTTCTTTAGCAATCAAAATGTTATCTTAAATAGATTTATTTTTTACAAAACGACCTTGATCTTCAGAAATTATTCTGGGAAGAAGATCAGTAAATCTATTGTTAATTATCTTAAACATAATTTTGTTAAGTAATATGCACAAGCTAATGAGTCTGAAATTTTTCCAAAATTTAGGTTTGATGGTTTTAGGAATTAGACACAAACATGTGGCCATAATTTCTTAAGGGATATTATGACCCAACATGAAGAAGGACATGGCAAGGCAGAGGTCATTCTTGATGATTTTCCAGCAAGTCTTGAAAAAACATTTTTTGAAGTTATTCATGCCAGCTGCACTTGAAGGATTGAAATTGTTAATGATGTTGTATATCTCATCTTTAGATGGAGACTATAATAGTAAGTCAATATCCTCTTGATTTATCGGTTTATGAATGTTGTTGTATATTTTATCTTGCATTTTATTGTTTTAATCTTCCTCATTTAAGTAAGGATGATTGATCAGGATCTCTGTGAAGTAATCTTCAGGAGTTTAGCGAATCAATTTGTTGTCGAAAATCCAGTTTTCTCCCACTTTAATGTTGTTTATAGTATTCATTCTTCTTCTTTTGGATATATAGGCATGATAAGTCTTGGTGTTTTTGTCCCTTTTTAATCCCATTAGAATAGCCTTTTGTTGCTAATAGGACTCTTATATCTTTAAGGTTTGAATGTAGAGGGAATTAGCTTTAGCAAGCTCCATTTTGGTGGTTAAGATGTTAAATCCATGGTGGTTCATCTCTATTTTTTTGATAGCCTCTTCAATTATTTGCACTTTATCAAATATATTACCAATATAAGATTTATTTCATACCTTAAGGCCTTCATTTAATCTTCTGAGTTTGTGTCAGAAAATATAAAGAGGACATCCATCAATAATTTTCTTCCAATTATTTTCTATAAAGTTTAAGAATTTAGTATCCATAGTCCACATATTTAGGAATTTAAAGAAGTTTTTAGAGTTAGGTTTGTATTTAGCTATTGAACATAGAAATAATCATGGTCATAATCAGTTATGGCCATGCAAGTAACTTTAGTCACTTTAAAAATGTACACCAAGCAAGTTTGTAGAGAACTCTGTCCAAACTCTTCCAATTGGAGTTGTTGGACTAAGTAAATTTAGAGCCAGCATAACCAGCATCTTCCAATTGATAGTACCTTATAACGTCATTAAAGTCATCAGAGCTGTTGTGGAAAAATGTTGAACATCCTATTGAAATTACCCAAGTCCATTCATTCCTTAGTGGGGTTAGAGACGTTCTTTAAAGTATTCCAAAGATCTATGTTGTTGAGTCTTTGACACTTAACATAGACAATTGTTAGTAAGAACTTTTTATCTAAACCAACATAAATATATCAATATGTACACATTAAGGATGATCAAGTAAGATATTAACAGAAAATTCGTCATTCCAGAAAAATCAAATCCTATTTGTAGAATTAGCAATAACATTTTTAAGCCAATTTTTAAGGTAGTGTAATCTAAGTTACTTGAATTAATGAGAGGCTCTTCAATGGCAACCATATTCAGATTTTCTTTGAGAATAATGGACTTAAGCCTTTTGAGAAAAGGTTTATTTTTTAAGGCCTTGAATATTCCAGCTAAGAATTTTGATCATCTTTAGATACCGAAGTGGTAGATATGTTAGTCCCTAAACATTTTAAGGATTTGATAATAAGACTTGTGGGTTTTTTCGTTCTTTTAGCATCTTTAAGTTTTTTGTTGAGAACATCTTGAAAGCCTTTGTCAACTTCTTTTCTTATCAGGATTGGGGAGGATGGTAAACTTCCAATATTGTCTTATATTGGGGTAACATTTCTCGACATCAAGTTTCCATAGTCTTGAGAGATTGATTGATTATATCAATAATCCAGGGTTTGTATTGCTTCTATGATATCTGTAGCATTATGAGATTTAGGCTCGTGAAAATAAGGACTTTGCTGAATGAAAGAAGTGTCAGAGGATTTAGGCTTCGTATAAAAATTCTTCAAAGTAAGAACCTCTTTATAGGATTTATTCTATTTGCTTTGTTTGTTGAACATTCTTGATTATGTACTTTGATTATGAATAATCGCTACATATTTGACTTTATAGTGATTATTATCATTTCTTTTGGAGATATTTTTACCATGAAAGTCATCAGAATTGTCTCCATTAGTAGTCTTGTTCATATATGCATGTTGCTGAGCATTTTTATTGTTTTTCTTGCAAAATCAGAGTTGTGACCGAGATGAGAACATTTCTAGAAGTATTTAGGTGTATCCTTGTAACTAATGTTTAGCCAGCATCCTTGATTGTCACCAAATCCTACCCATCTGTTGTGCTGTAGTTTACTGGAGACATCTATTTTAATTCAGGCATAACATGTGTTATAGTAGGCTCTGTTTTTGTCTGGGACTCTGATCTTAAGAGGATTTCCTATATTAGTTGTTATAGTTTGGATTATGTTATCATTGTAGAGATACTCTGGTCTTTCATACTTTGGATTGAAATTAACAATTCATTTTAGCAGTCTTATTGATTTATCCTTAATTGTCTAAAATTTTCTTAACCAGATTTTGTAAACATCTGTCTATAAGTCAAACTGCAGCACTATGTGTCTAGACTCTCATACAACAATACTATAATTTCCATTTAGTTTCAGAGAGTTTAAGAACTTTTGGGTAAATTTTGGGTATTAGATGAGAGTTAATGATCAATACTATTATTTTTTGGTATATTTTGGGTAAATTTTCTTATTATTATGTACTTAGTATCAATATATAACTTATCTTTATCCTTTTGCAAGAATTGAATAGATATGTGTTCTAGTTTATGATCCATACTACTAGGTTTAAAATCGTTTTATGACTTCTTGTTCTATAGAGTGTTAGCATATGATAGAGTTTGTTGTTGATTTCTGGATGCCATTGTTACACTTTTATTCCTTATGATGAAATTTTATTTTTTTGCTTGTATAGAGTCTTGAAGGCAGTTTGAAGGTTGAAGATCAGGAAAAATATATAATTACCATCTAATATTAAAATCGGTATACTTTAAATAAATACATCGACGAAAAAAAAAACCAAATGTTTTTTCTGAACCAAACTTTTTTTTTTTACTTTTTTTTAGATATGTATCTTTCAAACTGTTGTTTGGGAGAAAAATCTGAAAGTGTCATCGACTTTGATTTTTTAAAACGAATAGAACTAAATCTATGGATAATTTTTTTTTGCTAGATCCTCTAGACTAATCTTGCATCTCGTATCATTATGTAGTACATGTTTCTCATCTCTCCATTTTATCATACATTGTTTCACATGTCTCCATTTCATCATGTACTGTCTCTCCAGTTCCATCATGTGTCGTCTCTCCACTTCATTATACTTAGTCTCCCTACTTCAATCATCCATGGTCTCTCAACTTTATTATGTCTAGTCTCTATACTTCCATCATGTTTGGTTTCTCCATTTTGTCATGCATTATCTGTCATCTCTTTATTTCATCATGCGTGGTCTCTTCACTTCATCATGCTGGTCTCCCCACTCTATTATGTATGGTCTTTTACTTCATTATGCATGGTGTCACATCTCTCGTTTACATTATGCATGGTATTGCATATATCTATTATATTATGCGAGACTATAACAAAATAAAGTGTGAGATGCGAGACCAGACAAAGATAATGTGAAACAAGGGTTACTAGGTCTAGCAAAAAAATAAAAAAATATCATTAATGCATCTAGTTTTGTTCGTCTTAGAAAAAAAAATTATGGTACTTTTAGATTCTTTTTAGAGCTACGGTTTGAAATATTCAGACTTTAAAAAATGATGTGGTTGTTGATGAAGCATGGGTATTCGAGGTATTATGGAATATGTTGGGTATTAGATGAGATTTAAATTCAATATTTGGGTACTAGGTATCCATTATTGGTAGTTGGGATAATAGGTGACAGTAAACTTTGGTGTTGGGCACCTTTGGGTACAATATCTTTTTTTCTACGAACAAGAATTTAAATATAACTAACCATAAAGGCTGAGAAGGTTACAAAGAGTAACTAAAGGTTGGTCTATAAGGTCTCTTACAATCAGCCTATAATAAAAAAACTAATATGTGTAAATAAATGCATTTATTACATTTTGGTTTGATATTTAATGGTAATTAAATATATTCATTAAACCGAGGATCGAACCATAAATAGCCTTTTATCCTTTGAAATCTTGACAGGTCAACTGTAGTCAAAGATATAGTTGACAAAAAGTCAGGAATATCCTACCAAAAAAGGTTAGTAACATAAGAATATATATATATATATATATAACTAATTAATAAGATTTTTCAGCCAATCTTAAGTATCCACGATTAATGCACTCAAGGAAAATAATGGTCTTAAGGGTTGTAGGAGATTAACCTTCGATGAAGTAACAGTTTAATCTATTTTTTAATGTCCAAGATGCAACCCAAGAAACATCAAAGTTTTGTTCACCAAAAATATGTTTTAAGGTCATTTGAGCACTTCTTAGGTCTTTAATGTCCAAGATCCATAGGCCTTTAGGATTCTCCAAAGTGTAAATAAGCACTTCTTAGGGGTCATTTTAATCCAGAATTTATTAAAAAGTTGAAAGGTTGGCCTATGGATCCTGATAGCATTCCAGGTATCATGAAAGGAAAAAATTTTATTATAAGATATGGTCCAAATGATGATGTCTTCTGAGGAAAGATATATGGAAAATTTTGAAATTCGTTTCATATCAGAATTAAGGACTTCCTCGTGGAGACTATTAAGGTTCGATGAACCATTTGATCAGAATTCTGGTATTAAGGATCCATGATACCATGAGTTGTTCTCCCTGAAGTAAAGGGTTATAAAAGAGTGAATGTGGCACCACTTTCCAACCAAAAATCAACATTACCACAACCCACTTTCCAGCTGATGAATTGCTCAGCAATTAGTCTAGCTTTAACTAAGTTTTTCAAGGTTTTAGAATCTCTTTGTTTAACAGAAATTTGTAAAGGGTGTGAGGTTGGGCAGTTAACAAAATTGATAAGATTCGACCATAAAGATTTATTTTCTACGAAAGTTAACCATAACTTACAGGAAAAACCCGATTGAATGTCCGATATATTCCTTAAATTTAATCTTTTTTTATAAAAGGATAACTGATAGATGAAATGTTAGACCAAATGATACAATTTTAATTTTCTTTGTTTCCCTAAAGAATTTTATTAATCAAGATATTAATATTTTTAATGATTATTGTAGGAATTGAGTTGTTTTGACAATAAAAAAATTAAATTAGCAAGGAGGACATATTGAATAAGAATCAATATGCCTCAAATGATAGACTTTTACAATCTCATTCAAGAATTTTGGTCCTTATTTTGGAGACCGTATCATCTAAATGCATTATTCCTTGGGTGAATGTTGATATTAAAATATATAAAAGAAAGATGACTATGGTTAAAACCAGAAACATGTTCAATTTTCATTATTCTCGCTTTACTTAAGTTGTTTGAAAAGATAAACTTGGTATTTTATTATTGATTGTTTGACCATAAATTTGTTGATAGTGATCCTAAAAACTACAAGTTTTCTTTATGATGCTAAGGGAGCCATTTTAAAAGATGATAACATCATCAACGTAAGTTAGAATATGAATCTTAATGGAACCTCTGGATTTATAATATATAGAAAGATGAGACTGAAAAAGTTTCCTTATACTTCTTATAAGATATTCATTCGCAATAATGTAGAGGTGGGTGACACAGGGTCACCTTGCCTAATGCCATTGGAGGAGGAGAAGTAACCTTAAGAGGGGTCATTAGTTATTATTGAGTAATGTAGTGTTTCAAGCCATTGTACCTATAAAGTATCAACAATCAATTAATTAAGGCCGTTGGGCAGTTTCTCCTTTCAGTAAGGTCATGACAACTCTGAACCCTAAAAATGGGGATACGTCTCCTCTCTCAAGATTTTATTTATTGAATCTCAAGTCTTTTGAATTCATGCTTCATGATTTCTCAATCATCATCTATTGAAGATCTTTGCCTTCTATTCATCTGATTGAACAACCTTTCTGATCTTTTAGTAGCCTAATAGCTCACTTTCTTCTTGGTATTTCCTTACCCCTATGGAGAACAATCAAACCAATTTTTTATCAGATAAAGACTTTCATAGTCTTATCCAAAACTCTAATCAGCAAAAGCATCCAAACATAAACATGAAAGCTCTCAACATACCCTTTTCCGATCTGTTTAAACCAAATGAATTCAAACCTGAAGGAATCCTGCATAAAAGCAACCACATAAGCATTCCATTCAAAAAAAGACAAAGAAAAACTGATGCAATCTACAAGATTTACCTTAATCGGAAAATTCTCTCAAAGAATCCCCAAGAAAGCTTTACAAACCAAACTTATCAGTGACAGAAGATTTACTGGAAATCATAGTGTAGCTACTTGGGATGCACATCATCTTCTATTCAAATTCACTCTAAAGGAAGACCTCTGCAAGTTATGGAGCAGAACATCCTCGACAATAGGCCACTCTATCATGAGGGTTCTAAAGTGGATGTCGGATTTTAACCGAAGAATTGAAAGCCCTATTACCCCCATCTGGTTGAGAATATCAAGAGTACCATAATATTTGTTCAATGAAGCTATAATAGAATCAATAGCTGCTACAATCGGCAACCCAATCAAGATGTGGATACCAGAAAAAAAATCATGCTTTATATAATGTTGTTTATGTTTGGATAGAAATGCATATTACTAGTAAAATACAAAGTCATACCTGGATTGGCTTTGGCGAGAATGACAGGTGTTGGTTGGAATTAAGTTATAAAAACTTATCAATATACTGCTATCACTGCAAACACATTGGCCATAACCAAGATTCCTGCAAGAAGCTGTCCAAATCTTACCAAAACAAGGTCGATGATCAAACAACAGAAACACAAAAATCTCTAATTCCTACACGTTCAGAAAGAATGAAGTATAAATCCAAATCTATAGTCATAAAGCCACAGCAAGGGCCTAGCATACACAAGACAGTGGAAAATATTCAAAATGAGGTGCATGATCAAGTCGTTAAATCAAATTCTAAATTATCTGATCAACCAGATAACTCAAAAGGTTTAATCAAAGAAGTCTTCCTTCTTTAGAAGATGAATCCTTAACGTCATCTTGAAAATCAGAGGTAGATCAGATTTCCAAAACATTACTTAAAAAAAATTAAAAGATGATAAGATAAAGAAACTCTGGTATGAGCGACGTAGATACCGATGATTTTCTCAAGACTGTATAATAGAAGCCTTTTAATTGAATGAAGATAGTATAATAATCTAGTAAATCTAAACAAAGAAGATGAATCAGTGAAGCGGAAGTAAGAATCTATCTTCTGATTTCTTTAATCAAGCATCTAAATTTGCAATTCTAATCTAAAGAAGATATTCTTCAACCTGGAATAGTGAAGAATCATGATATTGCTAGCAAAGAGATTCTCTTTAGCTGCTTCCCTCTTTCGTGAAGAAGAATGTATTTTTACCTCCGTCAATCTTCAACGATTCGAACTAAGATGATAAGAAGCCAATCATGTCAGCTTCAAAAATATAAATTGGAGTACACCTTCTCCTGCTCCATTGAATCCTCTGAGGCGTCCAACATCTGCATAAATAGTCTTTGAATTTCCTCTAAGGTCCTATTCGAGCACAAGGCCATCTCTCAGTTCCCTGATTTCGAGTTGTTAAAGGTCAAAGTTCTCAATAACTAGTCCATGGATGGAACATCAAGTCCATCTGATTCAAGCTATCAACATTTGAGAGTCAGCAATCAGTATCTGAATGTTATTTATCTGAGCCTAGAAATTGGGTGAATTATTACGCTGGCGATTTTGTACTGGTGGTGAAGTTTTCATTAAAAAAAGGGTAATATTAATGGGCTACTATCAACTGATAGAATTTGGAGATGGAGCAAACTGCAGAAAGGCGAAGAAGACGTTGATGTTTAAGGTTTCAATCAACCAAACACAGTATATATGTATTGGGCCATACTATGTGATGTGGGCCTTGATTTTATATTAAAAAGATAATAACACTCTTCTCTCATATGTAATTCAACTGAATTTCAACTTTTAATAAACATAAGAAGCAGTCGTTTAGCTTTAAAAAGGTCATAACACCTCTATCAATTTTCATGTAATTATTCTCAACTTTGATAAAATAAACTAAATTTTCCAACATGCCATAGGAAATTAGATTTCTTTTCAGATCAGGAACGTACCTCACATTTGTCAGAATCCGATCAGAACCATCAAACATTCGAATTTTCACATATCCAATTTTAGCTATCTAGTAATTCTTGTTACTTCCAAGTAATACAATGCATTCATTATTCTCTTCAAATAAGTTGAACTTGTCTATGTGCAGACTCATATGGAATGAGCATCTACAGTCCATACTTCACTCATTTTGTCATTTACCTGAAGAGTACACTAGAACCTATGCAGTTTCATATCCTTCAAAAATCAACATATACATCCCCATGATATGATCTGTAATATCTTTTTATTCTTAGTCGTTCGAGACAATATTTTCTGAAGTGACCAAAATTCTTGCAGTGGTGACATCTAATATTAGACTTATCAAACTTATTTTCTCATTTTAATCTATATTTTCCTCTAAACTTAACGGTATCCCTTCTCTCTGATCTCTCTCATGTTATAGCTTCATGGCTACTACCATAACTTATAGCCCTTCAACACTGTACAAATTCCAACTCTTTGGATTTAATTGCAGGTTCCAACTCATTCATTGACAATGTTTATTTTTTGTATCACATATTATCCTTCAACTTCTCATATGTTTGAAGGTAATGAGTTAAGCAAGATTACTTCCTGATATTAATTAGTGATTTTCTCACCCATATTCGCCAAATCGATCACTATTTTGGATAAGTCATCAAAGTTCTCATCAAAAGACTTTTACTTTTGCATATTAAAATCAAATAAATTTGTCTTCAAATAGATTTGATTTGTCATTAACCTTTTCATGTACATGCACTATAGTTTTCTTCAGATTCTAATTGTTGAATTTTATGACTTGCATTAATACATTACCATTCATATATAGAATGATCGTATTGTATATAATTCCGAGCATTCATTGTTTCCCAACCCTGTATAATTCTTCAAGTATCTTAGTCTCTCCTGTTAGGGCTAGAGAAACCTTCTATTGAACCATGATTGCTCGCATTTGTTATCACCAGCTTCCAAAATATCATTTCCCGTTAAACAACTCATTCTCAAACTTTATTAGTATCGTTTCAGTTACAAGACCAAGCTTTGATGCCAATTATGACACTTTATACAAACTCTGTTCGATCTAGTCATATCTCAGACAGATCGTTCCAAAAAATACATCAGAAAACACATAGAATTTAACTGAAAAATAACAAAGTAATAACATAATAAGAGAAATTTTGTACACAAAGATTTGTAGTGGTTTGGTAACTTCCGAACATCCAATATGTGATAAGGCAATACCCCTTGGGCGAGGCATACTCCTTATACATGACAAGGTAAGATCAAACCGAGAGCAAATCAATGACCAATTTAAGGCAGAAAACATCAAAGCTTACTGATCGGGTGACAATGACATGCTCTTCATGCAAGTCATTCTCCTTATACCCGACGAGGATGAACTAAATAAAAAGAAAGTAATTATCAACTAGAAAACAGGATAACTTACCAACCAAACAGGGTTGTAACTCGAATGGTAAGCAAGACAAGATAAGAAGGTTGTTGAGCGGGTGTAGTGGCATCCCATAAGGTTTCAGTGTGGGCATAGACTACTTGGTGTAACTGTTGATATAAGGTCTCAATTATGATGGTTAAATCTACCTTTCAGTTGGAAATAAAATTGGTTACTTCTTGTTGAAACAATAAAGATTATTTACGTTGGGAGTTTATTATTCTGTTTTGGAGAGAAAGATTAGTATTAAGCATTATATATACATATATGCTTTTTGGGGTTTAAAAAAAATCACAAAACTTTGGTGAAAGCGTGCAATAAAGGGACACCAAATTAAGATAGAGTGCTCATTAATTCTCTTCTCGGAAGAACATAAAGAGATTTTAAGAGAGCAAATAGTGTGAGCTCTAAAATTTAGAGTTTTGTAAACATTGATTTGATGGAACTTAATCTTGTGTACTATTTATATGCTTGAACTAGAGTATAATAATATTATTTTAGCTCGGAGTAGACGTAGGCGGAACTTGTCGAACCACTATAAATATTCAGTGTTTGATTTCTTAAATCTATGTTGTTATTTATTTATCATCAGTAAAATCATTGATTGTACATAGATGATTACAAGTGATATTATTCTCAATTACTATGCAAGCTCACAATAAAGTTCTTACTGACATGCAGTGCAGGGATAAATTCCTCCGCTACAATGTTGGTGCTCCAGATGGTACAACTTCAAAGGAAATAAATTATGAATTTATAAGATTGTTTTGCTATTCATTCTACGCAATATTTTGGTGTGTAATTTTCTTCAATCTAAATTAATTTCAACATTAGAATATATTTTGGTGTTTAAAAAAATGTTGTTTGTGTTGATAATTACAGTTTAGAATGATGGTCATATGAGCCTCAAATCTTGTTGTCATGCGTTTTACCAAATTCATAACTTGGAATTCTGGTCCTAGTTGTTTGGTACGTTTCCAACCCCTTAAAAATTTGAGTTATATATAATTATTCTTATATAAATAATTTTAATTAAAATTATAATGTATAATTAGATAGTCATTTTCATATTTGATAACTTAGATTCATATTTAGAAACGTACATTTTGGTGTTTAATAAAATGGTGTGTATGTTGATAACTACATTTTAGAATTTTATATGTTTTGTACTATTGAAATACTCTTAAACATATATTTTAGTGTTTAATAGTGTAGTCTGTGTATTGATAATTGCAGTTGCAAAATGATGGTCATATGAGAGTAAAATTTTGTTTTTGATGTTACATGTAACCATTTAACATAGCTTCACTCTTAAAAAATCCTCACTTTTTTAATCAAATAAATATTTTAACAATAATATTTGTGTTATAAAAGCCATTTTTTATCCCTCATTTGTCTTGCTGCTTTCATTGATATATATATATATATATATAATTAGTTGTTAGTTTAATGATGTACAAGGAAATTGTACAAAGAAGTTAGAGCTAGACTTCGATACAAACAACAATCTTAATAATATATAGTGTCAACTTGAGATCATATCATGTTATTTGTAGTGTGTTAAGGTTTTTTTCATGTTCATATCCTTTAAATAATAAAGATTGAAATAACTAAAATGTTATAACTTTTGTTTTGCTATATTTGTTTTTTATGGACCATTGCTTCCGCCAATTGTTAATGAGAATAGATGCATTTTTACGTGTAAAGATTTCAAATGATAAAGACGAAAATAGACATATTTTCGCGAGCAAAGACCGAAAAGAAAATTCTTATAATATATTTTATTTTATTTTTAAAATTATTAAATTTTAAATTATTTATCGGCGTTGTTGTGTGATTTCATCTAGTTTTAGATAAAAACATATTATTACATAAAAAAAAACTATTGAAATTTAAATTTTACATTACAAACAAAATAATAATTTTTACTATGTGAATATTGACTTTTTCAGATCTTCTAATAATTTTACCATAATAATTTCTACCATAGTATCTTATAATTTTATAATATAAAAAGCATTTGATAGGGTCGAAACTCTAATCAAACACCATAATCGTTTGAGAAAGAAAATAGAGAGTAAAAGGGTATAAGATTCACTATTTTTTTATTCAAATGAATCGTCCTCCTACATTTGATACTCAGCTCCTATTTATATGCTCATATAAATAGTGGTAGTTACTAGAATAATTACTCTTACTAACTACATGTGCGAGTGCACTTACATCATGGAGCCTGAATTTATGATTTAAGCGTTAGTGGTTTGACTAAGCTCGCTGATATAACATTCCGCCGTTACTTTGACCGTCTTTGTTATAAATCGAGCTCAGCCGATGTAATATGTGTGTTAGGTCGAGCGTGCTTCCTATCAATCATCTTCTGCTCGGTCACAAATCCTGCTCGGTCACAAATCCTACTCTGCTCGGTCACAAATCTTGTCTTCTCGGTCACAAAAGCGTTAGTGGTTTGACTAAGCTCGCTGATATAACATTCCGCCGTTACTTTGACCGTTTTTGTTATAAATCGAGCTCAGCCGATGTAATATGTGTGTTAGGTCGAGCGTGCTTCCTATCAATCATCTTCTGCTCGGTCACAAATCCTGCTCTGCTCGGTTACAAATTCTGCACCGTCGCAAATCCTGCTCTGCTCGGTCATGAATCCTGCTCTGCGGTTAGACCAACTCTACTTTCTTCCATAGACTTCGGTTATACTCGAGATATTTGCTTGCTGCTCAGATTCATGCTACGTTTAGGGTTGCTTTATACTCTTTGATTGTTGTCTTCTGCTCGACTTGCCTTATTATGTATCAGATGGAGAATACCCCTTATCAATATTCAATTCAAAAATTTGATGGAATATGTGAACTTTTGCTTTATGTGTTTAAATATAAAAATAAAATTGTTAACAACAAAAAAAAATATAAAAACAAATTGATAAAAAAAAAAAAGTAAAAATATAAAAACAAATTGATAAAAAAAAAAAAGTAAAAATCGTCAACAGCAGGATTCGAACCTGCGCAGGCATAGCCCAACAGATTTCGAGTCTGTCTCCTTAACCACTCGGACATATTGACCTTGTTGCTGATAATTCATCCCAAAGATATATATTTATTGTACCCACAATTTCTAATTTTAATTTCTAACCAATTACATACAAAACATAGTAATATATAAAACTATTTGAAATAGTTATGACAGTTACTAAATATCTACTAGTTTCTTTTATTATTGTAAAATAACTTTTACATATTTAATATGCAAATCCATATTCATCCTTTTATTTAGAGGGTTTATACCAATTGGATAAAAAACGTATCAAATTTACTAATAAGTTAAACCTCAAATAGATTTTACCAATACCTACCAAAATATGATTTTATTTACTTATTAGTCTAAATTTAAATTTTAAATACAATTTTACCCTTAATGAATTTGATAATATGAAATAAAAATTGAGGGGAAATAATTGATTTTGAAATTGGGGTTAAATATTTTAATTTGGGGATGTAATTATTTTGTTTTTTTATAGATAATTGAGTCTTTTTTTAAATGAGCTGAATCTATTTGTAAAATGGATCGATTTTGTATGCTTGAGTAAATAGAGGAAAATTTTAGACTCATTAAGTAAGTCTCCCAAGTCTTAACTTTTACATATTTAATATGCAAATCCATATTCTAATCATCCTTTTATTTATTAAGACTTAGATTTAGAACTGTATCAGTATTTAAATTTAAAATTGGAAAATCTCTTTGAAAATAACTATTTAGTAATAGAAAGAATATTTGTATTAATAATTAAGTGCATTTTTGTTTAGAGGCTTAACATTCTTCTTTGAAGCTCTATTTTTCAGGCATGCGCCCTGATAATCTCTCATTTGATCGAAAAGTGAAAACATGATCATCCAAAAGGGTCTAACAATGTTCGAAAAATCGCAATCTAAATTTCCAGAATTCAACCTGTAATATGGGTTGAATTACATGACTTTTGAGTCAAAACTGTTCCGCTTCTAAACATACCAATAACTAAAACCATAATAGAAGAAAAACAAGTTTCCATTAACCAGCCATGCCACAATGTCAGCTCCTCCTGAAAAGAAAAAGAAATCAACATGACATCAAGTTTAGTATTTATAAAGATGACTCCTTTATGTACTTAGAAACCAAGCGCCCAACAAAATGTTATACTAGCACTGAGTTAGATCAATAAAAATCTAACCTTTATCAAACCAATAAGTTTTTCGCTAAGAACCATTTAGCCGGGTAGAAAGAGTTCAAAGATTGAAGACGGAAATTCCAGACACTAATGCTAGAGCCGTTTTTCATTAAGCATTCCATTTGGTTCTCATCTTCCACAATTTGTTCAATAAACGCGCTGGCCTGAAAGTTCATTGGAAATGCTTGATCAATTCAATAAAAATGAAAAAGCATGATTAGTAGTGAGTATTGAAGTCTTGTTACTAACTTTAAACTCATCCTTGACTGTGTCAATCTGCCTAATAGGTTCAATGGTGGGTCGATGCCACCGTTTTGGATCCCATAGTATTGTACTATTAAAGGCGAACCCAGACATTTCAGCATGGAATCTTCGTAATCTTCTGTTTCGTCCATTTGTATGCCATCCGATGACTTGGGTTCCATTACAAACAGGACCTTCTACGACAGGTTTCATCAAGTTAGTAGTTAACTTAGTCACCATCCATGTTCCAAAACGCCTGTAAGTCCAAAATAAAGATGCAATCTATATGAATTTGATAACTGAAGAAACTGTATGACCAAGACAATTCAAGGTAGAACTTATATATAAAGAAAGTCAAATCGTATAACCGAGAAAGTTTCATACTAGCAAGTTACAAGTAATTTAAAAGGGCTGAAACTTGATTACTCTATGAATCAAATTAAAGATGCAATCTTTAATATTTGTGCAGCTTATTAAAACGCCAGTTCTTGTACTCTTTATAAGTTCAATATGTCCATTGAACATAATCACAAGCTTCTCAAAAGCTTCTATATACCCGGAAAAAAGTAAAGTACAACCCTTTTCACCCAACATTGAAAATTAACATTCTTGAAAAGTTGAATATGTTGCTGATATGCTTACTTTTGCAAGATCATTGTCAAAAGAGCAATTGGGGACCATTTTTAAAAGCCTAGGTGTGAAAGGCTTTGAAATGCATGTTTTGCCTATATAATCAGTATGTGATTCTAGATAGGTCACTATATATATCTAACCTACAAAATTCAAGTAACAAGGCACTACAAAAACATAGAAAATACCTGATTTGTCTCAATTGATAAAAAAGATCAACTGAGTAGACATTATCATCATCTGCAAAGTAAACGATCCCATCAAGATGATGCATCTCAATGTGCGCCAACGCGATATTTCTCTGGTGGACCTTTCGGTCATTTACACCTGTAAGATTCTTACTGCAAACAAGATGCCTATACATAATACCGGTTCGCCTTAAAAGATCAGCTGTTTCAGCTGATTGTGAATTCATCTCGACAACAATCCACAAAAGAGGCGACTGTACAAGCTTCAATGTATGCGCTACACGATGCAAATGATAAGCTTGTAAACCCTGAGAACGAGTAGATGTCACAATTATCAATAGCTTCTTGATTTCCAAAACCGACTCAGAAAGAGACCGATTAACAAATTCTGCTTCTTGAACTGGTGGCTCTGATGTTGAGTTTGTCTTAATACTTCCATTGTTCCAAACAGGCATTACATTAACATTAACATTAACGTTAACATTATAATTCCTCCTATTGGTTACCCTTTCAAAAGAGAAATCTTGATTTTTGGAGATTGAAAACTCTGTGGATGCAAATGAGGCGAGACCGAGGAAAATCCCGACCAAGAAACAAACGAAAAATCGTGTCAGCGCTCGTCTCCATCCATGTCCTTTTGATTTAGGCCTAGGTCTTGATGAAAACACTTTAAGAAAGAAACTTTGTGAATCTGATGAACCAAGTAAAGTTGACCATAACCCATGACTAGTTGGATGGCTTTGAGTACAAGTAGAGGATTTCGATAAGGGAGATGCTCCGGCACAAGCCTCACCAGATAAAGAATTTCCGGTACGAGGAATTGGTGATAAGGTTCTTCTGATAGATGCCATCAATACAACTCCTTTAAGACACTGGTAATCTAATGGTAACAGCCTCCTTGTACAAAAACAAAATCTTCAAATGTAATTTCGTTTTCTCCTTATCTGAATTTCAAGAACAAAACTACTCTCTACCCAGATACAGTACCTATTAAAATCTCAATTCCATGTTCTAAACTAAACACAAAACCTTTTGACCGAATCCACTACCCGATTCTTCTACAACAAAAGGAGCTTCAATCTCATGCCACGATAACCAAACGCAAGCTAACAACGATTAAACAGAACTAAAGAAAGAAAAAACGAAACATCACGAATTAAAACCCGAACATACAAAGAATCTAAAGAAAACTCTAATGGGTCACTGAATCACCCGTAAGTACCGAATGGGGGGTCGATCTCCGGCAACAGCTTGCTTGTTGCTACCTCCTCCAGTAAAGCGACGGCGATATCTAGTGCGCCGTGAAGTTGCTGTCTTTACTTTTTTACTTTGAAAGTCAAACGAGCGATAGCTGAAAAAAATGAGACCATAAATGCATTTTGGCGAATCTTGGGTGTTGTTCAAATTGAAGGAGAGAGAGAAAGAGCACTCCCTTAATTACAGCAAGATTCAGACACACACATGACAAACGGGTTGTTTTTTTTTACCACTCTCTGTTTTGTTGTAAGCTGATGATTCTTTATGCAACTTATGTCATCTTTACACGTGTCGGTATCTGATAGATTCGCACCACTGGTACTACTAGTTAGATTCTAAAAATAGAAGTGTTACATCTGAATCGGATAAAATATATTTACAAAAGTTTTGGTCCCGTAGATGTTATACATGGAATGGAATGGAAGGGTTTCGTTTAGATGCAACGTGGTTCGATATTTTTGTTGAGAACTTTATGTTAAATCTATAATTAATTTCAAATATTTATAATAAATGTCATTATTAAATATGTATTAAATTAAACATATAAATACTATTATTATTATTATTAATGTCATCAATATTAAATTATATATTGGATATTTTATAAAGGTAATAAATGTAAAAAGAATTCCACCTGTTATCTTGTTTGAACACTTGCCAAGTTGCCATATTGATGTTAGTAACTTACTTTTTTAATAATATATGTATTTAATGTTTTTCACTTTTCAAAAATAGTCAGTCCTAAAGCAATCGTTATCCAAAACTACAACATAACTAAAGATAAGTGATTGTTTGGGATAACAAATAAAAAAATTGTTTAAGATGTTAAATCGAAATTCAAACTGCAACACGAGTAATGAAAAAGTATTACGAAATTGTTTATTTTTATCTTATATTTTAACAAGTTTTGGAATTTATTGGATTTATTTTAAAGTTTTGAACTAATATAGAGTTGTAGTCGTAGAAGAAAAAACTTATTTTATTATTGTATATTAATGGTTTACTTTTTAAAAAAATAATAATTTTATTTTATATATTGAAGATAGCGGTTCCATTTATTTTTATATAAACTATATTTTTTATTTATGTGTTTTATAGATAATTGAGATATTTATAACGAAAATAAACAAATAAAAAATAAAAGAGTACATGTTGAAAAGGAAAAACTAGATGTAAAAACACAAGGTAGAGAAAGAAAACACTAAAAGTAGTTATTGTATATTAATTGTTCAATCTCTAAAAATAGAATTTTGTTTTATGTAATGAAGATAGTGGGTCCAAATCCACATGGGTAATACATTTAAGATTACTCCATCATATTATTCTACTAATCTAACTCATATATTAATTATTACATTATATATCCTCAATATTACATATTTGTGCTACTTTACATTACGTGGTTTATATTGGGACAAAGTCATCCAAAACTCGACCGACCTGAATCCTGTCCGGATAACTATCACCCTTCCTAGTAGTTTTCCAACTCTTTGCGAGAAGATTGAATCGATGACTACACAGTTTCGCTTCGAACTGGGAACCTATTGACATTGAGTGGGCGTCATCTCAGATAATTCCAACCTAGAGTACCAAAAGTTGTTAAATTACGAGATGTTGCCGGTTAGCTTATGCCCAATAGCATTGCTAGCCGTTGCTTTTCCTAACACGTATCGTCTCATAATCCATACCAACTCATTCAAAAGTTTGAAAAAATGACTCGTGACCTTCCTGAAGCATAATCGTTTCCACTTCCCTATGTATATGCTTGTTGGGGGTAAGAGCTTCCTCTATAAATACTTTTAACACCTCATAATTTCTCTTTACACCATTTTTTAGAGATAGAGAGCATTTCGGTGCCTCAACTTTTAGGGAGAGAAAGCTTGTTCATGACCCAAACCACCTCAGAGTGACCACAATTTATGAGAAGTAAATTTAGCGCCCTTGATTGGTTTTCCATAACTGAGAGAGCCGATAAATTCCGAGTTGCGGGCATAATTGATAATTCACCAAAAGTTGTTAGTCAAACTTTCACCTACGGAGAGTTCGACCCGAATAAGGTTCGAAAATTTGAAGTGTGTCATCCATCCACCTCCCCACATACGCAATATTTACACAAAAGCACCAAACGACATACCAAATGAAATACTACTTTGAGAAATGAAGAGACTTTGGCAGATTCCTGACCCGAAGTTCCCAAATTCGTTACTGTCCATGAGACTCCTACTAAAAAAATCATCAAAAATCGTGTTTATATCAATATGGGACTATAGTTCTGACTCTTCGCACGAAAACAATTCCAAATTCATACAGATAAATTCCTCTCTCATTGGTATCAGGACAACTATTAATAATGTTGCGACCCCCAAGGGGTCTTGGAGAACCGGAGGCTCCGGCAGGGAGAAATGAAGTAATCCATGAAGTCACACAACCCAAGACCGATGCTACAACAAAACCTACTATTATTAACACCCCCAATGGATTGGTCGAATCTGAGGTCTTAAGAAGAGGAAATTGGGCAATTCTGAGATTCAAAAGCCCAATCCCGAAGTCCTTAGAAACGTTGGTTTGGAATGTCTACTACACATGTCGTCGAACAAAATATGGTAAAAATTGGTTCGGAGGTTATTTAGATAATTTTGTGATGGTGTAATAAATGTGAGATAGATTATATAGAGATAATTGAGATATTATACTTAATTCTTAGAGAGATAAAGTCTCAACCTCTGTAAATGGGCCAATCGGGTCAGGTCAGAAACCTCAGTCAAACCCATGGACCAAAAAAGCCCATTAACTATTTTTATTTCTAATAAATGAAGATTTTCCAAACACACAACTGCATATACCACACAATTTAGTCAAAAGGTAAGAGAACAATGTAAATATAGAATTTATCTTAGGTCTAAATTCCCCCTCGAAGAAATCTGATCCTATGCTGTTTACCACACTCAAACATTTATGATCCCCAATAACTAGCCCTTTTAGCTCTCTCATAGACATTTTGGGAGGGTTAACCGATGATAAGCTGAACTGTACTAGACTTATTCTTTCAAACATGACTTGCTAGCAGTTCATAACTCGGGTAGTAAAAGTTATCTGACCCACCTCTAATGGCGTAGTTCGAAGATAGTTACTAACCAAAAGTCATAGTTTTTAACCAGTTACTTTTTCGTGACACATGTAATTTCTTGATTTGAGCCATGAATTTGTTTTACCTTAGGTAAAGCTAACCAATGAAATAGGATATGTGTCCGCTCCTCGAGAGTTTCTTAGTTGTCATTACCGTTTCCACTTCTCTAGCATGACACTTAAGCATTTCTTACAGTCTTTATATAATCCTTTTTCAATTTTCACTTTAGGAATTTTTAGAGAGATAGAATCTACATTCTAAATAAAAAAGCATTCTTCACAGTTGAAACTCAATTCTTCACCATCAAGTTTTTTATTCCTCCACTGTATCAACCACCGCAAAATCTTTTTCTGAAATTATATTAGTTTGCATGTTCACCGCCAAAAATGTATTAACCAAAGGTGGTTGGTTGAATTTTCCCAAACTAGAAGAAGAAAAGAAAAAGGCAAGGGAAGCTACTGGGTTGCCTGCCTCCTCGGGTACTATTGTTGTAACTCAATTCGTTAATACAGAGGATTTTATCCTTACAATATGCGTAAAATTCCCTATGAACCTTCTTCGACTTCTCAGTCATTCACCTCACCAAGTCATTCTTCTAAACCACTCAAATCGTCGCAATCCCAATGGGCCACCAACCGTCGTAATATTTATACTTTCAAACTTATAAGATCGGACTTCGAGGAGAAAAATCCATACAGAGTAACCAGACTATCAAAAAACAAAGCTAGACCCTTGGTATAAAAAGTATCAGCAGTACAACAAGCAACTGTTAGTAATCTTTCCACTTCCCCCTCTCGCAAAGTCCGAACAAATGAGAATACCTTATAACTCTTCCAACTGAGCTTCTACCAAATCTGAATAAATAAGAAAATTTTGCAACACTAACAGCTGAGTCATCTCAACTTGAAGAAGAGAATGTTGATACTTAACTTATTGATCATTCGCGATCTAGTCCCAAGGTTATTGAAGATAATATGAAGGATATCATCGAAGACTCCCCCCTCGAGATATTTGGTCAGATTTGGATATTTTGAGATCAGCAAAGAATAAAAAATTGAAGGTATCACAAGATGGTGATGGCAAGGGCAAAGGTAAAGCCCTGATAATAAAAACTAGACCTCTTCCTCCATCTCTAGTTGGATGCGTCGGGCCCAACTTCACAAGGGTTAGTGTCAAATACCTTTTAGCTCTTGGATAAAATTTCCTATGTTTAATTTCATGAATCTGAGTTCGAGGCTATTTGAGCTAAGTGAGGTTCCCCAAAACAGTTAAGGGAAGACTATCTAAACTTGGAGAGACTCCGATGAGATGTAGCCTTATGGAGTTATTAGTTTATACTGATGTGCTTAACTAGAACATTTGGTTTCTCTTGGATCCTGAGATTGTAAGATACTTTAGTTTGGTTGGGTTGTGTCCAAGCCAAGCTAGTCCAAACGCCTGGTTCACAATAATGACAAGTATTATAACGTCAAGGCAATATAAGACTCTGATGCCAATGAAGCAACTAGTTGTTACTGGACTATCTTGTAAATCTCAAATCCCTTATTACTATTTTAATATGGAGAATGACTAAAGATTAGTGGATGATCTGCTAAATACATATATAATATGGAAGACACAATTCTTTTTTATCAATGAATAGTGGGGAAAAGGCAAGAAAATTACCTTCTAAAATAATCTGAGCTAGCTCACCAGATACTGGAAGAATATAGGCAAGCTTCCTTAAAATTATCTTTGACCTTTCATTTTTCTCATCAAATATTATATCGTTTACATCCAACTTATTTTTGTATCAGCTCTTTTGAATCCTTATCTGTATTATCTGGCTGATGCGAAGGTGACCTTTAAACGGTTAAATCAGTGGGCACATGTAAAGTGGTTCAATGGATTTTACTAGGGCTTCACTCCCACCAAATTTGTTTAAAGTCATCTTTGGAGGACTAATCTCGAACGAGAGCTAACATGGGAAAAATTTAACACCTCTCTTCAGCCTTCTGCCATTCTCAAGAGAAGTGAGGCCATTAATGACAAGTCGTTTTTTATAATCAGGAACAGATGCCCCAACCATCAGAATAACAAAGATAAAAATAACATAGAAGGTTCGTCACAGTTAACTGCCGAAGTGGGAAATGAAGGGCCGCCAGATGAGATTGACTCAACCCCATTAGATCTTGTGCCTGCCACTATTGAGGGAGGTGAGGTGCCCTTAAAATCACATGTTCCCAAGAAAAAAAAGGTACACAAGAGAGGAAAACAATGAAGTGATAAGAGAGACAAAAAGATGAAGAATACCACGACTCGTTCGAAGATAGTCCTTCATTCAGAGATTACTCATCCAACAATACCTATTGTCGATCCTTCACCAGCCACAATACCTGATCTTTCTTCTCCACTACTTCTCCTCTCTGAAAGTCAGGTGTTCAAATATGTTAACCCAATCAAAGTTATGGGGGTTTTTTACTTAGAAGCTTTCGACACTGACTTCTCTAAATCTAAAAGTGTCGTTACGACTATAATATTCGAAGGGGTTCCCTTTGAATTACCAAAGGAGAATAATGTACTGGCATATTCCGTACTGAGCTATTTGAGGCCAATTGTTGACTTAGAGAGACAAGTGAGGTCGCAAATCGAAATCATCACTTCTCTTTAAGAGGAAAATAAGAATTTGAAAGCTTCAACCGAAGAGGAAAAGTCCAAAACTAATTGTATATCCAAAAAGGTCAAATCAGTCAAGGAATAATTGGTCAAGGTTAATTTCGATCACGCCAAACTGCAAGATGATTATGGAAATCTGCAATCATCTAGCTATGGGGAGATTACTTTATTGAAAAATCAGCAAGTTAATGATAAATCCACCATTGAGCATTTATTGGGCGAGAAGAAAACTCGAAAAGCTCTTATTAAGAAGCATGAGGATCAAATAACCTCTCTCAAAGAGAAATCCACCCAAGATGTGGCTGATTCCATATACATATATGCCGATGAGATGATAGACTTTTTATAGAAGAGGAATATATCAACCAAATCGGATATGGTGTTGGAATTCTATAAAAAGTTCCCACACTTGCCCTACGATCTTTATGGGGACCGGTTCCATATAATTTGTTGCCTCCTAACATGCCCATATCGGATTTGCTTGGCATCTCTGAAGATTCACCCATGACGGTTCTGAAAATAGTGATGAAGGGGACTCTGATGGTGAGAGCTCCAAAGATGGTGATGAGAACGAGCCCAAAGGCTAATAGGTTTTTACGTAGTTGGTTTTGTGCAAGCCCTTGTTATGTACAAGTAATTTTGTTACTTGAATCGGATATTTTTGTACAAAACTTGGCATGGGCAAGGTATTTTTGTAACATTCTCCTCGGATTTTATTAAATCCTTGGGTCATCCAAGGAATTTTATATTAGTTATAATCTCATTAACTTGGCTTATTCCAGTTTATCCAAAAATATTTAATCTTAAAATATAAACCATTCGAAGTTAATCCATTCGAAGATATATGAAACTTAACAAACACAAGTCATTTGAAGATAATTCATTCAAAAGCAATAAAAATTTAACATAGACAAACCATTCAAAGGTAATCCATTTGAATGTAATAAAACTTAACACGCACAAGCGATTCAGAGGTAATCCATTCAAAGGCAATAAAAACTTAAGATGTACAAGTCATTCGAAGGTAATCAATCCGAAGGCAATAAAAGATCAACATACACAAGACATTCGAAGGTAATCCATTCGAAGGGAACAAAAACTTAATATACGCAAGTCATTCAAAGGCAATAAAAACTTAACATACACAAGACATTCGAAGGCAACAAAAACTTAACATACACAAGTCATTCGAAGGTAATCCATTCGAAAGAAATAAAAACTTAACATACACAAGCCATTTGAAGGCAATAAAAACTTAACATACACACGTTTTAAAGATAAAAATGGTAGATTGATGATTACTTGGATACCTCATTAAAATATTCCCGAGCCACCAGAGTAAGAAAGAGTATGCCCCAAATATTTACATTGAACAAAAAATAAAGTAAATATTTACAATATATGTTTATTCATGATATAACCTTAAGTTTTCAACATTTGAAAGGTGTATTAAAGGAATGCCTTATACGTTCCTTGCTTAATGTTTTCACACACAATGTATGGTTCTTCCTAATTTGGCGCTAATTTTCCAAATTTCATGTCTTTGGTATGTAAAAAATACTTTTCTTAAAACTTTGTCCCCCACTTGGAAGTTTATTATTCATACGCTATATGTGTACATACTTCTCATTAAACCTTGATAATATATCGTTCTTAAATGAGCTTTAATTCTCTTGTCTTCAATCAAATCTAGCTGAGCTTTTATTGCAGTTTCATTTTCCTCTTCGGAATAAGTTTAAACCCTGAAAGAAGGAATAGTAGCTTATATTAATGTTGTTTCATACATTTCATATACCAAGTTAAAATAAGATTATTACGTGGCAATATGTGTAGTAGTTTGATAGGCCCACAATACTTATTGTAAGTAATTTGGCCATTTCTCTGTCGCTTCTTCTAAATTCTTTTTGAGTCCCATCAAAATAGTTTTATTTGACACATTTATTTTTCCATTAGCTTATGAATGAAAATGTGAAGAGAAACAATGGTGAATTCTTCTCGATGTACAGAAAATCTTCATATCCCTGTTGTCAGACTAAAGGTCGTTATCAGTTGTAATACATCTTATGAGTCTACAACAAATATTGGAAATGATAAACTTGATTAATGCTTTAGAAGTAGTTTCAAAGAGGGCGTGACTTATATATACTTTGAAATATAGTCAAATTCCAAGATAATAGTTCGACATCATCCAGGCGCCATTGGAAGGGGTCCAATCAAATCAAGCCCCACCTATCAAAAGGTACCGCTTCAGACACTAACTCCATAGGAACTTTCGGTATATGTATTGCATTTTCAAATCTATGACAGGGATCACGTCTTTTAATTATCTCTTTAGCATCTATCCACTTTGATGGCCAATAATACCCTGCTAATAAGACCCTTATAGTCAAAGATTTGTATCCATAATGCACAGACCCTTCCCCGTCATATAATTCAGACATAATTGTTTGGGACTCATCAGATTTGAGGTAGCGCAAGAAAGGCTTACTAAAAGATATATTATAAAGGATCCATTTCAAAACCAAAAACTCGTGTGCTTTAAACTTCAACGCTTTAGCTAAGTTTTTGTCTTCGGAAAGGAATCCTTTTGCAATAACCTCTTGAATACCATACCTCTAGTTTTGAATGACTGTGGCTGATATTTGGAAATTTTCCTCATTTTCAAATCCCATTTTGAAGATCGTTGTTATGAAAGGACACTATTGTACCAAAATCCAATGGTATTCCTCGGAATATACAATAGTGGCTAAAGAGTCTGCCATTAATATTTCTGATCTTGGCGCATGTTCATATTTTACACATTTAAAGCAAGCATAAACTTCTCTCAACACTTGCAAATACTTTACCAACTGTTCTATCCTTCTTTCTGATTGTCGTTGTGCTTGATGTACAAGCAGCTGCGAATCACTTAACAATCGGATTCATTTGACACCACATATTTGAGTGAGCCTTAAACCATCTATGATTGCTTCATATTCTGCTTCATTGTTTGATACCTTAAAAACCTAAATATATAGCTTGGTTTGAGTCTCTAAAGGGGAAAAGTAAGCAAATTCGTGCATCATACCCCATCATGCTAGATCCTTCATATGTTTGAATTACCCACTCTTTTCCAGGCTTGTGAATAAAAGATTCCTCATAAAGTCTCTTATAATGGAATTCAACCAGGAAATCTGCTAGAGCTTGAGCTTTGATTATTGTTCGAGGAGCAAAATCAATATCACAGTCCCCCAATTTGCACTGGCCACTTGGTCAGTCGACCCAATATATCCATTTTTTGTAATGCACTTTCTAAGTGGAAAAGAAGTTCGAACTGTGATAAAATACGCTTGAAAATAAGACCTTATTTCATTGGCTGCTATTACCGAATCTAAGGCCAACTTTCCAACTTGAGGTGTCTTTTTCAATGTATAACAAACTCTTGCTAACCTAATAAACTGTGCAAAGATAATTGTCAACCTCCCGTACTAACACCGTACTTACCACATAATCAAATATTGCTAGATATATGTAGAGTCTTTCTCTGATAACCGATTTGAATAGAGTCTTGGATGGAGATAAATGTCTTTTGATTTCAAGGAGTTCCTTATCATAATTTAGGGACCAATTGAATTCTTTGGCGTTTCTCAATACTTGGAAGAACTGTGCATATTTATCCGCCGACCTTGAGATAAACCTATTTAAAAATGCCAGCCTTCCAGTCAACACTTGAACTTATTTGGTGACCTGATGAGGGTCCGTAGATAATAATGCATCTAATTTCATTAGGTTAGCTTGGATTCCTTTTTCATTAATGATGTAACCCAAAAAAATTCCATATCGTACTCCAAAATTGCACTTTTCTAGATTTCGCTTCAAATTAATGGCATCCAAATTAGAGAAAGTTTCTTTTGAGGTCAAGTAAATGATCCACCTCCCTTTTATTTTTTACCATCAATTTAAACTTCTACATTCCTCCCAATCTGAATGGCAAACGCTTTATTAACTAGGCGTTGGTAAGTAACCTCTACATTCTTTAAGCCAAATGACAGTACCTTGAACAATGTATACCCCTATCAGTGATAAACGTAATATGATCATGGTCTTCAGATTCATTTGTATCTGATTGTACCCAGCAAAAGCATCCATAAAAGATAACAACTTATTTCCCGAACTAGAATACATCAACTGATCTATTCGAGGAACTAGGAAAGGATCCTTTGGACATGCCATGTTGAGATCTGTGAAATCAATACGCATTCACCATTTACCATTCTTATTTTTTACGACTACTGGATTTTTCGTCCATAATGGATACTAATATTCCTGAATATATCCCACCTTAGTTGATATGTCTACCTCTTTAACAATGGCTTCAGATTTTTGTTTGGAAAAAACCATCATTATTTGGATTACTGGGCCCGTATAGGATCGCACAAACAACTTTTGACAAATAATACTAGCTGATACACATGTCACATCTTCATTACACCAGGCAAACAAATGAATTTTTTTAAAATAAGGATAGTAATTTTTCTTTTAATTCCGATGGCTCCAATTATAATATTTTTCACATCTGCTAAATTGTGTACTTGGACTTCCTCAATTGGGATAACAACACTATGAGTCTCTCTTGGATCATCTATCTTTCTCGGATCCGAAGATGACTCAATTAATATTTATTCCTTCTTGATTGCCACATTCTCTAGGGACTTTGGAGCAAGAGCAGTGCCATAACATTGTTTAGCCACTTTTTGGCTCTTTAAAACCACCTTTACTTGACCTCCAACTACATATGTCGAACATTGGTGAACTGTTGACGGAACTGCATATATTCTTTGTAGCCAAGATCAACCGAAGATGACATTATAAGGGGTCAGACAGTCTACCATCGTAAATAATACTCTGACCATTTTCTTAAATTGTCATTTTCAAAGAATTACATATGCTTAGAACTTCCCAATAACATCAGTAGAGTTTCTTGTAAACCCTACTATGGTTGTGTTCAATTGGAGTATGACAGATGGGTTCTTTATCTATTTATAGATAGATATAAATAAGATATTAGTTGAGATACTGGTACCGATCAAAATTCGTCGGATTTATGTGCCCTCAATAGATGATCCCATCACCACAACATCCTTATGTGGGCTTGTGATATTTCTTAAGTAATTTTTATCAAAAACTATGAAGGGGGAAGGGTTCCAATACATATGTGAAAATATTTTCCCTTCTAATTTCGTGGTCAAACTAACGACATACTGTTTCCTTGACCAACTCGAAGGTCTTGTCATCGTATATCCTCCAAAAATAGTTAATGATTCGAAGAAACGATATAACTTGGAAACCTTTACAGTATTTCAGCCACCACATTCACTCGGCCTCGATCCGAATCTGGATTCAAGTACTTTAAATCCATATCGAATTGCTCAATAATCACCATTGTACTCTCTTGTTTGAAGAACTTCTGTATTTTGCCTTCAGACAACATGTAATGCATCACGAGCCCCAATTTTACTTGGTTGTGATCTTTTAATCACTTTCCTATTGCCCACTTATGATTTAACATATGTAGTTAAATGTATATTCCTGATTAATGATTATATCTTCTATGTTAAATCAATATGATCCTTAGTGTCATGTCCCACATCATTGTGATTCGTGCAGAATCGTGTGTTTTGATTTTCCCTTAGAGTCTGGATAGGTGTAGGCTTTCAGAATTGCACAATATTCTTTACCCTATCATAAATAGTCGCTACATTTTCAATCAATTCTATAAAATAACCGGGTTGAACCCACTGGTTGCCTTTTGGCCTAGATTGTTTCCCTTAATTAGATTGGCTACTAGCTTATGGAATAGGCTTGGCAAGGGCAGGTCTATACTGATGAGGTTTCCTCAGTCTTTTAGTTTACTTTACATTAGTTTTTTCTCAATTTGGTTTGATAAACCACCCTAAATCATGGCCTTCTCGTGGGTCACTGAATCAGTCAGCTCACCAGCTAACAACCTTTATCTGAGTGCAGCTATAGCCACATATTCGAAGCAATCTGCCAACCTATTTTGTTGGTGTTCACAAATCGTTCGGTATAATCTACTAAAGATTCATTAGGGTATTGCCAATAATTTATTACTGTATCTTTATTCCCCATAAGTACTTTACTTCCCATAAATTGCCTTTAGAAGGCCATCCAGAACATGTCGAGATTATTGATTGATCCCTGCGGTAATCTATTATACCATTTTAAAGTGTTATCCTTGAAATTTGAGAAAAAACTATGCACAACAGCTTGTCATTATTATAAAAAATCGTCATGAAATTCTTAAACTGCTCTAGATGGTTATCAGGGTCTTGACTCCCGCCATACTTTTCCATCTTTAAAATGTCAAAACGCATGGGTAGATGTCCGAAGAGGATTTTCAAAGACAAAGGTGATTGCTTTCAATTATGTCTTTGACTGAACACGTGGTCCTCATTAGAAGTGGAAAAGATCCTAGGCTCAGAATGCACGAAACATTGATCACTTAGCAAACGATTTATGATATGGTTAGTTGACCATTTCATCTTTCCCTTATACTCATTCTTTGTGTACCTTTAAAGGTTTATTAGGAATAATACGTGATAACATATTGTTCCAAAAACCTTCTGAACCGAAAGGTTTAGTATGGTGGACTTTAACCTATTTTTTTTGTAAACCGATATTATATGTGGTGAAGTTTATTTTAAGCTGAGGGTAATTTTTTCAAGTGTTTTGGAAAGTTTTTTGAGTAATAAATGTTTGGGTGTTTTGTAGTGAGAGATTTGAGCTGCTTGGTTGTATTAAATGTTCATTACCCTCATTAATGAAAGTAGTTGGGGTATTTATACCCTTAATTATGGACCCATGGGCTTTTGGGTCAAATTATGGAACCGAGTCGAGTTTCAGGACCCATTTACTTAATAAGCTGATTAGCACCTAGCTTAGTCAAAAGGTGTTTAGTTATTCAATACTTTTGTCCTGTCCAGATAGTTCAGTGGGCAGTTTATGTCCGGATTTCCCTTGTCCGGAAATCTCAGTAACTCATCAGTAGCCCCTTTTGTAGGCCTTGTCAAAAATCTTTGGCAGGACTAAAAAATTTACTCAGTCAGTAACGACGTTTTCCGACCTGCTTCTGTATCTGGCTTGAGGTTTGTTCGGGCTGATTCCTTCCTAAAATACTAAGAGTTTTTCTTTGGATCGTGGGACACGTGTCACAATCTGATTCGACATACCAGTCGTTTTTACCTAGGTCGACGCTCCCACTAAACCTAAAAAGTAACCTATCACGTCACAGCCGTCTTCAATCATTGCTCGAATCTCTTCCTCTTCTCCAACTTATCAGTTACCTTTTTCTACTAATATATAAACCATGTTTTCACTGTTTCATTATCTTCATCACTCTACAAATATTTTACAGAGATTTTCACCTTTTCTTTCAAAAAATTTCTTGGTTAGTTTTATGTTCACAGCTAGAAACGCTCTTATAAAAGGCGGTTGGTTGAATCTGTCCGAATTAGAGAAGGCAAAGAAAGTTGAACGAGAGAGGCACACTGCTGCTGGTCTCCCAGTCTCCCCAGGCGACAAGTCTCATAAACCATCCCAAAAAGCTGATCAAGGATCATCTTCTACTAGAAATCCAACAACACCCAAGCGTTTGTTTAAACCCAATCTTTCACCAATCCCATCAAGCTCCTCAGCTCAGGAGTCCAAACCTTCTACTACCCAAGAAAAAGAAGTATCGAGCGTTAGAAAACCCTCCCTTTTTATAGCCATGGGATCTGATATTGAAAAATCTCCAGAGAAATCGAATCTACTTCGGGAAACTCGTCTAGTGAAAGCCCAAGAAACTGTCTCACAGTTAAAGCCCTTCAAACCGGAGGCCTCTAAATCAGCATCCAAAGATAAAGCCTCCAGATCAGAGAAATCTATAAGAGTTCCAATAGATAAGCCCTCCAGATCGGAGGCAACCAAAACAGTTTCTCAAATGAAGTCCTCCGGAACTGAGCCTCAACCGGACACCATGCTTCTGAAAAAAACTGGCGCTCAACCATCTGGACAGATCATAGAGCCAGAAGCTGACACCCTTCCATCCACAACAACTGATAAACCTTCTACAGTGATGGAAGAAGTGATGGAAGATGGTATCGAAGAGGCCCCCTTTGAAACTGAAGCCTCAGGGAAAAATGGGGATGCTGCCTCTGATAGGAAAGGGGAAGGAAAAGTGAAGGTTGGAGTGGCTCATCCGGATCTTCCGGAGTGCTTGGAGAGCAAGGTAGGACCTTGCTTCAAGAAGGTCAACGTGAAGTATTTTTTGGCCATGCAGGACACCAACTATGTTTATACTCATATTGCCGCGTTGGGCCGGATCCGGACAAAGTTGGGGATCCTAGAGTCAGGGAAGGTGAGGATTTATGTCACTCCGGAGACTCCAATGGACTGCAAACTTAATGAAGTGGTCATCCACACCGAGCTGTTCAACTGGGGGCTTAGATTCCCGTTAGACCCAAAGATCGTCAGGTATTTTCACTTGATTAAGCTTTGCCCAAGTCAGTTAAGTCCAAACGCTTGGTACTCCCTCCTTGCATGCATAATGGCATCGAGGCTGTCCAAAATCCCTCTCTCTATGGAGTAATTTTCCGCTGTGGCAAGCCTGGGTAAAAATTGTCACATCCCATTCTATCACCACAATAGGGGAGACAATTTTAAAATGGTAGATAATTTGTTGGAGTCGGAGAAGAACTGGAAAACTCAGTTCTTATTCATCAGTGGGTCATGGGAGAATGGGAGAATGATCAAAGCCAAGGTTAACCCTAGCATGCTTACTAGTAGGTGGAAGAGTACAAATAAGTTCTTCAATCTTGTTTTTCATTTTCTCCTTTCCACTTTTACAAATATTCCACTTCCGAATCATTCATTTCTTCCTTTTCAGTATTACCGAAGGAGTACACCGGTTGTCTGGAGAAGGGGCAGACTACATGTGCCAAGTTAAATGCATGGGCCGCCGAACGTTGGGGGAACGATTTCCACAATTGTTTTACTTCTGGAAATTCGGTGAGATCTCATATGTGGAATACCACAGGCCAGAGAGATATCACATGGGAAGAATTGACCACACCACCTCCCCCAGCTGTCATCCTCAAACGAACAGAGGAAAAAGATGGTAAACTGGCATTGCCCTCCAGAGACAAAGCTCCTAGCAAGATGAAGGGAAAGGGAAAGAAGAAGAAGGCTGCAGCAGAGGCAGTTTGGGTTACTGTAGAAGAGACCGGTCCGGAGAAACAAGGAGGGGAGAACCAAGGAGGAATCGATGGCTCCTTGCTCCAAGTGGTTAAAGATGAAATTGTCAAGGAGGCAGGGGAAAAACCAAACACCAAAGCCTCCGAAGAAGGACCGTAAACGGGGAGCCAGTAGCGATGAAAGGGCTGTCAAGAAGAAGAAGGTCACCTTAGGGGGAGTAATAATTCTTCGCCCTTCGGAGCTTCCTCCTCCACCAGCTCATGCCGACCCTACCTTGGCAGAGAAAATTCCAACAGACTTGCAACTGGGAGAGGGCACCGGTGGGTGGCTTGATATCAGAGTCCTTCAGGACATCGGTTTTTACTTCCCCGATTCGGAGAAAGATGACTTTGCTGGGCCTTTCCGTCCTTCAGGTTCTTCCAACATGGTAACCTACAATTGTAAGTCTTTTTCCATTTCCGAAGAGCAGGACACGGTGGCCCATTCTCTTTTAGGTCATATGCAACCAGTGCTCGATTTGGAGAGGCAGATGAAAAATCATCCACCCTTATCAACACCCTTAACACAGACAAGGAGACTTTGTCAACTAACCTCCTCAACGCTAACCAAAGCATTGAGGCACTAAAGAAAGAGCTTGAAGAGTTGAAGAATGATGTTAGTCCTTTTCTCACGCAAGTATACGCGGTCAAAAGTAGCAAGTAATAAATAAGAAAGATTGTTCCCACGAAGACTAGGTGTATAAGACAAGAATTCACTTATGCAACAACGTATGATTATTAAACTAATGCTTGAACGAGTAATAAAGTATGAATGTAACTAAACAAATCAAGTAACGAGAATATCTAATGAGTTTTACTTCTAAGAGAGAAAACATGGAACCCTAAATTCATTGTTTATTTTACTTAGAGTATTAATATACTTAATCAATATGTAAGATAAGTACGATTACTAATCAGATAACACAAAATCAGAATACGCTACCTTTCAATACACGTAAACCAAACCACTTAATCAACCACAAAAGAGATAGCATTTAAGCAGACACCACATGCATGACAATCCTATATGTCTATATGAATTGAGGTACAATTGGTTTTAAGCACAAGTTATCTATTTCGATTAGATAGGGTAATATGATATGGTTAATGACATATTAAGAATCATGTACAATCACAATATGAATCATTCAAGAACCTATGCTAGCATGGCAAGTTCTAACCCTTAATTATACTTTCGCATTCATTAAAGATAAACAATCTAGATGTTCGCGACGCATCTAACAAAAAAAAACACAACCATACTAGGTAACCGATAAACATATCTAAAAAAAAATCAATTAAGCAATCAACCCTAAATATTATTCAAACAAATCCGCTAAGGTTCCATGACAACGATTAGTTCATAATCGAACAAATCATCATCATGGTCTTAAAAATTAACATAGTTTGATGAATATAAATAAAAATAAAAATAAACGAAGAAGAGTTTAGAAAATATTAAACCATAAAAAACTCAAAGTCAAATCGCCGTCGTTTGCCGTCAATTGCTTTTGCCGCAAACCCAAATCGTGCCTACTGTCCTGCCGTCCGTTTTGTCCTTTCTGCCTTGCTTTTCAACAGACAAGTTTTGTCTTTTTTTTTTGCTTTTCAACAAACCCGATTGTCCTTTGCTGCACCAATTGATTTTCGACAGACAAGTTTTGTCTTTTTTGCTTTTCAACAGACCCGATTGTCTTTTGATGCACCAATTGATTTTCGACAGACAAGTTTTGTCTTTTTTTTCTTTTTTCTTTTATTTGTACTTTTCCGAAAGACAAGAAACCAAACGGCACACCTTCTTTCTCCTTTACGTCCCTTTATATAGATATTCTGCCGAAACCCTAAAAACAATTAAATTACGTAACGTAAATATTTATGTTAAATAAAATAATATTTTAAACAATATAGTTAAATAAAATATTCGGATTAATCTAATATTCTTTTCTTAATTCAGCATTAATTTCCTTTTATGCTCCGTTTTAATATTTTCTTTTTAATTTAATATTTTAAACAATATCTTAGAAAATATATTTTCCCTTTTTTTCAACATTAATATATTTTTCAAGCATTAATATATATTTTTTGGAAAATCACTCGTCATAATATATTTTTAGCATTAATATATATATTTTTTGGAAAATCACTCGTCATAATATATTTCAAGCATTACTATAATTTTTTTTTTAAATATCACTCGTCATAATATATTTTTAGCATTAATATATTTTCTTTTCTTTTCAACTGTTCCAAAAAATTTCTAAATACATTAATTTTCCAGTTTCTTCAATTTCAACCCCAAATTTATTAATATTATCACAATTTACCCGCGACACAAGCATCTTTAAGAATACTGGAAAAATACGTTAAAACTCAACGAATATTTGAGAATCGGTGACGAATTTAAGAATAATGGAAGCGTAATAAGTGATATGAAATGCACTTATCAAATGACAAAGAAGATATGTCAACCAAGCTGGCCACTTTAGAGAAAGCTAACACAGAGCTTCAAACTAAATGCTCCGGTTTGGAGAAAGATCTCTCCACCTTAAAGAAAGATGTGAAGACCAAAGATGGTGTCATTCAGACATTGTCCGGCAAAAAGACTTCCCTTGAAGAGGCTGTGTCTAAGGCAACCAAGGAGAAAGAAGACTTGGTGAAAGAGCAGGAACAAAAAATTCAGGCCAGCATCGATAAATACACAAACGAGGTGATAGATTCCTTAGAAAAAAGGTATGTCGGAGTGAAGTCTGATATGGTATTGCTTTTCCACGAAACGTTTCCGAAGAGGACGTTTGGTAACTTGTGGCAATATGTGGAGTATGAAGACATCGCATTCCATACGATGGCAGATGGTAATAAAAACAACTACTCTAGTGGAATCGATTCCACCACCGATGAAGAAGAAGGAAGTGGGGAGAGGTCAAGCGTTGAGCTCAAAGGCCCTAAGAAAGGAGGTGATGCAAGAACATCCGAAGGGAATAAGCCGTGAGGTTTTTAACTATCTTTTTTGTTTTCTTTATTTTATGAACTATTAAAGTCCTTAGATGGCTAAGACAGTTTTGTAATTTTATCCGGTTTGAGTCTGGTTAAGCCTTTCACAAAACTTAAAATCCTTGGATGGTCAAGGCATATTCTGTGTTTTAATATCATTATCCGGTTCTTACCCAGACATGCTTATCTTACCCAATTTTGGCTTTGTTTCATATTTGCTTTAAATTTTAATGGCTAATGTTTAAAGAGCCCTTCTTTTATTCACAAATATTTAAGATGAGAGTGTTTAAAATCTCAGATGACATGTATTTAATGGTCATCATTGAACCAGATTTTTCCGATCTGTCAAAGATCATTAGTATTAAATTGAAGACTTGAAAGGAATTGTAATCAAATCTGATGTAGCCCAGATATTCCAAACAAAAGCCTTTTAATTTTATTTTATTTTATTCAAATATCTTATGTATTTAAATCAAATCTAATTATATTAAGATTTGATTTGATTTTATTCAAGAGTATTTATTTTATTTCCTTGTATTCAAATTTAGGGTTTTGAGAAGCTATTATATAAAGCCTCTTATGCCTTAAGTTATTTGAAGTTTTTGGAATAATAGATTTTTTTATCTCTGAAAAATTTCACTCTTTGTTACCCTTAGATTAGGATTGCATCATGTTATCCTTGAATTAGGGTTTCATCTATCGTTGCTTCTTCTTCTATTTCCGCCGCGTCATCAGTTTGGTATCAGAGCCTCAGTTCCTGCTACGGGTCAAGCATGTTTCTGAATCCTGATTTCATCTGATTCAAGGTATAAAGAAGAGAACAACAAACATGGTCATGAAGATCGGGAAGATCGTCTGAATATGAGGGGGCATACCAACCGTTTCAATGACGATTGTATTGACCGGTTACTGAAGGAGTTTAAATTGGCTACCAATCGTCGAATCAAGGTAAAAATTTCTTATCGAGATGCTGTCTCGGGCTATGAAGAGGTTTTGAAAACCATTTTTTTTCATCAACTGGACATGGGGATGTTGTCTTCAGGCTATGAAAAGGTTTTCGAAACTATTTTTTTCCTTCGACTGGATGGCTTCAATGTGACTTCGAATAAGGAACACTCGAGAAGAATTTATCTTATTCCGATAAGGTCAACAATTATAATTCCCAATGTGACGATTGAATAAAATAAAATAAATAATTTGGGTTCTTGATGGTGATGGTGCTGTGAATTCGAGGATGGATTCTTGTCAACCAAGGGAGGATGATGTAGCCCAGATATTCCAAACAAAATCCTTTTAATTTTATTTAATTTTATTCAAATATCTTATGTATTTAAATCAAATCTAATTATATTAAGATTTGATTTTATTTTATTCAAGAGTATTTATTTTATTTCCTTGTATTCAAATTTAGGGTTTTGAGAAGCTATTATATAAAGCCTCTTATGCCTTAACTTATTTTAAGTTTTTGGAATAATATATTTTATATATCTGAAAATTTCAATATTTGTTACCCTTAGATTAGGGTTTCATCATGTTACCTTTGAATTAGGGTTTCATCTATCGTTGCTTCTTCTTCTATTTCCACTGCGTCATCAAAATCACACCGAATATGTTAAGAAGGCATCATATTTTATTGAAAAAAGTAGACATCTCATTAAAACCTCCCCGCGCCACCATGGTAGGAAAGAGTATGCCCCATAATATTTACATGAACTTTAAACAAGTAAATATTTACACAACTTTCACTCCAGATATAACCGGAGGTGTTCAATATTCCATGGGTGCTTTAAGATTCTTCCATCTTTGTCTTTAAGCCTATATGTCCCAGGCTTAAGCTTTTCAAAGACCTCATAAGGGCCTTCCCAGTTCGGAGCTAGTTTACCGAACTGCTTGTCCTTTGTATGCAAGAAAACCTTTCTTAATACTTTATCTCATGGATGAAAATACATTCTCTTGATTTTTGAATCAAATCTACTTCTCATCAAGCCTTAGTCATGGATGGTTCTAAGATGTTCCTTAACTCTTCTTTCTTCAATTAAGTCCAACCACTTCTAATTTCCAAATCATTGGCTTGTTCGGAATAGTTGTGGACTCTGTATGATGGTAGAGTTGCTTCTATAGAGTTGCTTCTATAGGAGTAATTGCATCCATCCCATATACCAAGGCAAAATGAGACTCTTGAGTAGCAGCTCTAGGAGTAGTCTGGTACGCCCATAATACTTCTTGCAAATACCTTGGCCACTTCCGTGCAGCCCCTTCTAAATTCTTTTTCAGACCGGACAGAATGGTCTTGTTTGCCACTTCAACTTGAACATTTGCTTGTGGGTGAAAAGGAGAAGAGAAGCAATGCTGAATGCCCCCGGAGGCATAGAAACTCTCCATATCTTTGTTATCAAATTGTGTCCCGTTATCTGTGGTTATCTTTTGTGGAACCCAAATCTACAACAAATGTTAGACAAGATAATATTTTATAACGGTTTTTGAAGTAGTTCCTGCCAGGGGGGCTGCTTCTATCCACTTTGAGAAATAATCAATGGCTACAATTATAGTCATGCACCCTCCGGACGCCATTGGTAGAGGCCCTACTAAATCCAGACCCCAACGAGTAAAAAGGTATTGGTTCAGAAATTGACTCCATAGGAACTGTTGGGATATGAATTTCGTTACCATATATTTGGCATGGGTCACATTTCTTCACAAATTCCTTAGTATCTGCCATTATGGATGGCCAATAGTATCCAGCCAACAAAACCCTCTGGGTTAGAGCTCTATAGCCACAATGTGTTGATCCCTTTCCATCATGTAGTTCAGATAAAACAATTTGGGACTCTTCAGCCCCCAAACAACGTAGGAGAGGTCTGCTGAACGACTTATTATAAAGAACCTATCTTATGATCAAGAAACCATGAGCTTTGTGTTTTATTTTCCTTGCCATAGCCTTCTCCGGAGGCAAAATTCCATAAGAGGTGTATTGAAGAAGGGGAAATATCCAATCTTTGGGTTGAACCACTTGTACACTTAAGCTCTCCTCCTCTTCCTTGCTCTGATTTGGTTGTATGGATGTGCATTCTTGTACATGAATCCATGGGTAGGACTCAGAGTATGCTATGGTTGCTCATAGCTAATATTTTTGAAGTTGGCTGCTACTTCTTTAAGAATAAACAAGTATTTGATCAACTGCTCCTTATTGGTTTCGGACTGACCTTGAGCATGGTGGATAAGAAGCTGAGAATCACTCATTAATCTAATTCTTTTATCCCCACACAGAAAAGCTAACTTTAGACCAGCTATAACTGCCTCATATTCAAACTCATTGTTAGAAGCCCTAAAAGAAAGGCATATAGCGTGGTATAAATTATCACCATACAGAGAGGTTAAACTAATCCCAGCCCCACAACCCATTATGTTTGATCCACCATCTGTTCGGACAACCCACTCTTTTTTAGTTTCCTCTTCTGTAGCTTGTTTAGTACTTCAGTTCGAATGAAATTCTACCAAGAAATCAGCAACAGACTAAGCTTTAATTGTAGTTCGTGGGCACAATCAATGTCATAATCACCCAACTCTATTAACCATTTGGTCATCCGGCTTGATATGTCTGCTTTCTGAAGCACATTCTCCAAAGGGAAAGATGTTCGGACGATGATAGAATGAGACTGAAAATATGGCTTCATTTTCAGGCAGCAATTACTAGGGCTAGTGCCAGCTTCTCAAGCTTTAGGTACCTCTTTTCAGCATCCATCAGACTCTTACTGATGTAGTATACCAGAAGAGGATAATTGTCCACCTCTCTTACCAGCACTGCACTTATAGCACATTCTGACACAGTCAAGTATACATACAATGTTTCTTCATCAACAGGCTTAAAAAGGGTTTTGGGAGAAGACAAATGCTTTTTTATTTCATCAAATGCATGGTCTCACTGTGGAGACCAGTTGAAGTCTTTAGCACCTTTCAAGGTCTGGAAAAACGGGGCACATTTGTCCGAAGACCTTGAAATAAAACAATTTAATGCAGTCAATCTTCCCATCAACCTTTGTACTTCTTTAATATTTCGAGGAGGGTCCATTTTTAATAGGGCATCGAGCTGGTCTGGATTAGGCTGTATCCCTTTTTGACTTATCACATAACTCAAAATATTTATGGACTGCACCCCAAACACACATTTTTCTAGATTCAATTTTAAACTAACCTTTGTCAAGTTGGCAAAAGTTTCTTGAAGATCAGTTAGGTGTAACTCTTCTTCTAATCTTTTCATCATCATATCATCGATATATACTTCCATATTTCTCACAATCTGATCAGCAAATGCTTTGTTCACCAACCTGTGATAAGTAGCCCCATCATTTTTCAACCCAAAAGGCATCACCTTATAACAATGTAGACCCCTATCTTTAACAAGGGTAGTATGTTCTTGGTCCTTCGAATCCACCTGTATCTGGTTATAACCGGAGAAGGCATCCATGAACGATAATAGTTTGTTTCCAGATGTGGAGTCTACCAACTGATCTATCCGTGGGACTGGATAGAGATCTTTAGGCCAGCTCTGTTGAGGTCAGTAAATTCGATACACATACGCCATTTCCCATTCTTTTTCTTTACTAACATTGGGTTGGCTGTCCATAACGGATATTGAGACTCCTTTATGTGCCCCATCTTAGTAAGCCGGTCAACTTCTTAGACTATTACATCAGCTTTCTACTTAGAAAAAGCTCTCCTTTTTTGCACAACAGGTGCAACATCTCTCCGGATAGACAGCTTGTGTGATATAACGCTTGCAGGTACTCCGGTCACATCAACATTGCACCAAGAAAAAATATTTTGGTGATTTTCCAAAAAGGACAACAATTTTTTATTCAATTCTAGTGCCATCTTGGAGCCAATTTTAACACTTCTTCCTTCAGCTAGAGAGTGGGTTTCAACTTCTTCAATTGGTATCAAAACACCAGGGGTCTCTCTGGGGTCATCAATTTCACCCTCACCCCAGAGGCCCCTAACAACTGCTAATCTTCATTAATCCAGACTGCCCCCAGATTTCTAAGAGCAAGTGTAGTTGCATAATATTCTCTTGCTATCTTTTGGCTACTCCTGACAACTCTCACTTGTCCTTGAACCGCATAATTTAAACATTAATGGACCGTTGAAGCCACAACATGCATCCTAGAGAGCCAGGACCTCCCAAAGATCGCATTTTAATATGTGGGGCAATCTACCACTATGAATAGTACCATGACCATCTTCTTGAAAGGGCCTTTCCCCAACAATACCTCCTCCTCAAATTCTCTTATTACATCCGCAGAGCTCCTTGTGAAACCCACAATGGATCTGTTCGAACATTGAATCATTGTTGGATTCTTCATCTATTTATAAGAACTTAAAAATAGAATATTGGCAGAGCTGCCAGTGTCAATCAGAATTCTCCTGATAGTGTTGCCCCTATTGAAGCTCCTATCACCACATCATCGTCATGAGGCCCAACTATATTTCTTAAATCATCCTCATAAAAAACAATGAAATGAAAATGAATTTGGGACTGATAAGAAGACATGCCTCCCTTTAACTGAGTAGCTAGAGTGTGAACATGACTCTTCCTTGAAGAAGGAGTCGGCGCAGTCATAGTGTCCCCCCCAAATATAGTAAGTGACTCAAAAAAGCTTATGAGTCCGGACACTGTCTTAGTTTGTTCTGTTATAACCCCCACTTTATTCCGTGTTGGATCAGGATCCAAATACTCTGATTCGATATCAAATCTTTCAAGGATTACCATAGCCCCTTCTGGAGCAGATGTCCCCGCATTGTTCGTTGGGCCAATCCGGTGAGCATTGTCAGGCCTGTTTCCACTTCTTCTCTTGACATAAGCTCCCAGCTTCTCCCTTTCAATAAGATTCTGCACCTCTTGTTTCAAAGCGATGCAGTCTTCGGTGTTGTGGTCAATATCATGATAATATTGGCAAAAACAAGTATTACGACTTTCCCTAGGAGATTGAAGCGTTGCCGACTTCCTAAAATGCATCTCATCTTTAGTTTTATCATAAATGGTTCCCATATTCTCCTTTAATTCATCAAACCAATCCGGTTGGACCCAAGGTCCTCGTTTATTTTTGGACTGCTGACTCTGAGCTGGATTTGGGTGGGATTGAGGCTATTTGGCCCTATTGGGCCCCTGTCCGGTTTCTTTGGCCTTATATCCGGACTGGTTCTGGTTTGGAGCAGCTGGGGCAGACCTCACTTTCCCGTATACCATAGTATTCTTTGTTTCATCCACGTTGATTTGCTTTTCCACCTGATTCAGCAAACAGCCCCAAGTCATGGCCTTCTTCCTTGTTACTGAATCAACCAAATTCCCAGGGTTTAAAACTTGTCTCAAATAAGATATTGCTACATGTTCAAAGCAATAAGCTAACCCATTTTTAGTATTTAAGAACCGGCTTATATAATCTTTCAGTGACTCATTTATCTCTTAGGCACAATGGATAATAGTATCTTCATTGCCCTTCACCTCTTTACTCCCCACAAACTGCCTTCGGAAGGTTACCCAAAACGTATCAAAGTTTATGATATAACATTGTGGCAAGCTGTTGTACCATTTCAAAGCACTTCCCGTAAAAGATTGGGAGAAGGCTCTACAAAGAAGTTTATCATCATCATCAAAATTCATCATAAATTTTTTAAACTGTTCCAGATGGTTGTCCAGATCTTTGCTCCCATCATATTTCTCTATTTTAGTACTGTCAAACCTCTTAGGAAGGTTTTCGGACAGTATCTTGGCTGAAAATGGTGATTGCCTCCAATTTCGACTACGACTAAAAACTGTGTCTTCATTAGGTGTTGCCAAAATACCTGGCTCATCATGGAAAGCAAAATGATCCACCAGAAACCGATCCACATAACTGTGACTATGGATGTGGCTGTGAGACGACCCTTTTCGCAGATGCCTCTTTAGTCTCACATGCATATCCCTATTTCTTGAATATTTTTTAACTAAATTTTGTTTCTTCCTCGACCTCCCCTCATCACTTTTTGATGACAAAGACTCCTCAAGCTCATCCTCATTCGAGGAGATATTGGAGGACTCACTTTCTGAGCTCTTCACCAGCTTGGACCGGTGAGATTTCTTGGAACTAACATGGGTCTTTTTCGTGCTCAAATGAGTCTCTGCTGATAGGTCGCTCTCCCTTGGGTTGTTAGTATGGTGAATGGCTGACGCTTTTGACTTTTTCTTTAAACTCATCTCTGCCTTCCTAGTGGCCCTCAATACTTCTATTTCAGCTTTCAACTTGTCTCGCTCTTTGGTCGTATGCTCATTTGTTTCTCCCACCATCTCCACCAAAAGTGGTGGAATTTCTTGCTCGTCCGGATTCATCAAAACTGGTTTTTCTTGCTGGTTTTGAATGCTAGATTCAGGCACCTTCATCTCCCACTGTGGTCGCCAATTTGGTGAGGTTTATTTTAAACTGAGGGTAATTTTGTCAAGTATTTTGGAAAGTTTTTTGAGTATTAAATGTTTGGGTGTTTTGTAGTGAGAAAATTGATTTGCATGGTTGTATTAAATGTTCATTACCCTCATTAATGAAAGTAGTTAGGGTATTTATACCCTTAATTATGGACCCATGAGCTTTTGGGTCAAATTATGGAACCGAGCCGAGTTTAAGGATCCATTTACTTAATAAGCTGATTAGCACCTAGCTTAGTCAAAAGGTGTTTAGTTATATTATACTTTTGTCGTGTCCGAATAATTCAGTGGGCAGTTTTTGTCCGGATTGTCCTTGTCCGAAAATCTCAGTAGGCAATGGTGAGGTTATCCGGACTCATCAATATGTAGTTACGTTAAGTAGTGTAATAAAATTATATTACTTCATTGAATAAACAAATCGTAAATATTTTTTCGATTTGCAAAAAATATCAAACTAATAATTTTTCTAATTCGTCTCTTCAATACGAGTGATATAATGGTCTCATATTATTTTCCGAATCATTAAATCTCAAGGCATTATCAATTAAAAAAATACATATAAAAAAATAAAAATATGAACAATGATAGATTAAAAGTTAAATAAGATTAATAAAAAGTGTCAAAAATGATCCAAATTTATTAAAATTCGAGCTTAAACAATTACATTATTTTGTAAAATATCCAAATGTTTACGAGTCATTTAAAAGTTATCCAAATAGTCAATTTTTCTATAAAAATGAGTTATACTAATAGGTGTCCAAATATAATTATTAAAAAACATTTAATATTGTAGTTTTATGTATTAAATACTATATTGTTTTTACAAATCTTATGTTATATATTGTACTATTTTTTTATCTCTCATATTTCATTTTATTTTTCTTGAAATTTAAAAACCTAAAATACTCTTAATTGACCTAACTATTTATATTTTATAAATAATTCAATCTAATAACCCAAGTTATACTAATTTAAATAAATTGTACTTAAAAAAAAACTTATCATTTTTATTTAAATTCAAATTGTTGCATTCAAATCAACAATAAAAAGAGACAACCACAATCGTTTTTAAATCGAATTTCACTCTCATTTCAAAATCTTAATACGAACAAAACACCAACTTTAGCTGATTTTTTTCAAAATAGAAGACGAACAAGGAATGAGGTTAATGTATTGATATTTGATTATAGCCTAAATATGCATCCATCATGAAGGATAGTATTATTTCTCATAACTTGTATCCACTAGTTTCTGAATATGTGGAAGGGGGAAATGATATTTCATACATGCTTTATTACATCGGTAAAGTCAAAACACATCTTCCACTTGTCATTCTTTTATTATCATTGGCTTGGTTATCAATACTAAGTAAATATTTATCAGATATGGCTTGTTTTACTGATTCCATTAACCACAACTATTATTCTACTTGAGTGAATATGTCCATCTCAGCTACTATCACTTCGACCTTTCTAATTAAATGGTTTTATATTCTACTTGAACCTGCTATATATGGATAATTTATGGCATATTAATTTGGCAGGACTCTAGTTACGTCTTGAGCAGTACAGGAAAAAAGTTCTTGTTATTTTGACAAAAATTATAGTAATCTGCTCAACAATTAGTTGGTATGTCTCAGTCGAGATGTGGGATATTGTTTTCTTTTATTGTAATGATATGCACTTCTTCCCCCCGACTCGACTATGTGTGAGGCCTCTTTCGGGTTGTTCATATCATTAATAATGATCACATCCCTTATATGTTTTATTTATGACTCAACAACAAGGTAAAATATCACTTATTTTGCATTATCTGGTTGCTCCCGATCACGTCGACCCGACCATTAACTATGTAGTAAAAACACTAAGGTACCGTTAAAATTATTGCATACATTTGATCCAATAATTATCTACAAAAAATGGAACTGTACAAAGAAAGAGAATCTATTACCATAAACGTGCACTAAACATGCATTATATGCTCTTGTTAGCTTTAAACCATGTCTAGCTTTAAAACGCTCAAGATTTGAGCATCTATCTCGGTGAACCCTCTCAAAGTTTTCTTAATAGTGTAAATATTAACACACTGTGTGTCTTCTCAGTGTACTCTTAAAGAACATATTGATCAAATTACCATTGTATATGTCAACTATAATTATTACCGCGTTCGCATGCGGTGTCACGCCTCCCGGAAGGTCTCCATTACAAATCTATGAGCTTGTATAAAGGTGTATCGAGGTTTATCCCTGGTAATGTATTTTTTTAATCTTATATATGCATTTTTTAGAATACTTAATAGTATCTGATAATATATCACCTTTTGTTATCGTAAATAATATATGTGATTTATGTTGAGGATAATCATCACTTACAAGGCCTTCAGAGGTTGGGAAAGTACCACAACTTGTTTCTGCTCATACCTTGCTGCATGTTGAAATTTGGTCACAACTTGTCTCGTCTTGGTAAACTCAAACAACTTTCCTTCATCAATTAAACTCTACACTTCATTCTTCAAAGTAAGATAATCCTAAGTATAATACATCACATCATTGGGGAATTTATAGAACTTGTTCTTCTCTTGCATGTTTTTGGAAATCCTTATATTCTTGGCCATTTAAAATTTGACTACATCTTTAGCCTTTGTATAAATAACTCAAGGTTCTTTGCAACTTTTGTGTAAGGTCCCCTTTGAACCAACCTGACTTTCGTTTGCTTGGTTATATTTTCATGGCTTATAGAAGGTTTGGTTAAAGGCTTTGTCGGTTGGACTAGAGACATTGTAAATGGCTCATTGGCATTTTCCAATGGATGGTAAGGAGGGTAGGTTGTTAAAAATGATCTACTGTAGTTCTAGATTGTTGGTCGAGCGAAATGTTGTACCATTTCCGACAGTTAGCCATGCCAAAGTTGGGCCAAAGAGAAAAAAACACTTTATTAATCTATGGGCTGATAACATTGAGAAAATGATAGTGGTGCTGAATCTGCATACTAGATACTTGACTTACCTATTGGAGGAACCAACAAAGGGTTTTATCAATTAAACTGTTTCACATGTATAGCCAAATTATAATGGCAAAAAATTACCAAACTAACAATAATAACCTAAAAATTGGGAGCAAATAATTTAAGAAAAATTAAGCTAGAAGTTTGAGAGTTGATCCGTATTTTTTCATAAAGTGGATGAAGTGTATAAAATAGTGGAGAAATGTAGAAACGTGGTTATAAGTAAAAGAAAAATGACATGAGAGAAATAATTTTAAGCGAAAAAACTTGCCTAAAAAATATGGGAAGTGAGTTAATGGGTTAGAAGGTAGAGGAAAATTTGGAAGAAATATATATTTAAATTGAAAAATGAAAAACACTCAACATTGAAAATGCATATCATCTTCATAGGCGAAAAATTAGACCATAAAATGTAATGAATGATAAGGGGGGGGGGGGGTCCCCAAATAAGTATGAGCACGAGCAGGAGAACGTGAATTTGGATAGCAATGAAGAAAAGGACGGGCTATACAGCGTTGACGAGCTCAAAGACAGCGTTGACGAACTCAAAGGCAAATCGAGATCGAGGATAAATACGCCGTTGATTTGCTCAAATGCATATCGAGCTCATCAGAAGACCGAGCTTGAAGATAAATACAACGTTGATAAACTCTGATGAGTCCGTAAATATTTGCCACTCACTGTAGAAACCGGACATGGGCAATTCGGACAAAAGCCACCCACTGAACCATCCGAACTGGACAAAAGTACTAAAAACTAATTACCTTTTGACTAAGCTAATTGTTAATCTACTTAATAAACTAATGGGTTTTTGAATTCGACCCGGTTTCATAAGATCGACCCGGAAGCCCATATGGCCCATAATCAAGGGTATAAATACCCAACCACTTTCATTAATGAGGGTAATGAACATTTAATACAACCAGGCAGCTTAAATCTCTCACTACAAAACACCCAAACATTTAATACTTTTAAAACAGCACAAAACATCTGGCCAAATTACCCTCAGTCAAAAATAATCCACACCAAACTCAAGAGCAGGTTGAGCTCGAAGACATCAGGGAAATAGTTGATCTACTGGATTGGGAACGCGATGAACAGATGATCAAGATTGAGTTAGGACCTAAAGATGATAAGTTGAGCATGTGACCAGTGAGCTCGAGCTCTGCAAACCAGAGCAGACATTATTGTGTTTAAGGTGTAGCTCAGCTCGGCTTAAAGTACAGACTAGACTTAGTGTTTTCTTACTTGTTATATAAACGCACGTTTTGAGCCTTGAGTCAAACCGTGTTAGTTATATGTTCCACAATTATAGGGATAGTGATGTTAGTGGGATAGTGGCTCTTAAAGCACAAACATATGTAACTGCCCACTAATTTTTGTATTATAAATAGGGAAGACCTATCTACGAATAAAGTGATCTTTTTTGGATTATCTCTTTCTTGACTAAAATATTGAAGGCCTTAATGTGATAGAACTTGTTATTCCCGTAACAATGAAAGTTGGAACTTAAACTTCAAACCTTAATATTATGTTACATAATTTTATTTAAAATATATATATGTCCAAAATTTTAATTATTTATTCCATTTAAAAAATACATTTAAAATTTTATTTTGGAATTTGGAATTTGGAATTTAATAGATTAAATTTTACTATTTATGTGCTTATCACTTATTATAATTAGAGATAATAATGTTTCCCGAACTCGTGGGTACCCGACCAGAGTCGACCCGATAGGCTAGGGTATTAGAAATTTTTATTTTGTGTGGGTGGGTCATATGTTTGAAAAAACTTTTGACGGGAAAACTCAAACCTGATGCACCGAACATCAGTTAGTTATTCTAGTATTTACATGATAAATTATTATTTTATAAATTTTAAAATAATATTTATTTTATTTTTTATTTTTAATGATTTATGTATTTAATATTTGTATTTTGATGTTTTATTAATATTTATACTTTATTTTTAATTTAGTTTATATTTTACACATATAAAGATTTAAATTGAATAAATTTTAAAAAAGTTACAATCTTTAATAAATCTATATATTTAAAAAGACAAATATAATTTATTAACAAATTAAATAAAGAGAAAAGTATTAGTAAATACCCGCTCAAGTATCTAATTACCCGGTAGTACTCAAATTTTGGATAATGTTACTTGGTACCTCAAATACAAAATTGGACAAAATTACCCCCTACTATATATACCCATTTTTCACTTCAAACCCACTTTTTTCCCCTTCCAATCATCCTAAACCAACCCAAACTCGTCTAATTTTAGAGACCACCAGAAACCGTTCGACTTCGTGATACTCTCTCTCTCCAACCCGAAACCCTTCCAGCTTCTCTGAAATCAGTCGTCCTTCGCACCTTCAACGGGATTGGACCGGTCACCATCTTTTACTTCGTCCAACGACTAACGACCTTATGTTCGATAAGTTGTCGTCAAGTCGTCTCCGGCCGGTGAAGCAACAATGTTTAGCATTAACCAGGTAAGCATTCTCGTGGAAAATGTATTATTTTTTTGCGTTTTTGATGACTTCAAACCACTTGTTTCTGTTATTTCACGATCGACGTTACTTTTTATACCGGAATGAAGTATTTAGTGACGATAGTTGGTCAGTTAGTTTCTGGGTTTATCGGCGAACCCATGGTAGAAGTTAGGTTGCATGTAATGTTAATATTTTCCTGAGAATTGTGATGTATGTTAGATGTGCATTAGGTAGTTGATTGTTGATTTTGGTGTTGTTTCCATATTCCTCAGATCCCTGCAACGTGCATGTAAAAAATAGAACAGTTCGCAGCCTGTACGTATGCGCTGTAGTGCATTTCGTAACTTTGTATCTGTTTATATTTCATAGCAATTCGCAGCTTGATTGAATGTGTATGTCATACATTTCGCAGCTTATATTTACAAACAATTCGCAGGCCAGTCTGCAAATTGTTTGTAAATATTCTATTAACATGTAGGCAGTTCGCAGCTTATCATGCGAGTCATGTTACATTCCAACTGATAGGTAGGAGTTCGCAGCTTGTCATGCGAGGTGTGACACTCCAACTGATTTGTATTTGTGGATGAAGTATGACAACAAAACCAAGCTATTACAGGTCAAGGTTGGTGAGCCTTCTCAAGCTGCTGAAAGAGAACCGTATTACCCGTGGCCACATTGAAGCTGCAAGAAACACACATTTCTACACGCTTTTGAAAACGGCTTTCGACATCCATAATGAGGCAGAGCTGCCGAGGAAGAAATTATACTCGCTCATTCAGTATGTTGTCGAGAGGTTCTCCGTCGATGAAGACACCTTCCATATTGGCTCAAAGTTAGTAAAGCTAACTGCAGGCGATGTGAAGGTTATATTCGGGATGAAGCATGGCACATAGGAAATGCCGTTAAAAAAACCGGAGCATTTCACAACAAATACGATCCTAGAGAGAAGGACGAATCGAGGATGATGAAGAAATACTTCATGGGTAAAACGTCCAGGAAGATAGGACCGACAAATATTAAATCAATAACAAACGTCATTTTAAAGGTACTTGTAAAATAGACATCATCTTATAAAGCAGGATGATGTACTTTACTAACGTAGCATGTTGTCGTGGGTTTTACAAGTAGGTATAGAAACAGCCATAAGTGAAGGGGGAGCATGAGTTGGAAGACGTTGTAAGTCTGCTGATACTGTTTTTGTGCTCAACCCTATTCTACTCCGTATCTGGAGATATCCTGGGTTGGAGTACACTTTATTTTGTTGAAGACCTCAGCAAAATAAACAATTACGACTGGTCTGAATCAATATTGTTCAAGCTTCGATAGTCTATCAGGAGTTGCTTAGTTATCGAAAAACCCGATAAAGTCGTCGGCTGCGTCGCCCTTCTAATTGTAAGATTGATTTATTCAGTATAAAAATTAGTTATGTACAGAGCATATTCATGATAATACTTGTCCCCATGCAGCCCTTCATCATGGAGCACTCAACAATCGGGCTAGAGGTAGTGAAGCCGACCTTGATCCCAAGGTTTTTCAAATGCTTAGGATTAGAGTGCCAAGCATCTACCGTGTCGTTGCTTGCTAGAATACCCAATCTGAAAGATGATCAGGTATGAGCTTTATGTAGGTATTGAATTGGGGTTGCAAACAGTTCGCAACATGTCCTGCGTGTTGTTTAGTATTATATTAGAACAACGTATCAAACAATTTGCAGCCTACGCTGCGTTCTGTTTGGTACTCTGTATAATTAAGGTATCGAACAGTTCGCAGCTTATTGTTTATAAAAAAAATCGCATGCTTAGATGCGAGTTGTTTGCACCTATAAACGGATAGAGTTTCACACAATTCGCAACATATAATGCGAACTGTTTGTAAAAAACAATCTGTCTGTCTACACCCTGATACTTTCCAAACAAACCACTTGCAGCTATTTACTTTCATGTGCCTCTGTTGGTAGGTTTTCGAAGGTCCATTATGTCTTATTGAGGTTGAAAGCGAAGCTTACAGAGGAGCAGTAGATAATGAAGATGCAGATGCTGAATCTATTTCACCAGAAGAAAGACCAAATAAAAGGAAGAAAAGCACAACCCCAAAACCAAGGAGACGAGCATCACTGAAAATGAAAGAATCGAATCAGGTGATATCACCCAGACCCCAACAACCAAGACTCCCCCAGCCAACGATTCCACTACCAAGACTCCCTCAGCCAACAAATCCACCACCACCAATCGGTACATCCCAGCAGGAGTCCGACGACGAGGGCACAACTAGTATGAGTGAAACAATCCGTAATTTTATCCTCAAACGAAGAGCGACTACTCCAAATAAGTCTACAACTGTAGGGGAATCAAAGCGTTTGAAGACATACACCGACAAGAACAAGTATGAGAGAAAGATAGAAAAACAGGCCAAAGAAGTAAGTATGAAATTGACCCTTACATAATCGCTATAAGTAGCACTTAATATGTTATAAAACGTCTCATATTAATTTTTCAGTTAGAAGAATTGAAACTGGAGATAGCTGAGCTTGAAGCACAACAACTCCACAATGCTATCTCTCAGCCAATTTGCCAGATTGGAAGCCCAGAAGTTGAGAAGGTACCAGCATTTCCATCTAGAGCGGCGTCCACTAAATTGCAGGCATCTGTGCATGCTAAAAATCAGGATAAGAACAAGAACCAGGACGAGGAAATGCTGGATGCTGATGGAGTACTGCCGGAAGAGAGGGATGATGATGGGAACCATTCACCCATACTGATACCATATGGTAGGATGCCGGAAGAGTTGTTGGTGTCCACAGAGACGGACACCACAGAGAGACAGGCAAACAAGTCTCCTCATATACAGGAGGCAACCACAGTTCTGAGTCCTCCAACGGAGAAAGAAAGACATGAGTCTCTTCCAAATGATCAACAACTCGTACTTCACGTAGTAGAAGAGATAGAAGATCATGAGAAAGAAGTGGCAGACCCAGACAGCCTTGAAGATGTAAGTGGATCAAAAGTACACTAAGATTCAAATATCTTATTTATTGTTGTGATAAAATTGTTTCTATAATAATATTTACTGTTGTATACATATTCAAACAAAGTCAGTGTATATATTTAAAACAGTCATCGGGGTTTTTCTGATTGAATACATATTCAAACAATGCATCAAATGATATGATGTTATCAAACAAATATCAGGACCATTGTGTAGTTTTGTCCAAATAATTCGCATCGTATATTGCAAATTGTGTTATGCTATATTGGTTTGGTTATTTTACATATCGCAGCTTACCATGCGAATTGTTTGAGATGGATCAAACAAATCTCAGTTTAGCATGCGATTTGTACCCAACTACGATTATAGTATGCTTAACCCCTCCACCTTTTTATTTTATAATTTGTATCGAGCAGGAGGCCGACAGACGACAACAACAACAACACCAACATCAACAACAACAAGTTCAACAACAATAGCAGCAACAACAACAACAACACCAACATCAACAACATCAACAACAACAAGTTCAACAAGAACAACAACAAATAGCCTTGGCAAAGGGAGAAAGGTTAACACAAGACATAGCTCCAGAAGAGTCAGAACATGTCAATCCCTGTGAGAAGTTGGAACTACTCAGCTAGGGAGGACCATCGTTCGAAGACCAAAACAAATATGGAGATGTACCTTAAAGACCAACGGTGGTGTGTGCAAAGTTAGAACTACTAAGTCAACGCGAAATTGTAGTACCAGTACCAAATCAATTGCTAGCTCCAGAGTCAAAAGATAACACAATAGGTTTACCCGATGCTTCTGTTGTTGGTATTTACACTCAAGTTTCACAAACACTTTAAAATGAAATTGATAATGTATATTACGATTTTGTTATACAACGGTCTTTTGAAAACATGTCGGAGGATGACTTTAATGAATTATGCCGACACGATCCAGATCCTATGCCGAACCAGTCCACGGTATTAGTTGTCGCTGACCGTGTGGTAAGGGCTATTTATAATGATTTTGCATCCTATCATGAGAATAGTGTGGATATATTTTAAGTCTTACAAACAAATATCAGGGTAGCATGCGAACTGTTCAGTGGAACCTCGATCAGTTCGCATGCTATCATGATAGTTACCATGTAATGTATTCTGCTATAACCAAACAATCCGCATGTTAGCATGCGAATTGTCTGGGGTCGTTAACATTATAATGACTGACACACTCTTTTAGTTTTTGTTATTTAATAAGCTCGAGTCAAGTAAAGAGACAGAGGAGCCTAATTTTAATCTATTGACACCAACACAGCATCCAGTGGCAGAGGAAGAGGAACATATAATTGTAACAGAACTTCAACCGCCAAAAGTAAAATACACCGACTAGCCAAAGAAAAAAAAAGTAACTGGCCGTATCGATGTTGTAGAATACGACAAAATACAATTAATTAAAGCCTACGAGCATGTCACCGCTGATCCAGTAGTATGCAATTTACCATCGTCCAAATTTTCCTACGGAATTAGAGTGCAAACAAGTGATGCGTTGACGCTACCTTTAGAACTGAAGCTGGACGTAAAGGTATCCAATTGTCAACCAATTCTCTTTTTAATGCTTCAAATAAGTCTTGTATATTTAACATAAATAAACAACTCCTTTCATAGGTTGTGGACGCTTGGATTCGAAAGATCATTCTAGAAGTAAACTTCAAAGTTCCATGCAAAAAAGTTCCAGGAGTATATCACGACTGCGTTATGATTTCGGGCATGACTACGGTAAGTTTAGCTACGGTAAATTTCAAAGTTTCTCGCATGTTGTCGTTGTAATGTACTCTCGCTTGAATGCAACATAATCTGGACATAAGGTGGGATGTATCAAATCTAGTCAACGCAGCTTTTAGCAAAGCGCCTAAAGACCCCAACATCATCATCATTCCATTATGCACCGAGACGAATGACCAGATAAACCATTGGATGTTGCACGTCATTGATGTCGATGACAGGTTGGTAACAAACTACAACCCACTGCTTCCTAAACTCAAAGTGATAGACAACACCACAAGGACACCTACCAAGCTGGTAATATTCCTAACTATTCAATTACTTTTAAACACATTTTAAAAATGCATGATCAGGATATGCTATGAACTGTGACCAATTCAGTTGTATTTAAATGCAAATAATTCCCATGTTGTCCTGATATTTGTTTTAAAATGCAATCCGTTTTAGTTTTATTCAGTTCCCAGCGTATCCATAATAGAATTCGCAACCTAGGTTGCGAATTGACTGACATTCACGAAATGCTTGGATGATGAACAATTCGCAATATAGGCTGCGAACTATTTGCAGAAAAAATGGATTGGATGCTGAATAATTCGCAACATAGGCTGCGAATTGTTTGACATCCACATGTTGGATTGGTTGTCAAACAATTCGCAATGTACGATGCGAATTGTTTGAGAACCATAGTTTAAGTATTTTTTTTTATTCCTAACACTAATTATTATAACCAGATCAACTATTTACTGGATAAAGGATACCAACCTGCTTCAAAGACAGGGTTGAAGCCGAAAAATGGAAGAAAAATTCCACAACAAAAACGTGGCACCCTTGACTATGGTATTTTTGTCTGCAAATACGCTAGAGATGTTATCCAGCATGGATATGTGCAGCCAAAATACGATGAAGACATGGTTACTAGCTTTAGAGCATAAATGTTTGATTTTTTCTTAAACGACGGAGACACCTGCAAGTAGTGGTGATTTTTTATAAGATATTATGATTTTTTTGGTGTACATACATTCATTGCAATTTTTTGGTGTATATAGACTTTTTTTTAATTTTTAAAATGTGAAATTCCGATATATATATATATATATATATATATATATATATATATATGACATATTTCTTATCAAACAACTCGCATGCTAACCTGATATATAAAGGTTAGTTAGTATTCGAACAATTCCCATCATATCCTGATATATATATATATATATTAAAAACAGGATCCTCACCAAACAATCCACATCCTAACTTGATACATGCTTAAAAAATACCACATTAACAAACTACAAGCTGTGAAATTATCACTAAACAGTTCGAATCAACTCATGATATAAAATAAATAATTCATAATCTATCTTTGAAGAATACGAACAGGCTATGGCGTCTGTATTGGTAAACGTTAACTGCATTAAGCATGCAAAAATCAATCTAATCATTAGAGCCTATTAATTGCTGATTGGACACGGAGGCTATGTAATGATTAATATAGCCACTCAACCTCATAAGCTCAGACTCCCTCCATTCCTATAAATAAACACTAGTAACCATAGGCTAATTTTAAAATAAACTCTATATTTTTTTAAAAACACCTTTTGTTCTCTTCAAATTCCATAAGTCATGTCTTTTTCCACGACCACAACCACCACCACATACTCTGGTTCACTTGGTTCTCTGGGTGACTCATGGTCATTCTTAACCACCAACTAGAGCGATGACTTAATCATGTCGGCAGCACTACCAAACAGCCTAGTCTCTGTCCTTGATTTAGACACTGAGGACTACTTCTCAGCTGACTCTCAACCAGTGGAAGTGGTTCCAATGGTTGCTGTTGTACCTCAGCTAGCAGAGGTTCCACCTCAGACGGCAGAGGTTCCAAACAACAAAAGGAAGAGGGACGACGACACCGGTCCATCAAGGACCAAATTTTTATGCATGATGGACGTAGATAACAAAGAGGAAGAGGAAAATGAAAAGGTTGATGATCAGCACGAAGAGGACAAAGATGGTGAAGAATCCTCTAGTGATGACTGATAGAGTCTGTTTTTTTAGAATGTAACTAACAAACACTAATAGGTGTAGTGATTTTTTTGAAAATTTGTTAGTGCATGAAGACTATAATCCTCTTTCTGGAATCCATTTTTTGTATAAAATTTGAATCATATATATATACAATTCGCATCCTATTACCACTTGCAAATAATTCTCATCTTAACCTGAGATGTTGTTTATCAATAAATATGATTTACACACAATTCGCATGCAGACCTGAGTATTATAATGCTTTATAGTTCCATTCGATTCGCAGCATATCGTGCGCTTTGCAACCAACTGAAAATCCTGCTATTTGTATGAAACCACGATTCGCAGCATAGCATGCGATGTGTAAGCAGATATCAGTACTCCATTTCGTTTATAATTCACAGCTTAGCATGCGATATTCAACCAACCAAAAGTCCTGATATTTGTTTGAGACGTAATTTGCAACATAACATGAAATTCGTAGTTAATTAAAAAGTCCTGATATTTGGTTGAAAACACAATTCGCAGCATAGCATGCGCTTTGTGAATCGTAGTTAACTAACAAGTCCTGATATTTTGTTTGAAAATGCAATATTTTAGAGTTAAAGGCAATTCACATCCTATCATGCGAATCGTAAGCACATAGGAGTCCTGATATTTGTTTGAAAAAGCATTACGTTTCAGCTCAATACAATTCGCCGCATATACTGATAGTTGTTTGATATGATTTGACAAACAATCCGCATCCTGGTGAAATTTCACCAACTCGCATGGAAAACTAATAGATGTTTGCAACATGATATCAAGATATTGTACACAGTTCGCAATAGTGGATACGAATTGCATGCAACTCAAAACACTCGGCATTTTTGTACTGTAATAAAAACAAAAAAATGTATAGATGGACAAACAACTGTAAAAATGTTTAGTTCGTTGTCTAGAACAGTAACAATATTACAAATAAATCTGGCAACGAGAATTGTCCACAACACGGATTATGCTTAAACTGGAACATCAGAAGTCCTCCTGTTATGGCCTGATTTCGAATAATGGCCACACCTCAACTGCTTGGTTGAGATTTCTCCTCTAGTTGGGATTCGCTTTTTCTTAGGCCTTCCGGAGTGTCTCTTAACTTTCGGAGGCAGAATTTCAACAAAAGAAGGATCGTTAGCGCTGGACCCTTCCCCGAAATCCGTTATAGCTTGTATAGTGAAAGAGTAACTTTCAGTAATTTTTAACCGTAAAGAAGGGATATATTACAGTAAAGAGATCTTGGTCAATATACTGTATTGCCGCTAAAGCGTGAAGACATGGAAAACACTATTTTTGCCATGATCCGCAAGAATATTTGTAATCTAACAGATTAACAACAGCTACAGGATTTGAAAAGACTTCAAACATTGCGGAAGACGACTTACTTACTACCCAAGTTCGGCACATGTCAACATTCTGCTTTAGCTTCTTCTCATACTCGGGAACCAAATTAGTACTCCAGCTTAGCCCCTCTTCATATCTTCGTGAAACTTGAGTCATAAGCAAGACTCTAATCCAATCAATAAACTCAATAATCGGTAGGTCGCAATATTTTTTTATCTGATTGTTAAACGGTTCTGCTGCAGTATAAGCCATAGAGCAGCATCGTTTCCCTTTTACGTAAGCCTGCGCATACTTTTCCGGGGGTAAATTAGAAAGAAAATCACTCATTCTGTCACCACTTTCACATAGAAAAACTGTTAGTATATCTTTAAAAAGCTCTTGACTTGGAGCATAAGCAAGACGATGGAAGAAACTTAACATCCTTTTTTATAGTCTCTGTTAGTATGTTCCAGTTTTGCTTTCAAATTCTGCATGAGATGAAAATAACAGTACGTATGATAGCAGTTTGGATACAAGACATAAACAACATTAACGATACCAGAATGACGGTCTGAAATAAATGTCATTTGGCGCTCCAATAAATGTGGTTTCAAACACCCTAAAAACCACATCCAATTGTCCCAGTCTTCAATGCTAACTATACCAAGAGCAACAAGGAATAGTCCTGGAAAAAGGAAGCTCAAATGAACAATACAACAACACTCAAGCGTTTCAAAAATGTAAACAACTCGCATGCTATCCTGAGAGTTGTTCTCAAATATACGCTGCGAATTGTGTACAATCATAGGGTGCGAATTGTTCACAGTTTGATGGTTACATCGACTAATTCGCATCCTCTCTTGGGAAGTGTCATCAAATAAAAAACATTTCTTAATTCGCAACCTCTCATGCGATTTGTTCTCAAATATCAGGATTCCATGACAATGGTGTGCAACTATAGGATGCGAAATGTTGCACAAAATTTCAAACAAAACATCATAAAACATTCAGATAAAATAGTTAAATGAAACTAACCGTTGTTGCCGTCCTTTGCTACGTCAGTAAGCAAGGTACCCTTATACTTGCCATATAAGTGGGTTCCATCGAAAAATAACATTGGACGGCATGATTGAAAACCTTTAAGGGACGAACCGAATGCTACAAAACAACGCTTGAAGCGGTTTCCAGCTGATAACTCCAACTGGCAGTCTGAAGTAATATCGTGGCTCTTCAATCGCTTGAAGTACCCGCTTAGTAAACTAAAAGAACTTGAACTATCTCTGAAAACTCCCCTCTTTGCCTTATCTAAAGCATTCCATGACAAACGGTAAGAGATGTCAAGATCGTAATTTTGTTTGACAGTCGATTGTATGGTTTTGGTTGTGAACAAATGGCAGGTCCGGAGAGAATCCTGAATTTCCTCCACAATCAAATCTGATGTCAAATTCCTGTTCCTCTTATGCTTCTGAGAGAAAACAGGACTGCAAGTATGGTGCGGAACATACTTCTTGATCGTCATCAAGCCGGTGCTGGAATCAATAGATGCATAAAGCCTCCATTTGCATCCGCTTGTGAACTTATTTTCACAATAAGAAGTGATCTTGGTTGTTGTGTTGTGCAGGTATTTGAAAGCAAAACCATGCTCAGAAGCAAACTTTCACAAAGATAACCTGAGACGTGCAACACCTTCTTCAAAAGCTTGAGTCACTCCTGTAATAGCATCAACCCAACCAGCAATAGCAAGTTATTTTTTTCTCCGATCAGAATTAACTAAACCGTTACTACTCTCCCCGCTAACTAGTTGATTAAGAGATGGTTCTCCCAAACTCAAACTACGCTCTTTACGCTTTACACCACAATCCCTAACACCAGAGCTCTTATCACCAGAACTTTTTTCACCAGAACACTTATCACCAAAACCCTTATCGAAGACGTTTTGTTCTATGAGAAAACAAACCCGTTTTAAACGCTCCAAATCAAGATATAACACCAAACAAACAAAATCCTTCTGCTTATTAAAGAAACAATTATTGTGATCCCCGTAGGAGTAGGTAATTAGGTAGTCACCAGTGACAAGCTCCTCCCATGTGTTCTCCACATAAGCTTGGATACTTTGAAAGCTTTCAAGCTCCGTGAAAGGCACAATTGCAGTTTGGTGACCATGTTTAAAAATACAAACTCGTGATTTAGACATACCTTGCCATGCACCGAACAAGCTATTACTTATTAATCCTAAAAATAAAGTTCCAGTTATTTATTACTGCATCAAGCAACTCGCATCCTATCTTATGATTTCTGTATATCAATAAGCTGCGAACTGTGTATAATTTTAGTATATAATTGACCAATTCACATTTTGTCGTGAGAGTTGTTTGTAAATCAAGTGGTACACTCACACTAACAAAAAATGGAAACAATTTGCAATTGTACCTGAGATTTGCTCTCAACTATTAGTTCCCTGAGATTTTCTCTCAACTATTAATTCCCTGATATTTGTCTGAATGATGATAAGGTATGATATATCACACAATTCGCAGCATCTCATGCGAATCGTAAAGCAATTAAAAAAGTCCTGATATTTCTTCGGAAATGCAATACTTAAAAGTTCCACACGCTTCGCAATATATCATGTGATTTGTAAAGTAATAAAAAAGTCCTGATATTTGTTTGAAAATGCAATACTTCATAGTTACACACAGTTCGCAACCCATCCTGAGTTTTGTAAGCAACTAAAAGTCCTGATATATGTTTGAACATGGATTACGTTGGAGTTCCATACAATTCGCAGCATATACTGATAGTTGTTTGAAAAACTTTTAAAATTGTTTCATGCACTTCGTATGAAACCATGCGAATTCGTAACACAATTAGAATCTTCCTCATTGAATACATCACACAATTCGCATCTTGTGTCAAACGTCTGGACAACTAAAACTCATATCTACACATGTTTCACGTCCGAAATCAAAATCTAATACACTACAAAATTAGTATATAACATCATAAACAAAGACATGAGTATACAACGACAAATATTAACAAAATAAGCACAGATCAGTGGAACAAAAATAAAAAAAAAACAGAGAAAAGCTCGAAATAAGGCTATGGCGTCTAAAAACAGTCGAATGAAACCTATTCTAACTCAGAAAACCAACAAATAACTTCGAAATCGGTAGGTAATTACGATTACCTGAAAGCAGCAACACGATTACTTGTAAAACAATAGATTCCAACAAGCACGGTCAGTTCATGTACGTAGAAAAAAGTCGTTAGATAGGTTTTACACCACAACCTACATAAATAAACAGACCTTTGAACACTCCGATCACCGGAATTGTGCTTTCAATCGTGCTTCGTGCTGGTTCATAGGGTTAGGTGGTTAGAGCGGCTAACAAATTCAGATCTTCAAAAGCTAGAAACATAGAAAGAAAACAGAAAATTCTGCTTATATAGTGGGTTAAGGGTAGTTAGGGTATTAAAATAATATTATGTATTAAGTGACAATTAGGTAGTTGAGTTTGGTATTAAGTGACAATTGATCAAACCTTCGGTACTAGATGACATTTGAATAGTTTAGTGGTATTATAGGTGCAATTTTCCTTAAATAAATATGAATTATAAATAATAAATATATTTTACAAATTTGTTACTAAATTGTTAGATTTGTTACTAAATTCAAGAATTTATATTTCTTATATTATTTTTATTATCATCAATATTATTTTTTATTGTTCTATTTTTTATTCGATGGTTAATTAAAAAAATTATAGATAAATAATGATCAATGAATATTCATGGATAGATATTCGAGTCTGATGAATTTGGATATGAAAAAAACAATCTCAAATTCGATTAATTTGAAAAAATAAAAATTATATAGGATAATATATCCAAATATCTCATCAATTAAGATATCTATTTATAATAAATGATGTCATTTATTAATTTATAAAATTTTAGTTAGGTTTTATGATAATCATTTAGTATTTATTAATTAGTGGGTTTTTTAACTACGGTTATATAAATATTTATAATTGTTCTTTTAAAGGTAAATAAATACGAAGGTCTAAACAAAAGGTCCAAAATAGTTAGTTAAGGTTATTACAACTTGAAGATCTCCAATATTCATTCGTCAGTGACTGGCCATCTTCTCGGGTGGTTGCTTGCCAACATCTTACTATGGTCCAAGCTGATACAAACTCATGTCACCCAAACAAAATAGAGCACCGAATCATCAAGGTTGTAGCGTCATCATCAACAAGAACACTAATCCCTGACAATAGAGGTTTAGTATTCAACAAAACAAAGAATGAAATGATGAATTTCAAGTCCTTCAGCAAACAAAAGTTTCTTCAAAATATAACCAATCAATCAATAACCCAGTCAACGATATAAACAAGAAAGATAAAGATCAAAACAATTCAATGACTACTAAATCATACGCAGATATGTTAGGAATACCAAATAACAAATCCATTTTTTCTCCAATGGAGTTTAACAGAAAAATGATCATATATCACTGTAATTATCAAAGATGGATAACGATAAGCTCATGTTTGAAACAAAATATACGTTAATAGAGAAGTTCTCTAAAGGTATGTCTAAACTAAATCTCCTTAAATAATTTTTGGATGGTCTAAAATTTGTAGGAGAATACAATGTTTCCAACTTTGATAAAAAAATATATCATGATAGAGTTTTTGTTAAAAGACGATATGTGCAAATTATGGGTTAGGAATGTTTGGTATGTGGGTGAGTATTCTATGAGAATATTCAAATAGTCTACTGATTTCAATCCCAAATTCGAATGTCCAGTAATCCCAGTGTGGGTTCGTATTGCCAAGCTGCCTGAGTACCTCTACAATGATGCTATAATTCACTTCATAGCGTATACAATAGGTAATCCTCTAAAGATATGGGTTCCTAAATAAAATAGAGTTATCTACAATTCTTGTTACGCATGAATCGAGTTAGACTTAAGAAAGAAAATTCAGTATCATGTTTGGATCAGCTTCGGAGACAACGATGGATGTTGGTTAGAGATTAGCTACAAGGCTATTCCATAATATGTAAACTTTTTTCATCATCTTGGGCACATACATGAGAGCTGTAATAAATATCAAATGAAAGAGCAAAATTTTGAAGAGGATACAAAGACAACACTTATGAAAACAAAAATACTGAGTCTAATAAGGTTCTGCTGCCTAAGGTCAAATCTATAATAGTCAAATATAACCAGGAAGATTCATTAACAAAAGGAAAATAATTTAGTTGAAGGAGCCAAACATATTAAATATCCAGTTTAAAACCTTGATCGCTCTCCAAATGATACTACTCTTACTCAGAATTTATCATTCACAACAAAGTACAACATAGGTAATTCTATTGAATATAAAAAGACTAACTTGTCTGGTACCAATACTCCTGAAGAATAAGAGGTTATTGAGGCAATATAGACTTTGGAGCTGATTTATAATCTATCTGCCTCTCTTGAGTATGAAAACTTAGTATATGAAAACCACACACCAAATCAGCAAATTATAGGGAGTCTATGAACCACACCTATACTTAAGAGATAAAAGGTTGACAAGAGCTTTCAGGAAATGCTTAGCATAAAACTTAAAAAAGAAAGAGGAATAAAACATATGGTAACGTAATATTCAAGTCCCTGAAGTTTAAAGGGTTAAACATATTTTAAAACTCTAAATCTACATGATGTTAACTGGAACAATCGAGGCATCGAGAATAATGTCTCTCTGAGAAGGCTTAAATCGATTATATTCAAATAAAGTATTAAATTATTATCATTCGAGAACCCCTTATCAAAATGGACCGCCTAGACACCATTGCTACTAAATTAGGATACAAACATTACTTTTCTAACTTAACCAATATAATATGGATGCTTGCAGCAATTAAGTTGGTTGCTATAACCACCTAAATAATAACAAGAAGGAAACTCAAGTAACATGGTCTCTCCCACTTCTCGGTAGATGTAAACTCAACACACATGGGTCTTGTCTAGCTAACGGATAGTCAAACAGTGACGTCATCATCAGAGTCAACAATGGCCACATTAGTCTCGGCTATGATAATAATGGTTGAAACAAGATTTCTCCATGATGGCCTTCAATCTGCAAAATCAAAGGTTGCAAGATGGTGAAAGTTTTAATAAGCATTCGCAGATTCATCAATGTGGCTCTAAATTTGAAAGATATTAATCATCATTAAGAATGATAAGGACATAAAATATCAAGATTACTATGCGGATTAATTGATATTAGAGAAGCACGTAAGGGCCTATTTGTAAATATTGGGAAACATGGAAAACAAGTGTATTTAAGAGGGCCAATATGTAATTAATTAAACATATTATGTGTCAGTGGAGCCCATCACTGACCCTATATAAAGAAATATCCCTTTTTTGGGAAAAGGGTACTTTCTAATGATTGGTATTTTGATTTGACTACTTTCTCTCTCTACAACTTTGCATTTATTCTTCATGCACGATTCTACTATACAATTCATTCAATATTCGGCCTCAGATATTTCTAGCACCATCATTGGCGTCGTCTGGGGGAACGAGAGATACCCAAAGATGGATACGAAGGCTAGAAAAGGAAAGGCAAAAGAGAGAGGCTCTGATAGGGAAATTTCTTATTCGGAGGATCAACACTCCGAGGAGCAGTACGATGATCATGATCAGAGTAACCAAGGTCGAAGTAAACGTTCGACCCTTATAATGACCATACAACAGTTACTGGATGATATGGCCAAGCTTAATGCTGAGAAAAGGGTGGCCTTAGCTGAAAAGAAATATCGACTAGACAACCAAGAAGAACGGTCATTCAAAGATGGCAAAGAGGATAATTGTGTTATTAATCAGGACGAGGCTGATTTTATAAGGGCATAACTCGAGTGCGAAAGTACGATGATATGTTGAGGAAACTTTCTGGAGTGCGAGCCAAGCGAGAACATTAGTATTCGACTGAGAAAAACCTGTATGAATCATCCTCTCCAGATCGGGAAGCCCGATGCTTTAGAAAGGACAAAAGAATTATTCGGGAGTGAAAAATTCGAAGACGTAAATCGCGCTGAGCGAAAATAATAAAACCTCAGGGGGGTAGCGTCGATAAAATAACTCTCATTTCCATGGAAAATGAAGGGGCGATAACAGTTAACAGAGAGCAACTCAACGTCCCCCGGTTTCAATTTCCATCGGGAAGCCAAACTTATGGGTATAGGATCGGAAGCCAGCTTTCTAACCCACTTGAAGAAGGGCTATACGCAACCCACAGAGAAGGGTTAGGTAGTGGAACTTTCGGGTTCAGGCATAACTGGAGATTATCTCCCCTCTCGGATGAGATTTTGTCGGGAAATGTTCTGAAGCAATTTGATATTTCTAAGCTATTATATGAATGGGAAATAAAGACCCTGATAGCCATTTGGAATCATTTAAGAACTTCATGTTAAGTTTTGACAATAATGATAAGTTAATCCGCTGAGCTTTTTCGATGATGTTTAAAGATCGAGAGTCAAAATGGTATAATCAGATGCCTCAGAGATGTATTAAAAACTTTGGCATGTTCTGGCTGATGTTTAGACAGCAGTTTGTAGGAAGCACAAACATCTGAGCCAATGGTGACACAATCGTGAATTATCGACAAAGGGTCGGACAATGTTTGAGGGACTACACCCGAAACTTTGTACATGCAAAAATGGATCTTGATTATTGCGATGAGAGTATGGATTTAACGGGTTATACGTTTGGTTTGTTGCCCGGTCCTATGAAGCAAGATGTAGCAAAAAGGCAAGCTTAAACTTTATCTGTCTTGTTAGCTCAGGTGGAAAAGCAGATCCTAATTGAAGAGATTGCAACGTCTGAATTGGCAGCTCAAATCCAGCAAACTACGCAAGATTTGGTGGTTTCATATCAACAAAATTTGCAAAAGACAAATTTGGTTTCCCAACCACAACCAATAACTACTTCGGCACCGGCAACACAACAATCGAACGGGAAAGGGTCGGGGACTCTGACGCAGAAAGTATGGAACAACAACCAAGTGAATTCGTACCGACCCATATCAAATAAATGGGTTCGACCTGCCCATTATGCAGACTTAACCGATTGCATTGCAACCATTTTTGACAGATCGAAGAAAAACATACATTTTTGAAAACTTTTTGCGATTGGAACGCCTCGCGAGATCCGGAATAACCGATACTATCGGTATCATAAGGATATGGGGCACGACAACAAAGATTTCACCGCATGAAAGAAGGAGGTACAAGTGCTAATTGACAATGGGAAATTGACAGACTATGTGAAAAATCAAGTTCAGCAAAACGGGGTATCTAAAGAAATAGTAACAATGCCAAAGAAATAAACTACTTTAATGATTTCCAAGGTCACGGGTCTGTTTGACATATCCACTGAATACTTGAATCTCGACCAAGACAGAAATATGATCCAAGTAATTGAAGAAGTAGATCCTGTAGCACGGGAAAATGTGAGTGATTTGTGCAAGTTTTTTGAATCTTTGACTATTTTTTACTGTGATTTAATGGTAGGGATCATTAAGTCTTCTCAGAAAAGGTACGTGGTAAATCTGGCTACACGGATATAAGCAAGGACCTTACCACATTTATATCAATAATCGTCTCCCATCCTATGTTTCGACGAGGATGATATGAGAGATATTGCCGGACCTCATGAAGACGCAATAGTGATCATATCGGCAATTGCTGGTGAAGAAGTTCGAAGGATATTGGTTGATACTGGAAGTTCGGCAAATACCATTTTCTTATCAACCTTTTCAAAGTTTAAAAAACCCCTGGTAATTATTAAATCAGATCGGACTGTTGTTGGTTTCACGAGAGAATCAACATAAATGGTTGGAGAATTTGAAGGTATGGTCCAACTGGGCCGAGGATCTTTTAAAAATGAAAAAACAGTTATGTTTGTAGTGGTAGATGCCCCCACGTTGTATAACGCAATTTTTGGTCAATATTAGTTATAGAGGATGGATGCAGTATGATTCACCAGTGGGTGAAATATGTGGTGGGAAATAACATCGGTACAGTTAGAAGCAGTCAGCGGACTGCAAGAGAATGTCACCGAGCAGCGTTAGCAGCAAAACCAGATAAAAAGAGGGTCGATGCAAGAGATTAGCAATTAGTGGGGTCGACCCCAGGATTTCTTTCCTTAGACAAAAACTACACTTGTTTGCTTGGTGTTCAGAGGATGTTGGAGGGGTTCCTGAAGATGTTATTTATCATCAGTTGTCCATAAATCCAAATGTTCGACCCGTAACCCCAAATCGTCAAGCTTTTTCCCAAGAAAGGGCAGAGGTAATTATTTCAGAGGTTGAAAGGTTGAGTAAGGTAGGACACATCAAGTAGTCCTAGTATCCGCGGTGGACGGCAAATCCAGTCTTTGTAAAAAAGAAGAACAGGAAATGGAGAATGTGCGTAGACTTTACAGACCTCAAGAGAGCTTGTCCTAGAGATCCATCTCCCGTGCCAATGATCGACCAGCTGGTAGATTCAACATCGGGGAACAAGTTGTTATCGTTTATGGATGCCTACGCAGGGTATAATCAGATAAAGTTAGACCCAAGAGATCAAGAAAGCACCACGTCATCACGGAGAGAGGACTGTATTGTTATAAGGTTATGCCTTTCGGTCTGAAAAATGCGGGGGCTACTTATCAGAGACTGGTTAATAAAGTTTTTAAAGGGAGATCAGACGAAATGTTGAGGTTTACATTAATGACATGCTAATCATAAGTGTTACCGATGAAAACCATTTTACCGACCTTGAAGTAAAGTTCGAGAATCTCAGTAAAGTAAACCTCAAGTTAAATTCAGAGAAATACTCCTTTGGAGTTTGATCTGGAATATTTCTAGGATTCGTGATTAGCAAAAATGAAATAGAATCAGATCCGGTTCAGATAAACGGTCTGAATAATATGACACCCCCGAGGAATATAAAAGAAGTACAAATCTTAACAGGACAACTTACAGCCTTGTATTCATTTAGTGATCTTATTATAAATGCGCACTTTTTTTCCAGGTATTGAGAAATACCAAGGATTTTAATTGGACATCTGAGTGTACCGAGGCAATATTTAAAATCAAAAGTTATCTATCATCCCCGACGCTATTGACAAAACCACTACCCCGAGAGACTTTGTTTTTATACATAGCGATTTCAGATCATGCGGTGAGCGCGACATTAGTTCGAGAAGAGGATCGAGTTCCTAAACCTATTTACTATGTAAGTAAGAGCTTGTTAGATGCTGAAAAACGATATTTGAAACTTGAAAAGTTAGCTTTGGCTTTGGTAACAGTCTGTAGAAAAAAGCGACCCTGTTTCCAAGGCCACTCTATTACGGTTCACACTGTCTTCCCGTTAAAAAGTATGTTACAACAACCTGATATTTCTGTACGTATGTCCAAGTGGTCGGTAGAGTAGGGTGACTTCGATATTGATTTCGAACCAAGGATGATTATTAAAGGGCAAGCTCTAGCATAATTTTTAGTAGAGTTCCACTCCAGCAGAGCAGAGGAGCCAGTAGTCGAGCCAGAAATGGGGTCAGATTAGTCGAAGCTAAATATGAGGCAGCATTAACAGGTTTAAGGTTAGCAGTTATTTGTGGAGCTATGAACGTTCGACTACTAAGCGATTCCCGGCTACTTGTTAATCACACAACAGGGCAATCTGAGGCGAGAAAAGAACAACTAGTCTAATATTTAGCAGCTTTGAGAATTTTGGATTCATCTTTCAAGAAAATTACCTACGAGCATGTCCGCAGGGAGGATAATACAATTGCCGACTCATTAGCAACTACAATGTATGTTGGTGAGTATCCGTGGATTTTAACTCAAGAGTACCATTCTATTTTGAAGCGAAAGGAGCTAGAGAACCGACCAGAGTTGGTGTGTTAAATTTCAACAACACCAAGAATTGATTGGAGGAATAACATCATAATTGTTTTAGCAAGAGAGGTGTTACCCAACGATAAAATTTTGGTAAGAAGTGTGCCATACAAGGCGCGAGGCTTTGCGTTATTGGGAAATATACTCTATAAAAAATCCGTGAGTAGACCTCTGATATGGTGTTTGGGACAAGAAGAGTCGCAAATGGTGTTATCTGAACTGCACGACGACGAAGGGTCGTCACATTGTGGTTTTAAGACATTGATTAGAAGAGTTTTATTATCAGGATTTTATTGGCCCACGATAACATCTGATGCCAAAACGTTAGTTAAAAAGTGCGACACTTGCCAGAGGTTTGCTAATTCAATTCATACCCCAATAGTCCATCTCGAATCGATTTGCAAAGGTTTACCATTTGAAAAATGAGGAATAGATTTAGTGGGCCCACTTTCATTGGCAACCGGAGGAAGGCTAACCATTGTGGTCGCGGTGGATTATTTTTCAAAGTGGATCGAGGCGGAACCGCTGTCAGGAACCAAAGCTAAAAACATCGTAAAGTTTATATGGTTGAACATTTGTTGTCGGTATGGGGTCCTCAAAATATAACTATGGATAATGGCCCCTAATTTGACAGCAGCGAAATGAAAGAATTTTGTTTGAATCACAAAATACAGTAGTGTTTCTTGGCTCCATTCCATCCTCAAGCTAATGGACAGGTTGAGGTGACGAACATGGCGATTTCAGTTGGCTCAAGAAAATTTTGGATGGAAAAACGGGAAAATGGCCGAATTATTTTCAAGAAGTACTATGGGCATACTGAACCACGCCCCGAACTACAATTCGGGAATCGACCTGCGTGCTAGTATATGGCATAGATACAGTAATTTCTGCGGAGACAATGTTCCCATGTTTCAAAGTCAATCATTATGAGGAGGGCGCTAACGACGAAAGCCAAGTTTTAGCCTTGGATCTAAAAGAGGAGAAACGAGCCAGAGCTCACCTAAGTTCGTTTCATTATCAGACCCTTATAAGAAGCTGGTATGCTTCGAAAGTTCGAAGAGGAGACTTCAAGGTTGGGGAAAAATTATTGCGGAAAGTTTTCCTTCACACTAAAGACAAGCATTTAGGGAAGTTGGCACCGAATTGGGAAGGTCCATACCAGGTGGTAGAAAAAATAAAGCCAGGGACGCATATATTGAAAGACAAGTTCGACCGAACTTTACGGCTTCCATGGAACATTGAGCACCTTTAATTGTATATAGAATGATTGTTAATTTTTACGTTTTTTTCTTTAATCCGGTTGTCAAACAATTTTGGTCGCTGGCATACTCTTTCCTACCTTGGTGGTGCGGGGAGGTTTTAATGAGGTGTCTATAGAAACTGACTTATTTAGTAAATCGTTAAAGCCTTAATTTTTTTATCTATTATTATAAGCTCAAACCTTTTTACAAAGGTTTTTTAACTCTAAAGTTGATCAACAAGGTCGAACCCTTTTACAAAGTTTTTTCAACTCTAAAGTTGATCAACAAGGTCAAACCTTTTTACAAAGGTTTTTCAACTCTAAAGTTGATCAACAAGGTCGAACCTTTTTACAAAGTCTTTTCAACTCTAAAGTTGATCAACAAGGTCGAACCTTTTTACAAAGGTTTTTCAACTCTAAATTTGATCAACAAGGTCGAACCTTTTTATAAAGGTTTTTCAACTCTAAAGTTGATCAACAAGTTCGAACCTTTTTACAAAGATTTTTCAACTCTAAATTTGATCTACATATTTGAACCTTTTACAAAGTTTTTCAATTTGTTAAGATTGATTTACATATTCGAACCTTTTACAGGGTTTTTCAATTTTAAGAATTGATCTACGAGTTTGATCCTTTTACAGGGTTTTTCAACTTCTAAGATTAATCTATAAATTCGAATATAGCATATGATATGAGAACCCTATTTTTTTGCACCAGAAATTGATCAATTTTGACTACAAAAATGGGAGGACATTAGACAAAATAAGCAAAACGAGAACATGAATTAAAACATACAACAACCAAGTCTGAATTTTGAAAAGCAAAAAACAACATACTGCAAACAAAAATATTTAAACATTAGAGGGGTCTTCAGATGATTCTGTGTATTCAACAACGGGATCTACACAATCAACACCTTTAGGATTATCTTCTTATGGGACATCTAGCTGCGTCAACCCTAACGGTACTTGGGGAAACTGTTCATGGAAGTTTAAAACGCAGTCGGCCCTAACATCGGCAAGCTCTTCTTCCATGACTTTCTTGCACTAGCAGCAAAAAGACTGTACTCCTCTTTACTCTTATCGACGACCACTTGAAGGTCGTGAAGGGTTTTGGCCATTTTTTCGATCGAAAACGAAGGTAACCATTTTGAATCTTCTGGTAGCCAATTCATCAATGGTTTTGGCACGATCTTTTTTGGCTTGAGAAACAGATTATTCCCACTATTTTTCTTTGACATTAAAAGCCTGGATTTTAGCTTCGGCTGCAACAGCTCGAGCGCTGGCATGGTCAATTAAGTCTTGTGAATCCTTGGCCTTGGATGAGGCATTTTTCTTGAGTTCTGCAAGATCTTTTTGAAGTCTCATTACTTCTCTTTCTTTTTGGGCTATGAGGGCAAGCATGTTGTGTAAGGAAGTCACTAGGATGTCCGATTCTTGAAGGGAAAATGAACCCAAACTCTGGGCACGGACAAATAAAATCATGGGATCGGGATCCATCGAACCCTCTTGGTGATGAGTACATTCTCAGTGTGTCTCAACAACAGGTTTATCCAAGCGATCCGATACTCTGGTCTTATCCGCGGAATGTGTTTCATTTGATCATTTTTCCTTTTAAAGAACCCTCAACAGGCATGACCGACTTCGCGCCCTCAAATTGTTCAAACATGTGGGGATTATGATCTGTTCCGCGACCAGGTCATTGCGCACTTCATCCACCACGAGTTTCTCCTTGTATTTATTGGAAGAAGTATAGTTTCCCTCATCAGTTACGATGATTTTCTTTTTCTTTTCACCATGACCTTTCTTTTGGCTTTCGCCGTCTAAAGGAGATTTATTTCCACTGGAGATCGGGTCACTAAGAATGACAATAGTTTCAGGCTCTGAGGGTAACATTTCTCGGGGTTTGTCTATGGTGATGCTGTTGGCAACTTCCTGCTCATTTTATTGGTCTGACATATCTTCTGATTTCACCCGTTTACTGGGTGCTCGGTCCCTCTTGGGTAAGAACACCTCGGAGTCTAGGACATCTAACTTTTTCATGAGGTCAACGATGTCATGAGGTATCCGCAATTGATTGATACTCAGAATGTCGTTGGAACAACGCCAAAGATTGATATTGATGAGATTGGTATTTTTGAAGCATCATCGAAATTATTGACCCCAATTCTATCTGGCAAAGGCTCGGAGTTTAGCAAAGATGTCCGAGGCTTTCTTAAGATGAGATTTTCTCAATTCATGTATAGTTACCTTGCAAGCTTAAAGAAGAAGATCGGTTAGTAAAAAAAGTATATGAGCGTCTGCGTAAACCTTTAGGAGTCAATTTGTATGTTAAGGGCCTCTAGTTTTCCTTAGTGTATGGTCGGTCGTTTTCCGAGGCACCACCGATGAAGACAAACCGGTACTTCCGCGACCTGTCAGCTTCCAATAAATTATTCACTATCTTTTTTGGATTGGCAAGGGAAGAGTAGAAGAAGGGAAATTTAAGAGACTTCAATAGTCTAGATATGCCTATATACTCTTCCATGGATATCGGAACCTCGGCCAATCGAGAGGTCATTATGGTGGACATTAAAGTGTACCAGGTGTTAGAGGTCAACTAGGTTGGTCAGATCCGGAGGATCTCGAAATATCTGACAATTTTTGGAAATTGGTTTTTTGGTTTCAACTTTTTGGGCCTTCTCGAGGAAAGCTTTATCAGTAAACGCCAACTCCTTGGTAGAGGGAGTCACAATAACGATTCTAGAGTTGTTGTTAACTCGAGTATGACTATGTACTGGGATATCAAATTTCTTAGAGGCAACCTCTTCACGAGTTCTCTTTTCTTCATCTTGTTGTACCACCCATTTAGGAGTAGTTTTAGTGTTATGACTGGTTCGACGCCCCACGATGGTTGGAGTTAGCTGTACGTACTCGGGAGTGGTAGATGAAGAGCTAGAATCTCTCATGGTTAAGAAATGAGTTTTGTTTTTTTGGTAAACGAGATCTCTGGTTTTCGAAGGTACATGACGAGTAGAAGCGTCGTGAACTCTCGTTTTTAAAAGTATATGACGAGTAGCTGCTTCGGGATTTCTAGTTTTCGAAGAAACCCTCAGGATAGTCGAGGGACTCACTTTTGAAGACGGTTTAGACGAGCCTGGGTTTTGGAAAAATCAGCGAGTCTAAACTCAGTGGAGATATGGGGCCTTTGTGGATTAATCCTGCGGCTTGGTATTCGTCAGCCCTTTTAGTGATACTAAAATAATTAATGAAACCAAAAACTAGTTTTTCAGATTGGTCAGACTTTTTCTTAGCTCTCTTATGAGAAGTGGGCCTTCTCATAAACAATATCAGAAATTATCTCTCTAGGAAATGGGGAGAATGGCAAGTGTTTCTCTTTCTAAAACTTAGGTGAAATGTGAAAATGAAGAAGTGAGAGTATTTAGAGGCAAGTAAGCATGGTAACAGTTTGTTTCATAGAGAAGCATAATCGAAAAGAGCGTCGGGATGATCAAGAGTCGCTTAACCAAAACATTAGTTAAAGCATACTCAAGTCATTGCAAGATATGTGTCCACCCTGAAAACTCCGACAGGCCTAGAGGGCTAGCTTCATGATATTCGCATTGGGTAGTTCAACAGATGAAGATTTAAAATATAGATGACAAGTCAAGGAGTGACACGCGGGCGAGTAAGAAAACATCTTTTTTTAGTGAAAGAAATGGGCTTTGAAAAAAAATAAACTAAGGAATGTTAACTTGGATTAAAGAGGTTGGTTGCAACTTTAATTAAAATCAAAGCTTCATGATACAACAAACTAGCATTTGACCCATCGAGACTTTTGTATGCCGACCATGCAACGAAGGGTCAGAACTAACATATGGTTCACAACGTCGGTATCTTTTGATAGATAACGACAGGGCAAACAAGATTTGGATAGTTTCTGTCATAAACATTTAGCCAGAAGGCTCATCGATCAAATAGTTTTTGCTCGACTCTCTGCATAACTAGGGGCTACTGATAATGGTATAAAATGTCAAGATTATTATGAGGTTTAATTGATATTAGAGAAGCACATAAGGGCATATTTGTAAATAGTAGGAAATATGGAAAACAAGTGTATTTATGAGAGCCAATATGTAATTGATTAAACATAGCATGTGTCAGTGAAGCCCACCATATTAGGAAAGATCCACTTTTGGGAAAATGATACTTTCTAATTAATGGTACTTTGATTTGACTAGTTTCTCTCTCTAAAATTTTGCATTTATTCTTCTGACATGATTCTACTATACAATTCATTCAATATTTAGCCCCAGATATTTATAGAACCATCATTGGCGTCGTCTGTGGGAATGAGAGATACCCGGAGATCAAGTTCTCCAAAATATCGACCCAAGAAAAAACTTAAATTCGAGGAATGGATACGGAGGCTAAAAAACAAAAGGCAAAAGAGAGGCTCCGATAGGGAAATTTCTTGAAGTCACTCTCTTTAACATGCTCTTCTCTGGTCAAATAATTTCCTTGAGAGGAAGACAATATTTTTCATTACCGTTATCAAAGCTCAGAATATTTCAGGTTCTCTCCATTTAAAAATTGAATTTTGGTTTAGCGCTTTAACTTTTTATTGGCGTCTTTGTGTATTTTAAATACTGTAAGCTATACCAATCTCGTTTATTCAATAATTTTTTTTTATTTGTTTTGAAAGACAAATAAATACAAATCTAGTTTGGGTTGTTATTAACAGAGTTAATTTCGTTTAAAATTTGGTAAAAAATAGTTCAACTTGTGCTTTCTATAATTTATACACCGTCACTCTCTTTAATATATTATTTTAACAATTGATAAATGGTTAATAGATAATTTTATTTTTACTTAAATTATTAATAAATATTTAAAGAATTATTCTACTTTTAAGAAAATGCTTTATTTTTCATTTATTAGAAGATATTTTGATATCTAGGTAAGATCAAGGGTTTAAAGCATGAATTTAATTTATATACTAGTAAAGTAAAGTAAAAGACTCAGTCAAGAATAATAATTTAAAATAGGTGAAGTTTGAAACACATAAGATTATGTTTAAAAATAAATATTTTAATCACTTTATTATTTGATATTTTAAGAAAGTTCTTTGAGGATATAATAAATTTTACGAATCCAAATATAAAAAAACCATAAATTTGAATATTATAAAAAAAAGATATACTTTTAAGACAATTTAGAATTTTATCAAAGTTGTGATTCATTCTTGCAATATTAATCTACTTATAAAAGTCATATATCATTCCAAATAGCTACAATCATTCATAAATGTGTAGGTAAAGCTACACTCTTTCAAGAAATATTTATAAAAAAAACTCACATAAAAAGACACGACGTGTCAAACTTTACCGCAGTCAGCTCTGTTTCTGATCAGGGCAAAATGTCGATTTGAAACCGATACTATTTGAAAATAAACAAAAATTCATAGTTGCGATAGTTGATCGCAACGTAATACATTTGCCCCGTTTTAGTAGGTATGTCTACATACTTTACCACGATTAGCATGGGTCTGATCGCAATTAAAATTGTGCTAGTTACAATAGATTGCCTAGGCTTACTTTATCGCGGTCAACCTTTTTGCTTGTCACGGTGAAGTTGCATTTACTTAGTTTAACCTTATCGTTGCTTCACAAAGTTTACGATCTGAACTTCTTTACAAGTCAACCATATTTAATAAATATTTTTAACACCCCCACTTGATTAAATGTATTTTTTTATATTTTCATTAAGACAATTTTTCAAATAAAGCAACATATTTTTTGATTTAAATTTCACTATGGTGCAAAGATTTCAAAGTTAAGTAAAGATATATTTGTAATCGTAACTTTGAACCAACCTTCTATCGATCTAACCGACGATATCACACTCGTACTTGTTTTATCAAAATATTTATCCATGGTACACTTTAACCATATTTTGGTCGTATTCTCTATCTGTTTCATGAATCATAATTTAAGCAAGATTTATTATCTCATGAGAGGCGACACCACCCTATTCTCAAATGTACAATCTTATAGTGTTTTGGTTACTGTTAAAAATATATGTCATGCGTAGTAAAAATTATATTAAAAATTCTTTTGAACTTATACATCCATGGTAACGACTAACACATCATATATAGATCATAGATGAAACTCTAATTTATATACATGTTGAACCTTTCACAAACAACTTGTTGTTACCGATCGTAAGTTTGATGGTTAAGTTCTCTATAGTTGAATTAGATTTTCAGTTTTTGAGAAATATTATATTAAGAGTCTTAGTCTCATCTATTTAGATGTAGAGTTTACTAATTCTCGATATTAATGGTTTGGTAAACGAATCCACTAAGTTTTCATTAGAACGTATGTATGAGATTGATATAATTTTATTTAGAATTAATTATCTAACATTCTTGCTCTTAGACTTGCATGTCTAGACTCCCCACTTTACATTCCATTGTATGCTCTACCTAATGTTTCGTAACTATTATAATATATTTGTATTGTCATATTATCTTTAGAGGTGAATGATATTTCGAACAAGAGATCTTTTAAACATTCAATATTTTTACCCATTGGACCAACACTATGAATTCAAACCCTATACTCGAGTGAGATATACACGTTTGTTTGTTTGATCGCCAAAATATTACACCACCTAAAAATATGTATATCCACTTGGTACTTTTGTTATCGGTTAAACCAGTTATCCAGATTTCATTCATGTATTCCTCGAGTACCCCGTGAAAATTAAAATATTCGAGAGACATGTCTTTGGTATTTTTCAAGTATTTTAAGACCGCATAGTTGTCACGTGGCGGCTGTGGTGAGGCAAAGCGAGGCGATATCGCCTCAGGATGGGGCGTGGCAAGGCCTTTAGTGTGGCGCTCGTCATGGCGGTCGTGGCGAGGCGCTAAGCATGTTATTTGTTTTTTGAACTAAAAAAAATAAAAAACCTAAAACTAAGTTTTGGAAACATGAAGATGTTTTGGAATGAGTTGATGTTGGAGCTTTTGAGGTTCATGAAGTAGACTACAATTTTCGGTCTAAGAATCTATCATCTTCAACGGCTCACATAAGAGATCAGAGGCTTGTTAATGAAGACTATGAAGAAGAATATTATATATTATGGGATATAAATAGTAAACATGATGGAGATGAGAGGTGTGAAGATGTTGTCTCGGACGATGATGTACTTTAGTCTATTATTGTCATTTGACTCAGAGGTTTTAAGAATTATGTGATTGGATCCTTAATAATTGGATCTTTTAGTCTATGTGTTTGTCATTTGACTTAGATGTTCTAAGAATTATGTAATTTGATGTTTAAGTTGTTATTGTCAGTTTAAATATCTAAATAGTACTATTTAAATTACAGTTATGTGCTATAAAAATATTATTCAAGTAACGGATCGCCGCATGTCATGTGGCCATCGCCTCGCCACTGTGGATTTTTTAGCCCTCTTTTCCACAGACCGTCGCACGCCACTGATAACTATGTGAGACCCTTCCATTTGTATTCCAATATTTCATAATTGAATTTCAATATAATGCGTGGTTTTATTGTTCAGATACATCATTGATAGTGGGCAAACCCGTTATGTTATGTCGAGGAATAATCATACACTCCTGAACATAGAGAGTAAATTGACCACGTCGTTGTTCCCCAGAATTGCCATATCTTCCATAGTATTCACCACCATGGTCAGATATGACGGTTTTAATTTATATACCAAGTTGTAATTCAACCTCGATCTTGAATGATTTTAACATGTCAATGACTTTAGATTTCTTATGAAGAAAATTTAAATCACATCGTGAAACATCATTAATGAATAAAATAAAATATCTTTGCCGATTCCGTAATGGTTAATGGAATGGTTATGAGGATGTCTTACAGCCCACTATGAATGATGTATCTGAACAATAAAACCACGCATTATAATAAAACGACGTGGTCAATTTACTCTCTTTAGAAATTTTCATGTATGAGGATGTCCAGTTTAAGAAAAGTCTTGCAGCCCGAACGAATAGAAGTTGGAATCCAAAATAATTAGTTGTCATTTCATATGCAATACATAATAATCAAAGGGTTACCAATTTTACTCTCCGATTAAGTGTTCAATTTTTTAGACGATAACTTTCATATTTGTTAAGATGCATATTTTGGGGATGAATTTAAATAACAATATTACTTTTGGAAAAAACTTTAAACCCATTCATTCATTCAGTCGCTGATATTGATGTAACTATAGTCGATCTATCTGTTATCTATTTTATACCGTGGAATTCATTATCTCAAATGGATTTTGCACTTCCACCTTAATAAGAGAATGTTAATGTTTTTCATGATGATAAAATTTTGTAATACCAACAAATTGATCAATACATTGAGCCTACATTATGTAGAATCCAATAGATAAACAAGGAGTTTCATAACTTTAGATTATATGACATTCATTAATGAACATGAAGAGATTTCAATTTTTTTAGAAGATTATTAAATGATATTTCACGATGATATAAAGATTTCAAACTCTAAAGTATGGATTGAAGCTATGGATGAAAAGTAAACAACGATGCATGATAATTCAGTATGCAGTCTTGCTATATACCTTTAAAGGATAAAATAATTTGGTTGTAAATGTTGTTTAAGCCCAAATGTAATATTTTAGGAAAATTGAAAATATATGAAGTTTGTCTTATAATTAATTGGTACCACCCACGTGAACGCATTAATTAGTCTAAGAATGTTTTTCTAGTTTCAAAAAGGACTTATTTAGCACATCTATGAATCTAGATACTATGATGAAGCTCTAAATTAAAATGAGTATCAAGAGTCATGGTTGTCCTAAAGTGAGTTCTTTAAATAAATCTACCTAAAAAGTTATTTATGGAGACTCAAAGTCGATGGTGTGTACATTAAAAATCCTTCTGATGGACTCAAACATGAATCTCGACAACGATACCATAATTTTCTATATATAATCACCTCATTCGGTATGGAGGTGAACATTGTAAGAGATTATGTATATCACGTATAAGTAGGAGTAAAATTATTTATATAGTATTATATATCGATCATATACTATTTACAATAAATGATCTAGGTTTAAAATATGCCACCAAGAGTTTTATTTCAGATATGTTACATGAAGGACCTTGGTGAAACATTTTATGTATTATAGATCCAGTTAATAAGGAATACCTGCTTGGCATCATAAGTCTCTCACAAATGACATATATCGAAAAATAATACGTCGTTATAGTTTGGAAACCAATAAATCCATGGATACCCTTATAACTGGTTTGATTTATTTTGGGCTGAGGGTAGTTTGGTAAAGTGTTTTAATTGTGTTGGGGGTGTTTTGTGTTTAGTGTGGAGAGTAGAGAGATACTTAAGCTGTCTCCTAGTATTAAATTCTGATCACCCTCATTGATGAGAGTGGTTAGGGTATTTATACCTTAAATACTGACCCATGGGCTTATCGGGTCGGGTCATGAAACCGGGTCGAATTCAAAGACCCATTAGTTTTAAATTGATTAGCAAACAACTTAGTCAAAAGTTAATACATTTGTCCTGTTTGGATTTTTAGTGGTGTGATATGGTCGAATTTCCCCTGTTCGGATAAGTGGATTTTCTTAGGTATGGTGACCGAAATCTCCAAACTCATCAATAACCAAAGGTGATAAGTTTGCATTGTATCAGTGCCCTATAACAGATTATAAAATCTTGTCATAAAGACACACCTATATGCCTCGGTTGTTGAAACTCTCATGTATACTCAATTGTGCATTATACCATACATATTATTCATAACCATAAATCTTGGGAAGTACTCGACCAATCCATGAGCTTCCCATCAGAACGCTATGAAAATTATGTTCAAGTACTTGGAGAATACCAAACATTATTGGATAACCTCGAGATTATAGCCTATTCTGACACAGATTTTGTCGGGTGCGTAGATAGTAGAAAATCAATTGCGATTATGTATCCATCCATGTATGAGCATCATATCATAAAAGAGTACAAAAAAACTATTGTCACAACGTCTGTCATGGAAGATGATTATATGACATGTTTTATAGTAACAAATTATGCACTTTGGTTAATATTTTTTTTATAATAATTGTGCAAAATAGAGGGAACTGAAATGCCTTCCATACTTTACTATGACAGTAGTTCCAGTGCGATGTTCTCAAATGAAAATAATAACTTAAGTAAGTCTAAATATATAAACATTAAGTTTCTATCCATGAAAGAACAAGTCCATAATGGTTAGATTAAGGTTGAGCACATCAACACACACTTCATTGTTGTAAATAATTTTACTAAGACATGTTCTCGAGCCTAATTACTTTTAGTTAAACTTATGTAACTATATATAGAGTATCGTTTGGTAATGCTCCATACATAGGTTGGTCTTCGTTCATATTTATTATATTGTGTCAAATTATACTTTTTTGGCTGTCCTCACTCATGCTTTCATTTTACTTGGTAAATCTGAACGAGGAAATACATGTTTCCATAAGACTATGACTTTTATCCCATACACCGAAATTGATGGGGTTCCTTATGTTATGCTCATTAGGGTGGTTTGGTACAACAACGTGACTTCTTGAAGTGTAGTTGGCCATTTCACTGTAAAACTTTTAAGAATGCAACATATCCATTTTAAAAAGGTTTAGTTGGTTACTTTAACACATTTTCTATCGTGGGGATAAAATGTTGATTTATGCTTATTGTTTGACAGAATAATTCTAAATTTAAATTTTTAAGTTGTAACCCGTTATTAATCATTATTACTATTGGGAACCCGTACCTGCATGAAATGTTGGCTATGAGGAAGTTGATGATTTTTTGGCTTGCATTTTTGCTAATAGTTATGTCTCATCCCATTTAGAGAAATAAATTATTGCCACTATAAGATACGGTCACCCCAATGACAAGTGATCCCACTATATCCAGACCATATATGTTGAACAAACTTTGGAAATACATTTCAGGGTTACACATGAGACTTAAATTGTGTTTAAAAAATGATTGCTAGTTTTATATTATTAGAGAAATGCCTTAGTATTTGTATTTATTATTAGCCAAAAGTATAATACTAGTAATAATTTCTTATATAGAGTTATCTATACACAATTACCTCTTCTTTATCATTCATAAAGTTTTTCGAGGACAGATGTTGATTCTTATGAAACAAGACATCTAAGAAAATGTATGGTTAACATTTGGTGATATAGCATATTGGCTAACTACATATGACGAGCATATATTATATTGATGCTCTTAGTATATGTTTTGTTTTATAACAACATCCTTTCAGTAAGGTATATTTTGATTGAGGTTTGCAAGTCTTAGGGTTCATTAATAACTATGACCTCTACCATTGGCTCCACCAGTACGACATGATTGAGGTTTGGAAATGTATTCTTCCCTTGAAGAACCACCAAAAAGATGGATTATGCCTGAGGCACTTGTTCGTACTCAACTTGTACAAACTTGGTAGCTTCTAATTACAATTTTTTATGTATAAATTAATGTTATATTTATTTTTTTCTACTTTTTTCAAGTATAAAATGTAAGTCAATGAGGATTTTACGCATCGGGTTCCATTAATATTGGCTAATATAAGTCTCGTTATTGATATTTTGTATTTAACCTTATTATTTAAAGAAGGGAATCCAATCCTGATTGATTGGTATAAAAGGTTTATAAAAAAAGATGTTAGCTCTACCCTGACTCCGGAGCCAATAATTTTTGATTCCTCATCGGTTTGGACTATCCACATTGGTTTAAGATTTTCTTATGAGAGAACTAGCCTTTTCTTCTTGGAACTTAATGAAAAAGTGTGCCAAACCTTGTATTTTGATGGCAGCCCATGATTTAAATATGATATCAAAATCTTTAAATTATACAGACCATCGTGTTAGTCTTTCAAAGATATTATGCTTATAAAAAATAGTCCATAGTGGTAAGAAGATCATAATGACGACCACTTATGGTTGAAAATATGATCTTTTTATTTAACACACACCACTATAGCCAATACTATCTTATTTACTTGTAAGTAAATATACTTACGTAGTAAATAACTTTGTATCTTCCTCATTCTTCCTTTACTAGGACTACACTAACAACATGGTCAGGTACCGGTAAATACAAGTATATTGTTTCAACTTAGCATGGTCTCATAAGGAACTTGGAGAAAGCCATATAATCTTTGATATTTTTGAGTGCTTCGTCTCTCTATGGTTCCAACTGAACTATCCAAACCTCTTTTAGGATTTGGAAAAATAAAGTGCACTTGTCTAAAGATATGAAAATGAGTATGTTCAGTGCGACTAGTATTCCCAGTGGGAGTTGAACCTCCTTGATGTTTTTTGAATACTATATAACTGATAGATTAGAAAGTTGTGTTAGATTTGCTTTGATTATCTTCTCACATATCCAATGAATTTTCATTATCAAACTCCAAATATGCATTTTTAGTTGATTTTTAAGTTTATTTCTCAAAGGTTTCTCAAGGTTTATTCAATATTTATTATGTGATGCGTGTCTTCTTTACGTTTTACTAGCATATCGTTAATGTATACATGTAAGCTATTGGCGAGATGGATAAAAAATATTTTTACCAGTATCTGGTAAGTTGAATATGCAGTTTAATACTAAAATATCTCATCTTCTAGTAATATAATCCTCACTCTATTATAAAATTTATGCATTCTTCATTATCTATATGAATTTCAATATGATTATACCTAAAATAAGCATCCATATAAGATAATATATTGTTTCATCGAGGTGATATATATCATTTGATCAATGGGTGAGAATATAAATGGGTACTTTAGACATGTACAATTGAGATTAGTGAAGTCCAGACACATGGGATATTTTTCATTCTTCTTTTCACTAACACTAGATTTGTAGTATATATATATATATGATAAAATGCTTCTCTAATATTGCCAATCTGTCTTAGTCGAGTGAATATGGCTACGAAGGCTTTGATGTTTTCTTAGAAAAAAGGTTGACATATTGTTTTGTTGGTCGAAAATTGTTATTTATAAAACAATTATGACATGTTATCATATATAATACTCTTGTTATATTCTACACAATAACATACCAATTTTTTTGATAAAAAGTAAATAAAATTTCCAGAGGATCTTTTGTAAGTTCTAATCGATGCTGACTACTTTATCATTATCATAATATGACGTCTTGTACATCTTCTCATGATTTCACTATATGAAGGGCCTCACTCATATCATCTATATAATCTAAGCCTATGGATGTCTCATTGAATTTCTATATGTTCGGTCCCATGTAAGAATTGTAATATTTTTTAGATATGCATATAATGCTTGAAATCACTAAGATCCTCCAATTGATGACGTACTAGAGATAATGATACACTATGAATATGACGACATGCATCTAGTTAAGCCATGATCGTTTGAACATAATATTATATGATAGAGGACTATATACCATCATAAAAAGCTTTGTACTTTTTTTGGCATTCTCTCGGCCGAGGGATCGCGTCTACTTTAAGTTCTTTGATCATTAGGGTTTATGTTCTATTGAAACTAGTCATGACTCTTTTTGAAGGGACTAACGATGTTATTATTTGGGTCTCATCATAGATTTTTTTTAAATGATACTGGTTAAGATGTCAGTATTGGTCATAATTATGCATAGTTTTGCCCAATGATCTTGACGATGATGCTTATCACATCTTTGTATGATCCTACTATCCCTATTAAATTATCATTTAAAAAATTAATAGTTAGGTATGAATTTTTGTGATGAGTTGAACTTTAGCCTATTTACTTAGCCTCGAGATCATATATGTGATGCTTTGGGGAGAAATTGTGGATTCCTGACACTGATATCTCCTCCAATGAGGATGTCCAATACTTACATGTATGGATTAAGATATAAGTACTAGTTGCACACTTCATAGATGGCCAAGGTTTCTACTACCCAAAGTACAACAATTGAAGGCTTTACTTGGGAATGTTTAACCCAATACGCTAGTGGTTGGTACGCTGGATTGTTTTAAGAGGTTGGAGGGGCTCAACCCTTGATACACTTGGTAAGTTTATCATTGTCAATGATTTTTTTGGACTTCATCCTCCAAGATGCATTTCATTTATTTAATGTCCATTCCCACTGTGATACTTACAGATTTTATTCGAATTTCTTTTGTATTTGAGGTATAAATTTTATGAGGTTTTTAAAAGTAGACCGAGTCTTTTGCTCGATCGTAAATAGTTGTTATATTCTCAGTGAGTTTGATATATTAGATGTCCAAACTAATGGTGGTATTTTTACTTCCGTTTTGATAGTTTTTATTTTGGTGGGAAGGCCTTTTGTGAAACTATTCACAAGTTTGTTTGTTTATCTGGATGGGAGTAATACAAAGTGGCTCGACTGGATTGTAAATTGTGATACAAAGGGTGTGTATTTGGCCTTTTTGACCGTCTCAGTCGTATGTTTTGTCAACTTTGCTTTACTGCTTGACTTGAGCTAAGAGTTGGCCAAATATAAGAGCCTTTTGCTTCCATATATACATATCATGAAAAAAGGTCGAGGATGATATTATGCATGTAAGTAACATGTCACAAGTTCGTGGTAATTCTCTAAGATATTTTTCATGATGACAAACATTTTTTGTGTAATCTTTCATACTTTTGTTGAACTGTTGCTTGTAGTCTATAATGTGATCTTCAAATTTATGGATTACTTTTCTCATGATAAACTGGTATATGAATGTAATACAAAGCATATCAAATATATAAACTGAACTTGGAAGAAATCGATTGATATATACGAGGGCGCTATCTCGAATTTTCATTAAAGACATTATACACAAGAGTCTATTATCTCCACTGAATCTAGCATATTATTTCCAAATTGTTAAATACGATTCTTAAAATTGCATGTCCCATCGTACTTGTCCATCTTGTGCTGGTTAAATTTACAAGACACATCTCTTTTTAATATTTCCGAAGCTAATAGGGACGCGACTAAGTTGTATTTTGTGTTGTGTTTCCCCATCTATGGTAACCGTAATTCGGCATACTCGAAATTTACAGGGTTGACCAATGAGGTCGGTTGTTGGTACTGCCCAAGCTGTTGAAGACCTTGATTGGGTACCCCATAGTTGCGTTGGACGTCTAGCGGGTTAACTAGATACTTCAAATGAACCTTTGCTGGGCCGTCATTAGGTTCGACCCGCATTAAGACATCATTATGGTGATGGTTAGCAGAAGTTGGACTATTAAAAAAAGAGATATTTTGCCTGCAATTATGCCAGTTTGCTTATGCTTAATGACCATTTTTCAGATCGACCTCTTAAGCATATTGTCTTTAAGCACAATCAAACATTAAGTATTAGTAAAGAATGAATATACTCGTTTGTGATGCACATGAGATGCCATGTATTTGTAAAAAAATTCAAAATACTTCAGAACTTGTGAGAATTTGTTTTTGAATGTAATGATTTCGAAATATGTATGGACCAACACATGGACTTATTCTGATGATCAGGAATCCAAAGAATATGAAGTTTGTTTCTTCCTAGAATGAAAACTTATACACTTTTATCGATCTCGACGACGATTTGTGATCCATGAACGTGCAACTCAAACTCGTGAAAATACAAATTTATGCCCCAAAATAATTTATGTGACATATTATAAAAACAATAAAATTAAATAAACAAACGCTAAATATAGAAAATAATAACTTAATTTTTTTTTTACAATATTATAAGTAATTCTCACCATATTAGAATTACATGTATTACTAAAGAAAAAAACCGTATGAATTTTGAGACATCATCTCGTAATCCATACATGTATAAAACACGAAGGCAACCAAAAATCCTATAACTTTAAACACGAATCCATAAAATCATCATAAAATCTAACTTATAACCGATAAGAAATCTATATCCAAAAATCCTATAACTTTAAACACGAATCCATAAAATCATTATAAAATCTAACTATAAATGATAAGAAATATATATCAAAATAAAAACACAATTATTATTGATAAGGGATGAAAATGAGTTTTTTTTATAGTTTTATGATTTTACTAAACTAACATACATGAAATCCGTACGAAGTGCTAAATTGATTTTCTAGCTTAGTTTGAAATGCGTAACTAGAATTAAATAAAAATGTAAAATACAAAACCAAGATAAGATGAAATGTCAGCGAAATAATGGCAAGTTTGATTATCTTTTGCCTAAGTGTAAAGTGCAAAACCAAAATTTTAAATACAAAATACGTAACTAGGATTAATTAGACTCGCGGAAAAAATACTTCAAAACATATCATTGATAAATCTAATTTTGTGTAAACAAAGTAATAATATTTAAACATTTGGATAAAACACTTTTATTTTATATACCTATTTTTTGTGTTATAAAACATGATTAAGGGGATCAATGAAGATAATCATTGGATAACAGATTCTAAGGACATATGCAAGTCTACTGAGAAGTATTTCCACAACATTTTAACCTTTAATCCTTACAAAAACAAAGATGATGATGAACTTTGCTTAAATGATAATGTTTTTGACAATATTCCTAGCCTGATTACTTATGAAGATAATGTTTCCCTAATGAAAGATACTAATGAGGAGGAAGTTTGGGCTACTGTCTCTAATATGAATGCTGATAGTGCTGCGAGTATCGACGGGTTTGACATTACCTTTTACAAGTCTTGTTGGTTGATTATTAAAGATTATCTATGTACCTCTATTAATGCTTTTCTTCAGGGCTATTCTATTCATACTGAGGTCTTAGCTAATGGGATCTGTTTGATTCCCAAATAAGCTAATCCTACTACATGGAGCTGCTACAGACCTATTGGTCTATGTTCTATCCTCAAAAGATTTTTTTTTAAGTTTGTTAATACTAGACTTGCTATGTTTCTGCCTAAGATAATCTATCAAAACCAAGGTGCTTTCATGAAAAATAGATATGTTCATGAAAACATTATAACTGCTAAAGAGTTAATCTTTTATCTCAATAGAAAACCTAAAATAAGAAACTTAATGATCCAACTAGACATGTCAAAATCATTTGATATATTGTCTCTCTTATTTCTATATAAAGTCCTTGATTGCTTTGGTTTCTCTAGTGATTTCATAAAGCTTATTAACTCTTTAAGTATGAATGTGCACATATCTCTGCTTATTAATGGGAGTGTTCATGGTTACTTTAATCCTAAGAGGGGTCTGAGGCAGGGGGATCCATTATCCTCCAACCTTTTTATCATTGATGAGGAAGTCCTCATCAGAGGCTTATATTATTTATTTACTGTTAATAGGAAAATGCATTTTGCCACAAGATCTAAACATCTCATTCCCTGTTTGACTTTTGCCGATGATATCCTAATCTTTTACTAATAACCTACATTTTTCTATGTATAATATTAGTTTTTTTCTTGATAAGTATCAACAGGTTTTTGGGCAATCCATCAACAAGGAGAAAACACAAATTATTGTCTCCACTAAGCTTCAACAAAGCATAATTTACAGTTTAGAAAATCAGTCTGGTTTTCCTATTGAAACTCTGTCTTCCTACTACCTGGGTGTGATCTTAAGCAACAACAACAAGTCTTGTAACTTTTCTACAATTATTGATAAAGTTCAAGATAATATTAATTTTTGGGAAAGTAAGCACATGTCCAATGGAGGGAGACTTGTGCTGATTTCCGCTGTTTTGATGGCTATCCCATGCTACTGGATGCATAACAACCTTCTTCCCACATGCATCATTAACATATTAGAAAATATCTTTAATTTTTTTTATGGAGATCTTCTTACCATGATAGAACCATTCATTGGGCCAGTTGGGACTCCCTCTATAAGCCATTTGAAGAGGGTGGTCTGAATATCAGAAAACTATATGATATTCAGAACACGTTTTCTCAAAAACTTTGGTTCATTTTTTAAAAAAAAGGATAATATTTGGGCTACATTAATGCATAATATCTATTCTCCTACAAGCATCCCCTTAAATCTAACTGTAAATCAGGCTCTTTAACCTGGAAAAGGCGTTTAGGTATCAAAATGCAAGCTGAATCTAATATAAGGTGGATACGAGGTAATGAATAGATAGATTTCTGGTTTGATGATTAGCATGATCAGAGTCCCATTAACAATGATGTTAACTCATGGTTCATTGAAGCTAAGGTTAACATTTTCGGGAAAGGAGATCAATGGGACAATAATATGCTGAGAAGCTTCCTTCATACTTCAAGAGTAACTCAGATCAATAGGTTTTCTATTAATCATTCTGAAAAGGATATCATAGTTTGGAAGGCTTCTCCTGATCTTAATTTTAACACGAAACATACTTGAAATCTAACAAGATAACATTATAATCTTTCGAGCCTATTTATGAAGATCTGGTCCAATTTTACACCTACAAAATGTTCTTTCTTGCTTTGGAAAGTGTTGAAAAACTACATTCCTATTGATTCGATATTACAGAAAAGACATTTAAGCTTAGCCTCTAAATGTCAATTATGTAATAACGAAGAGAATAAATATCACCTTTTTCTAAACTGTAAATTTTCATGGCAAATTTGTAATTACTTTGGGGATCTGTTTAATGTCAAAACTGAAAGATATATGAGTTTAACTCATATTATTAGGAACTGGTTTTGGTTCTGTGATAAGAAAAACCACATTACTCATCTTGTTCATTCAGTTATCTGTTGGATTATCTGGAGAAATCAATACAATGCCAAATTCAAGGCATTCACGATTCTCCAGTTATTGCGATTAGTTCAATTAAGAATATTATTCTTGGTCTGGATATATCAAAGGTTTTAAATAGAAAACTACAATCTAAAGTTTCAAATGCAGTTCTTTTTCTGGGTTGTATTTCTGCAGGATGCAACAAGAACAAAATACCTTACCTTCAATGGCAGGCTCCAAAGGAGAACAAAATCAAGATGAATTTTGATGTTTCTTGCACTAGTAGCGGAGAAGCTTGTGGAGGCATTATCTTCAGAGACAGTAAGGGTAGTATTCTTTTTTGATATGGTAACACCTTCGGGAAGCTCTCCCCTCTAGTGGCTGAGTCGAGAGCTCTCATGGAAGGTCTTTTAATCTACAAAAGTAACAATTGGTTTAATGTAGATATCAAATCGGATTGTCAGATGCTAATTAATCTTCTGAGTTTTGGTATTGTATCTTAGTACCTTGATCCTCTCCTGAAGATTTGCAAACCCTCATCTACTCTAACACGACTGTTAAATTCATCTCAAGAGTCCAAAATCAAGCAGCCGATTGGCTCGCGAAGTGGACTCTTAGATGCAAGCAGAAACAGATTTTATCCCATCTTCAAATCCCTAATCCTCTGCAAGCTATTGTGTTTCTTGAGAGTTTAAGTCTTGGCTACCTTAATCTGAATTCTGACTAACAAGGTTTTTTTTCTTCTTTCGATAGTTTTTTCGTTGTATTTTTTCATTTTACAGGCTACGTCATTGTAGAAGATGAAAGATGACTCTTCGTTGATCTCTATTACTCGAGCAAATATCTTTGGAGAAATGATCCTTCAATTGCTATTATGCATGTTTTAATTCTTTTTGTGTAATTGGCTTTACAGTCTTTATGTATTCTTTTATTCGCAATTTGCGATCGATTTTAATAAAAGTTTTATTTTAGTTAAAAGAAATAAAAAAAATTTCTTTTTGCGGATCTTAATTTTTACTATCTTTTTTATAATAAGACTGTATTTAATTATTTTGATTTTTTATAAAATTTACTAATTCGTCACGATTTTGTTTATTTTGTAGATTATGCTTCAAAATTTTGGCCTTTCTAGTAATCAGAGTGATAATATCCGGCTTAGTCTTTCTCCGTCTTCGTCTTTAGATCTACGACTCTCTATTTCACTGAAACAGACTGAAAAGGACTTCCAAATCAATCGCCATGGCAATGGCGATTAGGGCTTCGCTTATCCTTCTCTTCTTCTTCTCATCGGCAGTCTTAACCTTCTCTCTTTACGAGGATCAAGTCGGTCTCATGGATTGGTAAGTTTGTTTCAATCTCGATTCGATTATACTTTTCTAATTGGTTATCGAGAAAACCTTAGCTTGTTGAATATCCGGAGGTAACGAGAAGTGAATCTTTTGAATCCGATCGAGAAACAATCACTGTTTACTGTATCGATTGTCGTTGAATTCAGTGAAATATAGTCTTTGAAATGTATTATCATGAATCTAAATTTGTTGCAAGCGCTTTATAGAATTGACATTAGCGTGTTTTTGTTTGCTACACGATTTGACGAGAATTTCAGTAGTCTTCTTCACGTTACTGATTTGAAAAAAATAGTCTTGGTTAGGTTTGAATCCTGGTGTGACTTGCAAGTTTAGTGTATATACTGTTCTTCGGTATTGAGTCAGTGATTTTATTTCATTGTAGGCATCAACGCTATATAGGAAAAGTTAAGCAAGCTGTGTTTCACACCCAGAAAACAGGGAGAAAGCGTGTAATCGTATCAACTGAAGAGAACATACTTGCCTCTCTTGATTTGAGGCATGGAGAAATTTGTAAGTTTAATAATCATATCGAGCTAGGTCCTTCTTTCTTCTTCTAGTGAATAATAATAACAATTAAGTGTTATTGTATAATCTTTGAAAAACCAATAATAGGACTCAAATTGTCCATAATTTATCAAGTATCTAATCTCCAGTGCGCCCACTGATAATTTTTTAGTGCTTGCTTCTTTTGGGAAGTACAATTCTTCAATCCTAAGGTTATAGCTCTTTGGGAAGTCTAATTTATATAGTTTTGTGCAGTTTGGAGACACGTTCTTGGACCCAATGATATCATTGATGGGCTGGACATTGCTTTGGGAAAATGTAAGGATCGATATATATTCGGGTGTTTTTATCTTTTGAGATGATCTGAATATAGAAGTTCGCTTCGTACTAGTTAAGTTGGTTTTGTTCAATTGTTTTGTGCTCTTGCAGTTTGTTATATGTCTTAATGTTATGACATATACTGTATTTAATAAGACTGGGTTAACTTGGAGTCATTTTGGCGACCAGGGCTCTGCTTAGTAGGCTGTGCTTCCACTTTTTAAAAGACATTTTCTTGTACTGAATTCATGACTTTTGTATTGCTCTATGGTAGCAAATAAAATTTAGCAATATAGATAATATCCTGATGTATCTAATATGTGGATGATTAAATCTATGGATTACTAATGAAACATGTCAAACGTAAGTAAGAATGATATCTTCTACTGCATGTTACTAAAGAATATAGAGGGTTGTCAATATAAACCTTAATGAAGTAGGTACACCGGTACTAAGTTAAAGACTTCCCTTTATGCATGGTTCTCGTTTATTTCTATTGTAACGGGAAATATAAAGAATGTAGATGTTTTTTTCCCTTTACTTATGTAGTAAATGATCTGAGCATCATACTTATATCGTTGACATAGTTAATAATGTATAAAATTTTATTCTCAGATGTAATTACCCTTTCGTCGGGCGGAAGTATATTAAGGGCATGGAATCTTCCTGATGGGCAAATGGTGTGGGAATCTTTTCTTCAAGGCCCCAACCTCTCAAAGTCATTGTTATTGGTGCCGGTCAGTAATTACACGCTATTTCATTTTGCATTTGCTAAAAAAATTCAGTGTAACTGCATTGTATGCTGGTGATTGTCTGTTGTAACCTAACTTTACGTTTGGCATCATTGATCACTTACTCGCAAAAGCTTGATGCCTTAAACTTCTTTTAAATTAACGCGTCACCTTAGAATCATGTATCCTAATCCGCTCTGAATTTGCAGGGTCTTCTGTTATGATGTCTCAAATATTAAACCTTCTGTAGCTTCTGCTCATTTGAAATTGCAAAAATATATTCTCTCAATTAAAAGTTATTACCTTTTATTTTTTGAATTGAGAATCTATGGTCGTGCAGACAACTCTGAAGATTGGCAGGGACCAGATAATTCTTGTGGTCGGTAAAGGATGCCTTCATGCTGTATCTAGTGTAGATGGTGAGGTTGTCTGGACAACAGATTTTGCAACTGAAAGGTTTGACTGGTTATATGATGTAAATATTCTTGTGGTTTTGTTCTCCAAAACACACATATGAGCACATATAGTTACATATATTACACATTTGTTGATGTAGCTCTTGGTGTCTACTTTTGCAGTTTTGAGGTTCAAAAAGTTGTCCACTCTCCCAGTAATGACATAATATATGTGCTAGGATTTGTTGACTCATCACAGGTCCAAATTCATCAGATTAGCGCAAAAAGCAGGGAGTTACTGAACCACAAGAGTGCAACATTTCCAGATGGCTTTGTTAAGGAAGTTACATTAGTTTCACCTGGCATAGCTGTTGCTCTTGATGCAAGTAGGTCAAGTTTGGTTACGATCAGCTTTCAGAATGGAGATATTAGCTTCCAGCGGACTCACCTATCAAATCTTGTTGAGGATTTTTCTGGAACAGCAGAGATATTAGCTTCCACACTTAATGGTGTGGTTGCTGTTAAGATTGATGTGCTAACAATATTCATAAGAGTGACTGGTGAAGGGCAGTTGGATGTTGTGGAGAAAATTAACGATGCGACGGCTATTAGTGATGCACTCTCACTCTCAGACGATCAGCAAGCTTTTGCGCTTGTTCATCATGGAGGCGATAAGATTCACCTAAAAGTGAAGTTTGGTAATGACTGGAATAGTGATTTGCTCAAAGAGAGAATTGAAATGGATCATCAAAGGGGTCTTGTCCACAAAGTTTTCATAAATAATTATCTAAGAACCGACAGGACTCATGGATTTAGGGCATTGATTGTCATGGAAGATCATTCACTTCTGTTGCTCCAACAAGGTGAGATAGTTTGGAGTAGGGAAGATGGCCTAGCATCGATAGTTGATGTAACAACATCAGAACTTCCGGTGGAAAAGAAAGGTGTATCAGTGGCCAAGGTGGAGGATAACCTCTTTGAATGGCTTAAGGTATCAGCATCTTGGACTGCTCTCCAGTAAATAACCAAACATAAATAAATGGGTTGTGAAATTGCTCTAATCCAGTGGCTTGTAGAGGAGCACCTGCTTATAATGATTCTTTTTTATATGATTTACCATATCAACTAGTTATATGCATCTGCAGAGTGTTCCTGATTTAGTTGTTGTAGGTTATTGTTATTATGACTTATGCGGTATTGGTGCTTAGTTTCCTTTAGATTTACATAGACAGTATTCATAATTAAAAAAAGGTAGAAGCAATATTTTGACGTCCAGTCTCTTGATAATGTATTTTATGTTATTATTATTATTATTATTATTATATAACTGCTTGGATATATGGCTAGTAGTAGAGAGATGATTTATTGTTTGTTCTGATTTTACTGGCAATTAGTAATGTATTTCGTTGGTTGCTGTCCTTGCCACACCTAAAATTTGACATGAAGCTTTGTTTTTTCAGGGTCACATGCTGAAGCTTAAAGGAACCTTGATGCTTGCGAATCCTGACGATGTGGCCGCCATACAGGCCATGAGGTTAGATAGCTCTGAGAAGAGCAAGATGACCCGTGATCACAATGGTTTCCGAAAGCTACTCATTGTTCTTACGCGAGCAGGGAAACTCTTTGCCTTGCACACTGGAAATGGACGGGTTGTTTGGTCTGTATTATTACACCCTAAACGTTCAGGAGCATGTGAAAATCCAACTTGGATCAATTTGTACCAGTGGCAGGTTCCTCATCATCACGCAATGGATGAGAATCCATCAGTTCTTGTAATTGGTCGGTGTGGGTCTGGCTCACATGCTCCAGCTATACTTTCGTTTGTTGATACTTACACGGGGAAGGAGCTTAATTCAATAGATCTTGATCACTCTGTTGCACAAGTCATTTCGCTTCCATTTACAGATTCAACTGAACAACATCTCCATATATTGATCGACTCTGATCACTGTGCACATTTGTATCCCAAAACGTCAGATGCTCTTGATGTTTTCCAACGTGAGTTTTCAAATATATACTGGTACTTAGTTGAGGCTGAAAATGGCATTATCAAAGGACATGCATTGAAGAACAATCAAGATGGGGAGATTGCTGGTAAGTTCAACTTTGGCACCAGGGAGCTATGGTCCATAGTTTTCCCCTCAGAATCGGAGAAGATCATTTCAACTGTAACCAGGAAACATAACGAGGTATGGTTTAAATTGGTAGATGATATTGTTGCTTGATGACCTTTACCTCTTCAAATGTATATTTATCTATCAGTCTCATTCTCGAATAGCTTTTGCTTGAGACTAGAAGTGAACTGTGGATGTACCATGGTGTCTGATGTTTAACTTGTTTATACTGCCATATCAACCTTGAAGCTTTGCCTTGATCCTTGAAAGACTATGCATTAATAATTTATTTTGTATAAATATATTATGTGATATGATTTTGTTTCTTCCAGGTAGTACATACTCAGGCAAAGGTTATAGGAGACCAGGATTTAATGTATAAACACATATCCAATAATCTACTATTTGTGGCAACAGTGGCACCTAAAGCTGCTGGTAAAGTTGGAGCATTCCTGCCAGAGGAATCCTGGCTTGTTGTTTATCTTATCGATACTGTAACTGGTCGTATATTGCACCGCATGACCCATCATGGGTCACAAGGGCCTGTCCATGCTGTAAGCTGCGATACGTCTTTTTCCCCACGTATTCTTGTATATGAAAACCCATTGTCTTATGCTTCCAAAAATTTGTAGGTTTTTAGTGAGAATTGGGTTGTCTACCACTACTTCAATCTCAGGGCACACAGATATGAAATGTCTGTCATTGAGATATATGACCAGTCTCGAGCGGTATGCCACCTATCAAATAAATATTTGTAATTTTAATATTATTTCTCTTCAGTTGAATTAATTTTTTTTTTATGATTTCTGCTTGCAGGAGAACAAAAATGTTTGGAAACTTGTTCTTGGAAAGCATAATCTTACTTCCCCTGTTTCCTCATATTCTCGCTTAGATGTCATAGTTAAATCACAGTCTTACTTTTTCGCACATTCTGTGAAAGCAATCGCAGTGACATCAACAGCAAAGGGCATTACTTCGAAGCAACTTCTCATTGGTACAATTGGGGATCAGGTATGTAAAATCATTAAACAATATTCACCATCTTTTCCCCTCTTATCCTTCAAGCTGTCTCCTCTGAGCTTAAATGTCTTCTGTTTCATTAAAGACAAGTTGGTATAAAGTGGTAATTGGCTAATCTATGCACAGGTATTAGCACTTGATAAACGGTTCGTAGATCCTCGCAGAACAGTTAATCCAACACAAGCTGAGAAAGAAGAAGGAATAATTCCGCTAATGGATGCATTGCCGATTATACCTCAGGTTAGTTGACACTTGACAATCAATCTTCGTATAATAATTTTGGGCTAAGTGGCTTGTAAACCTTGTTATTGGCCTTCATATCAGTGAAAGGTCAAAAACATTGTTCGGGTAGAACCTTGACATTATCTAGTGACCTTCTCAATCAGTATTAGCTACAAAATTTTACTAATCCATACGATTCAAATGACTTTCGTAAGACTAGACAGAATTAAAACATGACAGGGTCTCATGACACAGGATGTTTTACAATTCATATTCATTCTTATGACTCATATTTCTTTTGCAGTCGTTTGTCACTCACTCCCTTAAAGTAGAAGGTCTCCGAGGCATAGTATCAGTACCTGCAAAGCTGGAATCAACAACGCATGTCTTCGCATACGGCATCGATCTATTTTACACACGGCTTGCACCTTCTAGGACATATGATTCTCTCACCGAAGATTTCAGTTACGCCTTGCTTCTTCTAACGATTGTAGGACTACTCGCCTCAATCTACGTGACATATGTTTTGTCAGAGAGGAAAGAACTACAAGATAAGTGGAGGTGATTATTGTGTCATCATGTCCTAACCAAACCTTCTCAGGACATATTTCATAATTTATTTATTCAAGCAACTGCCACTTGGAATTTTGTAACTTTTTAGAGTTCTGTAGTGTGCCTTCCTTTTTTGCTAGTAGATAGCGGTAGTGTCAACGCTAGTGTAATATTAAGAACGTGTTAATTTTTTTTTGGAAGTTTCAGAATTGGCATTGATTTATACAAAACTCAATAGAAACTAGCAACTAAGGGGTCAGAGCATTGTACTTCAGTTTTTTTTTTTTAATCTTTTAAAATGTTATAATATGTTTTATTCGAGCCATATGAATTTTTTTAGGGAGACATACCAATAAAGATCTGTTTTACAAACCTATTACAAATAAAAATTCAAAATAATCCATATATTTTTTGCCAAAAATACCCTCGATATAAAGATCCGTTTTTGAACAATGTAACCTCTCATCTCCCTCTCTTTCTAACTTCCTCTCTCTCCCCCAACACTACTCCGACGACAACGATCGTTTAAATCCGTTTAACTCCGGCGAATCAACATGGTACCTACTCCGTCGAAACAACAACGGTAACTACTATTATCGATTCAAACAAATTCATCAACAAATTCGATTCGACTGAACTATTCGACTCCAATAATGTTATCAAATCCGATCAAGACTTCAGTCAGAGTATCAACGACGACAAACAACGATGAACCAGTAAGTTTAAAGCTGTTTTTACGATTTCAATTATTCAGTTAGTTTACAATTACGATTACAAAAAATTCTAGGGTTCGAACACACTGTTTCGAGTGTGTTTTCCACTGACGAACAATGCTTAATCAAAATGTAATTTCAATTACAGAAAGCATTACTAAATGTTACTGCTGTTGTATAGGTTTCGCAGATAGAATTTAGGTAATTGCAGGTTTTTTATATAGGTTTCGCATCTACTAGAGTCTACTGGTTATAGATTTCATTGTGTTTCGCATCTACTAGAGTCTTCTAGTTATAGATGTCCTTGGTTTCGCATCTACCAATCTTTTATGTGCATTGATATTTCCACAGGTTTCGTAACTATCATCTTTCCCTTATTTGCAGATTTTATGTAGAGTTTCGCATCTAGCAAATATTTGATATTATTGATCAATATAGGTTTCGCATCAAACCAGATTCCTTAAATTATATATTTCTTTACATTTCGCATCTATCAAATCTGATATAATTTTCTCTTTTATTGCTTTTACAGGTAAAAATGACACCAAAAACATGTTTTCACAGATCCGACCTTTTTGCACTATTAAAACAGATGGAAGAGACAAAAGTGAGGCCAGAACATATAGAAGCAGCAAAGAAGACACCCTTTTACTCACTTTTAAAAACAACCTATGATCTTCGGACAAAGAAGGTTGCATACAAAAAACACTAGGATGTAATTGAACAGATTGCGATGACATATGATGACGAAGAAGAAGCATTTAAATTGGGGGGGGGGGGAGTTTTTAAAGCTTACAAACCATGATATAAAGATAATTTTTGGTTTGAAACATAGGAATAAAAATATGCCACTTCAAGCAAAAAGTTTTGAACCTAAGTTTTCAGAATTAGAAGATGAAGAAAAATCAAGGATAATAAAGAAGTATCTTTCTGAGAAGACATCAAGAAAAGTTGATGGAAGTAGAGCAAGACCGATCACAAACAAACTTATAAAGGTTCGCAAATTCCATCTTTCTCACATTTTCTGAATGTTTTAATACTTGCATAAGTTGTTTCTCATCTACTACTTCTGCTTTACATAAGGTTACGCATCTATCTGTTTAACCTGTTTCATATTAAACTATGTATCGCATCTATCACGTTAGGCCTCTTTCATATTGAACAACGTTCCGCATCTACTATGATTAAATCAGTTTTCGCATCTATCACATTAGGCCTGTTCCAAAATAAAACACGTTCCGCATCTAGTAAAATTATTACTCGTTTTGCATCTATTATTACCATTTACATAGGTTCCGCATCTATCTAAATATAATTACTAAAGTTTCGCATATATCTAAATATAATTACTAAAGTTTCACATCTATCAAATTTAGGAAATGGTTTTACTTGTTTGTAGGATGCAATAAAGATAGCAGTAAAAACATTTGGACAAGAGGTAATAGAAGATGTTGCCATACTCTTTATATTGCTAGCCTTTTCTACCTTGTTTTTCTCTACATCTCGAGATGTACTAGCTTCGACGGTGGTCTATTATGTAGAACACCTAGATAAAATAAACAACTACAATTGGGCTGAAGTAATCCGAGAAAAGTTGATGAATTCTATAATAGCTTGTCATGAAACTAAACTTGGAAAAGTAGTTGGCTGTGTTGTCCTTTTACTGGTTAGTATTTTTCTTCATTCTATTTCATATTAAATATTTACTCAACAAATGATATCTAAAGTATTGTTAATATGTAGCCATTCATCATGGAACACACAACTTTATGTCAAGATATTGAAATTGAAGACAAGATACCTAGATGCTTCAAATGGTTGGGTATTGAACGCAAAACAGATTTAGATTTGGTTGAATCCATAAAAAATAAAACTAATGAACAGGTATACTTACGATATGTTTTTTAATCTGTTTCAAATTTTACATATATATATATATATATATATATATATCTGTTTACTCTAACATTTTAACAATTTTATCGATTCTTGAAGAGCAATTGAAGCTGACAGAAGAAGAAGAAAAATTTGGAGGAGAATTTCAAATAGATGAAGAAAATATTGATGCTCCTCAAGAAAATGATATTGTTCCACCAATAGAATTAGAACAAGTAAACCTCAACGAAGATGAAGATGGTTTGCATTGGGATACGCTACAAGAACAAGCTGCAACAGATTTTACTGGTAGCGAAAAAACACTTGACCAATACATAGTTCAACCACGCCAAAAAGTTCTAAGAACTAAAAAGACTGCAACACTACAAAGAAAACCAGTACAGAACCTGAAAGAGAAAACTTTACCAGTGGATACAGCTAGTGCCCCAATTGCAAGAAAGGTGAATACAACATCACAGATTCTTAGAAATCTGAAGAAACCTGAAAAGACAATACAAAAGAGTTCTAAAATAAACATTTCGGACAAATTATACCATCTCAAAACAGAAAACAGAAGGTTGAAGAAATTACTAGCAAGAGAAAAGGTAAAAAATATATTATTTTATCATATTTGCTATAAATTCCGCATCTATTATCATCATTACTGAAGGTTACGCATCTAGCATCATTATAACTGAAAGTTTCGCATCTACTTGTAATTAACGTTTCTCATCTATCATTCTGTTAAAAGTTCTACATCCATCATTCTATTTCACATTTCGCATCTATCTTTATGTACACGTTCCACATCTATCTTTATGTATACGTTCCGCATCTAACATTTCTTTTTTTACTTCCACACCTATCATTTATTTACGTTCCGCATCTATTAATTGATTTGACTTCAACGTTTCGCCTCTAGGTTTATGAATGTTAAGATTTCGCATCTATTATTTATCTTCTGATGTCAAATGTTTCGCATCTATCTTTACATTGCTTATTATTTTACAGCAAGTTAACACAATAGCCCCAGCCCCAGCGCCAACCACAGCCTCACACCCACCCACAGCCCTAACAACAACACCACCATTAGACGCAGAGAAACCTCACACTGACCCAGTCTCTAGCCAGAGCTTTGACTTAACAACATTTGAAAAAGTAGAAAAAACTGAAATGGAACGCCGATAATTTCAATAACAAATTGATGAACTGAAAAAGAAACTCGAAGAAAATGAGAAGATCATTACACAAATGAAAGCTGATGCAGAGATGGACATTAAGGTTGAACTATAAAACACACTTAAACTGCCTATGTTGAAGCTAAACATGGAAACAACTGAACAACAAGCAAAAACTTATTCAAGAAGAAAGAGATTAAATGATCAAGCCCACCAATCACCAAATAAAATAAGAAAAACACCAAATATTGTTGTGGAAGACAAGGTTCCACCTCCATAACAAGAAAAAAGTGAAGATAATTTGCAAAAACAGAATCATAATATTGTTAATACTGATGAAAATGACCATGTTGCTGCTACTACATCTGAGGATGTTTTTGCTGTTGCAAACAGGCATGTTGAGGTGGGAAACCAAGTTCATACCACTGTTAATAGTGATTCACCTATTAATGTTGATATTGTTAATTCTGAAGATATTGTTGCTATAGAAAAGTAAAATTCTACTCCTTTTGAAGTTAGAATGGAAAAGCAAGTTGATGCCACTATTATTAGTGATGTTGGGTTTGAAAAGAAAGAAAATCCCGCAGTTGAAATTACTACTGAAGTTGCTAAAGTATCTGAAATTGCTGAAGTTGATGAAGATGATCCCTCAGTTCTTGTTAACGTTACAGAAGATCAAAATCCCAATACTGTTATGGAAGAACAAGATAAAAATACTAACACTGCTGTTCCTACTGCTAAAGAATTAATTGTTGAAATATCTGAAACGTCAATCACAGTAGCTGAAGTATTTAAAGGCGACAAGAGTGTTACCGAAGCATCTGGAGTGGCAAAGGATGTTCCTAAAGAATCTAAAGTGACAAAGGAAGATGCTATGGACAAAGAGGTGATACAGATAACCCAAAATTAACAAAACATATTTTGAAAAAACTTTTGTATTTATAGATATATACTGTTGCGTATTATCTTCTTTTTTGGCTTAAATTCTGTAATATTATCTGTATTTATATGTTTATCTGCCTCTGGTTTTTAACTGAAAGCTGGTTTTGTATTTAAAAATACAAGTTTCGCATCTATCATACTTGTGTATTACTTTTATTCTTGTTTGCATCTAATGTATAATTTTCTGTTTTGTTAAGGAAAACGCATCAGAAGTCCCAGAAAACCAAACACCACAACTTAGTGACTTAGACCCAGCAATTGAGAAATAAATTATAAGAATTGAAAATGACGTACAAAATAAAAAAGTAAGCGAAACATTCACACATGTCATACTTAACTGTTTCGCATCTAGCATATTTTCCTACTTTCTCATTTACTGTACGTTTCACATCTAGCATATTTTCCTACTTTCTCATTTACTGAAGGTTTCACATCTACCTTGGCTTAAGCTAATTTCCTCTCTATTATATTTCTAAATGTTTTGCATCTATCGGTGTATTTTTGAAAGTTTCGCATCTAGCTTGGCTTTCCCTTATTTCCCCTCTATAATATTACTGTACGTTTTGCATCTACCATTGTTTTCCTTATTTCTTATTTAGTATTTGTTTCGCATCTATCGTTGTATTTTTGAAAGTTTCGTATCTAGCTTGACTTTCCCTTATTTCCCCTCTATGATACTACTGTAAGTTTTGCATCTAGCATTGTTTTCCTTATTTCTCATTTACTATTTGTTTCGCATCTATCGTTTCTATTTCTGAACGTTTCACATCTTGCTTGCTTTCCCTTATTTCCCCTCTATTATATTACTGTATGTTTCGCATCTAACAATGTTTTTCTTATTTCTCATTTACTAAGCGTTTCACATCTATCGTTTCTATTTTTTGAATGTTTCGCATCTAGCTTTGTCCCCCTTATTTCCCATCCTTTATATTTCTGAACGTTTCGCATCTATTTCCTATAACAATTTCAATTATTTCCCATTTGTGCAGAAAGATTTGGATGAAGGTCCTTCACTTGAACTAATTGTAGATCCTACTCAACATCAAGTCAATATAGAACAACCAAACATGGAAATTACCAGAAAAGAGTGGCCATTTACAAACAAAATAACAGTTGTTATTGGCAGAAAAGAATACTACAAATTAGAGCTGATTGAAAAAGGAGAAAACATTTATGATCCAACAATATGGTCATGTCCAGATGTACCAGGATCAAATATTTTTGTTAGTACTTTGATGGAGATAACATATGAAGATGAAATCGACTCTACGGTAAAAGTTAAATTCAAATTTACTTTGTTTCCATTGCTTCACCAATCATATGTTAACAGACTTCTGGTTTCCACTTTTGACAAAACATGTAATTGATGGTTATATATATCAACCTTAAACAACACAACTTTCAAATACCAGTTGCAAGTAGTAAAGAAGAATTTATGTCAGTAACATACTTATCTGGAAGCTTAATGGTAAGAATAAAATAATTTTATGACATTTGTTTATTTATAAACATAAAGGTTTCTAATTATTACTCCTCCAATGTAGCATATGCTGAACCGAAATATGGATGTAACATTATATGTTGACGATAAGATACGATGCATCACAGAAGGTTTAATATTCGTTCCGCTTCTACCAGAAGCTAGACCTGATAATGTTAACCATTGGACATTATTGGTAATAGATGTTGAACATAAAAAAATAGTAAATCTAAACCCAATACCAAAACATCCAGATCTAACAAGAAAAACTACAGAAAGATTAGTAAGTGTCTCTCTTTTATAATAATTTTTATAGAATATATATATATATGTCATCTGATTTATTTGCATGTTTATTAATTTACAGATTGCATATCTCCAAAACAAAAACATTTTACAATCAGAATAACCAATAAAGATAGTTTGTCCAGTAAAGATTACTAAACAAAGATCTGGATCACTTGATTGCGGAGTAATGGTCTGTGATTACTTCAAAGATTATATTTTGAATGAGAAACTTAACTTTCACAAAACTTCTGAAATTACACCATTAAGAAGAGCAGAAATGTTCTACATGTTTCTTAATGCCATGAACACTAACAAATATTGGGACGATGATTACTAATATATGTTTTACTTCTTGTGATATTTGTAATATTTTTTTACATGTAAACTGTCTAACAGTTATGGTTTCGCATCTATCTAACTTGTAATAACACGTGTATCACATCTATCTTGAACTATAAACGTGTTCTGCATCTATCGTTTGTATTCTAATTCATGTTTCGCATCTATCATTTTATTTTTTCTCTGGGAAACTTTTTCCTATCTTCTACTCTAAATCTAATTATCAGTTACAGAAAGTAAAATACGTGTTTGTAATTAATATACTCAACCAATCTCACACATATAAATAAAAAAGTAAAAAATTTGATTTGATAATTTCTTACATGATTTGACAAGTCTAAGATACTCATCATTATACTACATCTACTACACAAAGTCCAATCATACGTTTCACATCTTTTATATATTTTTTACATAAGGTTTCACATCTATCTTCTATATCCTAATGCATGTTCCACATCTACTATATAGTTTTCTCTTAAATACTATTTCCTACCTTCTGAACTAATTATTTTTCATCCAAATTACCACTTGCAGAAGTAAATATGTTTTTTGTAGTTTATAAACTCAACCAGTTTCACACATATATAGGTTCAAAAATAAAAAATAAAACTAGTAACTTTACATTGATTTGATGTTTTCTTACATGATTTGACAAGTCCAAAATACTAATCATTACACTGCATTAATTACAAAAAAGCTCACAAATATAAACCAAAAGATATTACTTTGGTCAAAGTTTGTAGTCTTTTCACATTCGTAAAAAATTAACCTATCAAAAATTTAATTTCACAGTCCTGCATCTATCAAAGCATATTCCCCTTATGTTTTAAATTCCATTTCGCATATACAAATAGAAAGGTAAATAATCTGTTTCGCATCTATCATTTCACTTTTACACAAGGTTTGACATCATGTTTTTCTCTTCTAATGAGTGTTTCGCATCTACTAAATTATTTTTCCATTGTTTCTGGTATAATTATTCTATTATTTTTTCTTTCGCTAAACTGTTTCAAAATTCAAAAATCAAACTGGTGGCTTTACTATGATTTGATCTTTACTTTCTAGACTTGACAACTAATAGATACAAATTATTACATTGCATTAATTACAAATCTAAATAATATCAAAAGGCGCAACAGTAACTTATTTTTGTTTAATCTTTAAACTTTTCACCTTCTTATAATACTTTAGCTACCTCTATAAAATACCTCTTAACTCTTCACAGTTCTCAACACACAAAAAACTCCCTTCATTCTAAGTGAAAATCTACTAAAACGTTTCACTTCTTAAGAACTTGGTTTGAAAAACATGCCATATTTTAATTATTCTTCAGACGATGGTCCCTGTTATAGTGATATCAGTTCTCCCACTCGTTCAAGAGACGAGGCCAGGGAAGAGTGGAAACATACAACGACAGACGAGCTTTCAGACGACAATTCTGGTGAAAGTTTCGGTTCTTTTTATGAAGATGCATATATCGAAGATGCTTATTCAGAAGATGATGAGGATCCAAATGAGGATCCTATTTCTGTCCTCCTAAAAAAGAGAGGAAAAGGGACCAGATGGAAGACGATTACGACACTGAAGATGAAGACAAAGAAGATGAAGACGAATAAGATGAAGACGATGAAGATTCGGAGGAAGATGACTCTAACTGATGGTTAGGTGAAGGGTCTGCTTTTTTGTTGTTGTTTGAACTATGGGTAGGACTGCTTTTCTTTTTTGTTGTTGTTTGAACTATGAGTATGAAGAAGTTTATCTTTTTTTATGACCCAAACCAAACTAGAAGACTAAGGGTCTGGTTAGACAGAGTTTGAAGATGGAAACTCTGTTTTTAAATTTCTTTAACTTTGTATTTCGTTTTACTAAACTTAACATGTATTCCACCTGTTTCATAATGAACTAGATCATTTTATTTATTTTTTTGCATTCATATTTTAACGCTTAGATCAAAATGCATTTTATGAGCTGGATTACCATCTGCAAAAAAATGTACTTAAATACAACGTTTTGCAACTATCACTACAAAATATATTTAATTATCCAAGGTTCCGCAACTATTAAATTAGTGTATTTGTGTGTAAGCTGTTTCGTATCTATCAATCGTGTAACATCGACTTCAGTAAATCTTGTAAATCGTGCATCACATCTATCACAGCCCATCATGTTGGTTATTACATGTTTCGCATCTAGCTTGTCCATATAACAAAACGTTTCGCATCTAGCGTGTCCATATAACAAAACGTTTCGCATCTATCATCCATTTAAATGTTCCCAATCTATTGTTATTATGATAAACACAGCTCAAATAAAACTAAAAGTATCAAAAATTTGATTCATCTTACAAAATGGCTACACATGTGCGTCTGTTATGACCAGATTTACGACAACAAGAACACGTTATCTTACGAATACTTAATTCTCCTCTAGATGGAATTTTTTTCTTCTTAGGTCGCCCAGCTCTCCTTTTTAAAACTAGAGGAAGTAGATCTGGAGAAGTTGTTGAAGTAGATTCTTGCGCAAAAGTAGTAAATGCAGTTATACCATATGAATATGTTGCTTTATAAGAGCTTACAAAAGAGTATGGCTCAACATATTCCATAGGATCTGCATCTATATAAAATATAGCAGCTACAACATGAGAACAAGGGAAACACTCATGTTGCCACAAACCACAAGAACAATGATGTACACTGAGATCAACAACCATAACAGGATCATAAAAAAATTCATGCAAAAGAGGAGTAGACGAATGAACTATCCATGGACGACCTTCTTCAACATTAGCTTTAAACTTTTCATCAAATTCAGGACACAAAACACTAGTCCAACGTTCAGCATCACCAAAACATCTCGAAATTTGACTCATTTCTAAAACTCTAATCCTATCAATTAACTCCAGTATAGGCTAACCACAAAATTGTTTTACTTGGTTGTTAAAAGATTCAGCTGGAGTAGATGCCATGGAACCATACCTCTTGTCTTTGAAAAAAGCACAAACATATTTCTTAGGAGATAAAGTTTTGAAAAATCTTTGAATCTTCTCACCTCCCTACTTAAGTAATTCATCCATATATTGATTAAACAAATTCTGATTAGAAGCATATGCACATCTTTTAAACAGTTTTACCATATTCTCCTTAAATATCGTCGGTGTAGCCTTTAAACAATGCCTCAAATTATCCATAAGATGATAAAGACAGTATCCATGATGGCAATTTGGAAATATAGCTGATACAGCAGTAACAATGCCTAAATGACGATCACTAATAAATGTCGTTTCGCGATCCAAAAGATGAGGTTTCAACATCTCCAAAAACCATACCCAATTCTTAGTATCTTCAGACGAAACAATACTAAAAGTAATAGTGCAAATATCTGCAACCAATATATAGAACAAAGAATAGTATAAATTGGTGTGGATAAAAGTAGCCTGAGGGTAGGCTGGTAATTTTAAGTGCAGTTTTAAGGCGGTGTAAGGGTGTTTCACGGTAGTGTGGTGGTGTTTAAAGGTGTTCCAAAGTATCTCAGGGTGTTTCAAGGGTGGAGAGAGAATTAAGCAGCCTGGCAGCAGTTAATTTTTCTTACCCATAGTTAATGCTGGTGGTTGGGTATTTATAGTGTGAAATTTGGGCCCTTATGGGCTTTCGGGTCAAGTTTAATGGACCCGGGTTATGTTTAAAGACCCAAAAGTTTTAAGCAGATGTGCAGGTAGCTTAGTCAGATAGTGTTTAGGTTTTTTAGTACTTTAGTCATAGTTCGAACTGCCTTAAGTTTTTAGTGTTCGAAATCATCTGTCCGGTCAACAAGTCCTGTCCGAATTTTACGGGGAGATTTACCTTGGACTGCCCTTCCGGGGAGAACTTCGAATTCGGACTCATCATAAATGACTAATTATACGAGGTTTCACAACTACCACTTACTAATATATAGGTTTCACATCTATCTCAATAATCATATACTATATGTGTTTCGCATCTATCATGTTATCATATACTACACAGATTTCACATCTAGAAAATTAATCATTAATTACACATGTCGCATCTATCACGTTATCTATTCAGAAGGTTTCACATCTATCTATTTGTTATTAATCTCAAAACCTGTTTTTCGCAGATTCATATATAACATATTTAAAAGATAAAATCTATTTAAATATAATTAAAACTTACTATTGTTACCATCTTTGGCTATAGTAGATAATAAAACTCCGTTATATTTTCTCGTTAAAAAAGTACCATCAACAAATAAAACTTGACGACACGAATTGAAACCATAGAGACAAGACCCGAATGCTACAAAACATCGCTTGAACACATTGGTTTCCAATGAATACTCTAATATGTAATCACTGCTGCTATCAAGAACCTTCAATGTTTTAAAATAATTTTTAAGAATTTTATAAGAAGTTGAACTATCTCCATATACAGCCCTCCTAGCTTTTTCTAGAGCAAGCCATGAAACATGATAAGAAATATCTAAACCGTAATCATTTTTAAAAAATGATTTCATGCTTGTAGCTGTAACATCAACTCTCCTCCTCACACAATCACGTATTTCATTTCCAATCAAATCAGATGACAAATGCATTCTATTTTCTTTGCTAAAACTAATCCCACATGTATGAGTTTTCAACATACTTCTTAATAATAAAAAACCAGTAGACCTGTCTTGCTTAGCATAAAGTCTCCAAGGACAACCATTTGAATCTTTTTTCATGCAATAAACAGTTACTCTTTATTTATTGTTATACAAATATTTAAAAGAAAAACCTTTTTGTAAAGCCAACCGACTAACAACTAATCTTAAACCTACTGCTCCATCTTGAAACACCTGCCCAACACCACTAATTTCATTAACCCAACCAACAATAGTAAGTGCTTTATGCTTGTGACTAATACCGTTAACATCAGAAGTTTCACCAGTTTCTCCACAAACAAAATCTTCATTTACAACTTCAACTATACTTTCAGCAGTTTCTCTAATATACAACAAACACATCACCTTCAACTCTAATAGTAACACTTGAAACATCCAAACTATCAACAAATGATACCAACGCAATTAAATCACCATCACAACCTAAGAGAACATTTTCTAGATCACCACAAGAGTATCTTAAATTGAATTTACCCCGAACCAACGTATCATATCTACTTAAAACAAATTTAACAATATCTTCAAACTCAGAAAACAAACCAAGGTCACAAATTGCAAGCTCCCTATTTAGTTTAAAAATGCACATCCTACTACTAGATATCGCACACCTGCATTAGACAAAGGTTTCGCATCTATTATTAGCAAACAATACAAGAGTTCCGCATCTATCTATAAAACATGTTTCGCATCATCTATATTAAGAACATTGATGTTTCGCATCTTCACATAACAAAAATGGTAACGTTTCACATTTACTAAAAATACACATTTCATCAACAAAACCAGACAACCTATACGTTTCACAACTATAACTAAGTTTTTAATACACGTTTCGCATCTGCTTCGTAGAAACAAAAAATAGTTACGCGCAGCCTGAAACTTACAAAAATTGAATCACAGACTGAAAATCAACGAAAACTGATGCTAATACCACCAATATACTGCATTAACAACGTAAAGTACAAATGAATACTAAAAACACAAAAAAAGAGATCGAAAAACCTAAACAGTTACGCGATACAAAATTTCAAAAAAACTCGAAATCCTAACCTCTAACAAAAAAACTAACTGCGAAATTAACCTAAACACAATCAAAATCAACAAAAAAACAAAAAATCGATTAAGAATGAAGATTTACCTATGATAGTAGTTAATTGTTAAAGTCACGTATAAAAAATTAGAGAGAAAAAGAGTCAAATATGAATGTCAAAGCTTTTATATAACTAAGTAGGAGTATAAAAGGTATTAATGGGTCATAGATAGTAAATATTTCACAAAAACGGGCCTTTCTTGGAGATATATCAAAATATAGGTCTTAAGTGGAAATTACTTTGGGTATTGGGTACTAAATGGTACTTAACCCTTTTTAAAGCTAATTTAATATGATATTTTTATGAATGTATTTATTAGATTGATATTTTTATTCTTTGAAGTTGCACAATATAAATTTATAGTAGTTGATTCACACTTATTTCTTACCGGATGTTTTTCTAATTTTTTGGACAGATTGACATATAGATCCAATATTCCCAATTAGCACAACAATTAATGATGATATTTGATTCAATTGATTGATAATTTTTTATACATATTATAATTTCATCTTCTCCATGATTGTTATCACAATTTTTTTATTACCGCATAACTTTAGATAATGTGTCTCGACAACAAGCACCTCATATTTACGGTCCACCGCTATATATAGCCGAATTGCAACACATAAAATGTTGCGTGAAAGGTTAAAACTTATAGCCGAATTATCACACATAAAGTGTTGGGTGAAAAGTTAAAACTTATCAAGTATAAGCACGTGAATCCACCTATAATAGGACCATTCACGTCACAAAACACTCTCCTACACCCACTATCAAACGACTCGACCACAAACACCTCTTTAGAGTTTAACGTCTACACTTGACTTCGTCCCTTTTATTGGGGTGCTTCTCGAAGAAACTATATGTCCCGCATCAACCTTTTTTCTCCAAATTCGAATATAATCTTTCGTTTTGTTGTGATCCAAATCATAACCCGAATTTCTATTATAGATTTTTGCCTCGCATTTGGTTCAGAAGTCACGCTAGTCCTATCCAACCATATATTTCATGCTATAGCCAATCAAAGAGTTGAATTTTGTAGGCTATTAGATTTCCTCCGACACCTCAATAACTGCTCCACCATCTACAAGCTGTGAGATCTTTCATAACTGTTCGTTCATTTCCTGATGCGCAAACAAAAATTTCTTGTTGTCCACCTTAAAGTTCCGATGCTCTTCCTACAGATTGGGTCATGCTATTGAATCTCTTTTTCAAATTTGCAAGACCATTGCATGATTCCCAAAGATATTTGTACCTCTCATAATCTCAGAACAAGCAAAAAATCATATTCGTAACCTTACCACATCCACCACAAAGAATCGATATTGTGACACCTCATCTAATCAAATTAACCATCACCGTACGCTATAATAATACTTATGTTTTTTAGATGCTTGGATGCCTAAAGCCTTTTTCACTTGAATACTGCCTTATCATTCAGCATGATCAACGAATGATAAACTATTTTTGCTGAAAACACTATTGATGGCTCCACCACTTGTACCGATGTCTATCACAATGCTGAGTCCAACTCATTCCATTAATCAACACGTACTGCCCTTCTAAGATGTTTTTACACATCATTGAGTCCGATGAATTAACTACACGGTCCAACAACCATTTTTAAAAATATTTTTGTTGGGGAATCCTTACCCATAACACTTTGTCATTCTGCAGGATCCCCCACCTTAGTTTAGTAAAAAATGTTTTGTTAAAATTCCTTATACACTTAATTAGTTTATACTATAATCCAAACTATTATCTACGTATTACCTCAAAGTTGGACTACTGCCACTTAATATCCAAATATGATTATCAATTACTAATTTAATACTCAACGTTTTTAAATATCATAAATGCTCTTAAGTATATAAGATTAATTTATTGTTTACGAAATTTATTTTTTTCACCCTCCTAACTTATTTTTTATTTTCCTATCTTTTTTTAAGTTTATTTTCTCTGTCATCTTTATCGACTAAAGTTGAAGTTTAACCTTTCTCTCGTCTTAATACATTGAATTTTATGTTTCATTCGGTGAAGCTTTCTTTCATCTCGCTGCAAATCATTTTTTAATCTTTTCTCTCATATTTTTATAAATTTTTCTCTCATTTATTTATAAATTGATTTAGTAACCTAAATCGACTAAAACTGAAAATGATAGGATGATTAGACTCAATGAGTATTGCATGGATTGTTGATCTGTGTATCATATGTTATGGTTAGTTGTTCAGTGGATGCTAAGATTTTGAATATATATTGGATTCTGAAGCCCAAATATGTACATGAATCTGATTTTTTTACTCATTTCTAGCTAAACTTGTTTAAGGTTCTAAACTATTTATTTTATGTATTTTTACTCATGTTTGGAAGGCTTTGTTGTATAATAGGTGAACCTTGTGTTAGATAAATAAATTTAAGAATTTAAAATCCGAAACTGGTTTCGCAAAAAAGCTGATGTAATTGTAGTTTCACAAAGAAGTTAATATAATTTTGAATTACGAATGATGACAAAAATGTAAACACGAACCACAAATATTTAATATTAATAAAATTGCGAATCATGTCTCAAATGAATGCGAATTACGTATTATGAAGAATCGTTAGACGCGAATCGTGAATCATAAATTTAAATGTAACCATTGAATGGTGGTTCAAATAAAATGAGAATTGTATGGGTAAGTGCGAGTTACAAACATGGGTAAATAAAAATTGTGTAACAAGGGTTAAAAAAGGTTTGAATTGCGAAACAATGGTTAAATGTGATTTTGTACATAAGTGCAAATTCTAAACATGCATAAATGTGAATTATAAAGCAACGATTAAAAGAAGTGCGAATTTCAAACTAACGGTTAAATTTGATTTTTAAAGTGCGAATTGCAAGCTTAGATAAATGCAAATTGTAAAAAAAAAGTAATAAATAAACTATGAACTCTGAAGCAAATTTTGAATTTAATTTTTTTTGCCTAAGTATGAATTGTGAAAATTGGTAAATGTGAATTGAAACAAAGGTTAAAGGAAATGCGAATAATGAAGTAAGGGTTAAATTTAATTTTTGTTTCAAAGTGTGAATTAGGAACATAAGTAAATACGAATTGCAAAATAAGAGCTCAACAATACGAATTGCAAATCAAAGGTTAGTTGAGCTCGCGAAAAAAAATCATTCATGGATCTAATTTGTTCGCCTTAAAAAACAAATACAATAATATTCTTTAGTTTTTTTACTTCTGAACTACCATCTAAAAAATACCCACTTAAAAAATTTAAATCACAAAAATATAAAATAAAGAGAGATAAAATAATTTTGATGAATGATTCTCACGAAAACCTATTTATGGGTAAAAGAGTTGGTTAAAATACATTTTAGTTAGTTGCGTTTAATACTTTTTTTATCTAGTAGTTTTGTAATTGTTTTATAATTTTATATTGACTTGATCATTTTAATTATTTAATTGTTTTGGAAAAGTTATTAGAGATAACTCAGATTATCGATGAAAACTTACAATGTTCTTTTAAAATATCTCTACTAAAAAAAGTGAAACCACGGGTATTATAAAAAATCCTACTTTCGACACTAACTTTTTGTCTCATCCTATTTTTCAAATCTATTTTTATTGAATATTTGGTACCCATTTTGTTTTTCTAATATTTCAAGTTTCGTTGAATATTCATTATAACAATTTATACATTTTTGATAAATTTATAACTTTAATATCAATTTGTTTTTTTTTCATTTTTTATCTTTATACCTAAATTTGTCAATCAAATATATTAATTATATTTTAAAATTACTAACACGCAGTCCCCGGTCACTGTTTGTATTTATGTTATGTATTCTTTAAGTTTGTCTTTTATTTTGTTTGCAATTTTTTTGTCTTATTTGTGTAAGTGAATGACAATAACTGTATGTGTTTATGTTTTGATTTTTTATTTTTTTGCAATTGTTTTTTCTTTAATTCTGCAATTGAAATAATCACTATTTATGTTTTTGCTTTTGGATTTGATTTTTTTCACAAATATTTTTTCTTTATTTTTGCAAGTGTGTATACGACAAAAGTATTTTTTGTTTGTGATTGTGTTTTGATGATTTTGAGGTTTTTTAGAAGCCTTTTCGTCTTCTTTCCGCAGATGAATGATAATAATTATTTGTGTTTTAGTAGTTTTAGGGTTTGAATTTTCTATTTCAGAATGTTTTTCCATAATTCCACAAATGAGTGTGTTTTGATGGTTTTGAAGTTGATTTTTATTTTTTTCGAAATAATCTTTACCTTATTTCTGTAAGTACGTATAACTGTAGTATTTTCACTATCTCTAATGCACATAAATAAAAATTCAAGTTCAACTACTATAGTATTTTACAAATCAGGATTTGTCCTTGTATTTATAGTTATGAAACAACAAATGTAAGAGAATGACATATAAATACTTTGAGAGATACACCATTATAATATATCTTAAAATACACTTTGAACATAGAGATACTGGTTATAGTGGAAAAAAATTGAGATGCCATAACTGAAGTAATAAAAAATTACGATATTAGGAGATCAACTTTCGTATTCGATGAAAAAGATGTTAGACTTACATCAAAAGAGGCAATGCTTATTTAGGAGCCAAATCTGGAAAAAAGAAGATTAATATGAACAAAAGAGGTATTGAGACCAATTTAAATGAAGTAGAACAATCAAGAATTATTAACACATATTTCCCAAAAACTCAAGTGAGAAGAGAAGGCAAAAAAGTGCCTCCACAAATAATAAAGAGAAAGCTTAAGGTAAAAATATGTTTTTTCGTAAGTGAGTTGAACATATTTATGCAAGTGATTTAAACTTGTGGATTTTTTCATCACAAATGATGTTTTTTTCTGCAAGTCATTTTTAAGTATTTCCGCAAGTCATTTACGCTTGTAAACATGTGTTTTTCATAAGTGGCTTAATTCTGTAAGTCATTTGCAAATATTTATACATGTCATTTACACTTATGAAAATATATTTTTTCACAAGTTATTTGCACGTATTTCCGTAAACGATTCACTCTATGTATTTGAAAATTAACAATACTTTCAAACAGTAACATCAACTACTAAAGGAGAATAAACTAAAAAAGATATTATAGTAACAATGAGTGGAGGTGTATGCTAATTTTATATGCTTATACAACCATGTTTTTATCTATATATGGTGAGGTATTGGTCGTTTTAACAATTAAATATGTTGAAAACCTCTAAAAATCAACGAATATAACTAGGAAGGAGTAGTAAGAGTTAAGCTAATGACCTCAGTCAAAAGTGTTGCACAAGTAAATCAGAAAAGACAATTGGCTTTGTAACGATATTTGCGCTTAGTATACAATAAACTATAGAAAAATTAAAATAAATTCATATACAAAATGTTCATTATTATGCAACTATTTTTTCTTGAACACACACACACATTGGAAAAAAATGGCACATAAAATAATACTATAATACATAAAGTGATTGGCAATTGAAAATAGGCATGATAAATCCAACTTGTTATAAATATAAATTTTACTTCATTAAATCATTTTAAACAATTATTTTGGATGAAAATTGTCTATTATGATTATAGGTTTTTACTCGAGAACTTTGACCTAATGATGCCTAAAGAAAAGCATTTATTATAAATAAAATAAATGATGATGAATCAGAGGACAAAAAAGATCAGATGAAGGTGATCCTTACCGAGAAAATAAAAAATCAAGACGAAAAATGGTGGAAGAGAGAATGAAGAAAGATGACATTGAGAATGAATACAAGGAAAAATATATCACAACTGAAACAAGTGAACAAAGAAAGAATTTTGTTGATGATGCTATTGTTGAGGCTTAAGAGAATTATGAGGATGATTTCATTAGCAGTGATGGAAGAGGAACAAAATAAATTTAAGTTTGGATTACGTCCACGAAGGAGCACAAACTCGCAGATTCCTAGAGCTTTAAAAAAACATGAAGAAGAATTTACCTTGAAAGAAATTTCAGAGAACTTAAGACTTAATGAAATAATATGGAAACTAAAACAACAAGTAAAAGATGTGAAGAAACTGATGGATAAACAACAATGGATAACTTCAAATGTTTTTCCGTAAGTGATTCACTCTTATTTTTGTAAGTATTGTACAATTATTTTTTCAGAAGTGGTTTACTCTTATTTTTGAAAATGGGTTTGCCGTAATTCCTCAACTTATTTACTTTTATTTACGCACATGTTACATAAATAGTTTTTTACAATCGGTTTACTCTTATTTCCGCGAGTGTTTTATTATTATTTCCGCAAGTGTTAATCGAATGTTTATTTTTGTTTTCAGTCACCAAAGATCGACCTTGGACTTGTGACACAAATTGAGAAGCTGAAAAATAGCAAATAACACTCTATGCCAACATATTGAGGATCTTAGAAAACATACGATAATATTGAAATAAAACACATGGAAATTAAAATAACCCAACAATAATCTTGATAGACAATATGTGGGGCTAAAAACAACAAACAATAATATTGAACAACAAATTCAAGAGCTAGAAAAAATACTAGTTTTGGAGGATATATTACTAAACTAAAAGAGGAAAAACAATATGTGAGCAACAAAGAAGTTTGCTTACATGATTTATTAAAATATCTAAAAACTACCGATTCTTCCTTAACAAAAAATAACTACTCACGAATGTCTCATTAACACAATAGATGTTGAATAAAAAAACAACAATTTAAGCATAACACTAGCACTTCCAATGCTACAACCAATTTTGAAAGTGGAGAAAATACAACAATCAGTTGATAATACGATTTGCAAGAAAATAAAAGAAACAAAAGACATACTAGGAGTAACATCAAAGAAAAAGAGATTAAAACTCAAGAAGAAAAATTGAGAACAAGTAAAAAATATTAAAACTAAAGCATAAAAACTTCAAAAGCAAAAAGATAACAAAAAACTGACACAACAACAAGAAGATCTCCAATAAATGCAACAAGAAGCTCCACAAAAAGAATAGAGTCAAGAAGTTATACCAACTCCTTGACAAGAATATCCAATAGATACGTAAATCATATTACAACAAGAGCAATATCTACCAATTCAACAAGCAAGAGTAGAAGATGATTCATGAGATTATGGCGCATCAACATATGATAAGGTGTTGTACGATGTGGAATTTTAATAAAAAAATGAAAGAAAAAACTATATTAATTGAGCAAGATACCAATAACTTGTTTAAGTTGAAGAGTGCAGAAAACGTTAAGGATCCTATCGTATGATTTTATCCACAAATAAATGTTGTGTCCACTTTTCAAATATGTTGGAGAAACTAATGATTAAGAGTTTGACTATAAAGTAACTAACATATATACACTTCTCAGTTTCATAAATAGTTGCTCCTTATTTTTCACTGTGTCTGTTCTTTATTTTGTTCCATTTTAGGTTTTCCGCAAATAGTTTGGTTTTATTTTCGCAAAATTACTTTATCAAATAAAAGTTTGTATTTTCTCCAGTGGTTTAGTTGAATTTCCGCAGGTCATTGACATTAATATTTTTCCTATTTTCACAAGTGATTTGACGTTATTTGTGCAAGCGTTTTTAATCTGTAGATAATTTCTTAACACATCCGCATGTTTCTACAGGATAGTAATTATCAAGTCCATGCTTCAAAAGAATCTATATATTTTATCATGCACTGATAAGTTAAATTATTATATTAAGATGAATGATTTATATTTTTTCAACCAATTACCAATTATATATATATATATATATATATATATCATATTACAACCATCCGTCGAAACAAAGACAAATATTGAAGATACAGTGGATAAAATTTACAAGAAGAGACCTCATGATACAAAATATATAATAGTTCCAATTAATACTGAATCTAAAACCAAATGTGATATCAATCACAAGACTTTAACTATAATAGATTTAGACATTGAATTTATTTGCAACTACAACTCCTTATCGACATATGCAAGTGACGCAACGTTGAAGTTAGTCAAATAGTTGGTATATAATATAAATTTAAGAATATTATTTTATTTTATTAATTATCTAACAATTTAATAAAAAATGACTTTACAAACTTAATTTTGTAGTACACATACTTTTTTTTTAAAATCTAATGGTAAAAAGAACACTAACCTAAAAAGTATCCTACAACAGAGAACACGTTTTGTTGATTGTGTGATCCTCATGTGTAAGAGATTTTATAATGAATTAAAATATTTCATAAACCTATGAAGATGATCTTTAGTCTAGCAGGAGAGTTGCAAAATTTTATTTATATCTAAACCACTCAGACACTAATAAGTATTGGTGGATACATGTCTCTATGTTATGTAAAACAACTATAACATTTGAGAGAAATTTTTTAGGTAATAAGTAATTTAACACTAGGGAGTAGACGCTACTATATCAAACTTAATGTATATACATATATTTGATGTTGGATATTTAATTGTATTTTACCTTATTATTATTATTATTTTTAATTTTTTAATTCGATTTATCTTAAATTTTATAATTAAAAACATCTAAAATTTTGACATATTTGTTTTTTAACGAACCAAACAATTGGAATTTTTATTTATTTAAATAATTTAATCAAAATATTAAAAATAATAATTAAATCAAGTTATTTTTAATTGGAAAAAATATTAAATAATATATATGAAAAAATAAGTGTAAGTATATCAAGAGTGTCGACTATAGATCAATAAATGTTAGTTATTTAGATTTTGTTTGCGAGCCTTGCATCTAATACTAATTGAAAACTTGAGTATTTTTGTGAAAACGGTTAGTTTTTCATAGACTCATCTTTTTCACTAGATTTTTTTTATCAAAAGTCGTTGATCTTACAGCCATTAATCTCCATTATGTTACTTTTACCCTCCCCTTCACAAGCTTTTATGCTTTTTGAAGGGAAGTTTTTTAAACACTGCACATTTTTCTCCTTATTTTTCTATAGTCCCATGGAGTTTCTCCCTCCCCATACCTCCAATGGTTGTTTTCAACTTTGTTTTTGTCGTTTCTAGAGTAGAGGGTTTCTCAAGTATTCTTATGCTTGATTTCATAGTCTAGAAAAATAATTGCACTTTTGAAATCCGCTTAATCGTGGTCGACAACCTTATTCTTACACTTGATTCGATCATTCAATGGAGGTTTACTGGTTTAAAAAAATATTTTACCAGTTTTTAAAAATTCTTTACCGTTATTCCTAAAACAATTATCTTTATGAGCTCTAATAGCCATGTTCTTGTTCATGTATCGAAGCTATCAAATCACATCACCCTTCCTAGGCCTTTAGACTTCCTTGAGTATGTCAAGTTAAGCCATGTTAATGACGTCTTTTTTGTTTTTTGAAATAAGAAAGTTACCGATCTTCGAACTAGTCCATGATTCCAATTTTCGTATTTCATTGCTCACAAATCACAGTGAGATTCTGTCAGAACTGAAACTCTCTCTCTTCATTTAATACTCAGATATTGGAAGATTCAAGTCATGCTTCGTGTCTTACAATACTAATCATTGTCTACATTTCTCCCATCACCACTCGTTACAACCTTCACTCAACTCTACAAACCTTGTCTGTCAGCCATAGTCTCGACTTACGGAATAAAAACCTTATCCTCCTCCTTATATTTGAGTTAACCCCCCCACCAAAAAAGTTTCTCTGCCATAGGAACGTATTCCCCATCATAGCCCCTATTATAAATCAACCTACCACGGTTCATACTAGGAAGAGCTTTAAATATAAAAGTAAGGGTTCATCCTCTTCCTCCATGGAGATTAGTTTCATAAGGAAAATCACGTCTCAATACAACGCTCGAGATCGTACCAACATGAACAACAATGAATTATTGCCCATGTTCTTTCATTTCCTTCCCCCAAGGATCCCGTGACATCTTCTTCCCACCAGAAACCAGACCATATGTAAGTTCTGGGCATTCCTCCCCTAGCCACACGCCCTTAGTTAATAACAGCCCTTTGGTGACCATTAATGACCTTTCTCTTACCGTACATGTGAGATATCCACCTCTCTCCAACCTGAAGCACGACTTCTAGGCCCAAGATCGTGCATGCATACTTGATTTGGATGAGGCTCTTAATATGATAGAAAGACCATTCTATTCTACTCGTAATCTCACCAATATGCATTTTGAGGAGGATGAAGAAGACCAAGCAGACTTCAGTACCCATAACTCTAAGTTAGATCATCTTACTTCTATTTTCTTAAGTAATCCCTGTCTACTTTCAATCGAATTGTCTAGCTTCCGGACCACATGACTATGATAACATACTCTGACATGATCACCAACATCTATTAATGCATCTCGAACCATCCTATCTATTGACACAGTATTGATCCATGGTCGGAGCATCTCCACCTATGTTTCTGCTGGTTACAATGCAACCAAACTTATCGAGCCTCTCGAGTTCTTTCCCATAACCACCAACCAAATCAGAGAACCACTACCAGTAAAAAATAATATCATCCAAATGTCTAAGACGTCTACCCTGCATGCAACTCAGAACACGTGCCCTACCTCAATGAATCACCCTAAACTAATAACAAGTTCCATTACAGTTGTACCAACCTAAATCCCCAACCATCATACGTTGAAGATCCTTTCAACCTGTACTTCTCCCAACAAAACCTCCCCAAGACTATATCCAATGCACCCCAATCCAATCCAAACCAAACCTAATAACCTTCTATTATAAAAACCCTACTCCACCCTCCCATTTCCCCTAAGCATCATACACCAAATACCTATTCACCAAGGTTTTACCACCATCCACACCTCCACCACCACTGTAACTCAAGATCTGCATGTGTTTTTGGGACCATTCTTAACCATCGACAACATCCCAAACTCCTCATTCCCTCAATCTTACCCTCTACATAATAGTCTTGGCAGGATTCTTAACAAGTCTAGAGGAATGTATGACTACACAGCAACTCAAGCTCACGATTCCCGACCCATATACAAATTAGCATATTATATAGCAACCCACTTTCTAGCTCACTTACACCCCAGTCCCTATGTAAAACAACATAGCTCAACTGACCATCCAGTCAGCCATTCCTCTCTATACCACTCAGAGTTACGATAGTATTATGGAAACCTCACAAGATAATATTTTTAGCATGATTATGGAAAAAGTACAACACATTTATATTAAGGATGAAGTCATAGTCCTCGTTCATAATGCTATTAATGATGACATAACTGATTGGGAAAAGTGTCGCTTGGGTTACTTCTTCAAAAAGAAGATGGCCTCCTATCACATTGAAGTCATTGCTGCCAGAATTTGGGGCATGCACCAACTTCAAGAATGTAAAGCAACCCCTTTTGTGAACTTCTGCTTTCGATTTTCAACCTTTGATAATGCTACTGCAGTTTTTACATTGGCCATTTGATTATTTAGTAGCAATTATTCACAAGAGGTGGGAGCCAATGAGATCTACAACTAAGTACCCCATAAATTCAATTACCCTCTGGGTCAAGTTCCATGAGTTGCCTTATGAGTTATGGTCTAAAAAGGGCCTTAGTCAGCTTGGAAGCTTTCTAAGAACCCCATATACATCAACACCCATACTACCAACCGTGTCCGTTTAAGATTTGCAAAAATCTGCATCATGATGAAGGATACTAACGAATTTTCGGATGTTTTGAGAATTAAGTTCTAGGGTAAATTCACCACCTTATGCATTAAATACCATGGGCTCCCTCTGATTAGCCGTGGGTACTCTACCTTCGTTCACTCAATCACAAGATGTACCGCCCTCCAGTATTTGTATCACTCTAACACCTCCAAAACTACCTCACATCTGATAGATAAATAGCCCATGATTAAAAGAACTAGCCACCACAATATTGTCTTCTCCAATGACATTAACAAGCCACCTTCCACTGACTACGATGACCTTCTTAGAAGCATTGATGATGTCATAGAGATGTTAGTTCTGTCCAGATTGATATTTTTAGAGCCCAATATAGCAACACTACACTCACTCAGATTGTTTCTGAGATACATGATACTGATCAAAATGTTACCAAGGTCATTTTCCCTCTCTCGATAATCCATGGGTTAGGAGCCACGACCTCGTCGAGCTCTGAATAGCCGAAATACAATACGGTCTTTGAAAATTAATACATGTTACTCTCTTCTCCCCTCTCCCTTATGATTACCTCTGCATGGAATGTTTTGTGGTATAAATGACCCAGTCCGTCAAAAGGATACCATTGAATATGCTTCTTGAATCTTATAACTTTTATTTACCAATTACAGACCAAAGTAAAAGAATATATAAAATAGATGATATTATGAATTTTATGTTCCTTTATTGACAATTTAAAACCAATCATACTAATAATCCCTTAGGTAGAATCTGTATTGCATGGAACCCGATGTTATTAAAGTTTTTCTTAAATATATGTATTTTCATATACTGGATTACAACATTATTTACATCACTAAGAACTCTATATACTCCATACCGGTAGTTTATGTGTCCAATGAACTTTCTGATTGTACCCGAATTTAGCTCAATGTTGTTTCCATCTCATCTTGATTCTAAGGTACCCTATGAGTTGCTCTTGGTGACTTTAACCCCATTCGCAAACCAGAGGACCAAATCGGTAATTCGGACCCCTAGAAGGTATCAATCAATGGTTTCAAATATTTTTGCTTCTAAAGTGAGATTAGTGATCTTTGTGAAACTGTATTTCAATTCTCATGGTCTAACAAACAGACTGGTAACCCATTTCTCTGAAATTCATTTGTTAATATTTGTTGGGATTCTTTTTTTCCCAACTTATCCACCCATTATGACTTTCCACGTACCTCTGATCACACAACCATCATTTTCCTACTTAATACCCCAAGTCACTTTGCTTTAGATACTTCAACATGTGGTAGTCTTATCCGAATTACTCCACTATCATGTTCAACAACTGGAATCTTTCCATCGATGGTCTAATCATAACTATTATCCTCTTAAAGCTTAAGGGAATACAAATTGTTCTCTTACTTAAAATAAAAAGAGTTCAGTAACATTTCTAAACATGTTACCAACACTCACGTCCAACTCCTTTGTGCCTAGTTGGCCCTAGCCAATGACCCCATCACTTTCTCCCTTATTAAGGTTGATATTAAATCCTTTAAGAACTTTACAGTTTTAGAAGGGCCAAAAGTCCTTCTTCAAGCATAAGTCTAGAAAAACTTGGCTTAAGCTACGTGATCAAACCTTCAAGTTTTTTCATAATATTATTAAATCCTGCATCGCGATGAACACGATTGTCTCCATCAATGACCATCAGGGCCACCTTTTCTCAAATCCTAAGGGGGTGGCTAGGAATTTTTATCAACCATTTATCTAGCCTTTTGGGGGTTAGTAGCCACTCTACTTACCTATACCTCAATGGAATTATAGACCTTATCCTCTCTAAAATTAGCTCAGCTGATAAAAACCACATGATCTGTTCAATTACTAATGATGAGATAAAAAAAAGTCCTCTTCAGTATTGTGGTAACAAGGCTCTTAGACCTACTGGGTTCAATGCGATTTTTTAAAATCGTCATGGGATATAATTGCATTGGAATTTAATAATGTACTCCACCATTTGTTCTGGTTCAGTCGTATGGATCCAAGCTAGAATAAGACGCTCATCGCCCTTATTTTTAAGCTGAATAACCCTTCAACCCCTGCTGATTTTAGACCAATTGATTGTTGTCATTTACAAAATTATAACTAATATGATAAAAAAACCTCTCCCCTCCCACATTGACCTCTCCTAATCGGCATTCATTCCTTGCCGAAGTATCTCAGATAATATTCTTCTCACCCAAGAGTTACTCCACGAATACTATACCAATCGTAAAGGTCCACATGCGGTTATTAAGATTGATCTTATGAAAATGTTCGCCAATGTTCGTTAGTGCTTCCTCCCAAACATTATCTTTGTTATGAATTTCCCCAATCGAATGATTTGATGGATTATACGGTGTATCTTAACCTTCTCTTACGCGATTACCATAAACGATAATTCATTTGGTTCTTCCTATAGAAAAAGAGAAATTTGAATAATGAAAACCTAATTATTCTTTCTTTTTATCCTCATCATGTAGGTTCTTTTAAATATTCTCAATAAAAAAAGTCAACACCTCTCATTTGGTTTCCACTTGAAGTTTCATAAGCTTAAAATAATTAACCTCAACTTTGTAAATGACTTTATGATTTTTTTCCATGCTAACACCTCCTCAATCAAACTTACTAGAGAAGGCCTTAATGAATTTTAATCCCCCTTGAGTAGTCACCTTAATCCCATTAAATTCACGTATACCTCTCCGGAGATTCTGAGTAGATTTTGACAAACAATCATTTCCTCTTTTGGCTTCGAGTTTGGTTGCATCTCAGTCCATTATCTTAGAGTTACTTTAATCACCTTATGTCTCTCCTATGACAACTGTAGACATCTGTTTCATAAAATCATGAGTCATATCAACTCTTAGACTTCTAAACATCGCCTTATGCTGGAAGATTGAAAATCATCAAATTTATCCTCTTTGCGAGGCAAGTCTATTGGTCTTCCACCTTTATCCTCCTTATTATATTTTTCAACTCTTTTATTGTTTATTTTGTACCGGTCATGAGATAAAAATCACGAGATCTAAAGTTTTTGGTTCCAAGATTACTTTACCTTCATATGAGGGCGACATTGAGATTTTTGACCTAAAAATATGGATTTAGGCAGCTGTCCTCAAGTATTTCTAGTCCATCTTGAGAGAAAATAACTCCTCAATTTGGTGTAATTTGGTCCTTATAAAAAAAATGAAAGATAGAAGAATTTGGAATCTTCCCATAGGCTTCCCCTCTAGATATGGGTGAAGGAAAATCATCAACCTTAGAAGCCTCGCCTCTATGCTATAGAAAGCTGATGTTAGAAACGGTGCATTTACTTTCTTTTGGTATGACCCTTGGCTCTCCCTTACTCAATTATTGACCGTTATAGTGAGAGTATTATTTGGTATGATCAAACGTGCAACAAAAAAAGTATCAGGTATCATCACCAACGATGCATGGAAGTGGCTCAATAACATTCGCTCAAGTAGACGATCGCACCAAAATACTCGAAATCAGTAACGCCATTACCTTCATCCTACTTTGGTGGGGAGGATACCAATTCTTGGATCCCTAACCAAAGCCGTAAATTCAAAATAAGTAGCACTTACCACTTTATTCGTTTCGTCGTCCCAAATACCTTGGACCAACCTCGTTTGGAACAAGTATAATATAATCATACATTTCTTTATCGTCTAGCTGACTACTCTTGAGAAGGTTACTATCAAGGACAAGCTACTCACTTGGAGCTATAATACACCCATTGCATAAGTCCTTTTTTTTATAGATCTCATGAATTCATCAACCATCTTATGATGTAATGCCCTTTCTCCTAACTTGTCTAGGAGGCTTGCTCTCGTAAACTTTCATTCGCGTATGTTTCCCCCGATTGACCCAACTAGCTACATAATGCCACTGCTTGGCCGCCCTCTCCATTTGATGTTAGCTATCTTTGATGTGCCGCTTTCTGAATGGTGGTCTACCATATTTGGGGAACTCTAGGGATTTTAGGGATTCCACGTCACAGAGCTCACTATTATCCCACCTAATCCTCTCAAACTTTTGCTATATATATCACTGCACCAATATTCCATGACTGTGGTAAAGAAACTCTAATTTTCCTTTGTTTACTTCTTTTGTTTGCAGGTCTCCATTATTCTAAACCAACACTCGGGTGACTCGACTTCATCCCACTCACTGTTTGATCTGGTTTTTGTTGGCTCATTTGTTTTCTTGGTTACTTGCGGGGGTATACTCCTTTGTTAAGCGCGTCAATATTGTTAAATGATTTTGACATTAATAATCGTTGAGTTGAAGATTTGAAAGTTTTTAAATGAAACTAACCCGTTAAAAATTTACAAAAAAATAAAATTTATTAAAAATTTGAATAATTAATATCATAATATTTTCAATTTCAAGACTAATTAATAAAAAAAATTGAAAAATTTAAATCGAAAAACTAAATAAAAATATAAAAATAATAATTGGAAAACAAATTATAATTTAGAAATCCAGTTATGATGAGTTTAGATTATTCAGTCACAGCCTACTGAGATATCCGGAAAGGGGTAATTTAGACATAAACGTACCACTGAACTATCCGGACATGACAAAAGTAAAGAAACACCTAATCACCTTTTGACTAAGCAATGTGCTAATCAGCTTAATAAGTAAATGGGTCATTAAACTCGACCCGGTTTCATAACTTGACCCGAAAGCCCATGAGTCCTTAACTAAGGGTATAAATACCCCAACCACCTTCATTAATTAGGCTAATGAACATTTAATACAACCAGGCTGCTCAAATCTCTCACTACTTAACACCAAAACATTTAATACCCAAAATACTTTACAAAATTACCCTCAGCTCAAAATAAACCTCACCAAATTGGTGACTACAGTGGGAGGAGAATGTGCCTGAATCTAGCATTCAAAACTAGCAAAACAATCTGTTCGGATGGATCCAAACGAGCAAGCAATTCCACCACCTATGGTGGAGGTGGTTGGGGAAAACAATGAATACACCACCGAGGAACGAGATAAATTGAGAGCTGAAATAGAAGCGTTGAGGGCTATTAAAAAATCAAAAATGGGTTTAAAGAAGAAGTCAAAGGCGTCAGCCATCCACCATACTCACAATCCTAGGGAAAATGATCCATCAACAAAGACTCATTTAAGTACAAAAAAAGACCCATGTCAACTATAAGAAGTCTCACCGGACTAAGCCGGTGGAAAGCTCAGATTCGAAGTCCTCCAATAGCTCTTCGAACGAGGCTGAGCTTGGAGACTCTTTGTTATCAAGCAGTGATGAGGGAAGGTCCAGAAAGAAACATAAACTAGTTAAAAATATTCAAGGAAGAGAGATGGGCATGGGAGACTTAAAATGCATTTGGTAAAAGGGTTATCTCTCAGCCACAACCACAGGCATATGCGTCGACTGCTGATTGATCTTTTTGTTTTATATGATGAACCAAGTATTTTTGCATCACTTAATGAAGACACAGTCTTTAGTCGCAGTAGGAATTGGAGACAATCACCATTGTCTACCAAGATCCTGTCCGGAAACCTACCTAAGAGGTTTGGTAGTACTAAAATGGAGAAGTATGATGGGAGTAAAGATTGGGACAATCATCTGGAGCAGTTCAAGAACTTCATGATGAATTTTGACGACAATGACAAACTTCTGTGTAGGGTCTTCTCCCAATCTCTTACGGGAAGTGCTCTGAAATGGTACAACAGTTTGCCTCAGGGTTGTATCAGAAACTTTGATACATTTTGGGTTGCCTTCCGAAGGCAGTTTGTGGGAAGTATACAGGTGAAGGGAAATGAAGATACTATCATCCATTGTGCCCAAGAACCAAATGAGTCATTAAAAGACTATATAAATCGGTTCGTAAATACCAAAAACAGGCTAGCTGATTGCTTTGAGCAAGTGGCAATAGCTCCATTGACACAAGGGTTAAACCCTGGGAATCTAGCTGATTCAGTGACAAGCAAGAAGATCATGACCTGGGGTGGTTTGTTAAACCAGGTGGGAAAGCAGATCAACATGGACGAAACTAAGAAAACTAGGGTGCACCGTCAGATGAGGTCTGCCCCAACAGCTCAAAACCAAAACCAGTCAAGATACAAAGCTAAAGAGACCGAACAAGGGCCCAACATGGCTAAACAGACTCATTCTAACCCAAATCCAGCTCAGAGCCAACAGTCAAGGAATAAAAGAGGTCTTTGGGTTCAACCGGAGTGGTTTGCTGAATTAAAAGAGAGTGTGCAACCATTTATGATAAGACAAAAGATGAGGTCCATTTCCGGAAACAAGCAACATTGCAATCTCCAAAAGAGAGTCGTAATACTTGTTCTTGCCAGTATCATCATGATATTGGCCATAATACCCAAGATTGCATTGCTTTAAAGCAAGAAGTGCATAATCTCATTGAAAGAGGAAAGCTGGGTGCCTATGTTAAAAGAAGAAGTGGGAACAAGCCTGACAATGCTCCTCGAACTGGCCTACGAACAACGTAGGAACATTGACTCCTTAGGGGGAATGGTGATCCATGAAAGATTCGATGTGGATTTAGAGTATTTGGAACCTGACCCAACTCGGAATAAGGTGGGGGTCATAACAGAACAAGTCAAAACGGTTTCCGGACTCATAAGTTTCTTTGAGTCACTTACCATTTTTGGAGGGGACATCATGATGGCACCCACTCCTTCATCAAGAAAGAGGCATGTTCATAATCTAGCTACTCATTTGGAGGGTGGCATGTCTTCTTACCAGTCCCAAACTCCCTTTCCATTTATAGTCTTTGATGAGGATGATTTAAGGGACGTTGCTGGGCATCATGAGGATGCTGTGGTGATAGGAGCATCCATTAGGGGCAACGATATCAGACGAATCTTGATTGACATTGGCAGCTCAGCCAACATTCTCTTTTTAAGTTCTTACAAACAGATAAAAAATTTGGCCGTGATTCAACGGTCAAACAGAACTATTGTGGGCTTTACAGGGAGCTCTGCAGATGTAATCGGGGAATTTGAAGAAGAAGTGTTGTTGGGCAAAGGGCCTTTCAAAAGGCTGGTCAGGGTGTTATTCATTGTGGTAGACTTCCCCCACATGCTACAATACGATCTTTAGGAGGTCCTCGCTCTCTAGGATGCATGTTTTGGCCTAAAAAATCCATCAATGTTTGAAGTGTGCGGTTCAAAGGAAAGTGAGAGTTGTCCGGAGTAGCCAAAAGATAGCAAGGGAGTGTTATGCAACTGCACTTGCTCCTATAACTTTAGGAGCAGTTCGGGTTAATAAAGATTAGCAGTTATTGGGGCCATCTGAGGGGGAAGGTGAAATTGATGACCCTAGAGAGGCCCCTGGTGTTTTAATACCGGTTGAGGAAGTTGAAACCCACTCTTTGGCAGAAGGTAGAAGTGTTAAGACTGGCTCCAAGATGGTGTCAGAATTGAAAGTGAGATTGTTATCCTTTTTGGCAGATCACCAACATGTTTTCGCTTGGTGCAATGCTGATGTGAGTAAAGTTCCTGCAAGTGTTATATCACACAAGTTGTCCATCCGGAGTGACGTTGCACCTGTGGTACTGGAAAAAGGATAGCTTTTTCTAAAGAGAAGTTGATCTAATAGTCCAAAAAGTCGACCGACTTAGCAAGATGAGGCACATAAAAGAGCCCCATTATCCCTTATGGACTGCCAATCCAGTGTTAGTTAAGAAAAATAATTGAAAATGGCGTATGTGTATCGATTTTACTGACCTCAACAGAGCTTGCCCAAAAGATCTTTATCCAGTCCCCCGGATAGACTAATTGGTGGACTCGATATCTAGAAACAAGTTATTGTCCTTCATGGATTCCTTCTCTGCGTATAACCATATACAAGTGGATCCGAAGAACCAGGACCACACTACCTTTGTTACAGATAGGGGTCTCTATTGCTACAGAGTGATGCCTTTTGGGTTGAAGAATGTTGGGGCTACTTATCAGAGGTTGGTGAACAAAACATTTGCTGATCAAATTGGTCGGAATATGGAAGTATATATCGATGATCTGACGGTTAAAATCTTAGAAGAGGATTTGCACATAATTAATCTTCAAGAAACTTTTGCCAACTTAACTAAGGTAAACTTAAAGCTGAATCCAGAAACGTGTGTCTTTGGGATGTAGTCCGGAAATGTTTTGGGGTATGTAATAAGTGAGAAAGGGATACAGCCTAATCCATATCAACTTGATGCTCTGTTCAAGATGGACCACCCTCGAAATATTAAAGAAGTCCAGAGGCTAACAGGGAGTTTGGCTGCCTTAAATCATTTTATTTCAAGGTCTTCGGACAAGTGTGCTCCGTTTTTTCATACCTTTAAGGGTGCTAAAGTCTTTAATTGGTCTCCACAATGCAGCCAAGCTTTTGATGAAATAAAAAAGCACATGTCTTCACCAAAAACCTTTTTCAAGCCTGTAGAAGGAGAAACACTTTATATATACTTGGCTGTGTCAGACTATGCTATAAGTGCAATGTTGGTAAGAGAGGTGGACAATTATCCTCGTCCGGTGTACTACATCAGCAAAAGCCTAATAGATGCTGAGAAGAGGTACCTGAAACTTGAAAAGCTGGCACTAGCCTTAGTGATTGCTGCAAGGAAAATGAGGCCATATTTTCACTCTCATTCTATTGTTGTCCAAACATCTTTTCCATAAAAGAACATTCTTCAGAAAGCAGACATATCAAGTAGAATGACCAAGTGGTCAGTAGAGTTGGGTGATTATGACATTGATTTTGCCCCACGAACTGCTATCAAGGCTCAATGTGTTGCTGACTTCTTAGTGGAATTCCATTCGGATATAAGTTCTAAACAAGCTTCAGAGGAGAAAACTAAAAAAGAATGGGTAGTCTGGACTGATGGTGGATCAAGCATAATAGGTTGTGGGGCTGGAATTTGTTTAACCTCTCTTTACGATGATAAACTATATCAGGCTATATGTTTTGCGTTTAGGGCCTCTAACAACGAGTCTGAATACGAAGCAACTATAGTTGGACTTAAGTTAGCTTACCTATGTGGGGCCAAAAGAGTTAGGATGATGAGTGATTCTCAGCTTCTTATCCACCATGTTCAAGGTTAGTCTGAGGCCAAGAATGGACAACTGATCAAATACTTATTCATCCTCAAAGAGGTGGCAGCCAATTTCAAGAATGTTTACTATGAGCACATTCCTAGATCAGAAAATACGCTGGCAGATTCCTTGGCAACCATAGCATACTCCGAGTCCTACCCTTGGATTCATGTACAAGAATGCCCATCCATACAATCGAATCAGAACAAAGAAGAGGAGGAGAGATTAAGTGTACAAGTAAGTCAGTCCAAAGATTAGAGATTTCTCCTCATTCAATACATCTCTGATGGGGTTTTGCCTTGAGATAAATCTATGGTAAGGAAAATTAAGCACAAAGCTCGTGGTTTTTTGATCATAAGAGAATTTTTGTATAAAAAATCGTTCAGCAGGCATCTTCTGCGATGTTTGGGGGTTGAAGAATCCCAAACTATTTTATCCGAACTACACGACGGAGAAGGATCAACACACTGTTGTTACAGAGCTCTAACTCGGAGGGTTTTATTGGCCGTATTCTGTTGGCCATCAATAATGGCAGATGCTAAGGAATTGGTGAAAAAGTGTGATCCATGTCAAAGGTGTGGTAACAAAATTCATATCCCAACAGTACCTATGGAGTCTATTTTTGAGCCAGTACCTTTTGCTCGTTGGGGATTGGATTTAGTTGGCCCTCTACCAATGGCGTCCGGAGGGTGCAGGACTATCATTGTGGCTATTGACTACTTTTTCAAGTGGATAGAAGCAGCTCCTCTAGCAGGAACCACTTTGAAAGCTGTCATAAAGTTTATCTTGTCTAATATATGTTGCAGATTTGGGATTCCTTAGAAGATTACTACTGATAATGGGCCATAATTTGATAACAGGGATATGGAGAATTTTTGTGCCTCCAGGGGTATTCAACACTTCTTCTCTTCTCCTTTTCATCCACAAGCAAATGGCCAGGTTGAAGTGTCGAATAGGACTATTTTTTCCAGATTGAAAACGTTTAGAAGGGGTTACATAAAAGTGGCCAAGTTATTTGCAAGAAGTGTTGTGGGTATACCGAACTACTCATAGAGTTGTTACACATTAATCCCCTTTTGCCTTGGTGTATGGGATGGATGCGATTACCCCTATAGAAGGTACCCTACCATCATACAGGGTCTATAACTATTCCGAACAAGCGAATGAAATGGCAATTAGGAACCAGTTGGACTTAATAGAAGAAAGAAGGGTTAAAGCTCATCTTAGAACAGTCCACTACCAAGGCTTGATGAGAAGAAAATTTACTTCTAAGATCAAGAGAAGAGATTTTCAACCAGGAGATAAAGTTTTGAGAAAGGTTTTCTTGCATACTAAGGAAAAGCAGTTTGGTAAGCTAGCTCTGAACTGGGAAGGCCCTTATGAGGTCTCCGAAAAGCTTAACCCTGGGACATATAGGCTTCAAGACAAAGATGGAAGAATTTTGAAGCACCCATGGAATATTGAACACCTCAGGTTATATCTTGAATAAAAGTTGTGTAAACATTTACTTGTTAAAACTTAATGTAAATATTAAGGGGCATACTCTTTCCTACCCTGGTGGCGCGGGGAGGTTTTAATGAGGTGTCCAGTTTTTTAACTAAAATATGATGCCTTCTTAAAATGTTCGATGTGGTTTGACTACAATTCTTTTCAAGTACAAGTCTTTGATTTAATGCTATGGATCTTTGATAAATCGGATTAATCTGGTTGAATGATGATGATTAAGTACATGTCATCAAAGATATTAAACACTCTCACTTTAAATACTTTTGAAATAATTGGGGATGTTTAAACATTAGCTGTTAAAATTGAAAGAAAGCATGAAACAAAGCAAAATTAGATAAATAAGCCTGTCCGGGCATAAACCGGATAACGTTACCAAAATACAAAATATGCCTTGGCCATCCAAGGACTTTAGGTGTTTTGAAAGATATATCCAGACTCAAACCAGTTAACATTAAAAAAATGCCTTGGCCATCCAAGGACTTTAGTAGATCGAAAAAATAAGAAAAAAACGCTTAAAACCTCAGGGCTTGCTCCCTTCAGATTGTCCTTTATCATCTCATTTCTTGGGAGTTTTGAGTTTAGCACTCGAACTCTCACCGGTTCCTTCTTTTTCATCAGTGGTGGAATCTACTCCAATGCTATAATTATACTTGTCACAAGTGGCCATAGTGTGAAAGGGGATCTCATCATAGTTTACGAATATCCATAAGGGACCAAGGGTCCTCTTAAAAAATGTTTCATGAAAGAGTAGCACCATGTCAGACTTGACTTCAGCATACCTTGCTTCCAAGGAGTCGATGACCTCATTAGTGTATTTATCAATGCTTTCCTGGATATCGTTTTCATGCTCCTTCATCAAGTCTTCTTTCTCCTTGATCACCTTAGACACAGTACCTTCTAGGGAAGTTTTCTCTCCGGACAAGGTTTGAATGTTGCTAGCTTTAACCTTCAAGTCTTCCCTTATTGGAGTGAGATCGTTTTCCAAACCGGAGCACTTAGCTTGAAGCTGAGTACTGGCCGTTTCTGAAGTGGCAAGCTTGGTTGACAGATCTTCTTTGTCCTTCCTCAGTGCTTGGATATCTTTTCTCAGTTCTTCTATGCTCTGATTAACATTAAGAAGATTGGATGACATAGACTCTTTATCAGTAGTGAGAGTATTGATGAGTGCAGCTTGACTCTTCACTTGTCTTTCTAGGTCAATCACTGGTTGGATGTGACCGAGAAGAGAGTGGGCCACAATGTCTTGTTCTCCGGAGACGGAGAAGGACTTACCATTATAAGTTACCATGTTCGAAGAGCTTGAATGACGAAAGGGACCAGCGAAGTTGTCCTTCTCAGAATCGTTGAAATAAAGATCGATGTCTTGAAGGGCACTGATGTCCATTCCATTAATCCTTCCTCCAGTACCCTCTCCGGACTGGGGGCCTATTGAAGCTTTCTTTGGCAGGACAGGGTCAATAGGGGCTGGTGGTGGTAGAAGCTCCGAAGGGCGAAGAATTACTTCTTCCCCTAAGGTTACCATTTTCTTCTTGGCAGCATTTTCATCATAGCTTGCTCTCCTTTTTCAGTCTTTTTTGGAAGACCTTGGTGGGTCTTGTGACTCTCAAGCCTCCCTGACCGTCTCAGCTTATACTACCTTGAGCAAGGTAGCGTCGATTCCCCCATGGTTCCCTGAACCGGTCCCCTCTGTGACAATTGGAATTGACTCTATTGCAGCTTTCTTTTTATTCCCTTTCATCTTGTTGGGAGCCTTGGCTCTAAAGGGAAATACATGTTTACCATCCCTTTCTTCTGTCCGCTTTAGAGTGACACCAGGAGGAGGGGTGTGGTTAGTTCTTTCCATGAAAGATCCCTCCGACCTGTGGTATTCCACAGATAGGACCTTACCAGGTTGCCAGAAGTGAAGCAGTTGTGGAAGGCATTTCCCAAACGCTATGCAACCCATGCATTCAACTTGGCACAAGTTGTTTGCCTCTTCTCCAGGTGTCCGGAAAACTCCTTCGGCAGCACTAAAAAAGAAGTAACAGCTAAATCCGGAGAGAAGTACTTGTAGGTAAAAAAGAAAACATGAGATACAAGAACAAAGACTTACACGTACTCTTCCACCTGCTAGTTAACATGCTTGGGTTGATATCGACTTTGATCTTGTTGCCATTCTCCAATGAACCACTCATTAACAAGAATTGTGTCCTCCAGTTCTTGTAAGACTCCAATAAATCATCCACCACTTTGAAGTTATTCCCCATGTTGTGATGATAAAATGGGATGTGGTGATTTCTGCATAGACTTGCCACAGCTGCAAATTGCTCCATGTGGAGAGGGATTTTAGATAACCTCGATGCCATTATGCAGGCGAGGAGAGAGTACCAGGCGTTCGGGCTCAGTTGGCTTGGACAAAGTTTCACCATGTGGAAGTACCTGATAATTTCTAGGTCTAATCGGAGCCGAAGTCCCCAGTTCAGCACCTCTGTAAAAATGACCACCTCTTTGAGTTTACCGTCCATCAGAGTCTCTGGTGTGACTGGTATCCTCACCTTCACTGATTCTGGGATCCCCCATTTTGTCCGGATCCGGCCCAACTCAGCGGTATGAGTGTAAACATAGTTTATATTCTGCAAGGCGAGTAGATATTTAACATTAACTTTTTTAAAGCAAGGCCTTACCTTTCCCTCCAAGCACTCCGGGAGATCCGGATGAGCCACACCAACTTTAACCTTGCCTTTTCCCTTCCTATCAGAGGCAGCATCCCCAATTTGTCCCGAGGATTCAGTTTCGAAGAGGGCCTCTTCGATGCTGTCCTCCATCAATTCTTCCATCACTGTGGAAGGTCTATCAGTTGTTGTGGATGGGAGGGGAACAACTTCTGAGACCAAAGGCTCTCCGGATGAGTGAGCGTCTGTTGTTTCCAAATGCATGGGATCCGGTTGAGGTTGAGCTCCGGGGGACTTTGCTTTTAGAGCTACCTTGAATGCCTCTGATCCGGAGGGCTTATCCTGTGGGGCTCTTTTAGAAACCTCCGATCCGGAGGGCTTATCTTTGGATGTTTCTTTAGAAGCCTCCGATTTGGAGGGTTTTGAAAGTGAGGCCGTTGCTTGGGTTTTCACCAAATGAGTCGTCCGACGTGGAGTTGATTTTTCTGGAAATTTTTCAATATCCGAGCCCAAGGCTACGAAAGGGAAGGGTTTTCTAATACTCGATACTACGTTTTCCTTGCCAGTGGAAGGTTGGGACTCCTGAACAGAAGAACCTGATGGAATTGGTGAGAGGCTTGGTTTGAACAACTGTTTAGGTTTTGGGTTTCTGGTAAAGGATGACCCTTGGTCAGTTTCATGGGGTGGTTCACCAAACTTTTCGCTTTGGGAGACTGGGAGACGAGCAGCAATACGTTTCTCCCTTTCAACTTTTCTTGCTTTCTCTAACTCAGACAAGTTCAACCAAATATATTTAACAAGGCCTAAAAAAGGGGCTACTGATGAGTTCGGATTATTCAGTCATAGCCTACTGAGATATCCGGACAAGGGTAATTCGGACATAAACGTACCATTGAACTATCCGGACAGGACAAAAGTAAAGAAACACCTAATCACCTTTTGACTAAGCTATGTGCTAATCAGCTTAATAAGTAAATGGGTCCTTAAACTCAATCCGGTTTCATAACTTGACCTAAAAGCCCATGGGTCCTTAATTAAGGGTATAAATACCTCAACCACCTTCATTAATGAGGGTAATGAACATTTAATACAATCAAGCTGCTCAAATCTCTCACTACTTAACATCAAAACATTTAATACCTAAAACACTTTACAAAATTACCCTCGGCTCAAAATAAACATCACCAAATTACATAAATTTAGACGCTGACTTCAATTTTTTAAAGTTATGATCATTATTTTTATCTAACTGAGTTGAGTATTTTATTTTGATTCTTAACTAAAAATTAAATAATTTGTTAATGACTATTAATATTAATATGTTTAGAACTTTTTTTTTTTTTTTCGGAGGGAACCCGCAGCCGCTACTCAGAGTGCAATGAGTGCGCACAGGGTAAACCCTCAGTCTGACGCGATAGCCTGCAAACCAACGCCAGAAGGTAAACCACACAAGGTGACAGGCTCAGCCGAGAAAGCGTATGTAGAGGGACTCGAACTCATGACCTTCTGGTCATAAGAATGCCATACTCAACCAACTCGACTACCCCCTTGGGGGCTATATGTTTAGAACTTTATTTATATATATAATTGAATTTTTAACATTATTTCTTAAATAAATATTACGATGGTTTTAGATTTTTTACTTTTTACTTTATGTATTTTAAAATTTATGATTTTTAAATTATATTTTTACTTGTTATCGGTTTCATCCTTGTCACTTTTTTTAATTTATCATATTTATATTATTTCAGTTCAAATTATATTTATTTATTTATTTATTTATTTATTTATTTATTGACCAATGATATATTATACTGATACTATTTTTGGATCAAAATTCTTACATTTATGTTATTTGAGACTATTATAATTTGAGATTAATTGTCATATTCGTGTATTTATTAAATAAAAAATATCATATTCGTATTCTATTTAAATATAAACTATAATTTTCATCAACTATATCAGGTAAAATCAACGTCGTTATTTTAAAAATAATGTGCTAATAAATTTGTATAGGATAGTTTTATTAACATAAATTAGTGAATGAACATAAATAAATAAGATAATTTTGATCTAAAATGAATATGAATTAAATGCATTAAAGAATAAAACCAAAAAAATAAAAATGATAAAATTGTGGATTAAACCAATAAAAATATTAAAAGCTAATACATAATTGATATTTTATATTTTGAATTTTTATTCAATTTTCAAAAAGAATTTAAATGATATATAATGGTCTAACCTCAAATAAAATAATATATAACGGTTATATATTATTATATTTTAAAAATATTATGTATAAACAAATATTTAGAATTTAAAATTTAGTCATCCAACCTTCAATAATATAAATTTTAAATCCAAAACTAAACTTTGAATTTAAAATTTACCTATTTTTAACCTTGTTTACAGTTGATATTTATGAGTTTACAATTAAATTTTAGATTAAAAAACCTTTTCAATTCAAAATTTATTTTTACGATTTAATATATTTTAAAAGTAAAGTATATAAAATATTTGTTAGTGATAATATATATATATATATATATATATATATATATATATATATATATATATATATATATATATATATATATATAAATAATATTTGATGATTACGAATGCCGTACAAAAATCGACCAAATTAGTAGGCCAACACCATATTATTGTTAATGTGTAAATGATAAAGTATATTATTTAAATTAGAAAAAATATATTTTAAAAAATTATTTATTATCTTTTTAAATGAATTTCTAATTTTTGCTAGTTAAACAGATCCGAAATATTAAAAAGAAGATATAAAATTAAAACGTACAAAACAAATGGTAAAAACGACAAATAACTTATACATTGATATTATATCGAGTTTATAATAAAAACGACATCAACAATATATAGATGGAGGACAAAAATTTATTTATTATTATTATTATTATTATTATTATTATTATTAATAATAACAGATAAATGCCTAAAAAGTAATGAATGTATAGCTTCTAACCAAAAAAATTAAATGCGATCAAATAATTTTTTGTGTGTAAAAACTCTTACTAGGTGGATATGATCATAGATGTTTATCATAAGCTTTCTTATTTTGATCTCGATCTCGGTGATATATGTTTTAGGTCTCCGCCAAAAAACAACATAGAGCTTGTGTATTTAGAGATTAATAATTTTTCAAATAAATATTAGATAACATGTTAAATGATAATTGGGTAGTAAATGTAAAAATAATAGATGAACAAATCATCACTAATCCTTTTCCAAACCCTATAATAGTTTGACTCGTTATATTCTAAATTTTTTTACTTTGTTTGAATAAAATTCTTTGCATTTTGAAAATGTATTTTTGATGCACAGGTTATGTGTCAAAATCATTAATATTAGAGAAATTTTTTTATTAGACAAAAAATATTATGCGTGGACAATGATAATATTTATTTTGACACATATGAATAAATAATTAAATGAAGTTTGACTTTTTAAATATTTTTCTCATATGTTTGAGGATTTATTTTTATTCGAGCATGATGGTTTATAATTTTTTAATATATTTTTCATACAAAAATGAGTGCCAAACTTTCTTTAAACATGATCGACAGCTTCTTCTCAAGTAAGGTGATCAGTCATGTGCGGAAGAGAAAGCATATGAAGATAAAATTTCGTCCATATTTTAAACATTTAAGTGAATGCACCATCATATATATATAAATCTTTGATTGAATTAGGTACGTGCTCATCACACGTATTAAATTTTCAAAATTTGATTTATGTTATTCAATTTTTCAGTGTATGAGTCATGATCATTCCAAGCCTTTGAGAGACCTCTTAGTTCGGTTTGACTTTCAAACATGTCAGTTTGGAGGCGCTATAAAAATATTTGTAACAATAGATTGTCAATATAAAAGTGTGATATTTTATATTGGAATCATATATGTGAAGTGGTGTTGTATGCATAGGTGAGCCCAAGCTCGCGGCTAAACATCCTGATTGGTCATTAGTGTTTGACACCTATTACAAATCTGCCACTAAGGTTCTTTTGTGTCCCAAACTGGTCACGCATGTTTAAGAATATTACATATATGGTCACTAACGCGTGTCAATTAACCATACGGTGACATGTGGCACCCAAAGTTATAATGTTCTGTTACAAATAAGGTCACTGGATATTTCACACCCGAAATACCCAAAAACCGATTTGTTTCTTTAGGTGTGACATGTTTAATGACCGAATTTGTGGTTGTGCTAGTGTTGATCTCCGCTCCTTTTATCATCAAAAATGTTTATTTTGGGTGTGAAATGTCTAGTGACCGTATTTGTAACAAAACATTATAAATTTAGGTGCCATGTGTCACCATATGGTTATTTGGCACGCACCAGTGACCATATCTGCAATATTGATAAACATACGTGACCGGTTTTGGGCATGGAAAAACTATAGTGGCAGTTTTGCAACATGTGTCAAACACTCGTGACCGGTCAAAGTTTTTAGCCCCGAGTTCACTTTTCTTTTACAATATTTAGTTTGACTCTCCTTCTAACTGTGTTGGTATCTTCCGCATAAGTGTCTACTAAATACGAAAGAATGATTATTTTTGTCGGGATTATTGTATCCATACCATATACGATAAAAATAATAATCTTTTCGTCATAGTTCTTGAGGTTGTTTGGTAGGTTTCATAGAATATTTTGAAGTGCATCCACCCACTTAGCTGCTGCATATGCTTTTTAAAGATGTGTGATATGTGCCTTAGACCTTTCTATTATTTAGGGGGCATAAAATCCCAATAAATATGATTGTGTTGCCCTTATAAGTTAGATGTTATCATTTAAATATTTCAATGATACATTCTATTTTATGTTATGGTTGCATACAACATGTCATACATACAATAGATATTGATCTCATAAAATTTATTACATCATTAGCGTTAATACTTACTAAAGGTTCAATCCCGACCAATTTATAAAAACAGTCCACGATAACGAATATATATTGATGATCTCATAACTCCCAACTAGGTCAAGGCCACATCGATTGAACATGATTGCTTCAAAAATCGTTACAAACGACACGACTTGTATGTGGATGTTATCTGTAAAGTGTTGATATATGTCACAATTTAAAGATAATTTTTATGTGCCAACCATAATTTGGGGCCATAAATAAACTGATATGAGCATGTACATGTAGTGCACCAAAACCTCACCCTATACCTCATAGAATTTTTAAACAACAATACTCATATGGTTCAAAGTAACGGGAACGGTCGGGTCAAACATCGCCTATAAAAGATTCTTATAAAAAACACATATGTTGGTCATCAAATATTTAAGTTATGAACCACTGTTTTTAATATAGTTATCCATATTGTGGAGGTATACTCGAAAATTAGTGCTATATCACCCAATTATCTATTATGGATACATATACATGTGCCACATGAGCTCATCTATTTGATTAATCAATAGATAACCGCTCAGAATTGGCTATCCCCAATATAAAGATCGTTACAACCAATTTTTTTTTAAGAGGTGACTGTCTTATTTTATGAGCATGAGACCGCTCATAGCTCGCATAGATAAATAAACTGCCATGCTACCGCAACACATCTTAGTACTTGAAAATTTTATATTTCTAAACTCTGTTTTGTTGATGTCATGGTTAATAAAAAGTTAAAATTCACTAAGTAGGTTGACCATAAGACCTCTACACATCTTTGCTAACCAAAATCCCACGATAGATGAATTGTACGCCACCTCGCTGTTAAGATCACTCAAACAAAATATATCTTTATTCACCTGAATAATTCTATTCGATTTTGGGGTTTTCGGCCATCAATATGGATCACTCAGCTGAAACTTTGTTAATGAAATCAGTACAAGATCGGCTTTAATCATTCTTTGAGGCTAATAGCTCATAACAAAATCTTGTAACTCCACCACGCAGAAGGTAAATGCTTAAATTTCGGTTTAATTTTTTTTTTTTGGAAATTCCAAATGTTAATTGATTATGTTGAAAATAATATTTAATTATTTAGTATCGTGGAATTATCTGAATCCTTTCAACACATAAAATAAATGAAAACACTTGTCCACAAATTGGGATATAAGACGATTAATGTATAATACTCATCTGAATGATACTTGGAATTCCATAATCAATCGAGAAGGTTTCACGGCTACTATGATACCAAGCTGAGAGAGACCGAACTTAATCATTGTTTCACTCACCAAATAATCTAGAAACTTCCCCGATCTAACATTGAACATCAGATTTAGCTTAAGACTACCCATCCACAAATTATTGAATGTTTCCACAAGTTCAAATAAGTGGTCGACATCACAACTGCCCTTTATTTATATCATTGATGTAAGATTTCATGTTGCATATGAGTTGTAAGACTAATGTCTTGTTAAACTTTTATTGATAAGTTTATCTTGATTTTTTCAAATTAAACGGTATTTGAATATAGTTATATCTCAATTAAAAATCTGTAAAGGAACTAAGCGTCAATCCGTGACATGAGGTATATGTTTTTTGGACATTCTTTTTCAAATATATGAATTCAAGGCACATGCGTCGCTCTTTTGTTTTCTTATGGACTAACAAAATTTTATTCATCGAGATCGGATAACGCACATCTTTAATATGTCAAACCGTGATGATGAGCCTTTTGCAGATCGTTGATCTCTTCAGCGACGAAATAACTATATGCTAGCTGTTATTATTTTTAGAGATTTGAATATCAAGTAATAATTTTTAGGATTCTTTTGGCTACTATAATAGGTCTTGATCTGAGCATCAACCACGTATCAGATTACTGGTAAACAAAAAAGAAAATTATACTCTAATTCAGATATGACCGATCCATAATAGTGTTATAAACGAATGTAACATCGACCATCATACATAAAAACTAAAATATATTTCTTTTGTCTCTTTGACCCATCATCACCTTTACCTTAAGCTTTTTGACCACTAACTTATTTTTACATGTACAAATCTTCAGTGTGCATTTGGACTACCAAAATGAAAGCATCAATTTTTGTGTGTTAAATCGTTATTCTTTGAATTTAACTTGACAATGTACACATTAATTACCACTTCATATTCTTGAAGCCCCATAACGCATGTTTTTATCGTTAAAACGAATGTAGAATCACTTCTCATCGATATAAATACAATGATATATGTTTTTGTTGATGTATTTTAGATCGGTATAAAGACAATGAAATACAAGTATAAATTTGGCATCTTAGAATTTCACCACCATCGCGTTATATCTGGGAATATGGGTACCACATATTCGTTTCCATATATAAGTAAGAACAAACTATCTCCATACTAGTATGATATTGTTCGCTTTAGATTTAAAATCTTGACACGGTTTTGTTTTTGGTCCATTTCCAAAAAAATTAATTTCATGATATTCTCACTTATATATTATTGATCATTTATGTGTTTAACTAATAGTGAAATTTGATCGCCATTCTAACACTTACAAATATTATTTGTCAGAATTTGGATCCAAATAAAAATTTAATGTAACCGAAATTATTAACATTTTTTATTTTTTTATGTATGAATATGTCACATGCCTTCGCTTTGAAATTTACTAACTTAAAAATATATAATTCTTATTTATTAAAAATAAAACTTTTATTTGTAATTAACAATATACCCCCATCCAAGTAGCCTCCACAGTTTACCAAAATAAACCAGTCCTTCTAGGGTTTTGTTTCCTGATGGCGAAATCCACAGCTAAGAGCGTGCGAATTGTGGTCGTGGGAGACCAAGGCACTGGAAAATCAAGCTTGATTGTAACCGCAGCTGCCGACACTTTCCCAATAAACGTACCTCCACTTCTACCACCTACCCGTTTGCCGGAAGACTACTATCCGGACCGCGTTCCTATCATTATCATTGATACCTCGTCCAGACCGGAGGATAGAGGTAAACTTACTGAAGAACTGAAGCGGGCTGATGTAGTTGTGCTTGCTTATGCTTGTGATAAGGTTAATACCCTTCATCGTCTGAGTGAGTATTGGCTTCCAGAACTTCGCCAACTAGAGGTTAAAGTTCCAATTATAGTGGCGGGTTGTAAGCTGGACTTGAGAGATGATCAGCAACAGGTGAGCCTGGAACAAGTAATGTCGCCAGTGATGCAACAATTCCGGGAAATTGAAACTTGTATTGAGTGCTCGGCAAGTAAACATATCCAGATCCCAGAGGTTTTTTACTATGCACAAAAAGCAGTATTACACCCTACAGCACCTCTTTTTGATCAAGAATCACAAACCTTGAAGCCACGATGTATCAGAGCACTGAAGCGCATATTTATTCTTTGTGATCAGGACAGGGATGGTGCGCTCAGTGATGCCGATTTGAATGAATTTCAGGTCAAATGTTTTAATGCACCATTACAGCCATCTGAAATAGGGGGTGTTAAGAGAGTTGTGCAAGAAAAACTGCCTGAAGGAGTTAATGAATGTGGGTTGACGCTGACGGGCTTCCTCTTTCTCCATGCTTTATTCATAGAAAAAGGGCGTCTGGAGACAACATGGACTGTCCTAAGAAAATTTGGATACAACAATGACATTAAACTTGAGGATGAACTGATTCCCATTTCTTTGCTTAAACGAGCCCCAGATCAGAGCGTGGAGCTGACAAATGAAGCTGTCGAATTTTTGAGGGGAATTTTTGAGTTGTTTGACATTGATGGTGATAATAATCTACGACCTTACGAAGTTGAGGATATATTCTCTACTGCACCAGAAAGTCCTTGGGATGAATATCCATATAAGGATGCTGTAGAGAAATCAGCACTGTTGGGGCTATCAGTTGATGCTTTTCTATCACAGTGGGCTCTTATGACACTTCTAGACCCAGCTCGTAGCGTGGAGAATCTAATATATATTGGGTATCCTGCCGATCCTTCTTCTGCTATACGTGTGACTAGGAGAAGACGTTTAGATCGCAAGAAGCAACAATTGGAAAGGAACGTTTTCCAGTGCTTTGTTTTTGGGCCTGACAATGCCGGAAAGTCTAAATTGTTAAATTCTTTTATTGGAAGACCTTATGCTGATACTTCAAGTACCGAAGGAAGTTATGCAGTCAATGTTGTTGATTTGCCTGGGGGTGTGAAAAAAACCCTTGTGCTGCGTGAAATTCCTGAAGATGGAATTAAAAATCTGGTGTCTAGTAAAGAATCTTTAGCTGTCTGTGACATAGCGGTTTTCATGTATGACAGCTCTGATGAATTATCCTGGAAGAGAGCGACCGAGTTGCTTGTGGAAGTTGCAAGTCATGGTGAGGATACTGGATATGAGGTACCATGCCTAATAGTTGCCGCAAAAGATGATCTGGAATCATTTCCGTTGGCTATACAAGAATCTACCAGGGTTAGCCAAGACATGGGAACTGAAGCTCCTATACCTATCAGTTCAAAGTTTGGGGATTTCAGTAATTTGTTCCGTAGGATCGTGACTGCAGCAGAATGCCCTCATTTAAGTATTCCTGAAACTGAAGCAGGGAGGAGCCGCAAGCAATACCATCGTCTCATAAATCGATCTCTTATGGTTGTTTCAGTTGGGGCTGCAGTAACAATTGTTGGTCTGGCAGCATACCGTGTTTATGCCGCAAGGAAGAATTCTTCTGGTTGATGGACATACAATCATTCGGAAATCGGCTACCGCATATTTCAATACACCATATAAATCCGTCATGTTACTTTCATCGCTAAAGAAAATGTAGAAGTTCAATTGGCTCGTCTTATATCTGTTTGCGGTTCTTGATGCATCATTAAATGAAGCTAGCTCAGGTAACAGTTTTGTAAGTATATTCAAGAGACAATTTTAGAAAATTTTAAACTTGAGGCTTAAGCAATAAATTTCTTGTCTGTTCTGCTAGTTTTAGTATCTGGATTTCGAAATTGTTGAAAAGTAAACTTGATACCGTATATTAGTATCGAGGTATAAAAAAAGAAAACAATATACCCCGCGTATAATATTATCCTTATATTAGGTAATTATAATTTTATAAATAAGTACGTCTGAACTAGATTTTGCATGTTCTACAATAACGATTTTAATTCTTATCCCGTCAATATCTTTATGACCATATGATATAGTAGTAGTAGTAATATATGTAATTATGTTTAATGGTCCATGGTGTAGTTAGGTTGAAACGTGTATGGTAAAGTATTTAGAGATGGGATATGTAAAAAGCTGGAGTAGTTCAGTTTGTGTACTCTAAAATCAACAGAACTGAACACGACCCCACGGCTTTATGTGTTCTCTGATACAAACCTCGTGCTATTTCACAGTCTCTCCATCTGCTGCTGCTACTACTCTCTCTCTCTTTCTTTCTAACAATTACAACTACGCCATGAAAACGCAACAGAAGCTCAAAACGCAACCACGTCCACTCTTTTCCTGCTCTTTTCTATGTTACTGTACCGAACCAGTACACAGCCCCACGGCTACCAATCCTCCTCCTCTACCTGATATCTCCGCCGCTTTACCTCCACTACCGACCCCGCCACAACCGCCACTTCGTGTCAAACCTGAATCGTCTTCTTCCTCATCCTCTTCATCAACTTCTCAGAGCTTCACGCAATGGAAGTTCCCTCACCACCACCACCATGATCCGCGCCCGGTTTTCATCCCGTCGCCGGGAATTGCGCAACCGCCACCGCCACCGGTCTCTGATTTCGAATTACAAGAGATTTTTCATATAGCGGAGCTCCAGCTTTGTTCCGGATCGGATTCTGATCGGATTCCCGCGCTTCAGCTTTTGGAGCGGTCTCTCGTTCCCAACCCGCCGGCTGACCCGAATTGCTCGCCGGATCTGATGCGCGGCCTTGTTGCGAGTTTGAAGGACAGAGCGACGGCGAAACCGGCGGCGAAGGTTCTTATGGCGCTGTGTCTGGCGGAGGGGAATCGTAATGTGGCTGTGGAAGCGGGAGCCGCGAGTGCGGTTGTAGAAACTGCGTTGGAACTCGAAGACGCGGCGGCGGAACGAGCTTTAGCAGCGCTGGAGCTCATGTGTACGGTTCCTGAAGGAGCGGCGGAGGTGAGGACCCACGCTCTGGCTGTGCCAGCGATGGTGGCAGTTATGGGGAGGTTAGAAGGAAGAGGGAGAGAGTATGCAATTAGCGTTCTGGCTGTGATTTACGGCGGAGGAGGTGCAGTAGATAATTTACCTCCGGCACCACCGGATGTGGTGGCGCGCGCGGTGGCACTAGCTTTGGAAGGAGATTGTACTGTGCGCGGGAGGAGAAAAGGAACGCAGTTGCTAAAGACTCTTGAAGAGTATGGACGGTTGGATGTTACAGAGGAAGTGATATGAAGGGTCAAGATCTTTCTTGTTGAACCGGCCATTCAAAATATATCGGGCTTAATTTGAATTAGCTCATGATTTGGTGTGTATTTGTGAAATAATGTTATTTAATAATTTATACTTGTATTCTGTAATTTTCATTTGAACTTGAATTTCATTTGTTATATTTAATTCGTATTCTCCAACTTAATTTAGGGTTTATCAGTTACTTAAACCAAATGATTAACAAATTTTGTTTTGTTTATCATGTAAAATTTAATAGTTTGTTAATTTTTTTTATTAATTTAAAATTTTAGCAATGAGTTTTTAGGTTATAATAATTTCCACATATATTCGTACTGATTTCTTAAAAAGTGTTAAAAAACGTAACAGTAATGTTTGTATTATACATTATAACATAAATAACAATAAAAAGTGTAGGGTTAAATGTTACTTTTGTATATTTGATTGACTGGCCAGATAAAATTGGAAAAAACAATAATTTAAAATGAAGACCATCAACATCCCTACGTGTCAGTAAAATAAAATTATAGTAGATCGATGGAGTGTTGCCTGTCAGATTCACATGGGATGGTGTGGTAGGGTTTCAAATTCAGAGGGTTATGCATACAACTCCACTTTTACTTTACTTATGAAAGTTGATTGTTAGATAAACAGAACGAGAACGATGGTAAATAAATGAAAGAATAATAGTTGAGAGCATCTCCATCCCATCCGCTTTTTAATAGTATTTATTTAAGATGGAAAAAATCATTTTAAACCTTCTGGATGAGTGTTTCTATTTGATAAGGTGATATAAGCTCATTAAATTTCATCTAATACGGGTTTTTGGCGTAAGAAATTTTTTGGTAGGCTTTAAGTTTTTGAAAGAATTAAATTTGGGTTTTTGGCGTAAGAAAATTTTTGGTAGACTTTAGGTTTTTGAAAGAATTCTCAAAATTTAAGGTTATCTATGGTAACATAGAGCTATGGTTTTAAAGTTTAAAACCGAGAGGGAGCCAAGAATGGTTGAGAATACTGGTTAGTTGTCGAAGTTGGTTATTTGTTTCAAAACAACTATTAAGTTAAATTCGTATTTGTAGTTGTGGTGGTTTGTTTATATCCATGATCAATTGTGGTGATAAAAGATCAACATTAATGACTATGAATGTAAAAGAGTGGTTGTTTTGATACATATATAATATAAGTAGCTCTTTGGAAACAAGTGAGCAATTCCAATAACTAATCATAGCCGTGCAAGAGTATACTATTCAAGGTTTTGATAAAATGAATTGAATGACATCATATTAGCATATCAAACATGCATAAATATTGAACACTCAATATGATTATTTATAAATCTAGGAATAGGCCCGGTCAGAGGCACGATCATCCAAAAGCTTGGGACCAATTTTTTGTAAAACCTATAGTATATTTGTGTACCAATTTTTTTTTTATCATTTTTATATCAAAAATACTATGCGCGCGCTTTTGCTTCTACCGATAACATATATAATAATAGTGATATTAATTGTTTAGGCCTTCAACTTCGACATTTATAGTAGCCGTTTAGAATTTTTCTTTAAAAAAGAAAACGTTTCCTAGAGAATGCGCAATCTCTCTCTTTTAAATCATCAATTCAGTTATTTAAAATATATTATTATTGTTCTTCGTTCGTCTCTCCCTGTCTTCCACTCTACTTGCTAATAAAGTAATAAGGTAAATCAATAGTATAAGTTACTTTTAGATTCTTTTTTGTTAGTTTTTTTTATTTCAATCTATTTATATATTTAATTTGTGTATGACTTTCTAATTGGTTGTGATTCTTTTGTTTTTGCAACATGTATTTTTTTCTTCAAATTTTATGAAAATCACTCTTATTTATTCAATAAGACAAAATAATTATTTATTCAATCTCAAAGAGGTTCTTTAGATACATTTGTTAAAAATTTAAATGTTAATGTTTGACAATTTAGAAGTTTGAATGATAAACCTGATATTGACGAGGGTCATGGTCCCAATCGATTAAGTAAGTATGATAATATTCAAAATGCAGCTATGCTTGAAAATTTGAATTATTGTGAGCATGATAATATATCAAATGCATTTCTCATTAATATTTATGATGTTAAATATCGGGAGAACTTTGAAAGTAAAATGAGAACCTTGATATTTTAATGCTTATTGAACTTTTTTTTGTCTCGGTCAAGGGCTTTCAAAATGTTTGGACTGAGGATGTATATAATAAACTAAACTTATGGGTTTACCTGCTGTTATTCATAGTTTTGATTGATTTTTTACTTCAAGTTCCTGATAATTTGAATACTCCTTGAAGTTTTTCAAGTTCATATTCCTTCAAAACAATTGTTAGCCTTTTTTTCAATAAAGCGACGACTGTACTTTTGAGTTTTGGACTAAAGAAATATATGAATCCATAAGTCTGATTAAATTTTTACTTCAATTTCCCGATTATTTGAATACTCCTTGAAGTTTTTCAAGTTTATATTCTTGTAAAACAATTGTTAGTCTTTCTTTCAACGAAGCGACGACTATACTTTTAAGTTTTGGATTAAAGAAATGTATAAACTCCGGTCATTCATTTTATAGAAAAATATAACGAGCAACCCTAGTTATATAAAACTCATTAATTTATACCACCCGTGGTCGGGGACCACACCAATAAATTTATTTTATTACTTTAGTCCTTGAATTACCAGTTCATGCCTAAAAGTTGAGATTTAGGTCCAATCATTCACAGTTTCAAAATTCAACATGGTTACCACACTTAAAAGTCTATAATTCCTTTTCACCTATAGATTCAATACCTGTTTAATTATATATAATATAATTAATCCAATTACTTTATTATTAAATTACCTTATGACAATGACCAAATATATATTTAGCATACCGGTCCATAACTATTTTAATAATCTTCCACTTGGATCGTCATATAGTACTCGAGAATATATTTAACTTCAATAAGGCCCTTGAATTCCTTGTTAATAGGTGAACGGTACAACCCCGTATATGAACAATAAATAATAAAAGAATAAAGACATCTTTCTCGTAACGTGAACAATATGATGTAATGATAATCACATTATTGCCATAAATTAATTACTTGAGCCAAGTATATATGAAATTTAAGAGTAGTATGTGGTGAGTTTGGTTATTTGAAATTTCCTTAGTAAACAAGAGAATAAGAGTTTTAGAGAGAGAAATAGATTCTAAAGAGAGGAAATCAAAGTGTACAAGTGTTCTAACTCAGAAATCCAACCCCTTTATTAGTTCAGCTTTGGCTTTTATATAGAGGCGCAAAAACTTAGCTTACAACTGAAAACAGTTACATAAAAAGGGTAAATTGCACTCTGAGTCATTGACTAAAATACATATTCTGAATTCCTCTTCTAACTTTACCATATGTTACTATAATTTTTTATTATTTACATTTTAGTCCCTAAACTTTCATTTCCTTATCACTAGCCCCCTTAGTTCTCATGTCAGTAAATGAATGAGAACTAACTAACTTCAAATCTAGTCAAAAGCAATGATAACTTCCTCTGACTTAATTCCAAGCAAACCAATCATTCTGCTTCACCACTATTTGTTCCAGATGCATCGAAATACGCCCACAGATAATCATCCCCTGAGTTAAACTCGAAGAAAAACTAATAAATCTAAGCATCAAATCTATTTCAAAATAAATCATGACCCTCTGGGGGCTAGGTCTACACCTAGGCCCCTAACATAGCAGATGTCGAACCCATAACCACACAACCGTTTCAAATTCTGCCCAATCAACATAAACCCTTTCCACTTCTAAACACGTCTTTCCTTCTCCTATAAATTCCTTTGCAACTCACTCTTTGATCCATAAACAAAATACATTGAGAGAGAAGCATAGAAAACCTTCCAACTCTTTTGCTTCCTTCACCAGTTTCTTCAAAATTTCTAGTTATCTCCATCGGAAAGTTCATACTTTCTGATCAACCTTTAATTAGTTTATGAAAAACGCCCAAAATCCAGAAGATCCAAAGTCAGGATTCCTTAAAAACCTAAATCCCCAACACCAGACAACAACCTTGTCTTCGGAGCTTACGATTACTTCTGCATCAGAAAGAGTAAAAGAATATAGAGCTGCTGGGTTGATAAGAAACGCTCCCTTTGGAACATCTACTATAGTCATTCATTACGGTAATTTCGATCCTTCTAAAGTTCCTATCTTTTTGCCTTTGCCTATTACAGAAGAAAGTCAATCTTCAAAAACTCGTACGCCAAAAACACCTCGAATTTCAACTTCTCTGGCCAAATCATCGCCTTAAATTAGTTGTGAAGTAAGCAAATCTTCTTCAAAACAATTCGAAGCAACCCATTCCTCAACTTATCCTTCACGAGCTCCTAAAAAGAACTTTTATAGCTATGGGAGACGATATCGATGCTACATCAAATCCCTCTACCAAATCTCCTCCCCCGAGGGAAATTGTTGAGACAAGCACATTATCTCAACAAAGTCCCTCAAAGAACCTCCCACAACTGAGAGACAAAGTGTCAGAAGTATATGTTGATTCTGATGCTACTCAATCAAACAATAAAGCTGATACCAATGAGAAAACCTCGAAAGAATCAGAGAATGTCACACAGAAAAAGATCCAAAAACCAAGGGCAAAAAAAGCTCTGATTACTATATCCGTGGAGGAAGGAGCAATAATAGTTGAGAATTTAAGATATCTTGACGCAGATTATATCGTTTCCTTGAAAAATGTCTCATACATATATTACGAAAAGGGCCAAGCATCAGATTTGAAAAAACAATGGGGAGTGGGAGACAACATTACCCTTCGTCTTCCTAAAAAAGAGGAAACACCCTTAGATTGTAAAAAAGATGAGCTGGTAGTCTATACAAAAATCATCAACTGGGGGCTTCTGTTCTCATTATAACTCATTAGATCCCATTAGATGAGTTGATAAAAAAGGGTTTTTTAAAATCAATGCCTTCACGCTGAGCATAACCTTTTACTACAAGACACGCTTTGTGTCTTTCTATATTACCCAGGGAATTGCATTTGGTATTATAAACCAATTTCCAACAAATTTTCTTCTTCCCTTCAGGTAATAGGACATGTTCTCATACCGCATTGTCTTGTATATATTTATATTATTCTTTTATATCTGAGATTCAAAGATTTCCATGTCTTGTTTGCATGATAAATGATCATGTGCAGTTCTAATACATGACTCATCGTGTTCCTGAATATATATTATGAAATCTGGATGTATAACATTCTTTTTTTCTCTTGTGTACCTGCTTAAGGGTATCATTAATTCTTATTACACTTCTTTAAGACGTAGAGTTAGATCCTTATGAACAATTTCATTTTGATATTATCGTGGAAGATTACCTTTAGGTTTATCTTATTTTAAGTTGACCACATCTGTATCATGGTAAAAAGCCTCAAGTGGAATATCAATTTTATTATGAGTATAACTTTATTTAAACGTTACTAAATGGATTGGAATTAAAGTCCAATATTCTGATACTTGAGTGTCTTCGTTAAAGAATTTATGAATATCTATAAATTATTCCTTAAAATGAACATCTATTCTTTTGAATTTTCCCCAAACTCAACAATCTCAAGAAATTTTACCGTTCCTGTTTCAAAAATACTACCAGTAAGAGGATAATAAAACTTAAAACTTCTAGAATATTCACAATAACCAATGAAGAAGCAACTAACCATTTTTGGGTCTAGTTTGATTTTTAAATTTTGTAAGCGTTTTCCTCAGTTGTATACCCCATACATGCAGATTCTTTAAATTGGGCATGTACCCATTCCAAAGCTCATATAGGGTCCTACTGGTTACATTTGTGGGTACTTTATTGATTATGTATGTGGCACATCTGATGTCTTCCCTCAGAGAGATAATGGTAAAGTTGAGTTACTTATCATAATTCTAACTATATCCTTTAATGTATGGTTTTGTCTCTTGAATACACCATTCAAGCGGGATGAACCCGACATTGTATACCGAGGGATTATGCCACACTCCTCTAGGTATTTTGAAAATAACCCTTGATATTTTTCACCAAGTCCATCGTATCTACCATAGTATTCCCCATCACGATTAGATCTAACACTCTTAATACTTTTACCAAGTTATTTTTCAACTCCAGTCCTAAAAGATTTGAACTTATCTAGGGTCTCACACTTTTCATGAATGAGGTAAAGGTATCCAAAACAAGAGAAGTCATCTATAAATGATATGAAGTACCACAACCAGTTCCATGATTCATTTGGAGATGGTTCACATATATCGGTATGAATAAATTCTAAGACCTTAGTTATTTTATACGTCCATACCCTTTTGGTGTTGGTCTATTTTTTTACACACTCGATAAATCTACCAAAATTAGAATAATATAGAAGACCCAATAAAATTTCACTTACAAGTTTGTCCATCCTAACTTTGGATATATGACCTAACCATATTATCCACAATTAGAGAAGTTTTTGTTTTTATTAAACATATTAACTGCAAGTTGTACATTAATGAAAATTTTGTGATAATCAACAGTATTAAATAATATAAGTTAAGTTCCATTCTCAAGCTACCATAACAAAACATCATATCATTATAAGAGAAGATTAATATATCCTAAAAGACAAGAATAACCATACATGTCTTAAAATGAGAAAGAAATCAAGCTCCTCCGAAACGTAGGAACATACATAACATTCTTCAAAAGAATACATGTCCTACGGTAAGCCTTAAATTTAAATCACAAACTGCCAATACTTTGCATAAGCTCCCGTCAGTTGTGAAAATAGACCTTTAATCCTCACTTAACCTTCGACTCCTTAGTATACTATGCAAAGAAATACAAATATGAGTTGTTGCAACCGAATCAATCCACTATGTATTCTTCTTAACAACAATAAGTTTTTCTAAAACAATGAAAGTCATGATATTACCTTTATTTTACAAGTAAACCCGATGTTTCCCATAATCCTTCTTGAGTTGTCTATTCTCTATGTAGAAAAAGGATCGACCAATCGTTGATTTATGATATTGTTTCTTCTTAGTCGGACCAAGACCATGTCCTTTACCACTAAATTTCACTTTGGCCCCATCCAGTGGCGTAGCTAGGACAAAACTATTATGGTGATCTAGACGTGAGGTTGTGGATTATTGACCACCGGAACATGTGTTTATGAAATAACAACTTCATCTTTGTTTCTCATCGGGGAACTTCAGTAGTTAAAGTAGAGAAATTTAGATTTGCTCCGTTATATTTAGTAGTTATTTTAAAATATATATGCATCATATAATAACAAACAGAAAAAACTGAGTCAATAATCAAATTCCAACTTAGCAATGCAAAATAAAAAGAACATTATGATTTATATTGGTCCATTTGTTCTGAAATTAACCTTTACAACTTTCTATCTTAAGAAAAAAAACATAGATCAACCAATGTTAATCTTTGAAACTAATGAACAATAACATAAGACATGGAGAAAAACTCTAATTTTGAGAATTAATAACACAATCCAGTATATCTTTAAAATTTAGATTTAGTATTTTAGAATATCTAAAATATATATAATTTATAACTTTTGTATTTTAGAATTATAAAATTGAAACAATATATTATTACTTATGAATATTTATAGTTATTTTTTGGTGGTGACTTTTGAAAATCTATTATATTTTATTTATTAACAGTAATATATCTTAAAATTAATTTAATAATTGGTTCTTCAAGTAGTCCGAATAATAATTGTGTGATTCCTCCTAATTTGGCTGACAATAGAGATAGTGAGACTCCTAATAAATGGTTAAAAATTTGAATAAATTTTGTTTAATATTTTTATTTTGATTTCTCGTTGGCAACATGATGCGTCTTTAGTGACATTTTAAATATATATTTTTCATATAAAATTTATATAAAAAATCATATTACATGTTAAGAAGTGACCATATACAATACAAATTTAGTCAAACTTTAATATTAAGACTCATCATACACATTGGAAGTTTAAAAAATATATGTTAAAACTAGTCATATATACAAAAGTGGTATGATTTTATAATTTTAATTATTATATTTAACATAATTATGTTCCAATTTTATTTGTCATAATTTTTTGTTGAGTATAATTATAAATATTATATAATGGTTCTAAATTTCCATTCGCCAAGGCTACATAATACATTATTTTATTATAGTAATTGTTTAAATATAATTGATGTAATTGTGTAATAAATTTATTGAATATAATTATTTTTATGATTTTTAAAGAATATATAAAAGTAATTTTACACGAGACTAAAGTCTATCTGTTATTTTTTAATATTAAATATATTATATAAAGAAAAGAATGGGTTCCCGAGCCTCCACAAGAACCCACCTATATCCGCATATGACATCGTCACCTTTTTGGATACTAACATATCCATTTCAAATACTTCTCATTTACGATTTTCCTCATTTTGTGCTACACGTGTAATCAATTTATTGATTGTCAAAATTTCTCGCATGCAATTGTTAGTGAACTCATAATGTTTAAATTTTTTGAGGAGATATTAAAAAATAAACCCCATCACATATTCTTCAGGTAATTCTACCTTAATTTTTCTTAACTTTTGTGCAATCATATACATGCCCATAATATGCTCTCCGATAACATATTTACCCCGTTGTATTTGATGTATTAATGAGACGTTGTACCTCTACCTTGTCATTCATTGGAAAATGCTTTCTCAGCTTCCCTAGAAAAATCTGAAGATTGGTAGCATCATTTGGGACAACCCCACAAAACTAAAATTGGTATTCCTTAAAGCATAATGGCCAAACACAATCGATTAGAAGATTCCTAGTTTTCATACTCTTTGGTTTCCTCAAGTAAACTTTCCTGAGTAAGAGTACATGGTTAGGTTTCATTAATGCTAGGTCATAGTCATGACAATTCAAGTATACCTCTATATCTTCTTTCCATTATTTCCCATCGGATTGTAACCCATAATATGAATATAACACACAACACATAATTATTTTGACATATAGCAACTTATCATGCTTGAACATGGTATATACACGCAAAATATAATATACTACGATAATAGGATACGAGAGAGAAAATCATACTAACACGTATTTATGAGTTTAAAAAATTTACTGTTGATCATTATTTTAATTTTCATAAGTATCGATGAAACCCTTCGGATGACTGATTTCACCTACTTAAATTAAAATAACAGCAATCATTGATTTAATTTTACTAAGTACTCATGAAACCCTCCAGAGGACTGATTTCACCTGCTTAAATTAAATAATCACAAGATCATTTTTTAGTATTTGATAATTATTTTAATTTTCCTAAGTACCGATGAAACCTTCTGGAGGGTTGATTTCACCTACTTAAACTAAATAATCACAATGATCAATTTTCAGTGTATAATCCTTATTTTAATTTTACTAACTACCGGTGAAACCCTCCGGATGACTAATTTCACCTACTTAATTAAAATAAATGCAAGAATTATTTTAATTTTCTTAAGTATTGATGAAATCCTCGAGATGGGTGATTTCACCTATTTAAATTAAATAAACACAAAGATAATTTTTAGTAGATTTCTGCAATTCATGATTAATTAAACCTAATCATTAACCTTTTAAAGGGCAGACAATATTTGAATTTAAATTAATCCATACAACGTTTTTTGGATCCCAGGATCCTCAAAGAGATCAATTAAACTTATGGAGTACCAATTAATTTATTCCATGATTCCCTACCAGAATCTGAAACCTTAATCATACATACCCATTTAAACATTCAAGCACGTAAAAAATTTATTTCACAAACACGTGCAAAAACCAGCATGTCCAAACACTTCAACATGTGAAGCAAATCAGAAAAATATAAAATGGATTAAATAATGATTAATAAAATAAATTAAAACTATAAAACAAAAATAGCTTGTTGTTGCTGTCATTGGGAGTTACGCCCAACCATTAGTTGTGGCTATTGTCATCGGGCATTCGCCAAGCTAGCAACCTTCCATTGTTATCATCATGACAATAATAAGTTGAGAATTGCCTCGTAAACTGCGATATTCAACAACAACGATAAAATTGTTATAACCACGATGAACATCGTCGAATAAACTTCAATCGGTAATAACATCAAGGGTTACACCATCGATGAGTTGTTGTCCTAACAGGTTAGATTTTTCTCTCTCGTTAAATTAGGGATTTGTTAATGCTAAATTTGGAAGAAACTTTTCATCCATCAATTAAATCCTAATTGAAAATAATAAATCCCCAATCCTATCCATACAATCAATTTATTTAGAAAAACGAAACACATAAACATGATTTTTTATGAATAAATCAGTGTATACAAGATTTTCACACAAACCTTAAATGCATACCCTAACAAACTCAATTTATAAAAAAATCCTAATGATATGGATTCTTACATAAAAAATAACATTTTTTGATTCAATTATAAATATACATTCAGTTATCCTATGAATCATAAGAGGGTTTCGACATTGACTACATGTGCCATAACTAACTGAATCACATTAGATAAGTCTATCAAACATGTAGAATATTGAACTCTCAATATGATTACTTATAAACATAGAATAAACTAAATTTACGAGTTTGATTGATGTTATTTGAATTTTTACTTTAATTTCCTCATTTCTTTATTCATACTTGAAGTTCTTGATCATGTAAAACAATTCTTAGTCTTCCTCTCAACAAATCATCGACTGTGTTTTTGAGCTTTAAGTTAAAGGAATGTCTGAACTCTAGTCATTCTTTTTATAGAAAAATATGACCGTCCACCGTACTTGTATCAAACCCATGAATTTATACCACTTTATGATAGGGGACGATAACCACTAAATGGATTTTATCAATTTAGTCCCTGAATTCTCAGTTCAGGCCTAAGTGTTGAGATTTGTGCGTAATCCTTCACAGTGCCCAAATTCATACTGTTCACCACACTTATAAGCCCATAATGCCTTTCACCAATAGGCCCAATACCTATTTAATTATATATAATATAATTAATCTGATTATTTTATTATTAGACTACCTTATGACAATGACCAAATATATATTTAGCATATTGGTCCATAATTATTCCAATACGTTTCACCTAAAATATATATCTAAAATATGATATTTTTTTAATATTTAAGGCTTTTTTGTTCTTTAATTTAATTTTAAATTATTTTAATTGTCAACTTACTAATTTTTATTCTCTAGTTTTTTTCTAAATTATTTAGCACTTTACTTCTAACAACGTCCTCTCACCAATCCACCACAACCTATATTTTTTTGTTTACTGAAAAATTATCAGTCAATAATTCTGAATCTCATTTAACCATTCGACAACCTTAGCCAAGTTTTTTCCGACGATTCATTTCCCTCCACCACTTTATGTTATCGGAAAAATTCATCATAAAAAAAGACCAAATTGGTATTGTAGGAAATTTTTAATAAAGTACATATCATTATTATTTTTAACCTAAGTATCTAGATCATTCAAAACCTAGTCCTAAAGACTATAGGGAGTCCTTGAACCCATGTAAACAATATAAGTGTTTGAATGATTCTGATATAGTCCTAAACACTTCATGGAATCTTGAACCCCAACAAACAATTTAAGTGCTTGGATGATTTCTAAATGTAGTACTACGTATATATGAGTCAATGTACTCCCACAAACAGTCGAAGTGTACACATGATTCTAAATACAGTGTTATAAACTAAAGAGTCCACAAGCTCATGAATTCGATTGAGACTTTTCTCTTACTTTTTTGGTTTTTTTAGGTGATTGATCAACATGAAGAGCCTTTGAATTAAGTGGTTCTATGCCATGTGATGCTCTTACCCTCTAACAAGCTCAATTTTCTCTAGCCAGACTGCCATGATTTCAGATAGCCCGATTCGTGATGATCATGTTTTTACCTCCATAAAACCCTTTACCGACCAAAACTTCTCTTGAATAATTTTTTAAGGGAAAAAGTAGACAAATAGGTAGCATGCTTCTAAATTTATTAATACGCTTATCTGAACAAAAAACGATTTGTTGTAAATTATTCCTAAGTGGATAACCCCATTATACTTCAAGGAAAATATAATAAGAGTATTATTAGTCAAAAAATAAAATTTCATGGAGGAAAAGAGTACAAACATATTAAGAGTTTCCCGATCATGTGAGAAAATGTTGGGAGAAAAAAAAGACTTTTCATCTTCCCAAATATGCAAAAAAAATAGTGGGAGAGAAATGAGAACGTACAATTGTCCGAGCTCATATGTATAATCAGTAAGAATCACGACCTTAAAATTCTTGAGCCCATAAACATCATCAGGAATCACATACCTTAAGCTTTCTGAGCCCGTAGGCATGTCATGGAGGAAATATCCTACCTTAAATTTCCTAGACCTCTAAGCATGAGTGAAAAACAAATATCGACCTTTAAATTTTTTGAAGACTGTATCCATGATCGAATGAGAGTCTCAAACCTTAAATAATTGTAATAAAATAAGATCACTAGGGAATCTCAATAGTTACTTATGTGAATTAGACATATTAGTAATATATATGTGTGTGTGTATCAGGACCCATGACTTTATGAGAAGCATGTCCATGATGATTATACCTTGGAAAGTAGGAAGGATACGAGCGTAATGTGACGGGTAGTTCACAATTGACGCGTAATGTTTGGATTAATAATGAATGTTTAGTTGTTATATACTCTGTGAGAATCTTGTGACATACGTACGATTGAGATGATAAATGATTTAAATATATTAATCGGCACTTACTGGTGAGCCACTCTTATTTTTGCGTAAATTCTACTATTTTTTAAATACGTTGTATCCGTTTCTTTCTATAATCTGGTATATGATCTTCATAACTATGTTTCAAATCGGAATTGCTAGCTTGAAATCCAAAAGGTCGGCTGATGAGAGATTGGCTCATGGAAAACCTTGTATTACATTAGTACCTAAAAATCCATGAAGGTTACCCAATACAACAACTGCATTGGTGAAGGAAATCATTCTGACTTTACGGAGTTCTCAACCTCCCAACTTTTTGAGATGAAAAGTTCTTTTGAGTCCATAGGAAGCAAAAAATTGGGTTAGTGCATTACATGTTGAAGATTATGAGGGGTGAATTGTTATTAGTCGAACTGAGTTAATAATGGTATAAGCCAAACTACATAATTGAACCCTAGCTAACAATGGGCTCGTATCACAACCCACTCAGACCTGAGATAGTAATGGCACAACTTGTAACTTATCAAAAACTTAATTATAAAAGGTTCAACTAATTAATACTAAAATAAAAGATATATAGTTAGTTAGTTATTTAATTTAAGTTAACATTTAGGATAAGATTAATTTATTGTTAGTTATCTTAGGTGGAAATCTAATCCTTAAGATCAGGTACTTGATATTCAGTAAAATCATAGAGGATACTTGATATTCAGTAAAATCATAGAGGATACTTGCAGGATTGTGCCCATGGACAATATTATACATTCAAATACATTCTCAAGTCTAAAAGCATTCATATTCTTCCACTAATTTCATCTCTTCATTACTATCTATTCTACATAAATACTTTTATTTCTATATGAGAACTAACTTAAAACACTAGTAATATTTATTTATATTTTTTTCTACAAGTCCGAAGAAAATCCAACCACATCATTTGCACTGTTTGTGGGAATTAAAAGGTACCATGAAATTTTTCTTCAAAAAACATAAAAATCCATTGAATGTAAATTCTTTTACATAAAAAGTCATGTTCATGGCTTCCATTAATCTCCCTTGATTTCATCTCCATATCTCACACCATCAACATCTGTCATATCCTTGCATTGGTGAATTATCTTTATCTTGCTATTCTATCACCACAACTTCCAACATCATCGTAACCATAACCCGCTACTATCATCTTATTTTAGATTCAATCCATACACCAACGGTTAAATATGTAAAATTTCGATTCAATTTTTATTATTTTATAAAAAATTTAAACGATGTTTCTTTGCCCCTTGTTGTGTATTAAAACACTTTATAGAAAATAAAAACCCTTAATGGCAAATCGAAACCCTTTATAAGTAACTAAAACCCTTTAAGGTCAATCAAAACCATTTGTGGTGAATCCATAGCCTTGTATGACAATTATGAGCCCCATGTGATGATTCAATACCTACACACGATGATTATAAATTTAATGTTTTTTGAAGATCACATTCTTCTAACTAACAGATTCATGTACAAAAATTCATATCGATAATGGTAGGATATGGGTTATCTCCTCCTCTAATGCATTCCTATTTTGGGAGTGATTCTTAAGTTTCAAGATTAAAAGATAAATGACACAAAGTTTTTGCAATCAAATGGGTTCCTCTAAGGCTTATATACACAAGCACAAAGGTTTTTTTCATACAATCACACCTTAAAGGCTTGCATTTATAGCCAAATTAGACAAGGAAATGCCTCAACTCAGTTCAATATGGTCACTGATCAATTCAAAAAGGAATTTGCTCAATTCAACAAGGCCTTCATTCAGTTCATCATGGCCTAGGTTCAGTTTAGCAAGCTCTCAGCTCAGTGATATATCACAAATCAGTTCAACAAGATCGAAAATGAATTTAACATGGCCCTAATTAAGTTAAGCTTGCCTCAACTTAGTTCATCATGACCACAAATCAGTTCAGAAAGGCCTCGACTCAATTAAACATAGCCTTGACTCATTTTAACAAAGCCTCTGCTTAGGTCCATATAATGTTGGCTCAGTTTGGCCCAACCTCAACTTAGTTCAACACGGACTCATTATGGAATTAGCATGTCACAACTAAGTCTTATAAACTTTTACTATTTTCTATACCAGAAAATGAAAGGCTTCCGAGCGAATCCTAATGTGTACTAGGCTTTGGAGCTGGGCACCAAACTTGTGCAACGTGACTTATGATTCAGAGCACCATGTGCATGGTCCCCATACAAGACTTCCAAGCCAAAAATCCTAACATATACATTCATTATTGATCTATATAATATCAAAATAGCATGTCTCCCTTCCCTTTCAATTTAGGTGTTTATCATACCTACCCATAATATTCTCTATTTTATAGAAAATAACTCAACTTCTTAGCATTTCAAGTGTCTTGGAGCTTAAAACAACTCATATAGGCATCGACTAAGAACGAGTATCATGTTACATGGCGAATGAATTTGAATGTCTGAATTGTGTCTTAATGATTCAAGTGTCCATCTATCAAACATGCATCATTTGTATATGAGCAACATGTTGCGTGACGAGCGACTCCAAATACCTAATATAAAAACTTAGCTCAGTTTCTTACATCGTTAAGAATGTGACGCTAAAATATCCTAAGCAGCAAACTTTTGATCTCGTTTTGGAGCACCAAAATAATAATAGCGAGGGAAATTAAAAATCATGAAGTTGTTTTAGTGGAAATTATTCATAGGAGAGGTATATTCGTTTATATTTTATTATCTACTAATTGTATTATTTTTGTCTTTACTTCACAATACTAGAGGGCTACCCTTCTCGTTACGCTACCAGCTTGTTGCCTACTATGTAGTCTTTTCCCTCTTGTAAAATGAAGATATTTTGTTTTCTCAAATTAGGTTTTAATGAGAGGAGGATTTTTTTAACGGGTCATAGGTTGGAACAATATGAACCAAGATGCAGAGCCAATACAGTTCTAGTAGAGGTAATTGGGCTTGACAAAGGGTGAGAGCAACGCATAAGGGTCATTCACTCAAAGTAGAGGCTCTCCAAGCTTATTAGTTAACTCATAAAACTTCAAAGTCAAGAGAAAAACTTATGAGCCAAATCCATAAGAGGTTGATCAATATAAAATATAAGGCATAATAATTCAACTGAACTTAAATCCTACACAACTGAGCTTAACACGCTCAAGTCAAATAAACAAGTAATTTGGCTACATATAGACTATTGGAATTCTACTATTACTTCTTATTTACTTCGTTCTAGTCATGGGCACTCATTTCTTTGGCTTGGTTCGTGTTAGTTCTTTCGGTCTTCGGTTCTTTGGGTTTTTATAAACTGGTGACAATCTAGAAACCAAATAAATTCTGTTTGATTCGGTTCGGTTCTTCTTGGTTCTCAACTCTTTCAATTTTATAAATCTGGTAATAATTTCAGAACCGAGTAATATTTAGTTCAGTTTGGTTCAGTATGAGTATTTTTAAATATTTTTTTTCATATTACTGTGTTTTATTAATCAATAAGAATTGTAATATCTGCATGACATTTAATACGGTCCCTCGTTCTAAAGTGATCTTTTGTTTTTTTTTTCTAGATAATTTGATTCGAATGTTATAAAAATACTACCATAAATTATTATATTTTGTCATGTTAAATAATAATAGTTTCAGCCAAGATTTTTTAGTTAAATTTAAACAAATAGTATTTATATTTATAAAACTAACCAAAACTTTGTAATATCTGGTATGTTCATCATCGGTTTGGTTTATTTAAGAACCAAGAACCGTGGGTAATTAAAATAGGAACCTTTCGGGTGTCAGACATGAATCGAAATTGAACTCAATGTTTTATATTAGCTTGGTTCTTCAGAACCAAATTCACATACTTACTTCTTTTGCAAGGAGTATGTGACTGCTTATGAGGGCTCATCCAAACTCTACGGCCGAACCTGAGCTAACAATGAGCACGAATGACAATTCAACCGAACCAAAACTAGTAATAAGGAAATATTGTATCTTAGTTTAACTTTAGTTTATAATTAGTTTAACTAATTATGATTAAGTCAAATATATTTATACTCAGTCAATTATATAATTTAAGATAAGATTAATTTAAGTTTTAAATATTTTTTTTGTCTTATTACTGTGTTTTACTAATCAATAAGAACTATAATCATGACATTAAATATGGTGCCTCGTTCTAAAGTGATCTTTTGTTTTTTTTCTAGATAATTTGATTTGAATGATATAAAAATACTACCATAAATTATTATATTTTGTTATGTTAGATAATAATAGTTTCAGCCAAGATTTTTTAGTTAAATTTAAACAAATAGTATTTATATTTATAAAACTAACCAAAACGTTGTAATATCTGGCATGTTCCTTATCGGTTTGGTTCGGTTTATTTAAGAACCAATAATCGTGGGTAATTAAAATCGGAACCTTTCGGTTATCAGACATGAATCGAAATTGAACCAAATGTTTTATATTAGCTTGGTTCTTCAAAACCTAGTGCACATACTTACTTCGTTTGGAAGGAGTATATGATTGCTTATGATGGCTCATCCAAACTCTACGACCAAACTTGAGCTAACAATGAGCACGAATGACAATCCAATCGTAGTAGTGAGAAAAAATTGTAACTTATTTTAACCTTAATTTATAATTAACTAATTATGATTAAGTCAAATATATTTATACTCAATAAATTATATAATTTAAGATAACTTTTAGGATAAGATTAATTTAATTTATAACAATTAATTTAGGTAGTTATGTATTTATTTCTGATGTACGTAGTAAATCGTATAAATAAGATTTTTTCTGTGAAGCAAAGTGGTTCTAGCATTTTAATCCTTACTTTTTAGATGAAAATATAATCGCTAAGATCAAATACTTGATACTCAATAAATTTATGAAGGATGCTTGCATGGTTACACACCTTAATAATATTATTCATTCAAATACATTCTAAGTCTAAAATTGTTCATTTTATTTCTTTAGCTTTGTCTCTCAAATTGTATATCCTCTACACAAGAGCTAATTTAAAACACTAGTGGTCATTGTTCATAATCTACTCCACTAGCTTGAAAAAAAATCCAATTACATTAGCAGTTGTGAAGATTTCTAGAAGGTATGATAATAATATTTTCCACTGAGTGACGGACCTCGACATATTATTTCGAACATGAGCTGGTGTTGTTCATAATTATTTTTTAGACAAAAATCCACCTACCGCTGCATTTTTCATTTTTGGATTTGGTTACATGTGCCATAACCAACTTAATCCCTCTATATGGATTTTGATAGCTACTACCATGAGGGTGGCACACTATTGCTCATAATTGTTTGTGATATAAATGGTCCTTTATGTGACACACATCAAAATAGTGGAGGATACCTCATTATATGATATATAGCTAACCAACCTTCCTAAAATTGAAGATGTTATAAAGGAAGATTTTCTTAATGTGAGAGTTTGTTATGAGATTAGAGACAACCAAAATTTGGTCGTTATCGATAGTATCAAATTATTTTGAAATTTGTTAATACTTTTAATTGTATTGATGGCCATCATATATTGTTTCAACGTTGTAGATTTTAGGCCAATTATTTCTTGAACTTGCGGAGGGGAGCGACATAATCTTGTGTACCTGTGAATGTTAGTCGATTATATTTATGCAATAGATTGTACTGTACACTCATAATCACAAGACAATTTAGCAATTCTGAATTTGGATCGTTTAGCCGAACGAAGTGTACTTAAGAGGCCGTAATGTCTCTCGATTAATGCAACTTTTTCCTTGACTATGGCTCGACATCGCATACCCCTCCTGAGTTGCGACTCTTTATGTTTATAAAAGTAAAAAAAGTTGCATAGTATTAGGAAAAATGAGAAAATCCCTATGTATCATAGAGCGAGATTTGGGTGGCAAGCCACTGAGTCGACATGAAAATCAAGTTGGATGTACAAGTTGCTCAAATGGTTGTGCATGTTTCCAATGCGTGGAAATTCTTAAATCCTGTTGGCAGGTTGACAATAATTTTTTTTAATATCGCATAACATCGTGATAATATGACCTCATCGGTTGACGTCAATATGATGCTTATGTGGGATATGACATAAAGGTTGCATTAGCTAGAGAAATGATTTCTAGTATAAGGGCATTACAAGTAACGTATTTCCCAAAGACGGAGGTAACAGCCTGGTAGGTTGAGCTAAGTACCAAGGTAAGTACTTCTTAGAAATATTTTGACAAAAAGATAACACACCTATGTATTGACTGTCTCCGCTAATGTTTGTGTTGCAACATATTTGTAAAACATCTGCGATGATGAGGTAGGGAGACACCAAATCTAGCTTAGATTTCCAGATATTGTTGGATAAGAAATCTAGGAGGATACATAAGCCATGTCATCCCTACAAAACGACAACAATATTGAGAAAACGACACAATTTTCATTCTCTGAAGAAGTGAAATTGGGAATTTTTTAGGGTTTAACACCGGATGAGTTACAATCAAAAGAATTCTTCCGTTCCCTTACCAAGCGATCAAGTGGTTATAGTACAGAAAATGGTCAGTTATATATATTTATCACCCCTCGAACAATCATTCCGGGGACGGTGAAAGAATTGTCCAAATAACCCTTATAGTAGACTGAAGGCGAGATCATGTAGATGACCAAGGTTCAAGGCTAATAACTAATCATGTATTGATATTTTTTAGGTTGTCCAAACCAAAATCATCATGTTGAGGTAATTTTGTTATATGAGTTACATAAATTATTAATATTATTAGCCGAGTGAATCATTGTTTGAATGTGTACTTTTGTAACCATGTAAGAAAACATAAATTGTTATATATATATATATATATATATATATATATATATATATATATATATATTTAATTTTTGTAGTATACAACAATTCCCCTGCTTTTTTTTTTCTTTCTAGATGGAAACGAATCCTTTCATTCCACGCTAAATGATGGGTCAGAATGCATCCGTACGACCGAATATGCATTTGTATATGCTTGTTTATGTTTAATTCAAATTTAATAATTCGAGGCCAGTAGTGGGGTCAATAAACACCAGCTACAAAATTAATGTACTATTGATCTTGCCAACACTTTTGTGCCCAAAGTATAGATATTATATTTTGTTTTATGTTATTCTCTATTTAAAGTGATTATGTCGATTTAAATCTAGTATCGAAATGCACGATATCTGCTTGTTTATTGTAAAAAAAAAATTTATGGCTCACGGATTATAGTCAAACATTTAGCTCAGACACCTTTGGATAAGCTCAAGCTAGCCTTCCCATCCATCTATGTGTACATATCGATGATTTCGTAGGTATACCAAATAGTTAAAATGGGTTATCAATTAAATGGTTTTTATGTGTTTTCACACAACAACATATAATCCTGCACCTCTTCCAAGATTATTAGGCATAAACTTAAATGTGGGTTCCGACTTGGAAACCATGCGCTAATGTCGTGCACATTTGATGTATGGGCACTAAATCATGTTAGGAATCGAATACCGCCCGTACTCGGAAGCTACACATTATAGTGCTCGTACTTGAACGATGCACATTTTCATGAATATGAACTCGGTGTCATTAAGATGCAATATTTTATGCTCGGACTCGGAATCCATACAACATGGTGCTCGTACTCGGATGATAAGCATTTAAGATATGCGCATTTGGTCCAATTAAGGCGCAAGTGACGCTCAGAGTCGATAGACACGTAATGCAATGCTCGTGCTCAAACAACACTCATGTTTATGCCTAGTCACTCAAGTGTTTGACGAATCCATAAATTATTTAGACTTCAGATTCTTCATCTACCATAGTGAGGACAACTTTAATCATACATTTGTACTTAATAGTTAAATCAACCATATAAAAAAAATAACATGTTCAAACATATTATATTGTCACATGGTCGAAGGAAAAAAGACCCAACTAAGCACCCTTATAGGTGTACGACTACATCAATGAACTTTTTGTTTCAACAATGCACTTGTTCTACGGAAAACAACATGAGTTTTTATGGTGAACATCCGTTCAATAGCACTTCACCACGGCTACATCAGGGGTTGTCACGACTACATCAAAGGTTGTCACACCGAACTTGTAATTTTTTAATTTTGCGTTCGATTTAGAGTTTGTTTGTTGTAAAATTCCCCTTTTCTAGAAGTAAATAAGCCCTTAATTAAGTGAAAGTCCCTAATGTTTACCAGCAAATAAACTTAAACACAAAAACATGAAATTCTTATGAACAAATCAACCCAAAACACGTTTCTCAAATCCTAAACCCATGCTCCAATCATTTCGCTCAACAAACAATTCCCAATATGTAGACTTTTACTAAAATCTAAAATAACATACTTATTAACTTGATTAAGTATACAATCATATTAATCGATTTTTAAAAAACTTGTGAGATTAGAAATTCTAATTGGGATTTAAGTTTTCTCCGGTCATTATATTCATTTTTTGCTGATAAATGTACTATGCTATGATTGTACTTGTAAAACCCATGTTTGTGAACGGTCCTTCTTTGAGATCATATTCGTTATGAAACCTTTTTACTGGTCTAGTACTACACCAGATCTACTGACCCTTGAAGAAACCTTGGAATTGACTACATTGGTCGAGAAATCTATTTCCAGATCTCTTTACTGGAAAAATCTCTTTTTATATCACATCTTCCTACTTGTGTGCATGCAAAACCATAGTGAGAGCTCAATTCTTTTTTTATTTGTACTTCCAACAGTGGGTTGGTTTCTCATCGTCCCAATCTCTTCCTGACGTTTCCGTGAACATCAATTTTGGTAATCGTTTTAACCCACTCTTTTTTTTATAGATGATATCGTAGCGGTGTCCGAAACTTTTCCATTCCCTTTGTTTTTGTTAAATGGAACTATTTCCGTCTTTTGTTTTTGTTTTGACCGGGTGTGGATTAATTTTTTCTATGGATATGAATAATTCGACCATTTAACAAAATAAAAATCGTTTAGTTATATTTGTTTTTAAAATTTATTTTTAATATTGTAATTTTTTAAATATTTTTTTAATATTAGAAAAATAAAATAAACCTTAAATAATCATTTTGTTAACATTATTGAGAATGAACTTTTCTTTCTTTTTTTCTATATTTAACTCATTAGACTGTCGTAAGATCCCAGGTCAGCGAACCAAATTGTGATAAAAGAAAAGTTTCGCATACATTTATTTTGCTTTGCTCCTGAGCATAAATTACTGTATTTATACAATCCATCACTTTTTTTTATTATATAATTCTAAAATCAGTTATAATTCTAACTTGACTTACAAGAATTTCAATACTGGATTATTGTTGGAATATTGTTCTGGATGATACATATAAAATAATATTAATTTAGTCACAGTTTCAAAACCAATAGAATTTGAAATTGATACCGTGGGTTTATTAGATTTTAAATATTGCCATAAGTTATATTTTGTTTTATTATATATAATATTTATTCGGGCTTCATTAGATAAAAGTTACTGGTATAAGTAAACTGGTCAAGTGTGATTTTTATATTATACTGAATTTGGTTAGGTTTGTTTATAGCTGGCCTGGTCCTGAATTCGGCCCAATAATATCGGTTTTTATGATTCTAAATTGACATCAAAGGAGATTGACAATGTTCTCATGTCACGACAATTAGTATTCTAAATTGAATATTTAACATCATAATAGTATTGGGTTTATTTGATTCATATATGAAACTATTATGATGTTAAATTTTGATATTAAAAATAGAAATCAATACTAATTATTGTGCATTATTTTTTTACGCTTCCTATTATGAAAGGAAAAATATAATGTGTGTTTTGTTTGTTTTATATATAATAGTTTAAAAAGTTTCGAACAGATAATTGTTTAAATATTCTATCACATTTAAATTAAATTTGAATACTAATAACTCTCGAACTAAACTTCAAATTTATGGACTAGCTAAAACAAAATATATATATATATTAGTGTATGAACACGATAACTTAACATGAATGGAAGAAAAATTAAGTGCATTGTTACTTAAATGTACTTCTAAACGCGTGATTCATGAATTTAGAGAAACACAAAAAAGAGATATGTTATCTAGTTATTAAATTTTAATTCTAATCCAATTAAATATGGATGGTTGTATTGATTTTTGCATAATATAACTAAGAAAAAAATTCAAGATTTATTAGTTAGAAGATTAAAACAAAAATAATACACAACAAAATGAAGCCAAACCCTTGAGATCGTGATCAATGACCGCGATGTCTCACTTGAAACAAAATAAGAGAATCAATAACATTTTAGTAACTTTTTATTCGGTACATTAGGAAATATTTAAATGTTTTGAGGGTTTGTTTAGTTTAATTAGCGTTCAAAAAGATCAAAGTACTAAATAGCATAAAAGTCGATTATGTAATTGCACTTAAGATTTAGAGAAGATCAGCGGACAAAAAAATGTGATTGTCCTTCTAGAAGAAAGACTATGGTCTTTGTAAGTTTTATCCATAAAACATAGAAAATTGTCATGCAATAATAAAATAAAGAAACAAAGTAGACAAGATCGTAAAGAAATTGTCTTTAATCACTAGTTGTCCTCGAAATATTATAAAATTTGAGGATTGTGAATGCCGATAATGTTTCAAACGGGCGTACCTATCATAATGGAAAGCTAATACATCGTATGTGGGAGATACACAGTCACTCATACATGTAGTTTCTGTTAGTAAGATAAAGAAAAAAGTTATATCAAATAACATGTAACGGGAAATTGTTGGATATTTTAGTGTAATTGGATTAACTAGTCGACCAATGTAGTCATAATATATTATCGAGCAAGTCGGAGAGTGTGGAGTACACGCTTGTTAGAATATATTATGATTAGTGGGTCCAATGGACGGATCTTTGTTCGGGTTAGATTTATTTTGAATGATAAGGCTATTATGAAAATTCATGGAAATTTGAATTTGGAAAAATAATTCAAATTTGAATTTGAATTTGAATTTTAGTCAGTTTATCATTTGAAATTTTAACCGTTTTTGGACATAAAACTGTTTTACAGTTAGAGTATTTTGGGTGAATAAATAGGTATGGTTCTGGAACTAAAGAGGACAACAACAAAAATCCATTCTCGTTGTTCAAATGCATACGCTCTGATTTTATCCGGTTGAAAATTTTGGAGAACCACCAAAATAATTTCAATCTGAAATTGTTAAAACAAGACTTCAGAGTTTATCCGGAAATCTCTAAACAATATTCCCAACAAAAGATTGAAATTATCTATTCTTGTTTTGTGAAGAGATTTGTACGAAGATGTTCTTGTTTTATGATTTTTATGAAGATTGAAATGAAGAGATCGGTTGTCAATTTTTAAAGAATCCATAATCAAGTATTGAAGTATCAATGAAACTATGGTATCATCCTCTTGTAAGTTTTTCTCCCCTGACTTTTACTTATGGATGTCTGTTTTTTTAGACAATGAAAATGGTGATAATCTTTGATTTTTTTTTTTAAATTCTGTAAATGATACACACATTGGATTAATTGTTGTTTTGGTTGTTAGAAGTGTATATCCATGTTTGAAAATGTATGCAATTGAAATGGTGAAGTTTAATTGCGTATATTTTGCATACACTTGTTGAATGGATGCTATTTTAGTTGTTGGAATTTTACCAACAATTAAGTAATGGAGGCTATGATTGATTCCGAAGAAAAATCAATACGCTTTAGCGGAAAATTATATATTTTTCAAGCGCCGTTCGAAATCCATGTTTGTATTTTCATGCCGAGTTTGAAAATGCAATAGGTAACTTCTATAAGTGTTATCTGAATTCGCTTTAATGAGAAACTGATATATGAGTTTATTAAAGAAATAGTATATTATGGTTCCTTTTCTTTGTTTAATTAGAAAATAAGGTTTTCATTTGGCTTTGTCTGTTTTAATTAGGACATGAAGATTTTCTAATTGTCTGTTTCAATTAGAAAACGAAGTCTGTTTTAATTGGGAAATGAACACGTGCACGAGTCAAACTGAATTAGCAGTTCTGCCGGAATTTAACGGCTTATGATAGTGTTATAGTTAACACGTCTCCATGTGTGATAATTATGATAAAGTTGTTAGTATAAATATATATTAAAAATGAATTTGCCGGACTTGCCTAAGAAACAACTGTATAAATAATTATAAATCATGATAAATCAGTCAAATGCGTTGAAGATCTGGAATGCATTGAAGATCTGCAAAAGAATCGGTTACTATAATTAAAATAATTGATTTAATATAAGAACTGAAATTAGAAAGGCTGAGTGCTGTCATATGCAATTGTCATTTGTGCTTTTTTGGTGTCAGAAGTGGGATGTTGAAACTTTATGCAACAACGAGATACTAAAGCACAGGAAATATGTGTATAAAAAGCACAAATGAATTGTAATTCTGACTTGTAATTTGATAATGGTCAGAAAAACTGTTGTAGGAAACTGATGCATACAGTTTTAGTTTGCCATTTACATGCATTGTATAACTGAATAGTTATTCTTTAATTAAATTTAAATTATAATTTTTTAAATACATATTTTAGTAAGTACTAAAGCACTAATCTATTTTTTTAGATTTCATGTTCTTATTTTAATTGTTGGAATTTTACACACAATTAAGTATTGGGGACTATTTTGTCTTTCTATTAATAAAAAATACGTATGGAAGTGTGCTTGATTATAACTGCACTTAATTTTGCATGAGGCACTCTAATTAAATTTGAGATGCAAAGTTTGTTAGAAGTGACCAAATTCGTAAATTATTTGGTAAATTTTGATGTTATTCGTAAATGAGTTATGATCTGTTTATATGTGGTATATGTGGATGACATAATTTTGGTATTAACCAAATCAAGTTGATGAAACAAAGACATTCTTATCATCTAGTTTTGAGATGAAAAATTTAGAAGAAGCTAATAGGCTTCTTGGTATATGTATGGCATGACTAACATTAGGACGGATATTGCATTTGTTGTTCGAAAGCTTAGTAGGTATACTAGCAATCCTAGTTCACATCATTGTGGAGCTTTTATTCGAGTATTCGAGTATTCGAGTATTCGAGTATTCGAGTATATGAAAATAACCATAGATTATGGTTTGACTTATACTGGATTTTCTTCCGTACTTGAAGGATGTTTGGATGCGAGTTATATTTCGAATATGGAAGATCACTCTTCCACAAGTGGATGTGTAGTTCTACTTGGGTGACGTGCTATATTTTGGGCATCTAAGAGACAAACTAGTATTATTGATTCAACAATGGAATCAGAGTTTGTGGCAGCTTATTGGCTAAGAAATTTAGTGTATGAAATTTTGTTGTGGCCCAAAAGTTATCACCTAAATCTATCGGATGTGATAATGAAGTTTTATTGGCTAATGTATATAGACAAGTTTACAAAGGCAGGTCTAAACACTTAGGTGTTAGACAGAGTATGATTCGTGAGCGCATCACGTATGATGTTATTACAGTAGAGTTTGTGAGAACTCAATATAATTTAGCCGATTATTTAACCAAAGGGTTGAGTAAAGATCTTGTGCACAATCGATTATTGGGATGTGATTAAAGTCCATTTGAAATCTCTCATGTTAAGATACCCAATTCCCATCTAATACGACATTAGGTGTTGAATTCAATGTGGAAAGCTTAACATCTGGAGATTGGAACACATTAGTAGTATTATCCCAAAGTATGTGTTCAGACATGCAAGTTGTGGAGGTTGAAGTTTATCTTCTTAATAGCTCTTTTGAAAAATTGCATATGCAAGTGCAAGAGTAAAAGATCTACCTATTTAAGCATGAAGTTTAGCCGCTTCAAGAAGCTAGGACTTGGCTTTGATATGCTTAAGAAGGATAAGGACACAAGGCTAGTAAAAAATAGTGTCAAGTAAGAACATATGAGAATGTAAATTTATGTGTATATTATCTTCGAGTATTCAATATGGATAGTAAAGGTTCAATCCTTAGTGATACCTTGATATTCGAATATTTGGAATGTGTAATATACTAATATGAAATTCAATCGTTACGATATTTCATTTATGCATAAATTTGTTATTTGTTGTGATTTTGTTTTAGTTAATCATGAATTGCACTAAAATGGGGGAAGATTGTTGGATATTTTAGTGTAATTGGATTATCTAGTCGACCAATGTAGTCATAATATATTATCGAGCAAGTCGGAGAGTGTGGAGTACACGCTTGTTAGAATATATTATGATTAGTGGGTCCAATGGACGGATCTTTGTTCGGGTTAGATTTATTTTGAATGATAAGGCTATTATGAAAATTCATGGAAATTTGAATTTGGAAAAATAATTCAAATTTGAATTTGAATTTGAATTTTAGTCAGTTTATCATTTGAAATTTTAACCGTTTTTGGACATAAAACTGCTTTACAGTTAGAGTATTTTGGTTGAATAAATAGGTATGGTTCTGGAACTAAAGAGGACAACAACAAAAATCCATTATCGTTGTTCAAATGCATACGCTCTGATTTTATCCGGTTGAAAATTTTGGAGAACCACCAAAATAATTTCAATCTGAAATTGTTAAAACAAGACTTCAGAGTTTATCCGGAAATCTCTAAACAATATTCCCAACAGAAATATGGGTCTCAAGTTATTTTGAATTTATTTTTTTGCACACCCGTCATCAATCTTCTAAGCACATTATGAGAGATTATTATTATGGATAATTCTTACAAACCATTGATGTATAAAAATTTATTGTTTGAATTTGTTGGTGTTACATTAGCAAATATAACATTTTGCATTGCATTTGTTATTATAGTTACAGAAAAATCGACAACTACACTTGGGCGATGTATCGACATAGAATGCTGATGGAGAAAAATTGGGGTTTGTTACCTAATATATTTTGTTTATGAATAAAATTGGCATTGCCAGGAAAAATCAATAATATATTTCCAAACGCGACACACTTATTATGTAAGTGATATATAAACAAAAATAATCTAGCCAATACGAGGATGCCACAATATTGGAAGAATTTCTTGATTCTTAAAAATTTGTTGTGTTTTCGATAACCGGATCAAGAGTATATGACCTATCTGTAAGACATATAAATTGCTCAAACATATTGGCTCGAACCTTAAAATGGAAAATTTCTTGATGTGTACACTAACAATGTCAAGTACTATCAAATATGAAAACATATCGGTAAGCTCAATAGTGTATATTAAAGTGAAAATAATTAAACTAACATTGATATAGATAAATTATATTTGAAGGGATATTTGACAATGTAATAACGATTAACTAATTTTTGGTACTGATTCGAGAGATAAAAGAGTTGTTTAAGTAATTATTTAGGGAGAGAAAGTTTGATTTTAGAAGTAAATACTTCATATTATTAAATGTCTTCCAAAAGTATTTTTATAGGTTGGATTACCTTAATGGACCTAACGGGCTCGACCAAGTCTATGAGCTACTCTTTATTTACTCCAGACGATGGTCCAAATCCCACCTTAGGCCCACTAACCAATAAAATTGTAATTATAGAATACATGATAAAGGAATTATGGCATTCATCCGATTTAACCCTTGCATATTTCCGCCTTATCACGAGGGCCCATTGGTCCTCTCAAAGAATTTTGTTTGGGTGGGGGGAAGGGGGCTAACAAACTAGTTATTCGTATACGGGTTGAGCATCTTTCTGGATATAGCTCAGCAAAGTTTTTCTTCAAACTGCTTCGAGAAATAATCTAGATTTCTCCGGTGGAATCACTCGGATATATCGGTGGTATTTTTTTACTAAATGTTAAATTGACGCATAATTGGACACGTGTCATCATTTCGTTAGACCCACGATATCGCTCTTCCATATGTGAGGTATGCCAAAATTCGGAAATGGTTCCACACCCCTAAAGATTAAAACTGTTGGCGGCTTTTCCACTTCTCAAAAATCAAAACTAATAGACTTCTACACTTCTCCATATAATTTCTCCCATAATTCTCTTATTAGAATTTTTTTAGAGAGATAAATTTTAATTACAGAGAGAGAAGTTGTGCGTTCTTGCCATCATAAAGCTAATCGCTGGTATTTTTTTCTTTTCCTTCCACCATTATCACCACTACAAATTCAATCTCCGAAGATATTCTTTAATTTGTATGTTCACTATTAGAACTACTTTAACTAATTGGTTGTGTCTATCTAAAAAAGAAGAAAAGAACAAGAGATCTAGGGTTACTTCAGAAGATTCCCGCATCAAAAAGCATAGTCATTGTTTCTCAAAGAATTGATTACGGGGGTATCTATCTATACAACAGTCACAATATCCCACCATAACCTTCTTCCACCGTTCAATCGTTTACCTCAAAAAGTCATTCATCAAGGCCATCACAATCCTAAGGAGATACTAGCAGTAGATGTTCTCTCACCTTTAAAGATATGGCTATGATACAGGCGAAAACTCACCTCCAAGCTTGGCAAGACATAAGCTAAACATAGAAATAAGTAGTGTGTCTAATCATACAAAACCTTTTGAATCCACTCTAAGAGATTTGATATATGAAGATATAAGTGAAGCATCCCCTCTGGAGGCATTTGTTCAATTCGAGGAGAATGTTAAGATTTTAAAATCAGTTAAGAAGAAAAGTCTGAAGGCCAAAAGTGGAAAATATGGAAATGTTAAAGCCAACAAAGCAGAGGCAAAAACATTTCCCCCATCGTTGGTCGAACGTGTAAGGCCTAATTTTCAGAAAGGTTAGCTTTAAATATATTTTAGCCCTTGATAAAGTTTCTTATAATTATTTTCAAGATAGTGAGCTGAATGTCATCCGTGAGAAATGGGGGTTCCCGAAGGAGGTGAAAGTTTGGTTATCGACTGAAGTCGAAACTACGATGAACTGTGGTTTGAAGGAGCTAGTTGTTTATCGAGATGAGTTGAACTAGGGTCTCCGGTTTCCTTTGGACCCATAAATTATCAATTACTTTAATTTGGTGGGACTATGCCCAAGCCAGGCTAGTAAAAATTATTGGTTTACCTTGATATCATGCATCATGTCATCTAGGTTATCAAAATTTGAATGCCAATGGAACAATTCGTTGCTATTGTTGGGTTGTCTCAAAATTATCGAATCTCTTTTTACTTCTACAACATGGGTGATGAGTACAAGGTTGTGGATAACCTGTTAGAGGCTAAAAAACTGTAGAAGATGCAGTTTCTCTTTGTCAGTGGTTCGTGGGAAAATAGGATGAAGATTACCTCAAAGGGAAATCCGAGTCGACTTACCAAATTTTGGAAGAACACAGGTAGGTATTTGAGCTTGTACTATTTCTTATGCTTTATTATTTGTAACTCATATCGAAGTTTTCTTCTAAAAAAAATACTAAAATCTCATATGCATCATCTCGAGGATGTTAAGATTACTTTTAAGAAACTGCACCAGTGAGCCAAAGAGAATTAGTCCAACACCGTCCACCAATGTTTTACTCCCAACAACTCGGTTTAAAGTCACCTTTGGAGAACCAACTCCGAATACGATATATCATGAAAGAAATTGACTACTCCTCCTCAGCCAACGAATATTCTTGCAGTTGGTAAAGTGTTTCTTCCATCAAGGACTAGAGCCCTCAGCCATCGAGTTAAAAAGGGTAAGTTTGCCAAGCAAGGCTCTAAGAAAAAAATTGTTGGTGATGGAACTGTAGAACAACCTGATGAATCTTTACCTACCACAGTTGAGGAGTCTTTTCTAGCCACACTCACTTCTAATGTTAAAGAGGGTGACACACCCGCAGTGCTTCATGCCTTGAAGATAAAAAAGACGTACAATAGAAGCAAACATAGTCGTGAGAAGAGAAAAAAAAAGGAATAATGTCCCCCCAACACCTATAGTATTCGAACCAACTTATCCATTTCTCCTAACAATCAAAGGAGAAGCGTATGATGAAGAAAATCCGATAGGGCCTATAGATGATTTTGAAGCTTTCGAAAAAACTTCCCCGAAACCACTAGTAACATCACAAGTGTGCTTTATGACAACATGCCCTCCGAGCTGATAAAGGAACAAGATACGATGGTCAATATGATGTTGGGATTCGTAAAAAATATCACTGAGTTTGAGAGGGAGGTCAAGGCACAAATAGAGCATTATTTCACTTGAAGAAAAAAATCAAAAGTTACAAAGAATCATTCAAAACGGAAAAATCCCGTGCTGATGGTTTAGAAAATGAGGCTAAATTGGTCAATGAGGAGCTTCCAAAGCTAAAGGCCGCTTACAAAGGGTTGCAGTTATCTAGTTTTGGGGAGATCCGAAACTGTTGTCGAATGAGCTAAAAGATCAAGGAGCTAACCACTATTATAGCTCAAGCTGTTAAAGACAAGAAGATGTGATGGATGAATATACTGATGGGATCTAAAAATCCTTATCTAAACGGGTCACTTCTGATGAGTCCGGAAATTTTCACCACTCACTGTAGAAACCGGACACGGGCAATTCGGACAAAAACCACCCATTGAACCATCCGAACTGGACAAAAGTATTAAAATCTAATCACCTTTTGACTAAGCTAATTGCTAATCTTCTTAATAAACTAATGGGTTTTAATTCGACCCGGTTTCATACACTTGACCCGAAAGCTCATGTGGCCCATAATTAAGGGTATAAATACCCAACCACTTTCATTAATGAGGGTAATGAACATTTAATACAACCAGACAGCTTAATCTCTCACTACAAAACACCCAAACATTAAATACCTTTGAAACACCACAAAACTCCTGACAAAATTACCCTCAGTCGAAAATAATCCACACCAAATTGGCGACCACAGTGGGAGGAGAAGGTGCCTGAATTTAGCATTCAAAACCATCAAGAAAAGTCCGTTCGGATGAATCCGGACGAGCAGGCAATACCACCAACTTTGGCAGAAGTGGTGGGAGAAAATGATGAATACACGATTGAAGAGCGAGATAGGTTGAAAGCTGAGATAGAGGCCTTGAGGGTTGCTAAAAGGGTGGAGATAGGCTTAAAAGAAAAATCAAAAGTGTCAGCCGTTCACCACAGTGACAACCCAAGGGAGCATGACACATCAGCAAAAACCCATGTAAGTACTAAGAAGACTAATGCTAGCTCAAAGAAGTCTCACCAGTCTAAACCGGTGGAGAGCTCAGATTCAGATTCAAAATCCTCTAGTAACTCCTCGAAAGAAGATGGAGTTGAGGAGTCCCTGTCATCCAGCAGCGATGAAGGCTGTTCTAAAAAGAATCAGAAGTTGGTAAAAAAGTATTCAAGAAAGAGGGACAAGCATGGAAGGTTGAAAAAGCATCTAGCACAAAGATGGAAAAATACGATGGGAGTAAAGATCCAGATAATCATCTGGAGCAATTCAAAAAATTTATGATGAATTTTGACGATGATGATAAGTTGCTTTGTCGAGCGTTCTCTCAGTCTTTTACGGGGAGTGCTCTGAAGTGGTACAATAGTCTGCCTCAGGGCTGCATCAAAAATTTTGATACTTTTTTGGGTGGTCTTTCGAAGGCAGTTCGTTGGAAGTAAGGAAGTGAAGGGCAATGGAGACACTATTATCCATTGTGCCCAAGAACCAAATGAATCCTTGAAAGAGTATATAAGTCGCTTCGTGAATATCAAGAATGGATTAACTGATTATTTCGAACAAGTAGCAATAACTTCTCTAAGGCAGGGTTTGAAACCTGGTAATTTGGCTGATTTAGTAACCAGAAAGAAGGCCATGACATGGGGCAGTTTACTGAATCAGGTTGGGAAACAAATCAATGTAGAAGAAACGAAAAAGACCAGGGTGCATAGGCAGGTGAGATCGGCCCCAACTGCACCAAATCAGAACAAGATTCAGTCCGGGTATAAGGCTAAAGAAGCCGGACAAGGTCCCAGCAGGGCCAACGCTCAATCCCACCCAACACCAGCTCAGAGTCAACAATCCAGAAATAAGCGAGGGCCTTGGGTTCAACCGGAGTGGTTTGCCGAGTTAAAAGGGAATGTGGCAACCATCTATGACAAAACAAAAGATGAGGTACACTTCAGGAAGCCAGCTGCGCTTCAATCTCCCAAGGAAAGTCGTAATAATTGTTTCTGCCAATACCATAAAGATATTGGTCTTAACACAGAAGATTGCATCCCTTTGAAGCAAGAGGTGCAAAATTTGATTGAAAGAGGAAAGTTGGGTGCTTATGTTAAAAGAAGAAGTGGAAATAGGTCTGATAATGCTAATCGGACTGGCCCAAACAATGCAAGGACATCGGCTCCGTATGGGGCTATGGTGATAATTGAAAGATTTGATGTGGAGTCAGAGTATTTGAATCTTGATCCAATCCAAAATAAGGTGGGCGTTATCACGGAGCACAGCAAGACGGTGTACAGACTCATCAACTTTTTTGAGTCACTTACAATATTTGGGGGAGACACCATGACTGCACCGACTGCTTCTTTGAGGAAGAGGCATGTTCATACCCTGGCTACTGAACTGGAAGGAAGCATGACTTCCTATCAATCGCAAATTCCTTTTCCCTTCATTGTTTTCGATGAAGTTGATTTGGGACATAGTTGGTCCCCATGAAGATGGTGTGGTGATAGGAGCATCCATTGGGGGCAATGACATTAGACGAATTTTGGTGGACACCGGTAGTTCAGCCAATATCCTCTTTTTGACTTCCTATAAACAAATGAAGAATCCATCAGTGATTCACCGTTCGAACATGTCAATTGTGGGTTTCATTGGAAGCTTAGCAGACGTGATCAGGGAGTTTGAGGAGGAGGTTTTATTGGGCAAGGGAAATTTTAAGAAGATGGTCAAAGTACTTTTTATTATGGTGGATTGTCCCACATGTTACAATGCTATTTTGGGAAGATCTTGGCTTTCCAAGATGCATGCTGTGGCTTCGACAGTCCACCAATGTTTAAAATACGATTTGCAAGGACAAGTGGGAGTAGTCCGAAGTAGTCAAAAGATAGCAAGGGAGTGTTATGCAACAACACTGGCCCCTCGAACTTTGGGGGCAGTTCGGATCAGTGAGGATTAGCAGTTGGAGGGGCCCTCTGGGAGAGAGGGTGAAATTGATGAGCCTAGAGAGACCCCTGGAGTTTTAATACTAATTGAAGATGTTGAAACTCACTCTCTGGCTGAAGGAAGAAATGTCAAGATCGGATCTAAGATGACATCAAAACTGAAGAAGAAAATGTTGTCTTTTTTAACAGACCATCAACATGTTTTTGCTTGGTGCAATGCTGATGTGACCGGAGTGTCTGGAAGTATTATATCACACCAGCTATCCATCCTAATAGATATAACACCTGTTGTACAAAAGATGAGAGATTTTTCTAAGGGGAAAGCTGATGTCATAGTTCAAGAGGTCGACCGACTTACTAAGATGGGGCACATAAAGGAATCCCAGTACCCTTTATGGACAACCAATCCGGTGTTAGTAAAAAAGAAAAATGAGAAGTGGCGAATGTGCATTGACTTTACAGACCTTAGTAGGGCTTGCCCAAAAGACCTATATCCGGTCCCTCGGATTGATTAGTTGGTGGACTCCACGTCTGGGAACAAGTTGTTGTCCTTTATGGATCCCTTCATCGGGTATAATCAGATTCAAGTGGATCCAAAGGATCAAGAACACACTACTTTTGTTACTGATAGGGGCCTTCATTGTTATAATGTGATACCTTTTGGGTTAAAAAATGTTGGGGCTACTTATCAGAGGTTGGTGAACAAAGCCTTCGCTAATCAGATTGGAAGAAACATGGAAGTCTACATTGATGATATGATGGTAAATAGTGTGGAAAAAGAACTACGAGAGATCTGCAAGAAAGTTTTTCCAACTTGGTGAAAGTAAATTTAAAGTTGAATCCAAGAGAAGTGTGTTTTCAGAGTGCGGTCCGGGAAGTTCTTGGGGTATGTGATAAGTGAGAAAGGGATAAAGCCTGATCCAAACCAGCTTAGTACTTTATTGCAGATGGAGCCTCCTCGGAATATTAAAGAAGTACAAAAATTGACAGGGAGGTTAGCTGATCTAAACCGTTTTATCTCAAGGTCTTCGGATAGGTGTGCTCCATTTTTTCAAACTTTAAAAGGTGCAAAAGAATTTAACTGGTCTCCACAATGCGACCAGGCTTTTGATGAAATTAAAAAACACTTATCATCCCCTAAAACCTTGTTTAAAATTGTTGATGGAGAGACACTGTACCTATATTTAGTAGTATCTGATTGTGCCATAAGTGCGGTGCTAGTTAGAGAAGTGGACAATTATCCTCGTCTGGTGTAGTACATCAGCAAAAGCCTGATGGATGCTGGAAAGAGATATTTAAAGCTTGAAAAGTTAGCACTGGCATTAGTAATTGCTGCTAGAAAGATGAGGCCTTACTTTCAGTCTCATTTTATTGTTGTCCGAACATCTTTTCTCTTGAAAAATGTTCTTCAAAAGGCGGACATATCAAGTAGAATGACCAAATGGTCAGTGGAGTTGGGAGACTATGATATTGATTGTTCCCCTCGAACTGCAGTCAAGGCTCAGTCTGTTGCTGACTTCCTAGTTGAATTCCATTCGGACAGATATACTAAGCAAGTATCAGGTGAAAAGACTAAGAAAGTATGGGTTGTCCGCACTGATGGTGGATCAAGTACCATGGGATGTGGTGCTGGGATATGCTTAACCTCTCCGTATGGTGACAAAATGTACCAGGCTATATGTTTTTCTTTCAGGGCTTCCAATAATGAGTCCGAATATGAAGCTGTCATAGCCAGTTTAAAGTTGGCCCTAATATGTGGAGCCAAAAGGGTTAGGTTAATGAGCGATTCTTAGCTTCTTATCCATCATGCACAAGGTCAATCTGAGGCCAAAAAAGAGAAACTGATTAAATATTTGTTCATTCTTAAAGAAGTGGCACTTAACTTCAAAGACATCACCTATGAACACATACCCCGAACAGAAAATACGCTAGCAGACTCCTTGGAAACCATAGCATATTCTGAGTCCTACCCATGGATTCACGTACAGGAGTGCCTATCCATTCAACTTAATCAGAGCAAGGAAGGGGAGGAAAGTTTAAACATACAGGTAAGTCAACCTCAAGACTGGAGGTATCCTCTTTTTCAATATATCTCATATGGTATCTTGCCTCCGGAGAAAGCAGTGGCAAGGAAGGTGAAGTATAAGGCCTGTGGATTTGTAATCCTAAGACTCTCCATTTACAAGAAGTCTTTTAGTAAACCTATCTTGCGATGTTTGGGGATTGAAGAGTCCCAAATAGTGATGTCCAAACTACATGATGGTGAGGGATCAGCACACTGTGGTTATAGAGCTTTAACTAGAAGAGTCTTGTTGGTCGGATACTACTGGCCCTCTATAATGGAAGATGCCAAGGAATTGGTGAAAAAGTTTGATCCATGCCAAAGATACGGTAATGAAATTCATATCTCAGCTGTCCCATTAGAGTCAATTTCTAAGCTAATACCTTTTGCTCGTTGGGGGCTAGATCTGGTGGGACCTCTACCTATGGCGTCCGGGGGATGGAGAACTATTATAGTTTCCATCGATTATTTCTCAAAGTAGATAGAAGCAGCCCCATTGGCAGGAACTACTTCAAAAGCTGTTATAAAATTTATCTTATCTAATATATGCTGTAGATTTTGGGTTCCATAAAAGATAACCACAGACAATGGGGCACAATTCGATAATAAGGATATTGAGAGCTTCTGTGCCTCTAGAGGCATTCAGCATTGCTTCTCTTCTCCTTTCCACCCACAAGCCAATGGTCAGGTTGAAGTGGCAAACATGACCATCATGTCCGGTCTTAAAAAGGATTTAGAAGGGACTGCTGGAAAGTGGCCAAGTTATCTACAAGAAGTACTATGGGCCTACCGGACTACTCTTGGGGCTGCTACACAGGAATCCCCATTTGCCTTGGTATATGGTATGGATGCAATAACTCCTATAGAAGCAACTCTTCCTTCATTCAAAGTCCATAATTTTTCCGAACAGGCTAATGAAGTGGCAGTCAGAAGTCAACTTGACCTGATAGAATAAAAAAGGATTAAGGCTCATCTCAGAGCCACACACTATCAGGGTTTGATGAGAAGCAGGTTTGCTTCCAAAGTCAGAAGGAGGAATTTTCAACTAGGGGATAAAGTGTTGAGAAAAGTCTTCCTATATACTAAGGAGAAGCAGTTCAGCAAGCTAGCTCCAACTTGGGAAGGATCCTATGTGATCAGTGAAAAGCTTAAGCCTGGGACATACACGCTTCAAGATAAAGATGGAAGGATCTTGAATCACCCCTGGAACATTGAACACCTCCGGTTGTATCTATAATGAAAATTATGTAAATATACTTGCTTAAAGTCCATGTAAATATTAGGGGGCATACTCTTTCCTACCCTGGTGACGCGGTGAGGTTTTAATGAGGTGTCCGAGCTTTTTAATGAAATTCAATGCCTTCTTGAAAAATTCGGAGTGTTTCGATTGATAGCTTCTTTGAAGCTTTTTAAAGTATCACTGACAGAACATATTGATTTGGTAGAATGATGACCATTTAAACATTTGTCATCAGAGAATTTAAACACTCTCACTTCAAAATACTTATAAAATAACTAAGGGCTATTTAAACATTAGCCATCGAAATTGGGTAACTATAAGACAATGCAAGAATTGTGTAAGATAAAATTGCCCGGTTAGCACCGGGGAGTGATATTAAAATATGTAAAGTGCCTTGGCCATCCAAGGACTTTGAAGTTTTAAAAGAAAAGGTTTATCCGGACAAGATCCGGATACGGTTACAAAAATGCCTTGGCCATCCAAGGAATTTAGTCTAACACAAAAATTAAAGGAAAATAAAAAGATAGTTAAAACTTCAAGGCTGAGCTTCCTTAGATGGTCCAGCCTCATCTGGCTTCTCCTTGGGGTCTTTAGGTTCCTCGTTAGGGCTCTCTCCGGTCCCTTAATCTTCATCAGTAGTATCATCCCAACCACTGGAATAACATTGCTTATCACCATCAGCCATAGTATGGTGGGGAAGGTCTTCGTATTCCACAAATCGCCATAAATCTCCTAGTATCCTCTTCGGAAATTTTTGATGAAAGAGCAAGACCATGTCTGATTTGACTTCAACATACCTTTCCTATTGGGAAACTATCACCTTGTTGGTGTATGCATCGATTCTGCCTTGGATAGTCGTTTCCTGTTCCTTTATCAAATCATCTTTCTCCTGGTTAACTCTACACAACATCTTCGAGCGAAATTTTGTCATTGGTTAGGGTCTCGATGACATTGTCTCTGGCCTTCACCTCATCTTTTGTAGTGGAGAGATCCTTCTCCAAGCCAGAACACTTAGATTGGATTTCCTTGTTAACCCCCTCCGAAGTGGCCAGCTTGGTGGCCAAATCCTCTTTCCCCTTCTTCAGCTCCTCGATCTCTCTTCTTAATGCCTCAGCATTCTGGTTGGCGTTAAGGAGGTCGTTAGACAAGCTCTCTTTATCTGAGTTGAGTGTGTTGATGAGGGTGGATTGATTTCGCACTTGTCTCTCCAAGTTGAGCACCGGTTGAATATTGCTCAATAAGGAATGGGTCACCATGTCCTTCTCTCCTAAAACAAAAAAAGACTTACCATTGAAAGTAACAATGTTCGAAGAGCTTGGAGGGAGGTAAGGGCCAGCAAATTTTGTCCTTCTCGAGGTCTTCAAAGTAAATTCCAATCCCTTGAAGGCCACTGATGTCTACTCCACCAATGTTAATATCCCCTCCGGCACCCTCTCCGGTATGAAAGTCACTTGGGATTTTCTCTACCTGTGTTGGGTCTGTTGGGTCGATCGGAGGAAGAGACTCCAGAGGCCAGAGAGCTACTTCATCTCCCTTGGATATTTTCTTCTTCTTGGCTTCCCTATTTCCACCATCTGCTCCCCGTTTTCGGTCTTTTTTAGGAGCCTTTGAGGGTTTTGGAATTCCAACTTCCTCTTTGGCACTCTCATTTTCCACCACTTGAAGCAGAGCAACATCAATTCCTCCTTGGTCCTGCACCTCATGGTTTGCTGGGAAAATCTCCTCAACACCACCTTGGTTGACCTCAGCTACATCTGGCATTTTCTTACCTTTCTTGCCCTTCATTTTACTTGGGGCTTTAGCTCTGCCCGACAAGGCCATCTTCCCATCCTTATCATCTGTCCTCTGTAGAATGACACCCAAAGGAGGCGGTGTGGTCAATTCCTCCCAAGACAAGTCTCTCCGGCCGGTTGTGTTCCAGAGGTGGGATCTTACCAGGTTGCCGACAGTAAAATAATTGTGGAAGCGATTTCCCCATTTGCTAACAGCCCAAGCATTCAGCTTGGCACAAGTAGTTTGCCCCTCCTCCAAGTAGTCGGAGAACTCCTTCGACAGCACTACCCAAAGAAAAAGAAGAACATTTGAGTAAACAAACTTTTTATAACGAAACAAACTTCGGCATCGCTTTCCCTTTGTGGTCTGGTGTCCGGCTGGGGTTCAGATCCAGAGGGTTTATTTCTAAGGCTTGTTCTAGTAGCCTCCGGACCAGACGATTTGTCCTTAGGAATTTTGATGGGTGCCTCTGACCCTGTAGCTTTTTCCTTGGCCCCGGACTTAGAGGGCCCTGTTTTCGGAGACTTAGACTGTGGAGCAACAGCCTGGCCTTTTACGAAACGGCCTCTTCGTCGAAGTGTTAGATTTTCTGGGGAATTTTCAGCATCTGATCCCATGGCTATGAACGGAGAGGGTCTCTTTCTGTTTGTAACAACTTTTTCCCGTTCGACAGTGGGTTGTGACTCCTGAACCGATGAGCCTGAGACGATGGGTGAAAGACTTGGTTGAAACAACCTTCTGGGTTTAGGGCTTCTAGCAAAAGATGAACCTCGATCAGGCTCTGAGTTTGGTGTTTCAGACTTGTCGATTGGAGAGACTGGAAGACCTGCAATAATGCACCTTTCTCGCTCAAATCTTTGTGCTTTTTCTAACTCCGAGAGATTAAGCCACCCACCTTTTACAAGTGCGTTTCTTGCTGTAAACATAAACTTACACCAAGAGGATTTTGAGAAGAGAGATGAAAGTTTGAAGTAAAGGAATGAAAGAGTAATGAAGATGGTAAAACAGTGAAAAATGAGGTAATTTATACTAAGGAGACAAAAAGATGCCAAAAAAACCTATGAGAATACGAAAAGACGAAAGTAATGATTGAAGACGGCGCTGACGTCACAAGCATTAAATGAAGAGATTACTTTTTGGGATTAGTGGGAGCGCCGTTCTAGGAGAAAAACGGCTGGTGAGGCAAATCAGAAGATGACACGTGTCCTACGATCCATGGAAAAACCTTTGAACTTCTGAAGAGTTTTTCAGTCCGGATAAGTCTTTTACTAAATACTAAATCCGTCCGCAAAATGTCACAAGTGCCCAAAGGCGATTTTTTAGGTCTTGCCAAAGGTCTTCGAACAAAACCTAAAAAAGGGGCTACTGATGAGTCCATAAATTTTCACCACTCATTGTAGAAACCGGACAAGGGCAATTCGGACAAAAACCACCCACTGAACCATCCGAACAGGAAAAAATTATTGAAAGCTAATCACCTTTTGACTAAGCTAATTGCTAATCTTCTTAATAAACTAATGGGTTTTTGAATTCGACCCGGTTTCATAAACTTGACCCGAAAGCCCATGTGGCCCATAATTAAGGGTATAAATACCCAACAACTTTCATTAATGAGGGTAATGAACATTTAATAGAACCATGCACCTTAAATCTCTCACTACAAATCACCCAAACATTAAATACCTTTGAAACACCACAAAACTCCTGACAAAATTACCCTCAATAAAAAATAATCCACACCAACTTCAATTAATCTTGACTTGGTCTTTGATTTTCACAAAGCATCCACCAATCTGAACCTCAGATCTTTATGAGAGATTTTTGTAGAGGAATTGTGGCCCAATGATATGGCCATATCTGATCAGTTAGGTATGTCTCTGGATGCATCTAGTGACAGTTCATAAGAGAGAAATGAGATCAAATCCGAAGATGGAGTTTAGAGGAAGAGAACGTCGATGGGGATGAGCCCGAAGGCAAGTGAATTCATATGCTGTAGTTGTGTGTAAGTACTTGGTACATGCAATGCATTTTTTATATTTTTTGGATTTTATTAAGTCCTTGGTTGATCCAAGGTATTTTGTACTCATTACCTTATTAATAAAATGGTGTTACTTTTTGTTCTATAAACTTTTTATTGTTTTATTGTATTCGACGATGTATAATTTGACTAATTCAATTACCCGAAGGTAATCCATTGGGATATGTGAAAATCAATTGCTCTAACCATTTAAAGATAATTCATTCAAAGGCACATAAATCAGTTACTCTGACTATTCAAAAGGAATTCATTCAAAGATACATGAATCAATTACTCCAACCATTCGAAGATAATACATTCGAAGACACATGAATAATTTTTATAACCATTCGAAGGCACATAAATCTATTAATCTAACCATTAAAAAATAATCCATTCGAAGGTATATATGACTATAAAGATATACTAAGCATAAAAGTAAGATAATAATTGTTTAAGGAAAATGCAATAGATCCGGACACCTCATTAAAACCTCCACAAGCCACTAGGTAGGAAAAATATGTCTCCAAATATTTACATAAAATGTAAAACAAAATAAACATTGTATATGGTCATTAATGATAAAGTCTTAAGTTATCGAAGTACCATGGGTGCCTCAGAAATTTCCTTTTTGGTTTGTAAGACGATAAGTTCTTGGCTTGACTATTTCATTTATTGTGTACGACATTTCCCAATTCGGTGTTAGTTTTCTTAAAATTTTATCTTTGGTATATAATTTTTTTATTACTTTATCTGATACTTCATATTCTCTTCATTGTTTTTAGACGCATATTTGCTTTTCATCAAGGTTTGATAATGGACAACCCTTAAGTGAGCTATGATTCTCATTTCCCCAATCAAATCTAATTCAACTCTTATGACTTAAACATTATCTTCTTCGGAATAGCTTTCAATTTGGAAAATGGGAGGGTAAATTCAATTGGTGTTACTACACCTATCCTATAAACCAAAACAAAAGGAGATTATTGTGTTGAAGTTCGGGGGGGGTAGTACGATAAGGCCCATAACACTTGTAAATAATTTTGCCACTTACCTCATGCCCCATCCAAATTCTTCTTCAAACCCATTAGAATGGTTTTATTCACAATCACTACTTTCCTATTGACTTGTGGATGAAAAGGTGAAGAGAAATAATGTCAAATTCCACAAGAATTACATAAAATTTCCATTCCTATATTGTCAAAGTGAAGGCCATTATCTGTTCTAATGCTCCTAGGGATTCCAAATCTATATCATATTTGGAGATGATAAATTTTATCACTGCTTTGGGTGTAGTCCCGGAGAGAGGTGAGGCTTTCACCCACTTGGAAAAATAATCAATTGCTATAATAATAGTTCAGAAACCTTTGGACTCCATTGGTAGGGGTCCTACTAAATCAAGCCCCCATCTATCAAAAGGTACCGCGTCGGAAATTGATTCCAGGGGGACTTCTAGTACATGTATGTCATTTGCAAATCTTTGGCATGAATTAGATCGTTTAACTAATTCCTTAGCATAATCTATGATGGAAGACAAATAATATACCACCAATATAATCCTTATGGTTAAAGATTTATAGCCACAATGGCAGAACCTTCCCCATATTGTAATTTAAATAAGATCACTTGGGACTCATCATACCTAAGGAATAAAAAAAAGGTCGGCTAAAGGATTTTTTTATAGAGGAGATCCCTCAAGACTAAAAATATATGTTATTTAAATCTTAGCTTTGTAGCCAACACTGTATCAACTGGCAGACTTCCCTTAGTAATAAACTTTTTAATCTCACGCCTCCAATCTCTGTTCGTTATTGTTAAGACTTGAAAACTTTCTCCAGTGTTTGTCCCAACTTCAAAGTTTGCTAATATCAGAGAACATTATTGTATTAAAATCTATGGTTATGCTTAAGAATAACCAATAGTGGCTAAGGATTCAACCATCAAATTTTTAACTCATGACACATACTCATATTCCAAATGTTTGAAGAAGGCTGATGTCTCATTCAATACATGTAAATACTTCACCAACTGCTCTATTCTAGCTTCGGATTATCCTGAGCATGATGTATGAGTAATTGTGAATTACTTATCAATCGTACTTTTTTGGCACCACAAATCTAGGTAAGCCTTAGCGCGGCTATTGTTGTCTCATACGCAACTTCATTATTTGACGCCTTAAAACCAAAATGTATGGTTTGGTTCATTGAATCTCCAAAAGGAGATAATAAATAAATTCGTGCCTCACATCTTGACATAGACTTTTTATAGGCTTTTTTATAATGAGTTCAACGTCTGGGGTGTTTCGAATGGAACTCAACCAAAACATATGCTATAACTTGTGCTTTGATTGAATTTCGAGGAGCAAAATCAATATTTTAATCTCCCAATTTAACAGACCACTTGGTCATCCAACATGGCACTTCTGGCTTTTGTAGAATATTTTTAAGTGGGAAAGAAGTTTGAATAATAATAAAGTGCATTTGAAAACAGGGACTCATTTTTATGGTTTCTATCACAAGGTCCAAACATAGTTTTTCTGACTTCAAATCTTAGCTTGCAACATACTTTTAATATAGTAAACATGGAGAGGGTATCAATTTCTCGAACCAAAACTACATTAATTGCGTAATCAGATACTGCTAAGTTAATGTAGAGCCTCTCACATATTAGTGGCTTGGTTAACATTTCTCGTGAAGAGATGTGTTCTTTGATTTTAAGACAAGCCTCATAACAATACAGAGACCAATTAAACTCCTTAACATTTCTTAAAACTTGGAAAAAGGTGCACACTTATCCGATGACATTGATAAAAATCAGTTTACTGCGGCTAATATTTGGGTCGGTACGTGAACCTCTTTGGTAGATCTGGGAGGGTCCATAGTAAGTAATGCACTCAGTTGCACTCGGTTGGCATTAATCTCTTTCTTACAATCACATACCTTAAAACTTTCTAGAACGTACTTCGAACATGTGCTTCTTCATATTTAACTTTTGGTGTGGATAAAAATAGCCTGAGGGTAGGCTAGTAATTTTAGGTGGAGTATCAAGGTGATACAGGGGTGTTTAACGGTGGTGTATGGGTGTTTCAAGGTGGAGAGATAATTAAGCAGCTTGGTAGCAGTTAATTTTCATTACCAGAAGTTAATGCTGGTGGTTGAGCATTTATAGTGTGATGTTTGGGCCCTTATGGGCTTTCGGGTCAAGTTTAATGGACCCGGGTCATGTTTAAAGACCTATGAGTTCTAAGCAGGAGGACATGTAGCTTAGTCAGGAAGTGTTTAGGTTTTTTAGTACTTTTGTCATAGTTCGAACAGCCTTAGGCTCACATTGTCTCGAAGTGATCTGTCCGGTCCAAATGATCTGTCCGGTCCATATGATATGTCCGGTACTCGGAGAGAATTTACACTGACCTGCCCTTCCGGGGAGATGTCCTGGATTCGGACTCATCAGGAGCCCCTTTTTTAGGTGTTTGAGCAAGTGTTTTTGTCAAAGATCTAAAAAACTGTCCGATTACAGGAAGTGGATCTTAATTCGGAGAGAGTTATGAATATACCCGGACAGGTCAAACGTTACGAATTTCAAACGGTTTTTGCCAGATTGGTCACTCCCTGATTGGTCACTCCAGCCGTTTTTTCACCTTGAATTTCGCACCACCTTCTTTAACAAGTTACCTCTTTAATTGCCAATAATGACATCAGCGCCTCCTTTTAATCATTACCTGACTTTTCGGATTCTCCTAGGAATCAACTCCTTTTTTTTTACATTTACTATAAATTCTCATTCACTTTTCACTGTCCCATTATCTCTTTCAAATTTCACTATGCAATTTCACCCAGAGCTTTATCTCTCTAGAACTCAAAACTTCCTTGGCTGTTTATGTTTACAGCAAGAACAACACTGATCAAAGGCGGCTGGCTTAACCTCTCGGAGTTGGAGAAAGCACAAAGGGTCGAGAAGGAAAAAAGACTTGCAGCAGGGCTACCATTGTCGCCTGTTGAGAAACCAGCCTCTTCTGTCGCAGAATCTGATAGAGGCTCATCTTCTTCCAAAGGTACTAAGCCTAAAAAGCTCTTTCAATCCACCCTTTCTCCCATAGGTTCTGGCTCCTCAGTTCAGGAGTCAATCCCCGCTGTTGAACCAGGAGTTACTGCTACCAGTGTTAGGAAAAAATCGTCTTTTATTGCCATGGGGTCTGACTCTGACCACTCCCCGGATAAGCTAGTAATCAAAAGGCCAAGCTGGTTAGTCAAAGGGCTATCCTCTAAAAACACTCCCTCGAAATCGGGGGCAAAAAACAGTGAATCTGAGTCTGGGGCAACTATTAGAGCTCCCCGGGAGAGACCGTCAGGACTAGAGGCCAGCAGCCCACTACCCCCAAAGAATCTTCTGCTTCAGAAACTCAAATTGAGGTGAGAAGTCGAAAAAATACGGGCAGCCAACAGTCCGGAGGGTCAGCTATGCCAAGCTTCAATCCTCCCCGGACTACTTCTACAGAAGCTCCCCCAACAATTATGGAGGAGAGGATGGAGGACTCTACTGAGGAGGTCCGTTTTGAGTCCGAGTCCTCCGGACAGGCTGATACTGCAATTGTTGTTGCCAAGAAGGGCAAAGAGAACTTATATCTTAGGCGTCCGGACCTGCCGGAGAGCCTTGAAGGGAGAGTGGGGCCATGCTTTCATAAAGTTGAGTTCAAGTATCTTTTGGCCTTGCTGAAGACCAAGTATGCGTTCATCCATACTTCAGATCTGGGTAGATTGCGCACAAAGTGGGGGATCCCTGAGAATGTAAAGATAAGGATTCCAATCGATCCGGAGACCCCGATGGATTGTAAAAAGAATGAAATAGTCTTCTTTACGGAGCTATTCAACTGGGGACTCAGGTTCCCACTGGACCCGGAGATAGTGCGCTACTTTCACTTGGTCAAACTCTGCCCATCACAGTTAAGCCCCAATGGTTGGTTCACCTTGATGTCATGCATAATGGCATCTAGGCTTTCAGGGATTCCTCTTCCTATGGAAGAGTTCGCTGCAGTGGCCAACCTGTGCAAGCATCATCAGTTCCCCTTCTACCATTTCAACATGGGGAATGATCTCAAAGATGTTGATGATCTCCTGGAGTCGGAGAGCAAATGGAGGAGCCAATTCTTGTTTGTTAGTGGCTCGTGGGAAAACGGCAAGAAAATTAAGTCCGGAGAGAATCCAAGCCTCCTCAGGAGTAGATGGAGGAGTGACCGTAAGTTTTTATTTTAAGTTTCTGTTCGAATCTCTCTTTTCTTCTTTGTACTAACCAATTTCTCTTTTGTTTTAATAGAGCTTCCAAAGGAGTTCGGGGACTACCTGAAGGCCGGACAGACTACCTGTGGCAAAATCAACGCATGGGCTGCAGAGAACTGGAGAACCGTTTCCACAAGGCCTTTACCAATGGAAACCTAGCAAGGTCCCATCTGTGGAACACAACAGGTCGGAGAGACCTATCCTGGGAAGAGCTTGCCACCCAGCCTGATGAAGACATCGTACTGAGAAGGTCCCACGAGCTGGATGGGACACTCTACCTGCCTGCCCGGGCCAAAGCCCCGAGCAAAATGAAAGGCAAGAAGAAGAAAGGCAGGAAGGCGGAAGGTGACACTGAGAAGGAGGCCCCAACAGACCCAGAGGGACTGACCCAGGTTCAAATTGATGCAACCCTTTTACAAGTGGTGGAACAAGAGAGCGAAAAGCAGGAAGTGAATCTCCCAAAACCCTCAAGAGCTTCAAAGAGGACTCGCAAGCAAGCAAGTGAAGGTGCTGACAGGGAAGCCAAGAAGAAAAAGACTTCCCAAGGAGATGAGATTGCTCTCCGGGACCCGGAGCCCTCTTTCCCTACTGACCCAACATTGGCCGAAGAGATCCCAAGGGACTTTCAAGAAGAGATTCCAAAGGAATTCCATACATATGAAGTTGAGGGGGGAGAGCTTAACTTGGATGAAATGGACATCACCGGTCTGGGTGGACTTGGTGAATATTTTCTTGGCCTGCCCAGAGACGAGTTCGCAGGGCCCTACGTCCCTCCGAGCAGCTCCAACACGATCAATTTTAACGGTAAGACTTTCATGGTTTCTAGCGAGAAGGACATCATAGCCCATTCTCTACTTAGCAATGTACAGCCAGTGCTTACTTTGGAAAGGCAAGTCCGAAGTCAGGCAGACACCATCAAAGACCTCAAGTCTGAGAAGGAGAAGCTGTCCGATGACCTCCAGACTGCTGCTACTAAGATTGATTTGCTTAAGGAGGCAAATGATCAGCTAAAGAAGAATCAAGATGAAAACAACACAAAAGTTGCTTCTTTGGAAGAGACCATAAAAGACCTCCGGGCTAAGCTGTCCGGACTGGAGAAGGACCTGACAATCTCAAGGGGAGAAACTGCAGCCAAGGAGAAGCTCATCACCAACCTGACCACTGACAAAATTGCTTTAGAGAATGCAGTGACTCAGGCTTCCAAGATCAACGCCTATGCCAAGGAGATGATACAAAGCGAGGAGCTAATGATTCAAAGGGTGAAGTTTGATATGGTTCTCCTATTTCACGAAAAATTCCCGAAGAGGAGACTGGGCAGCTTATGGCGCTATGTGGATGATGACGACCTTCCCTATTATACTATGGTTGACGAGGGATATTCCAGTGAGTCCTCGTCTGATAATGAAGAGGAAACCGGAGAGAGCCCAGGTGAAGAAGAAATTGATCCCAAGGGCAAGAAGATAGTCGAAGAGAAGAGTGACATCAAGGGCAAGAAAGCACATGAGGGCGAGCCATCTTCAAAGGCTCAACCTTAACTTATACTTTATTCAGTTTATCTTTTATTCGAACTAAAGTCCTTGGAAGGCCAAGGCACTCTTTTTGTGATGGTGTCCGTATTATTCGGACAGATTTTTTGTACTATGCCCAAACTTGTTCAAAAAGTCCTTGGAAGGCCAAGGCAATTTTAAGTTGTTGAATGAATGTTTTTATTTTGCTCAACCATCCTCTTCTTTCATTATTTGTTTAAATAGCTGGAGTTTAAGTAGTTTTATTGTATTGTGAGAGTATTAAAGCTCTCCGGGTAGAATTTAAATAGCCCTTAGATCTTTTAGTCCGGGTAGTATGACAAGAGATAAAACTTTGAAAACACTTAGAGAATTTCGAAGAAGGCACCAAATTTTATTGAAAGCTCTCCGTGCCACCGGAGAGGGGAAGGTATGCCCCCAAATATTTACATGGATGTTTAAACAAGTAAATATTTACACAAGTGTTATTCCAAGTACATTCGAAGGTGTTCAATATTCCAAGGGTGAGTTAAAACCCTGCCATCTTTGTCTTCCAACCAATAAGTCCCAGGCTTGATTCTTTCAACCACAGTATACGGACCCTCCCAGGTTGGGGCCAGCTTTCCGAAGAGCTTTTCCTTAGTATGTAAGAAAACTTTCCTTAATACTTTGTCTCCTGGTTGAAAATCTCTCCTTTTTAACTTTAGAAGCAAACCTGCTTCTCATCAAGCCCTGATAGTGTGCAATTCTAAGACGAGCTTTAACCCGTCTTTCTTCGATCAAATCGAGTTGATTTCTGATTGCCATCTCATTAGCATGTCCGGAGAAGTTATGAACACGAAAGGAGGGGAATGTCTTCTCTATGGGGGCTACTGCATCCATTCCATAGACCAAGGCAAAGGGGGATTCTTGTGTTGCAGCCCCAGGTGTTGTCCGGTAGGCCCACAAGACTTCTTGTAGATAACTAGGCCACTTCCCAGCAGCCTCTTTCAAATTTTTCTTTAAACCGGACAGTAATGTTCTGTTAGCCACTTCAACTTGCCCATTGGCTTGTGGGTGGAAAGGTGAAGAAAAACAGTGCTGAATACCCCTTGAGGCACAAAAGCTTTCCATTTCTCTGTTGTCAAACTGTGGCCCATTGTCTGTTGTTATCTTCTGTGGGACACCGAATCTGCAACATATGTTGGACAGAATGAATTTTATGACAGCTTTCGAGGTTGTCCCTGCCAGGGGAGCTGCTTCCACCCACTTTGAAAAGTAGTCGATGGCCACAATTATGGTTTTACGCCCTCCGGAAGCCACATGGAGAGGTCCAACCAAATCCAATCCCCATCGAGCAAAAGGGATGGGCTCAGAAATTGATTCCAAAGGAATGACTGGTACATGAATTTCATTGCTGTACCTCTGGCATGGGTCACACCTTCTCACCAGCTCCTTAGCATATTTCATGATTGATGGCCAATAATATCCGGAGAGTAACACTCTTTTTGTCAAAGCTCTAAATCCACAATGGGCTGATCCCTCACCATCATGCAATTCAGAGAGAACCATTTGTGACTCATGATCCCCTAAAAAACGTAGGAGAGGTTTGCTATAGGACTTTTTATACAAGACTTCTCTCAACATAATGAAACCACGAGCCCGGTGTTTTATCTAAGGGCACAATACCATCGGACAGATATTGCATAAGGGGAGACCTCCAGTCTTGAGGCCTACTCACTTGTATTTCAAAGACTTCCTCTTTTCCACCTTCACCAAATTCAATAGAATGGCTTTCAAGCACATGGATCCATGGGTAGGACTCCGTATATGCTATTGTTGCCAATGAATCTGCTAGTTCATTTTCTGCCCTGGGGATGTGCTCATAGACAACAGCCTTAAACTTTAACGCTTCATTTTTGAGGAGGAGTAAATACTTGACCAATTGCTCCTTTCTATCCTCTGATAGGCCCAAAGCATGGTGGACAAGCAACTGGGAGTCACTTAGTAACTTGACCCTTTTAGCTCCACAGATATAGGCCAACTTTAACCCAGCTATGGCTGCTTCGTACTCGGACTCATTATTAGATGCCTTGAAAGTAAAACAAATAGCTTGGTACATGTTGTCCCCGTAGGGGGAAGTGAGACATATCCCTGCCCCAGATCCCATGGTACTAGCTCCTCCGTCTGTTCGGACAATCCACACTTTCTTATCTTTTGAATCAGTAGGTTGCTCTGAATCCCTATCAGAATGGAATTCAACCAAAAAATCAGCCACAGCTTGGGCTTTTACTGCTGTCCGGGGAGCAAAGTCTATGTCGAAGTCCCCCAACTCTACTGACCACTTTGTCATTCTGCTTGAAATGTCTGCTTTTTGAAGGACATTCTTTAAAGGGAAAGATGTCCGGACGACGATAGGATGAGCCTGGAAATAGGGCCTCATTTTTCTTGCAGCTATCACCAAAGCTAATGCCAGTTTTTCAAGTTTCAAGTAACGTCTTTCAGCATCAATCAGGCTTTTGCTGACGTAGTACACTGGGTGAGGATGCCCATCGACCTCTCTTACTAACACTGCACTGATGGCACAACTTGAAACAGCCATATACACAAAGAGAGTTTCACCATCAACTGGTTTGAACAAAGTTTTAGGAGAGGAAAGATGTTTCTTGATTTCATTGAAGGCTTCATCACACTGTGGTGTCCATTCAAACCCCTTTGCACCCTTCAAGGTTTGAAAGAATGGAGCACACCTGTCCGAAGATCTGGAGATGAATCTGTTCAAGGCAGCCAATCTCCCTGTTAATCGATGCACTTCTTTAATGTTTCGAGGAGGCTCCATTTGGAATAAGGCATTGAGTTGGTCCGGGTCGGGCTGTATTCCATGCTCACTTATGATATAGCCTAAGAATTTCTCGGACTGTACTCCGAACACACACTTTTCAGGGTTTAATTTTAAATTTACTTTTGTTAAGTTGGCAAAAGTTTCTTGGAGGTCGGACAAGTGCAACTGCTCATCCATACTTTTTACCATCATATCGTCAATATAAACCTCCATATTTCTTCCAATTTGATTAGCAAATGCCTTGTTAACTAACCTTTGATAAGTTTCCCCAACATTTTTCAAGCCAAAAGGCATCACCTTGTAGCAATGTAGACCCCTATCAGTGACAAACGTGGTGTGCTCTTGATCTTTTGGATCTACTTGGATCTGATTGTACCCGGAGAAGGCATCCATGAAGGAGAGCAGCTTGTTCCCAGAAGTAGAGTCTACTAACTGATCTATCCGGGGGACCGGATACAAATCTTTTGGGTAAGCTCTATTGAGGTCTGTGAAGTCAATACACATACGCCATTTTCCATTCTTCTTTTTCACCAAGACAGGATTGGCAGTCCACAAAGGGTATTGAGATTCTTTAATATGCCCCATCTTTGTGAGTCTGTCAACCTCTTGCACTATGACATCAGCCTTTTCTTTTGAGAAAGCTCTCCTCTTTTGTACCACTGGTGCCACATCCCTCCGGACAGATAGGTGATGGGAAATCACCTCTGAAGGAACTCCAGTAACATCAGCGTTGCACCAAGCAAAAACGTGCTGATGGTCTTTCAAGAATTTCAACATTTCTCCTTTCAACATTGGTGGCATTTTGGACCCTATCTTGACACTTTTTCCTTCTTCCAAGCAGTGCATTTCAACCTCTTCAATCGGTATCAACACTCCGGGGGTCTCTCTGGGGTCATCAATTTCACCCTCACCCCCAGAAAGGCCCTCAAACTGCTATTGGTTATCTATACGGACTGCCCCCAGCGTTCGTGGAGCCAAGGCAGTGGCATAGCATTCCCTTGCAATCTTTTGGCTGCTCCGGACAACCCCAACCTGTCCCTGAACATCATACTTTAAACACTGATGGACTGTCGAAGCCACTGCATGCATCCTAGAGAGCCAAGATCTCCCCAGGATAGGATTATAGCAAGTGGGACAATCCACCACAATGAAGATTATTCTAACCATTTTCTTGAAAGGGCCCCTTCCCCTGCCCAATAACACTTCTTCTTCAAACTTCCCGATCACATCGACTGAGCTACCCGTGAAGCCCACGATTGATCTATCCGACTTTTGAATCACAGCTGGATTTTTCATTTTCTTATAAGTGTTTAGAAAAAGGATGTTGGCAGAGCTTCCAGTATCCACCAGAATTCGCCTTATCTCATTGCCCCCTATAGATGCTCCTATCACAACAGCATCCTCATGAGGGCCAGCAATATCTCTCAAATCATCCTCATCGAAGACTATGAATGGGAATGAGTTCGGTGATTGATAAGATGTCATGCCTCCTTCTAGCTGGGAGGCTAAATTATGAACATGCCTCTTTCTTGAAGAAGTAGTAGGAGCAGTTATTGTGTCCCCTCCGAAAATCGTTAGTGACTCGAAGAATTTAATGAGCCCGGAGACTGTCTTGGAATACTCCTCTATAGCACCCACCTTATTTCGCGTTGGATCAGGATCCAAGTACTCAGATTCCACATCAAACCTCTCCACTATTACCATAGCCCCCTCTGGGGCAGCATTACTCGGACCAACCCGATGAGTATTGTCAGGCCTGTTGCCTCCTCTTCTTTTAACGTACGCACCCAACTTTCCCCTTTCAATCAAATTTTGTACTTCTTGCTTCAATGCTATGCAATCATCAGTGGTATGGCCAATATCATTGTGGTATTGGCTAAAGGAGTTGTTACGATGCTCTCTGGGAGACTGCAAGGTTGCCGGTCTCCGGTAGTGTACCTCATCTTTTGTTTTATCAAAAATGGTGGCCACGCTTTCTTTAAGTTCTGCGAACCACTCCGGTTGGACCCATGGCCCTCTTTTGTTTCTAGATTGCTGACTTTGAGCAGGAGCAGCTGGCTGAGACTGAGCTTTTGCCCTACCATGCCCCTGTCCGGTTTCTCTTGCTTTGTTCCCGGACTGGTTTTGATTTGGAGTTGGTGCCACCGGGGTGGATCTCACCTGTCTGTGTATCCTGGCCTTCTTTGTTTCATCAACGTTTATTTGCTTGCCAACTTGATTTAGCAACCCTCCCCAGGTCATGGCCTTCTTTCTGGTCACCAAATCAGCCAGGTTGCCTGGGTTCAAACCTTGCCTTAGGGATGCTATTGCCACCTGTTCGAAGCAATCAGCCAACCCGTTCTTTGTGTTCACGAAACGACTTATATACTCCTTTAATGACTCATTTGGCTCCTGGGCACAATGGATTATTGTATCTCCATTGCCCTTCAGCTCCTTACTCCCCACAAATTGCCTTCAAAAGGCCACCCAAAACGTGTCAAAATCTTTAATACAACCTTGAGGCAGGCTGTTGTACCATTTCAGAGCACTTCCCGTAAAAGATTGGGAGAATGCCCTACACAGTAGTTTATCATCATCATCAAAGTTCATCATGAAGTTCTTGAATTGCTCCAGATGATTGTCCGGATCAGTACTACCATCGTACTTCTCCATCTTTGTACTGTCAAACCTCTTGGGGAGGTTTCCGGACAGGATTTTAGAAGACAGTGGAGACTGCCTCCAATTCCTTCCACGACTGAACACGGTATCCTCATTGGGAGTTGCAAAGATACCTGGCTCATCGTGGAAAGCAAAGGGATCCATCAGCATCCGGTCCACATGCCTCCGGCTATGAGATGATCCTTTACCAATATGATTCTTTATCTTTCCATGTCTATCCCTTTTTCTTGAATATTTTTTGATCTGCTTTTGCTTCTTCTTGGTTCGACCCTCATCACTGCTAGAGGACAAGGATTTTTCATTTCCCTCACTATCCGAAGAGCTGTCCGAAGATTCTGAGCTTGAGTCAGAGCTCTCCACAGGCTTGGACCGGTGAGACTTTTTAGAACTAGCATGTGTCTTTTTAGTGCTCACATGAGTTTTGGAAGCCTCATGCTCTCTGGGGTTATCGGTGTGATGAACAACCGATGCCTTGGATTTTTCTTTCACGCCCATCTTGGCCTTTTCAGCCCTCAGAGCTTCTATCTCAAGTTTTAACCTATCGCGCTCTTGGACGGTATACTCATCGTTCTCTTCCACCACTTCGAGCAAAGCTGGTGGAAGCTCTGGATTATCCGGATTCATTTGGACAGAATTTCTTGGCAGGTTTTGAATGCTCGATTCAGGCACCTCTCTCCTCCCACTGTGGTCGCCAATTTGGTGTGGATAAAAATAGCCCGAGGGTAGGCTAGTAATTTTAGGTGGAGTATCAAGGTGATACATGGGTGTTTAACGGTGGTGTATGGGTGTTTCAAGGTGGAGAGATAATTAAGCAGCTTGGTAGCAGTTAATTTTCATTACCAAAAGTTAATGCTGGTGGTTGAGCATTTATAGTGTGATGTTTGGGCCCTTATGGGCTTTCGGGTCAAGTTTAATGGACCCGGGTCATGTTTAAAGACCCATGAGTTCTAAGCAGGAGGACAGGTATCTTAGTCAGGAAGTGTTTAGGTTTTTTAGTACTTTTGTCATAGTTCGAACAACCTTAGGCTCACATTGTCTCGAAGTGATCTGTCCGGTACTCGGAGAGAATTTACACTGACCTGCCCTTCCGGGGAGATGTCCTGGATTCGGACTCATCAACTTTAAATTGATAACTTTCAAAATGGAGAAGGTTTCTCAGAGATTGCACTAGTGGTCCTCAACTCTGATTATTTTTATCAAATATCATCAATGTAAACCTCAATGTTTCTTCCAATCTGGCTAGCAAAAGCCTTATTTACAAAACATTGGTAAGTAGCACCAACATTCTTCAAACCAAATATCGTAACCTTATAAAAATGAAGACACTTATTTGTTAAGAATGTAGTATGGTATTGATCCCTCAGATCCATTTGTATCTCGTTCTACCCAAAAATGCATCCATGAATGATAGCAGCTTGTTATCGGAAGTATAATTTATTAGTTGATCTATTCGGGGGACATCAACGGAATCTTCAGACAATATCTATTTAGGTTTGTGAAATATATACATATATATCATCTTCCATTCTTATTTTTTGGAAGCACCGAATTAACAGTCCATAACGGGTACTGAGATTCCCAAATATGCCTAATTTTTTTTCCAGTCGAGATTTACTTTTTTAACAATGATTTTATATTTTCCACAGAAAATTCCATTCGTTTATGTATGACATGGCCCACATCGGGTCGTATAGATAGCTTGTGGAAAATAATGCTTGCAGGTACACCCGTTACATCCTCAGTATACCAAGCAACCATATGCAAATTCTTAGATAAGAAAGACAACAACTTTCCATTTACTTCAGATGGTAATTTGGCTCCAAACCTAACATATTTTCCATCCGGAAGCATGTTGTAACTCAACATCTTCTTTTGGAATCACCACACTATGAGTATCTCTTAGATCATTCATTTTTTTAATCCGAAGAAGACTCTAGTAATTGTTATTGCTTCTTGGCTGCTACATTCTCCAACGCTTTATGGGCCAAATCAGTGATATAACATTCTTTATCCATTTTTGGTTGCTTTGAACGACTCCAACCTGGCCCCCAACGACATATTTCAAGCATTGGTGAACTGTTGACGCAACAGTATGTATCATTGATAACCAAGATCTACCAAAGATAACATTGTAAGGAGTTGGACCATCAATATCAACAGAGCTCCCCGTAAATCCTACTTTGGTTCTATTCGACCGGAGAATGACATGTGGGTATTTTTTTATTTCTTTATAAGTCGATAGTGACAAAACATTAGCGGAGCTTCCGGTGTCAACCAAAATTCTTCGGATTTTCATTCCTTCAACTAAAGCCACAATCACCACGACATTCTTATGTGGCATAACAATATCTCTCAGATCATCCTCATCGAATAAAATAAATGGAATTAGATTCTGATAAAGATGGATAAACATCTTTCCTTCCAACTAAGTAGTCTGTTCGAATATATGCCTCTTTCAAGAGCAACTCGAGGGGGAGGATACAATATCCCCCTAGAAATAGTCGATGATTTAAAGAATTTTCATAACTCAGAGACGTTTCCTTTCTTCTCATATATCATTATAATCCGGCCTTGATCTAGATCATGATCAAGATACTCTGAATCATTATCAAACTAATGATACTGTTTGGTAATTCTATAGTGTTTTTTTGCTTAGATGTCGCTTTTATGGCCTCCCTTCGAACAACTTGTTATCCCACTTATGTTTGGTAAATGATCTATTCCCCACTTGTATTTTGATAAAAGTGGTTAGTTTTCCATTCTCAATTAAAGTTTGGATTTTTTACTTTAAAGAAATGCAATCCTTGGTATCATGGCCCACATCAATATGATACCTGCAGAACTAGGTATTCCAATTTTTCCTCGGAGTTTGAATGGGTGGTGGCCTTTGAAATTGTATAAAATTAATTGATTTGTTATAAATGGTTGCAACAATTTCAGTTAACATTCCAAAATGATCAGGCCGAACCCACTAATTTCCTCTAGGTCTAAATTGTTTCCCCTGGGAATATTAGTTAGCCTTAGGTCGATGATAATTCTGTCCGGAATATTTTAGACGATAAATAGTTGTAGTTTATTGTTGAGAGGCTAAAGAACTACTTATGGATTGATCATGAAGCTTCAACCTCTTCGTTTCTTATACTGTAATATATTTTCCAACTTGGTATAATAGACCTCTCTAAGTTAATGCCTATTACAGGTAATGATATCAGGTAACTCTCTAACTAAGAGCCTTTGTCTAAAAGAAGTTATGGCTATATGTTCGAAGTAGTCTTGCAAACCATCTTTAGTTTTTACAAAATGTTTGGTATAATTCTTCAAGGTCTCGTGAATAAACTGTTGGTAGTGGATTATTGTATCTCAATGTCCTCTAAGCTTTTTGCTTCCCACAAACTCTCTTCGGAAAGCCATCCTAAACATGTCAAAGTTCTTGATTAAATTTTTGAATTTTCTAGACTTTTCAATTTTTGAAATATCAAACTGTCTAGGTAAATGACCAGACATAATTTCTACAAATAAAGGAGATTGCCTCCAATTATACCCTTGGTTGAACTGATGATCTTCTTTGGATTTGGTAAATATACATAGTTCAAATTGAATAGAAAATTGACCACTCACCAGATGGTCTATGTTATGATTTCCTGACCCTTTCACTTTTTCTACACACTTTTCTTCTTTTCTTTATTCTTCTAGTGCTTTATTTTACTCGAAGAGTCTTGGTTGCATGACTTGTGATGTTGGTTAGAACATTTATTTGACGTATAATTCTCGCGTTGAATCTCCCTCTTCTTATGATAGTGATCATTACTCAAAGAAAAAAATGATACTTCAGATTCAGAAGTTGAACCTGTACTAGATTCCGAGGAACCAAAAAATCCTCGTTTAACGCTTCAGTTTTTAAGCTTGATGATTTTTTTAGACTTGGTCTTCTTGGTGTTTCTTTCGAATATATTGGGGCCACCCTCATGCCCGTCATACTTTTGATTTTCTGGTTGAACCTTATCCAGAAGATCTACCTCAACATTCCTGTGGAACCTCAATGCCTTAATTTCTCCTCGTAGATGGTCATGCTTCTCTCACATGAGAAGCCTTTCTTGAGTTTTATCATTTATATGTGATGTATGAAGAGATTCTTCTGCGGTTCTAATTCCTTCATTATTTGGGGCATGATCTACTTGCATCTCATGATCCATGCTTCGAGGGGTCTGAAGGGTTTTGTTTTGTATCATAGGTTTTGGATTTTGTTATTCATGCACCTCTAATATCTCCAACGTGGTCGCCAATTTGTTATAGATAAATTCTATCCGAAGGACTATTTGGTAATGTAACAATGAGTAATAATTTTTGGTAGTGAGTAGAGAGATAAAATAGTTGCTTAAATTAATATTTAGAGAGAGAAAGTCTCATTTTAGAAGTAAATGAAAAAGCGCAAAAGGTTGAGCGAGAGAGGCGCATTGATGAGGGTCTTCCAGTTTCTCCAATCAGTAAGCCCGACACACCATCTTCAGAAGTTGATCAAGGATCATCTTGTGCCAAAATTTCCAAACCTAAGCGTTTGTTTCAGACAAGCCTCTCGCCCATTCCGTGCGGCTCCTCTGTTCAGGAGTCTCAGCCCTTTGTTGTGCGGGAGAAAGAAGTATCAGGTACAAGGAGACCCTCTCCGTTCATTGTTATGGGGTCAGATACTGAGAAATCCCCTAGAAAAGGTTACTCTTCGCCGGACAGGCCGTCTGATAAAAGGCCAAGCAACTGTCTCTCAACCCAAGTCCCCAAAGTCAGGGCCCTCTAAGTCTGGGACAAAGGATAAAGCCACTGGATCAGGGGCATTTATCAGAGTCCCAAAAGACAAATCCTCTGGTCCAGAGGCTAGTAGAATTAGCTCTTATAATGAGCCCTTCGGAACTGAGCCCCTACCGGACACCAGAACCCTAAGAGAGGCTGATGCTCAACCGTCCGAACAACCTACTGAGCCAGCCACCAGCACTCTCCCACCAAGAACGGCTGATAAACCTTCCATGGTGATGGAAGAGGTGATGGAGGACAGTATAGAAGAGGCTCCATTTGAGAACGACGTTTCTGGTCAGACTGGGGATGCTGCCACTGATAAAAAAGGAAAAGGCAAAGAGAAGCTCTGTCTGAAACATCGGATCTGCCGAAGTGTCTGGAAGGTAAGGTGGGTCCTTGTTTCCACAAGGTCAATATCAAGTATCTGTTGGCCATGCAGAATATCAACTATGTATGTACTCATACTGCCAAGTTGGGCCGGATCCGGACACAATGGGGGATCCCTGAATCTGTAAAGGTGAGGATACCAGTGACTCCGAAGACCCCAATGGACTGCAAACTCAACGAGATAGTCATTTATACGGAGCTGTTTAACTGGGGGCTCAGATTTCCCTTGGATCCAGAAATTGTCAGGTATTTTCACCTGATAAAACTCTATCCAAGCCAGCTGAGTCCCAACACTTGGTACACCCTCATCGCCTGTATTATGGCGTCAAGGCTCTCCGGAATACCACTTTCAATGGAGCAGTTTGCTACCGTGGCCAGCCTCTGCAAGAACCATCACATCCCATTACCACTTCAATATGGGAGACAACTTTAAGGTGGTGGATGACTTGCTTGAGTCAGAGAAAAATTGGAAGACCCAATTTCTATTCATCAGCGGAGCATGAAAAAATGAGAGGAAAATCAAGGCTGGTGATAACCCTAGTATGCTCACCAGCAGATGGAAGAGCTCAGGTAAATATCTTATTATGTTTGTCTCTCTTACTTTGTAAAATATTCGTTTTCTGAACTGTTTTTCTTTTCTTTGGTTAGTGTTGCCGAAGGAGTTCTCCGGTTTTATGGAGGAGGGGCAAGCCACATGTGTTAAATTAAACGCTTGGGCTGCCGAACGCTGGGGAAATTCCTTTCACAAGTGCTTCACATCAGGAAACTTGGTGAGGTCCCACCTCTGGAACACAACAGGTCAGAGAGACCTTACTTGGGAAGAGCTGACCACTCCACCTCCTCTGGCTGTCATCCTCAAGAGAACAGAGGAGAAGGATGGCAAACTGGCCTTGCCTGCTAGACAAAAAGAGCTTATCTAATGATCTCCTTAACGCCAATCAAAGTGTTGAAGCATTGAGGAAAAACCTTGATGAGTTAAAGAAAGGGAAAGAAGACTTGGCCACCAGGTTGGCCACTTCGGAGATGGTTAACACAGAACTCCAAACCAAGTGTTCTGACTTGGAGAAGGATCTCTCCGCTTCGAAGGAGTAGGTGAAGACCAACGAAAATGTTATCCAAGCCATGTCCAGTGAAAAAACTTCCATGGAAGGTGCTGTATCCAAAGTTACCAAGGAAAATGAAGATTTGATAAAAGAGAAGGAGAAGACAATCCATGCCAAGGTCGATGCATACACCAACAAGGTGATAGATTCCCTATAAGAAAGGTATGCCAAAGTTAAATCCGACATGGTCTTGCTTTTTCATCGAACATTCCCCAAGAGGACACTTGGTACTCTGTGGCAACATGTGGAATACAAAGACCTTCCATTCCATACTATGGCAGATGGCGATAAGCAAAACTACTCCAGTGATGAACCCAAAGATCCAAAGAATACACAAGATGAAGTAGGAACATCTAAGGGAAACTAGCCCTAAGGTTTTAACTATTTTTTGTTTTTTTATGACATACCAAAGTCCTTGGATGGCCAAGGCATTTTGTAATTGTGTCTGGTTTGAGTCCGGTCAAGCTCTTTCTTTTTAAACTTAAATTCCTTGGATGGCCAAGGCACTCTTTATGTTTTAATATCATCCTCCGGTGTTAGCCGGGCAGTTTTACTTTGCCAAATTCTTCCTTTGTTTTATATTCGCTCAATCTTAATGGCTGGTGTTTAGATAGCCCCTATTTATTTTACAAGTATTTCAAGACGAGAGTGTTTAAATTCTCTGATGACAAATGTTAAATGGTCATCACTTCACCGGATCAATCCGACCTGTCAAAGATACTTAGAAGGCTTTAAAGAAACTGCATTAAAACCTCCCTGCGCCACCAGGGTAGGAAAGAGTATGCCCCCTAATATTTAGATGGACTTTAAACAAGTAAATATTTAACAACTTTCATTCTAGATACATCCGGAGGTGTTCAATGTTCCATGGGTGGTTCAACACTCTTCCATCTTTGTCCTGAAGCCTGTATGTTCCAGGCTTAAGCCTTTCAATGACCACATAGGGCCCTTCCCAGTTTGGAGCTAACTTGCCGAACTATTTCTCTTTAGTGTGTAAGAAGACTTTTCTTAATACTTTATCCCCTGGTTGAAAATCCCTTCTTCTGATTCTGGAAGCAAACATGCTTCTCATTAAACCTTGATAATGGGTGGCTCTAAGACAAGCCTTAACCCTTTTCTTTTCTATTAAGTCCAATTGACTTCTGATTGCCACTTCATTAGCCTGTTCGGAAAAATTGCGGACTCTGTATGATAGAAGAGTTACCTCTATAGGAGCAATCACATCCATACCATATACCAAGGAAAACGGAGATTCCTGTGTAGCAGCTCTAGGAGTAGTCCTGTAAGCCCATAATACTTCTTGTAGATAGCTTGGTCTCTTTCCAGCAGCCCTTCTAAATTCTTTTTGAGACCGGACAGAATGGTCCTGTTTTCCACTTCAACCTGAACATTCGCCTGTGGGTGGAAAGGAGAAGAGAAGCAATGTTGAATGCCCCTAGAAGCACATAAACTCTTCATATCCTTGTTATAAAATTGTGGCCCATTATCTGTGGTTATCTTTTGTGGAACCCCAAATCTGCAACAAATATTAGATAAGATAAATTTTATAACAGATTTTGAAGTAGTTCCTGCCAAGGGGGCTGCCTCTATCCATTTTGAAAAATAATCAATGGCTACAATAATAGTTATGCACCCTCCAGACGCCATTGGTAGAGGTCCCACCAGATTGCAGTCCCCAATGAGCAAAAGGTATTGGCTCAGAAATCGACTCCAAAGGGACAGCTGGGATATGAATTTCATTACCATATCTTTGGCATGGATCACACTTCTTTACCAATTCCTTGGCATCTTCCATTATAGATGGTCAGTAGTATCCGACGAATAAAACTCTTCGGGTTAAAGCTCTATAACCATAATGTGCTGACCCTTCACCATCATGTAGTTCAGATATCACTATTTGGGACTCTTCAATCCCCAAACAACGCAAGAGAGATCTACTAAAAGAATTCTTGTAAAGGATGTCTCTTATGATTAAAAAACCACGATCCCTATACTTCACTTTTCTTGTTATTGCTTTTTCCGAAGGCAAAATGCCATCTGAAATGTATTGAAGAAGAGAATACCTCCCGTCTTTAGGTTGAACCACTTGTATACTTAAACTTTCCTCCTCTTTATTGCTCTGATTGGGTTGAATGAATGGGCATTCTTGCACATGAATCCATGGTTAGGACTCAGAGTATGCTATGGTTGCCAAGGAGTCTGCTAGTGTGTTCTCCGTACTGGGTATGTGCTCATAGCTGATCTCTTTGAAGTTAACTGCCACCTCTTTGAGAATGAATAAATATTTAATCAACTGCTCCTTTTTTGCCTTAGATTGACCTTGGGCATGATGGATAAGAAGCTGATAATCACTCATTAACCTAACTCTTTTGGCTCCACAAAGCAAGGCTAACTTCAAACCATCTATAACAGCTTCATATTCGGACTCATTGTTAGAAGACCTAAAATCAAAACATATAGCCTGGTATAGCTGGTCGCCGTACGGAGAGGTTAAGCATATCCCAACACCACAACCTATGGTACTTGATCCACCATCGGTCCGGACAACCCATACCTTCTTATTTTGTTCACCTGTAGCTTGTTTAGTACTCCTGTCCGAATGGAATTCAACTAGGAAATCAGCAACATATTGAGCCTTGATTGCAGTTCGAGGGGAAAAATCAATGTCATAGTCTCCCAATTCTACTAACCACTTGGTCATCCTGCTTGATATGTCTGCCTTTTGAAGAACATTTTTCAAGGGAAAAGATGTTCGGACGACAATATAATGAGATTGAAAGTAGGGCCTCATTTTCCTAGCAGCAATTACCAAAGCTAGTGCTAGTTTCTCGAGTTCTAAATACCTTTTTTCAGCATCCATCAGGCTTTTGCTGATGTAATACACCGAACGAGGATAATTGTCCACATTTCTTACTAGCACCGCACTTATAGCACATTCGGAGACTGCTAAATATATATACAATGTTTCTTCATCATTAAGTTTAAACAGGGTTTTGGGGGAAGATAAATGCTTTTTTATTTCATCAAAAGCTTGGTCGCACTATGGAGACCAGTTGAAGTCTTTAGCATCCTTTAAAGTTTGGAAAAACGGGGCACATATGTCCGAAGACCTTGAGATAAAACGATTTAAAGCAGCCAACCTTCCTGTCAATCTTTGTACTTATTTAATATGCCGAGGAGGATCCATCTGCAGTAAAGCATTAAGTTGATCCGGATCAGGCTGTATCCCTTTCTCACTTATCACATACCCTAAAAACTTACCGGACTGTACTCCAAAAACGCATTTTTCTGGATTTAATTTTAAATTAACTTTTACCAAGTTGGCAAAAGTCTCTTGCAAACTTGGAAAGTGTAATTTTTCTTCCACACTCTTTACCATCATGTCATCAATGTAGACTTCCATATTTCTTCCAATCTGATCAGCGAATGCTTTGTTCACCAACCTCTGATAAGTAGCCCCAACATTCTTTAATCCAAAAGGCATCACCTTGTAGCAATGGAGGCCCCTATCAGTAACAAAAGTAGTGTTCTCCTGGTCCTTCAGATCCACTTGAATATGATTATAAGCGGAGAAGGAATCCATGAAGGATAGCAACCTGTTCCCAGATGTGGAGTCTACCAACTGATCTATCCGAGGAACTGGATACAAATATTTTGGGCAAGCCCTATTAAGGTCAATAAAGTAGATGCACAAAAACAATGAAGGGAAAAGGAATTTGGGATTGATAAAAGGACATGCCTCCCTCCAACTGAGTAGCCAGAGTGTGAACATGCCTCTTCCTTAAAGAAGGATGCAGTCGTTGTATCTCCCCCAAATATGGTAAGTGACTAAAAAAATCCTATGAGTCTGGACACCGTCTTGGTATGCTCTGTTATAACACCCACCTTATTCCAGGCTGGATCAGGATCCAAATATTCTGACTCTACATCGAATCTCTTAATAATCACCATGGCCCCGTCTGGAGCCGATGTCCCTGCATTGTTTGTTGGGCCGGTCCGATGAGCATTATCAGGCCTATTCCCACTTCTTCTATTGACATAAGCACCTAATTTTACTCTTTCAATCAAATTCTGCTCCTCTTGCTTCAAAGCGATGCAATCTTTTATGTTATGGCCAATATCATGGCGATATTGACAAAAAGAAGCATTACGACTTTCCCTTAGAGATTGAAGCGTTGTCGGCTTCCTAAAATGGACCTCATCTTTTTTTTGTCATAGATGGTTGCCACATTCTCTTTTAATTCGTAAAACCACTCTGGTTGGACCCAAGGTCCTCGCTTAATTCTGGACTGCTGACTCTGAGCTGGAGCTGGGTGAGATTGAGCCTTGGCCCTGTTGGGACCCTGTCCAGCCTCCTTAGCCTTGTATCCGGACTGATTCTGGTTTGGTGTAGCTGGGGCAGATCTCACTTGCCTGTGCACCCTATTCTTTTTTGTTTCATCTACATTGATTTGCTTTCCCACGTGGTTCAACAAGCCGCCCCATGTCAAGGCTTTCTTCCTGGTTACCGGATCGGCCAGATTGCCAGGGTTCAAACCCTGTCTTAGAGAAGTTATTACTACTTGCTCAAAGCAATCAGCTAATCCCTTCTTTGTGTTCACAAACCGACTTATATATTCTTTCAATGATTCGTTTAGCTCATGGGCACAATGGATGATAGTGTCTCTATTTCGATTCACCTCCTTACTTCCAACAAATTGCCTCCGGAAGGCCACCCAAAAGGTATCAAAATTTCTGATGCACCCCTGTGGTAGGCTGTTATACCACTTTAGAGCGCTCCCCGTAAAAGATTGAGAGAAGGCTCTACAAAGCAACTTGTCATCATCGTCAAAATTCTTCATAAATTTTTTAAACAGATCCAGATGATTATCTGGATCTTTGCTCCTATCATATTTTTCCATCTTAGTACTGTCAAACCTCTTAGGAAGGTTTTCAGACAGTATCTTGGAGGACAATGGAGATTGTCTCCAATTCCGGCCACGACTGAAAATAGTATCTTCATTGGGAGTTGCAAAGATACATGGTTTATCATGGAAAACGAAAGGATCCATCAATAGCTGGTCAATGTGTCTCCGGCTATGGCTATGAGATGAACCCTTACTCAGATGCCTTTTTAACCTTCCATGCCTATCCCTCTTTCTTGAATATTTTTAACCAACTTTTGCTTCTTCTTAGACCTGCCTTCATCACTGCTGGATGACAGGGACTCCACAATCCCATCCTCATTCGAGGAGCTACCAGAGGATTCTGACTCTGAGCTCTCCACCGGTTTAGACCGGTGAGACTTCTTTAAGCTAACATTATTTTTTTTAGTACTCAAATGGGTCTTTGCTGATGGGTCATGCTCCCTTGGATTGTCAGTGTGGTGAATGGCTGATACCTTTGATTTTTCTTTCAAGCCTAACTCCATCTTTTTAGCAGCCTTCAAGGCTTCTATCTCAGCTTTCAACCTGTCTTGCTCTTCGATCGTGTACTCATCGTTTTCTCCCACCACTTCTACCAAATTTGGTGGCACTGCTTGCTCGTCCAGATTCATTTGAACTGATTTTTCTCGTTGGTTTTGAATGCTAGATTCAGGAACCTTCTCCTCCCACTGTGGTCACCAATTTGGTGAGGATTATTTTTTACTGAGGGTAATTTTGTCAGATGTTTTGTGGTATTTAAAATGTATTAAATGTTTGAGTGTTTTGTAGTGAGAGATTTAAGCTGTCTGGTTGTATTAAATGTCTATTACCCTCATTCAGGTCAAACTTATGAAATTTGGTGGAGTTCAAAAACCCATTAGTTTATTAAGTAGATTAGCAATTAGCTTAGTCAAAAGGTTTTTAGTGTTCTTAATACTTTTGTCCTGTCTGGATACTTCAGTGGGGGATTATTGTCCGGATTACCCCTGTCCGGTTTCCACAGTGAGTGGTGAATATTTCCGGACTCATCAAAAATGACATACAGTTTTCCTTATGCATACCGATATAGTTTTTGGGGTACAAAATAATCTAATATAAGTTTATATATACTCGATATGAGGTGGAGAACTTTATATTTTTTTACGTGCAACCAATATAACAAAGATGGTTTTATGGATGCATTTTTTAAAGACCGGTTGTTTTGTCTATTATTATGATCAATAGTGAAAAATAGAGATCACAATGAAGGTTTTTGAAGTACTTGACCCAAAAAATCAAAGTTGTTTCACCCATTGATTCGGTTGAGACTAAATGACGTGACAATACACATTCTAAAGCTAATTTTAGCAAATACTAAAAAATCAAAATTTGAACATGTTATCGACCAAGTTGATATTGCAACTACACCGTCTTATATTTTCTCCCTAACCCACCTCAACAGTTATAGACATTGCAAGAAAATTAGTAAGTCAAACGAAATGAGTGACTTCAATTAAAAAAACTAAGCCTTTGAAAGCATCCGAACGTCAAATGGTATCACAAACAAAAAAATATTTGTTGTAAGATGGGCATATTCCTCTGATTTGTTGTCGTACGTCTCTAGGTCAAGAATGTGAAGTTGGATGATCATTGTGGTTTTATGGTCATTGATCAGTTTTATTTTAGAGTTGAAGATGCGTGGCCTCATATGTTACACGTATTTATAATTAAAATCTGATTGGACTTGCGTTTGTTTGACAAAATTTATGGTACAAATGAAGCTATAAATGTCATGATATTATACGATAGTAGCTGATATTTGTTTCATGGCTACGAATGGTGTTCAAGTGCATCTTATATACAATTTCTCAATAGTGATATTCAACTTATTTACCTCTAAAAGGTGTGAAAATAAAATAAATTGGTATTGTTATAATTAATGATAATAATTTTCTTTATGTATTTTTTTAATTATGTTAATAAAATAAAATTTATTTTATAATTTTTATTGTAATTTTTTTTGTTTAACACGTTTTCATGCATCCAAAATGACTCTTACAAACGATATATCTTATGCGGTCAATATTTTATTTTTTTAGAAAGTGTACGTTGGAGAATTCCATTATACGACCAAATTTTCAAATTCACTTAAATCCAGCCTTTGAAACAATAATTCTATCGAGTAACGAACATAACTGAAGACTAGAAAAACCTCTAATTATAACCTAAATATTTGTAGTATTAATGCCCAAACTATGTGTTATGTTATTGTTACTTTTATTAATCATAACTATGATATTTATAATATTTGAAATTTTTATGTATATGAGGTATGCGACTCATTAAAATTAATGTTTATATTATATTAATAAAAATATGTGGTTGCATAATTAAAAAAAATAAAAATAAATTAAAAACTTAAAAAATAAATTGTTTTTGATAGCAATTTAGGAAGAATTTCATTGGTAGTTATCTTCTTGTCGATTGCATTATTCTTGTCATTTAGCTTCCTCTCTCTTGTCAATATAATACTCGTTCAGCTCATTTAACTATGGTTTGGTAAAAAGAATCGTAAGACTCAATGCAAATATCTCATACACAGACTCAATGGGAATATCTCATACACAGACTCAATGGGAATATCTCAAACACCGCTTGTCTTGTATCATATGAAGTATTGAATAATATGATAAGTCGAACTGATTTCAAATGTTTACAGTTAATAGATAGTTCTTCACATCCATATCCAATATATTTTGGAGACTACATTGTTGAAAAAGTATCTTCCTTCACCCATATTATCTTTCACCATATCGACGATTTTCGATAAATATAATATTATATTATAGTTCTTTCCATATTATAAATGTGCGAGATTTGTTTGTTTAAAAATATGTAGTTGGATATTTGAACTAGCACCACATGTTAGATATCATTTTTCAAGATTCTATCTAAAAAAATAAAATGCAATTAATTTTAAAAATATTATCAAAACTACTTACATTTTGATTATTAAAAATTGACGTCGACCATGAATTTTGGTTATATTTGTGTTTTGAGAAACAAAATTGTAACTAATCAAATTTTTTTATCATAATAAATTATATTCAAAATTTTCCAAAATAAAATTTAATTAGTCATAATGCAATTAATTCTCGATAGGAATTTCAAAATCGCTTGTATTTATCCAAAACAATTCAAACTACTTCAAACTCTTTTAATTGAAATTAGTTATAATATGGGTTTTTTTTCTAGATTTTTACATAATTAAATAAAAATGATTATGAAATTTTTTTTCTTAAAATAAATTTTATTTTATTAATACAAAGGTATAACTAATTTTGATTTTTCCATTCAGAAATCAGCTGCTATATGTATTTTTTTAAATGCAACTAATTATGTTTATAAATTTTGATATTAGTTACATCATTAAAGTCGTAGCTAATTTTGATTTTATTTCGTAATTAGTTGTAACCTTTCTTTTACTTTTTCAGCGTATAAAGAATTGACTTAAAAAATATTGAATTTTAAAAGAAAAATACCAGTAAATACCCACTCAACTGTCTAATTATAAATTGTGTCCAAAAATAGAATAATGTCATTTAGTACCTCAACGCAAAAAATGGACAAAAAAACCCTCGAACTATATATACTCGTTATTTTTATTAAACCAATTTTTTCCCCTTTTGAGACCCCTTAGCCCCAAAGTACAATATATTTTTTTTGTCTTTCTTCACAGACCGTCCATATACCCAACCAACAAACCCTTCGCATTCTTCAATTCTTTTACACCGTTCTTCACAAAATTCGACCGACAACCATCGTCAATAGTTTGAGACCACTAACCACGAAGCCTTCAACCATTTTCTGTTGAGTATACGCCGGTCTGTTAAGAAACCCACAGTTTATCCGTTCTCTCGAAATGTAACTCATTTTCTCATTTTTATGGAGTTTAAAGTACATTTGGTGTTTATTCACGATCGATGTTGGTTAGTTCTACTGAAATTATGTAGTTACGATCGTTAGTAGGATATTAGTTACTGGGTTTAGTGTGGTGGACATTAGATTTAGCAGTTTCATGTATTGTGTATCGGTTTCTGCGTGTTTTGATGTCTATTAAATGTAGTTTATTTAGTTGTCTCTTTGTTTGGTTTATGTTTCTTTATCTTCCAGTTTATGTCAACGTGCATGTGAATAGTATAGTAGAACAACTCGTATCCTCATTATAGAATTATGGAAACAACTCGCATTTTGATGGTTTATTAGACAGAACACTCGCTTGGTAGTGTTTCAACGTAATTCACATTCTTACGGTTGCACACAATTCTTTATATGATCGTATACCAAACAAATCGTTATACAAATGATTCAAAAGATTTGTGCTTTTAATGTTTCACACACAAATTTCTATAAATGTTAACAAACAAATCGTGTTATTAAATTTCCACCACACAACCTTCTGTCACTGTTATTGATTAAGGTAGTTGTGTTATAGGTACTTCGTGGGAGTTATTTGCTATCTAGAATTGTTGATTCATGTTTTCACAGGAAATACGACTACGAAATCAAGTTTCTATAGTTTCGGATAGGTGAGCCTTATGAATATGTTGAAACAAAACCATGTTACCTCTGTCCACATTAAACCCACAAGAAACACACCATTTCACACGCTTTTGAAGGCGTCATTTGACCTTCGGCAGGAGAAGATAGCAAATAAAATGTTGTATGCACTAGTTCAGTGGACTATAAAGATGTTTTTGGTCGAGGAAGACGCGTTACGTTTTGGGTCCAAGATGATGAAGCTAACGACCGGCAATGTAAATGTCATTTTAGGCCTTAAGCACAGCAGAGAGGAAGTGGCTTTAACAAAATCTGGAGCATTCTTCAGCAAATATGTAGACGGGGCAGAGAATAATTCAAGGATGATGAAAACATACTTCATAGGTGAAACATCAAAGAAAATTGGACCGAAAAATATAAAAACCGTATTAAACAACATTATAAAGGTACCTATAAATATAATTTATGTTATAAGAAGGATGCTCAGTTTCACTAACATAACATGTTGTGTTGTGTTTTACAGGCAGGTATAACCAAAGACATCAGCCTTGGGGGGAGCATGAATTGGAGGACATTGTTCGGATGATGATACTGTTTATTTGCTCAACCTTAATCTACTCATTCTCGAGGGATGTAATGTGTTAGAATGTGATTTATTTTATTGAAGACCTTGATAGAATAAACAACTATGACTGGTCCAGATCAATGCTATACAGAAGCTTCTCCAGCCGATCATGGTTTGTGTTGCTGAGGGAAAACCCGATTAAGTTATCGATTGTGTCGCACTTGTATTCGTAAGATTGTCTTGTCTTAGTGTAATATAAGTTAATATAGATCTTATGATGATAACAATTTTCCTAACGCAACCCTTCGTCATGGAGCATATAACAATTGGGCTAGACCTCATAAAGCCAAACATGATCACAAGGTTCTTCAAATGGTAGGGATTTGAGTCCAAAAAGAACGACCTTAGAGATGATTGGAAGGCTAAACCAGATGCGAGATGATGAGGTATGATATCTCTATATATATATATATATAAGAACTCTCATAGTTAAGTATAAAACAACTCTCGACCTTGTAGTAACATATTATAAAACAACTCGCATACTATAAATATAAAAGAGCTCTCGTAATCAAACATATTATAGAACAACTCGCACTACTGTTAGTAACATATATTATGACAATTCGCAATCATGTTGGTAACATTGAACTCCCATGTTGTATGATCACAAACAATTTGTGTTGCATGTTTATGGTATTAAACAACTCGCGTGCATGTATTAACTTGGTTGTTCTTCACTTGATAGGTTGTCGGGGCTTCCCTACGTTTGATAGAGGTTGAAAGAGAAGTATTCGGAGGAGTTGAGAGGAATGAAGATCCATATGCTATACCAGTTTTTTACATGAATAAAAATCTAGGAAAATGACGAAAAGTGCAACCCAAAAAACAAGGAAAATGGCGACACACATAAGACAAGACTCTAATCCAGAATAAAACTAATAAATACAAACGTGCCCGACACCAACGATTCCATAAACACCAACCCGGACATCCCAAATGGAGACCGAGGACGTACAAGATGATATTATGGGTGAAATACTTGGTCATTTTGTATTTCAACGCAGACAAACTATTCCAAAGACACAAGAAATAAAATGAAGACCTATACCGGCAAGACTCGTCTGGAGCGGAAGCAGGTAACGGTATATGAAAAACAGTAGCTTGACAATACATTATCCTTGCCTTTTTGTTCAAATGAGAGCCCTGTCTATAAGAAGAAAGTGGTGCTACCGGTACTACCAACAGAAGCGGGATCCACTACAATGCAGGCTCTTGTGTCATCTGAAATGTAAAAACATGCTACAAATCCAGACAGACTAATGCAGGAGGCTGTAAAGGTTAATAAAGTACTACCAGAGGATAAGGACGATGATGGAAACCATTCACCTGAAACGGTACCATATGTAGTACCAGAGGCAGTCGTAGACGATACAACTCATTATCCTGCGGAATCGGTAGTACCTGAAAAGGCGGTAGACGTACCGATTGTGGAAAAACCAGAATAGATAGTAGAGACACTAGAGACAGACATGGTGAGGATAATAATCGCCCGAGGGTAGGCTAGTAATTTTAATTTATGTTTTATAGTAGTATGTGGGTGTTATATGTTTAGAGTAGAGAGTAGAGAGATAATTAAGCAGCTTGGTAGCAATTAATTCTCATTACCTATAGTTAATGCAGGTGGTTGGGTATTTATACCCTGATGTTTGGGCCCTTATGGGCTTTCGGGTCATGTTTAATGAACTCGGGTCATGTTCAAAGACCCATGAGCTCTAAGTAGGAGAGCAAGTAGCTTAGTCAAGAAGTGTTTAGGTTTTTTAGTACTTTTGTCATAGTTCGAACAGTCTTATGGTCATAGTGCTCAAAATGATTTGTCCGGTCCGGGTAATTTGTCCGGTCCGGAGGCCTTGGACCGATCTGTCCTTGTCCGGGGAGCATGCTGAATTCGGACTCATCAAGACAGACCGGAGAGACAGACGTACCAATCTCCTCCTCCAGACTAGGAAATAACAGATTTGAGTCCTCAAAAGGATACATCTTCTGAAGGATATGCAGACGAATGACCCACCGTTCATACCCCATATGCAAGATGAAAGAAACTGTGAAGAATATAGAGCGAATGAGGTAGAAGCTCGTGAAAAGTAAGTGGGTATCGGACTGGCAGATCAGAAGGTCGTGAAGATGTAAGTGGATCCGAAGTAAGTTAAGATACAACTATGTGAATATATGTTGTGATATACTATTTCTTAAGTGATATTATTTAGGGGTAGCAAACTGTTGGGCTATTAATCTTTGTTACGTTGTTTTGAAAAAACTAGCAGTGTTAGTATTTTAAAAGAATTCGAATGAATGTATTTTAAAACAACTCGCAAAACCTACTTGTAAACAACTTTCATAAGATGTTTTCTAAACAACGCTCGTGACATGTGGTACAATCAACTCTCCTGATAGTTTTACAAACAACTCGCATTTTCATTTGATGATGTATTTCAAACAACTCTCGTGATATATGCTACCAACAATTCGCATTCTAAAGCTGTAAAAGAACTCTAAGGATATCGTACATACAACTCACATTATATTTTATAGTTGTACTTGTAATTGGGTTTCTAACTCATCAAACAACTAGTATGATAAATGTTCAAACAACTCGCATTACTCTAATACTAAGAAACTCGCAAAATATGCATTTTAAACAACCCGCATTGTATGTTTGCAAATAACTCTCATTTTTTTGTTAGTACAAAGAACTCTCATGTTTGGTATAAAACAACATGCCAACTACCAACAAACCCTACAAAAATAAAAATATCAAGGAGAACAACAACAACAACAACCAGCCTTGGTAAAGAGTGAAAGGTTAACACAAACCGAAGAAGCACAACCGGTACCACGACAATGTCGAGAGTCTGCCCAACCCTGTAAAAAGTCAAAACTACTCAGCCAACAAGAAGTAGCGGTAGAAGTCTAACAGCAAGTCGGAGAGGTAGCTGAACATAAAAAACTGGCCTATACAAAGTCAGAACCACTGAGCCAAGCAGCAGTGGTGGAACCAGTGCTGAATCCAGCGGAAAATCGAGAAAGACAAGTTTCAGAATCAACGAATACGTCTAATAACACAATATGTTTAAAAAAAATTATTTGACGATTATTACATGCAATATACACCGTCGTTTTTCGAAGTTGATAATATTGAGTTCGATGTTATGTTATAACGAACTTTGGAATCTATGACGGAGATTGTGATTAATAAACTTTATGAAGCTGGTGTTGTTGAGAAGGTTGTTGAGGAGACAACATCATTAGTCGTCGCTGCGGATGTGGTAAGTGGATTTTTAGATAATTAAACATAAAAGGTGTGTAGTTAGGATTTTATAATTTTACAGCCACATTTATATGTTCAAGTCAAGGATTGAGATACTGGAAGAGAATGATATGCGCTCTAATTTTGCTATATTGAGTTCGACACAGGAGTCGGTCGAAGAGGTAAGTTTTGTACAAGATCAAGAGGTAGTGGCAGAGGTAAGTCTCACTGATTTGCCGAAGACTACACCAACAACGGAGCTGATCGATGTCAGTGAACACCACAAAGTCCTTAGAATTAAAAGCAAAAAAAAACAGGAAGATCCATAAGTATGGTATTGTCCAATGTCTGAGTTTACCTACAGACCTAATGTGGCCGTGAGTGAAGTGTTGGCGCTACCTTACGAACACAACCTGGACTAAAAGGTATAATATAAAATCCTTGAGAGACAATTCTAATTCCCAACAACTCTTTGAATATAATTGCAAACAACTCTCTAATCTAATTGCAAATAACTCGCTTGATATGTTACATACAACTCGCTCTAATTGTGTTTCCAAAAACTCTCGATATCGTTTCAAACAACTCACTAGATTCGATTTGATACACTATCTGAATCGCTTTACAAAAAATTCACTTTATTGTATTTTCAAAACAACTCGCGGTATCGTATTAGAACATAACTCACATCATTTTTCAAAATAACTCATAGTTCATTATACGACTCCAAATTGTCATTTGGTAGGTTGATGACGCTTGGATTCTCAAGATGCTTAAAGCAGTAGATTTGAAAGTTCCATGCAAAAGTTTCCTTGGAGCCAGTTACAGTTCCATTCAAATTTTTGGCCATACTACAGTAAGTTTAGCTATAAACTACAAACAACTCTCACGTTCTTGTTGTGATATATTTTTCCTTTAATGAAATCCTCAATGGCCGACGGAGAGGATATGTCATGTCTAGTTGACGAATTATTTAAAAACATGAGGCCATACACGAATATTATGCTCAATTCAATCTGCAGCATTAAGAAGGATATAATGAACCATTGGACGTTGCTTGTTATTGATTTAGACGAAAAGACGGAAACAAACTACAACCTCCTCCCACCTATTAATAAACATACAACAGACTACACAAAAAGGATAGTTGATCCTCTAGTAAGTTTTTTCCCTGGTTTTTTAAAAAGTAAACTCGTAGGGTATTTGCATATTTCTCTAAAAAATTCCAAAAAACTCTCTTAATCTAATTGCAACCAACTCGCTTGACCGTATTTTAAACAACACGTTGTATCTAATTAAATTAACTCTCTGAATCTAATTACAAACAACTCGGTTGATATATAACATACAACTCGCTGTAGTTATGTTTCAAACAACTCTCGGTATCGTGTTTTCACACAAATCGATGGATTTAATTTGATACACTAACTGAATCATGTTTCAAACAATTTATTTATTGTATTTTCAAAAGAACTCGCGGTATCGTAGTTCAAAACAACTCTCACCTGTTTTTAGTAAACAACTCACACCTATTGTTAGTTAAATAACTCGCACCTGTTTTTAAATAAACAACTCGTAGTTTATTATTATTTAATACCTGCTATAAACTTCTATAAACAGTTGGTATAATATGTCAAAAAAGGATATTTACCTAAGTCAATGATTGGATTTAAAGTGAAAAACACCAGAGGGATTCCACATCAAAAACGAGGCAGCGTTGACTGCGGTATTTTCATTTGTCAATACGCCAAATACATTATCAAAAAAGGTTGTGTGTCGAAGACTTACCGAGAAGATATGGTAAGATATACCAGAGCTAAAAGTTTTTATTATTTCCTAAATGATGCAAACACTAACGATTACTGATAGTCATCTTTTTATGTAAAACATTTTGTACATATCTTTTGGATATCAAAACTAACACGCGGTGGTAGATATATTGGTCAGAATTTTTTGGTGTATATATATCAGCACGAATATATATCTCAAGTCCTTTTGCTATATATACTGTATTTTCCTTCAAAAATGTCATGTATAACATTTTGGAACTAACTTAAAAGAAATGTGGGTAACTGAATACAACACTCAGCCTCGTCGTATAAAACAAATCACAAAAGGTTATGTATTTATATCCAAACAATTCGCTTTGGTGTAATAGTTAACAACTCTCAATTGATCTCGGCATAACAATTCACAACATGTACATGAATTTATACTAAACAACTCGCTTGATATCATGTTTAATTACTCAACAACGCGTAGTATTAATCAAATAACTCATAAAATGTCTATGAATACGAAATGACTAAAGCGTCTGCCTTGGTAACCGGTATATGCATTGAGCGTGCAAAAAACTATCTAATCACGTCAAGCAATTTATTATTGATTTAAAAGAGGAGGCTTTAATCATTAATATAGCCACCACTTAAAAATGACTCCCTCTCTACCTATATATAATAGTAACCATATTGTTCTATAAAAAAACTCTTAAAATAAAAAAAAAAACTCATAACATCTTCAACTCCAATTACCATGTCTAGTCCTAGTTCCTTAGGCGACTCATGGTCGTCCATCACGACCAATAGAAGCTTCGGCTTGCTATCTCCAGTGGCGTCCCCCAACAGCCTAGCCTATGTATTGGAGTTTCCCTTCGACTACTTCTCTGATTGTTCGTGTTTTTTGTTTTTTATTTTTTGTTTGCATGGAAATTGACCAACCCTGAATATGGTTGTATTTTTTAGAAGGTTTGCGTGTATGAAGGCTGTGATTGCCTTGTAATTTTTTCTTTTAATTATTTTTATTAATGTAAAACGTTTATGAAGTAGTATATGGGGTTCATATCCAAACAACTCGCAAACGACCTCACATATTAAATTTCCAAAGAACTCGTAAATGGTCGAGGGTAATACACACAGAAGACTCATGGGAATAACATACAAACAACTCACATTTCCTCAACTTTATGTATACAACTCGCAAAATGAGTTGGTAAACAACTTCCAGTGATCTTTTTAATATACAAATAACACATTATCTCAATACATAAACAACTTGCATGTACTCATTGTAAAGTAAAAAAAATCTCAATACTGATAAAGAAGAACTCTCAAATTCGAATTTAATATACAAAAAATCTCATTCTCTTAGTGTAATGTAAATAACTCACTTTGATAGAAGTAAATAACTCGCTTCGAAATAGTAGTATACATGATAACAGTTTGGATACAAGACAGAAACAACATTAATGATACCGAAATGACGGTCTGAAATAAATATCATTTGGCACTCCAACAAATGAGGTTTCAAACACTCCAAAAACCACAGCCAATTGTCAGTATCCTCAGTACTCACGATACCCAATGCAACAAGGAATAGACCTGAAATTCAAGGTAAGCATGGTCAAATAGTATACACAACCCGCAAAGTAAGTTGTAAAAGAACTCGTGATAACGTTATATTACAATAAACATAACTCACAATATATGTTATAAAACGACTCACAATATGTTAAATTACAATGGATACAACTCGCATTCAGTTAACACAGAACTGTAATATTTGTCTACAAAATATGATTCAAACAACTCGCGTGTTGAGCTTATAATTAACAACATGAATTAGGTTTGGTGATGGTAAAATCTTAATTAAGGGTAAAAATGGAAAAAACCTTTAGCTGGTGGATATTAACTATTTTTGTAAGGGGTTGTGAGAGAAATGAGGTGTATGATTATATTTAATATCTTTGGAAAAAGTCCAACCCTCTTAATGATGTTGGTTGGGGTATTCATAGTATTTTTCTCTGACCCATGGGTTGTGTGGGTCGGACATTATAGACGGGTCATTCATATGAGCCCCCAAACCCAAGAAATGAGCTACTAGGTACATAGCTGAGTCATTATTCCACTCAAGCTAGTGTTCATCCATTGAATTTTATTCAATCTGTCCAAAATTATGTTCGTATATTATCAAAATCACTGGTGATATGCTTCCAACGATATAGCCCCCTTAGTTTTTTCAAAAAACCTTTGGATGAGCTAACCATGTCGAATAATATTTTATCTACCTTCGAAGTTAATTTCAAAGGTCTATCGATTAGTTCAAAGGTCGCGACTTTATTATTAGTCTCATGTTACACGTGTCAGCTTCTAGTTGGACCTACTAGCCGTTTTCTCCTAGGGACTTGCAGCTAAACTTCCAATTTTAAGAGGCTTATAGTTAATAGACTTTACTCATTACTTAGCCAATTCACTTCCCCTAGTTGAAGCACTCAAGTAGACTATTTTGTTATATAAGTATGCTTTTTTACTGATTCAATTTCTAGACTAAGAAAATTTTTAAAATTTTAAACCTAGAGAGAAAAGCTTAGAAATCTCATAAGCGCTCAACTCCTATAATATTTCCCAAGATTTTATTTTCACAGCAAGAACTTCCTTAATCAAAGGAGGCTGGCTCAACTTGTCTGAGTTACACAGAGAGAAAAGAGAGGCCAGAATCACTACGGGACTACCTGCCTCTCCTGGTGGATTAATTATAGAAGAGGTATCAGAAATGGACATGAGTTCATCTTCTTCAAGACCAACAATAGTTTCCAAGAAAACTTCATTTACTCCATCTTTAACAAATTTTGAAAAATCACAACCACCAGTTCAACTAAACGAAAAATCTTTTCCCAAAGCTAGAGTCGTTACCAGTCGCAAAAATCCATCTCCTTTCAATTCTATGGGGTCAGATATGGGATCAAGCTTACCTCGAAGGGTTATTAGGCTATCTAAAGCCAAAAAAGCAACTTCAACTTCCAAAGAGGCAGAGAAACTCAATGAAGGTCTTACAAAGGTAAAGTCTCCAATAATGCCAACTTTGGATCCAAGCACATCTCTCATACTGATAAAAGAAGATATTGGGCTCAAGTCGGCTGATCAAGCACTACAAATAATGGAGGAGACGATGGAAAATAGTAGGGAAAATACCCTATTAGAGACCTCCGAACATACTGGGGACACTAATATGGTTCATGAAAAGAAAAAAGTAGTGGCATAGACTGATGCCGAACCACTTCCGGAATGCTTTGTTGGGCGAGTGAGTCTTAACTTTTCCAAGGTCAGTGTTAAGTATTTATTAACACTTCAAAGAACTTCTTATGTGTATACCCATACTGCTGAGTTGGATATAATAAGGAAGAAATGGGGCTTTCCGGAGACTATCAAGGTGAGAATTCCCATCCCTGATGAGACTCTAATAGATAGCAAGGCTAAAGAGCTAATTGTATATACCAAAGTACTCAACTAAGGTCTTCGGTTCCCTTTGGACCCAAAGATAGTTAGATACTTTCACTTAGTAAGGCTATGTCCGAGTCAGTTAAGCCCCAATGTTTGGTATACCTTATTAGCTAGCATCATTGCTTCCAGACTTTCTAAGATTCCAATACCCATGAAACAGTTTGTTGTTGTGGCCAGCTTATGTTGAAACCATCATATCCCATTATATTATTTCAACATGGGGAATGATTACAAGGTAGTTGACAATTTGCTAGAGGCTGATAAGCCTTGGAGGACTCAATTCCTATACATCAATGGTTTTTGTGAGAATGGAAAGAATATCACTTCCAAATAAAATATAAGTGCTTTAACTAAATACTGGAAAATCTCAGGTAACACTTTACAATTACTATTAAAATTCACGTCGGATGTTAATATTGAACTTCACATTGGATGATAATATTAAAATTCTACATCAGTTTTGTCTTTCATTGTTTTCAAAGATGTTCTCAGAACATTTGGAGAAGGGACGAACAACTTTTTTACAGCTAAATCAGTGGGCTACAGAGAATTAGGGAACTGGGTTCCAAAACTGTTTCATTGCAGCTAATATGGTAATGGCCCATCTATGGAGAACAAACTTAACCAGGGAGCTCTCATGGGAACAGTTCACGAGTCCTCCTGAAGCTGCCGATATTTTCAAACGGACTGAAGAAAAATATGGTAAACTTTATATACCAGCTAGGAATAAGGCTCCCAGTCATCTCGAAAAAATTAAAAAAATAAGAAGAAAGGTGAAGATTCCTCTCAAAGGCTTCCCGATGTGGGTCGTTTGGGATTGCCATGAGATATTGATGATGCGTTATTAGAGGTTGTTGCAGTAATAGTAGATGATGCAAAAGGGCCAAAACATTCTCCAAAAATCAAGAAGAAAAATGGCACAAGAGACGCCAAGAGGGTAGTGATAATAGGGCAGAAAAGAAGAAGAAATGGGCCATCAGTTCGGAGATCATACTCTGATCCGAGGTCATTCCTCCTATCCTTCATAGTGAAGTTCCTCCCCAAGAAGGGGTTCATGCCGATTATTCCTCTCCAATGTTTCCTACTGCTAACCAACCTCCTACTGAAGGTGAAGTTAAGCTGGATGATATAGGGAACTTATATTTAAGTGAATTTGACAAATAATATTTTGACCGAACCTTCCCCCAATCAACCACCATAGAATATTTTGAGAGAAGCTTCCCTCAATCAACCACCATAGCCAATGTAGTGATTCATGATGGTGAATCTTTTGAAGTGTCCAATGAGCATGATAGCTTGGGCTACGTAGTATTAGGCTACATTAGGTTGATAGTTGACTTGGAAACACATGTCAGAGCTCAGACAAAAGCCATCACTTCCCTTCAGATTGATAATCAAGGCATGAAGGATTCCCTCGCGGCCAAACAGAAAGAGGTTGAAACTATGGTCAAAGAAAAAGAGAAACTCAATGTTGATTTGGAACATGCTAAGGCCGATCGAGGAAAAAATGAACCAGTTATACCGAACTACAAACTACCACCTCCCACGAGCTTAAATCCTTGAATGAAATATTGACTAATGAGAAGGCTGCCAATGAACAACTCTTTAAAAAGAAGAAGAAATTACAAGATCTTCCCAAGAAAAAAGATAATAATATCACCGCTTTGAAAGACACAAAGGCCCAAGATATATCTGTTGCGAAGATGAATATGCTGAGGGGGTGTTGAAATCCATGGAACATAAGGAATAATCTGTTAAAGCAGATATGGTCCTTTTGTTCCATGAAACGTTTCCCAAACGGTCTCTTGGTAAACTTTAGAGTTTTGTGCCGGATGATGAAGTTCTCTTTCATACTTTAGCACAAAGTGACAAATACAATATAACCTCGGATGATTCCAAGTCTGATGATGAAGCTGAGGAGGGCTCAACTGATGATAAAGAGGATAAATAATAAGGTAATGCTGAGAAGAAAACCGAAGGGAACAAGCCCTAAGGTTAATTATTTTTACTGTGATGGTATTCTGAACCAAATTTATTGGAGTATGCAATGCATTTTGTTGTTTTAATATCCGATTTTTTAGATAGTCTAGTTGTAAAAGTCCTTGTGGTTTACAAGGCATTTTGTAACGTGGATCAGATTATTTTATGATCCTATTCGTATTTCATGCTATTTCAACTTTCACTTAGTATATTTTTTTGTCTTCTTTAATACTTCCATTAATATCTGAGTATTTAAACAATAAATAAAAAGTATTTTCTTTATAGACACTAAACACTCAATAAGTCTTATATTTATCTAATCTATAACACTCATTTAAAGGAGACAAGTATTTAATAATCATTTAATTCATCATGTGTTTAATCAGTATTTAACACATCTGATCCACTCAAAGGTAATCCATTTGAGGGAAACAAGAGTTTAGTAAGCCTTTAATCCATCAAATGTTTCATGAGTATTTAATACTTCTGATCAACTCAATGGTGATCCATTTGAGGGCCACAAGTGTTTAATAAGCCTTTAATCCATCAGGTGTTTAATGAGTCTTTAATACTTCTGATCCACTCAAAGGCGATCCATTTGAGGCAACTAGTGTTTAATAAGCATTTAATCCATCAGTTGGTTAATAAGTCTTTAATACTTCTGATCCACTCAAAATAACAATATTTAAAAAGGCAAAGGATATTATATTGATTGAAATCCGGACACCTCATTAAAACCTCCCTGCGCTACCAGGGTAGAAATAATATGCCCCCAAATATTTAAATTGAAGTAAAGCAACGGAAATATTTACAAGATGAGCTTACTCTTGAGATGTTCAACGTTCCAAGGATGCTTCAACAAATTGACTTATTTATCTTGGAGTTTGTAAGTTCCTTTCTTAACTCTTTTACATACGATGTATAGTTCTTCCTAGTTCTGAGCGAACTTTCCGAACTGTTTCTCCTTTGTGTACATGAATGCTTTTCTCAACACTTTATCTCCAACTTGAAAATTTATTTTTATCCTTAGATAAAAATATGCTCCTTATCAACCCTTGATAGTGTGCAGTTCTTAAATGTGCCTTCACTTTATTTTCTTTAACCAAATCCAACTTTTGAAATAATTTTGAACCCCGAAGGAAGGGAGATTTTCTTCTATAGGTGCGATTTTATCCATCCCATAAACTGAAGATAATAGAGACTCTTGTGTGGTTGTATGTGATGTAGTTCGGTATGCCCATAGTACTTCTTGCAAGTAACTTGGCCATTTCCTAGCATGTCCTTCCAAATTATTTTTTAAACCTGACATAATTGTCTGATTTGCTGCTTCAACTTACCCATTGGTTTGGGGATGAAAAGGAGAAGAAAAAAATGTTGAATTCCTCTAGATGCACAAAAAGTATATATGTCATTATTATCAAACTGAGGTCCATTATCCGTAGTGATGCGTTTAGGAATTCCAAATCGGAAACATATGTTGGAATGAATAAATTTAATAACTACCTTAGAAGTTTTCCCTGACAAAGGTGCAGTCTCTATCCATTTGGAAAAGTAATCTATTGCCATAATTATAGTAAGAAAACCATCTGAAGCCATTGGGAGGGTCCTAACCAGATCAAGTCCCCGTCTATCAAATGGTATAGGTTCAGAAATTGATTCTATGGGGACTGCTGGCACGTGAATGATATTTCCATATCTTTGACAAAGATCAAATATCTTCACCAGATCTTTAGCATCTACCATGATGGTAGGCCAATAATAGCATGCTAGTAAGACTTTTCTAGTTAAAATCTTATAACCGCAATGAGCTGACCTTTGTCCATCATGCAATTTTGATAGAACACTCCGAGACTCATTTAATTCAAGGCATTGTAGTAGAGGTCTTCTGAAAGACATTTTATAAAGTACTCCCCTCGAGACTAGGAAACCATGAGCTTTGTATCTCACTTTCTTAGCCAAAGCCTTACATGGAGGTAAAACTCTGTTAGTAATAAACTTTTAGATTTCAGTCCTCCAATCTTTAGAGGGTGCATCAGATACGTGCAAATTTTATCCAACTTCAGTTTTACCTTTTGTACTTGCATCTAATGAAGGACATTCTTGCATAAGATTCCAGGCATGCGCTTCGGAGTATGTTATAGTGACTAGGGAATCTGCCATGGCGTTTTCCGATCTAGGGACATGCTCATATCTGACGCTTTTAAAGCCAATGGTAACTTCCGTCAATATTTGTAAATATTTTATCATGTGTTCTTTGCTAGCTTCATATTGCCTTTGAGCCTGATGGATAAGCAATTGGGAATCAGTTATTAGTTGGACTTTTTTAGCTCCACATATATAAGCCAACTCTAACCCTACTATGGACACTTCATATTCTGAATCATTGTCGGATGCTTTAAAGCCAAAACATATAGCTTAGTACATAGTATCACCATAAGGAGAAGTTAAGCATATTCCATCTCCACAACACATCGTACTAGACCCACCATCCATTCGGACTACACATTCTTTTTTAAACTTGGTAACTTTTGTTTCTTCACGAGGCAGTTTGGAGTCAAATTCTACTAAGAAATCAACCACAACTTGAGCTTTGACTGCTGTTTGAGGCGAAAAATCAATGTCATAATCTCCAAGTTCAACTGACCACTTAGTCATTCTTCCCGATATGTCAGCCTTTTGTAGCACATTCTTCGGGGGAAAAGAAGTTTGAACTGTGATTGAATGTGCTTGAAAGTAAAACCTCATCTTTCTAGAAGCTTTCACCAATGCCAAAGCCAGCCTTTCTAATTTTAAATACTCTTTCTCGACTTCTAACAAACTCTTGCTTATATAGTAAACCAGACGAGGGTAATTATCAACCTCTCGTACTAGCACTGCACTTACAACATACTCATATATGCCCAAATACATATATAGTCTTTCTCCATCAACAGGGTTTGACAATGTCTTGGGTGAAGACAAGTAACTCTTAATTTCAAGAAACGTTTGATCATAGTTAGGAGAGCAATTGAAATCTTTTGCATTTCTCAAGACTTGGAAAATTGAGCATACTTGTTTGATGATCTTGAAATAAATTCGGTTTAAGGTTGCTAATATTCTAGTTAACCTATGGACTTCTTTAGTATTCTGAGGTGGATCCATATCCAACAATGCATTTAACTGGTTCAGATCAGCTTGAATCTCTTCCTCACTTATTATATAGCCCAGAAATTTACCTGATCGGACACCAAATGTGCATTTCTCTGGATTTAATTTAAGATTGATGGCCTCTAAGTTGGAGCAAGTTTACTGGATATCAGAGATTTGATCCTTTTCTTTAGGACTCTTGACCATCATATCATCAATGTAGACTTCCATATTTCTTCCGATCTGATTAGCAGAGGCCTTATTCACTAACCGTTGGTAAGTGGCTCCCGCATTCTTCAACCCAAAAGGCATTAGCTTATAACAATGAATCCCCCTAAAGTGATTAATGTGGTATGTTCTTGATCATCAAGATTCATTTGTATTTGATTATACCCAGATAAAGCATCCATGAAAGACAACAACTTGTTCTCTGATGTGGAGTCGACAAGCTGATATATCCGGGGCACTGAGAAATGATTTTTCGGGAAAACTCTATTGAGGTCTGTGAAGTCAATGCACATATGCCATTTTCCATTCTTTTTTTTTACCAAAAGAATATTAGCTGTCCAAATAAGGTATTGAGACTCTTTGATATGCCTCATCTTGTCAACTGATCTACTTCCTAGACAATATCTTTGGATATTTATTTTGAAAAAGATCTTCTTCTTTGCACCACTGGCCCAATATCAGATCAGATAGATAATCTGTGACTAATCACCATAGCTGACACTCCAGTTACATCATTGTTGCACCATGCAAACACGTGTAAATTATCAGATAAAAAGATAATAATTTTCCTTTTAGCTTTAAAGGTAGTTTAGATCCGACCCTGAAACTTTTACCGTCTAGCAAGTAATGAATTCTACCTCTTCGACTGGGATTACTACACTATGAGCCTCTCTTGGATCATCTATCTTGTTTTGGTTGGCATAAGTCTCCAATGACCGCTACTGTTTGTTAATCTTCACTACTTCTAGTGATTTCGAAGCAAAAGCAGAGACATAGCGTTCACAGACTACCTTTTGGCTACTTCGGACGACGCCTACTTGCCCTCCAGCAACATATTTCAAATACTGATGGACAGTGGAAGCTACTGCATGCATCCGAGATAGCCAAGACCTACCAAAGATAGCATTGTAAGATGTCGGACAATCAACTAACACAAACAAAAATCTTACCAACTTCTTGAATGGCCCTTTGCCTAATAAAACCTATTTTTCAAATTACCTAATTACATCAACCGTACTTCCAGTAAACCTCAGTATGGTTTTATTCGAACGATGGATAACTAAGGGATTCGTCATTTTCTTGCAACCTTATAGGAACAATATATTTTCCGAACTGCAGTATCAATTAAAATCCTTCGTACATCAGTGCCTCCAATAGATGCCCCTATTACCACAACATCTTCTTGTGGCCTAACAATGTCTCTTAAATCATCTTCATCAAAGACAATGAATTGAGTAGGGCTTTGATTAAGATGTGTAGATAGTTTTCCCTCTATCTGAGTTGTTAGGCTATTGACATGGCTTTTTCTTGAACAACATGATGGTGTCGTCACAATATCTCCCCCAAAAATAGTAGTGATTCAAAAACGTTACGGAGATCGGATACTGTGGAAACCTTTTCTAGTTTCACTCCAACATAATTCTGATCTGGATCAGTATCTAGATATTTCGAATGCACATCAAATCTTTCTACAATTACCATAACATCTTCTTGTCTAGATGATTTATACTTTGTCCTTGGTTAGTTGGTGATGCAGCTCAGACTGTATTAGCATTAGATTGGGTGTTGATTGGCATATTCCCCCTGGTTGTTATTTTAACAAAAGTTGACAATTTCTCTCTCTCAATTATGTTATGGACTTCTTGTTTTAGTGCAATGCAGTCTTAGGTATCATGACCTACATCATTGTGGTATTTACAAAAATGACTATTTCGAGTCTCTCTAGGAGATGTAATTGGTGCTGGTCTCCTAAAATGCACATCATTCTTAGTTTTATCATAAGTGGTAACCACACTCTTCCCTAGTTTGGCAAACCATTCAGGTTGAACCCATGGACCTCTCTTGGGTTTAAATTGTTGGGATTGACTTGATTTCTCATGTCTTCGCCAATGTGATCCTTGTCCAGAATATTTAGGCCTCTAATTAATTGTGGCATGTGATTGAGTACTAGCTTGTGGGATTGGTGCTGTTGGATCATACTTATTTTGGTGTGGTACTCTAGACTTATTAGTCTATTCCATCGTTATTTATTTTCCAACCTGATTTAACAGTTCGCCCCATGTTATCGTTTTTTCCGAGTTACTGAATCAACCAATTCACTCGGATTTAAACCCGAGAAAGCATAAGAATTTTTGGAACTCTATAAGAATGAAGTCCAACAAATCAAATTTGTTCAATAATATTTGGAACTTTATAAGTTCCAAGAAGTGTTCTTTCTTAACATGGAGGGTTATTCAAAATTAGTTACCTACTAATACTAATATGCAAAAGAAAGGCTTTCATCTAGCATCTAAATGTCACCTATGTGAAAGCTCTGAAACTGTGGCTCATGTATTCGTTCATTGTACTAACGCATGGGAAACTTGGGTCTACTTTGCTACTACCTTGAGAGTTCCAATCAACAGAAATATGTCTTACCCTCACTTTCTCAGAAACTGGTTTTGGTCAACAACTAAAGACACTCAAATAAGGACTACACTTTCTCTGGTAATAACTTGGGTAATATGAAATGCCAAAAACAAGAAAAAGCATGAGGGTAAACAATGTCACATCCAAGAATATGATTGACCACGTTATTTCTATCTTGACATCTCTGGATCAGAGTCATATTTTAAAAAGGAAGCATTGGGGAAATGACACCAACAATGTTATTCAACTAGGTTGTGTCAACCATCTGAACAAGCTTAGATTATCTTTGTCTCTCAAATGGAATATTCCTAAGAAAACGAAATAAAAACTTAACATTGATGGGGCTACCAGCTTTAAAGGCGAAGGTTCTGATAGAGGGATTATCAGGGATCAAAATGGTGATTTGATTCTAGCATTTGAAAGAACTTACGGGCACCATACTCCTCTAGTTGCTGAATGTAAACCTCTGCTTAATGGGCTCCTTTTGTGTCATAACAATTGATGAGTCCTGAAATATTTGCCACTCACTATACAAACCGGACAGGGGGAATCCGGACAATAATCACCCACTGAACCATCAGGACAGGACAAAAGTATTAAAACACTAAACACCTTTTGACTAAGCTAGTTACTAATCTGCTTAATAAACTAATGAGTTTTTGAAATCGACCTGGTTTCATAAGTTTGACCTGAAAGCCCATATGGCCCATAATTAAAGGTATAAATACCCAACCACTTTCATTAATGAGGGTAATGAACATTTAATACAACTAGGCAGCTTAAATCTCTCACTACAAAACACTTAAACATTTAATACCCTTCAAACACCACAAAACATCTGACAAAATTACCTCAGTCGAAAATAATCCACACCAAATTGGCGACCACAATGGGAGTAGAAGGTGCCTGAATCTAGCATTCAAAGCCATCAAGAAGAGACGGTTCAGATGAATCCGAACGAGCAGGCAGTGCCACCAACTTTGGCAGAAGTGGTGGGAGAAAACGATGAATATACAATCGAAGAGCAAGACATGTTGAAAACTGAGATAGAAGCCTTGAGGGCTGCTAAAACGGTGGAGTTAGGCTTGAAAGAAAAGTCAAAAGTGTCAGTTGTTCACCACACTAACAATCCAAGGGAGCAAGACCCATCAGTAAAGACCCATCAGAGTGCTAAAAAGACTCATGCTAGCTTAAAGAAGTCTCACCGATCTAAACCGGTAAAGAGCTCAGATTTAGAATCCTCTAGTAGATCCTCGAATGAAGATGGAGTTGAGGAGTCCTTGTCATCCAACAATGATGAAGGCATGTCTAAAAAGAAGGAAAAGTTGGTCAAAAAATATTCACAAAAGAGGGACAGACATGGAAGGTTGAAAATGAATCTAGGTAAAGGGTCATCTCATAGCCACAGCCATGGCCAGAGACATATAGACCAGCTGTTGATGGATCCATTCGCTTTCCACGATGAACCAGGTATCTTTGCAACTCCCAATTAAGATATTGTGTTCAGTCATGGCCGGAATTGGAGACAATCTCCATTGTCTTCCAAGATACTCTCCGGAAACCTTCCAAAGAGGTTTGACAATACTAAGATGGAAAATATGATAGGAACAAAGATCTAGATAATCATCTGGAGCAGTTTAAAAACTTTATGATGAACTTTGACGATGATGATAAGTTTCTTTGTAGAGAATTCTCTCAATCTTTTACAGGGAGTGCTCTGAAGTGGTATAATAGCCTGCCACAGGGCTGCATCAGAAATTTTGATACCTTTTGGGTGGCCTTCCGGAGGCAGTTCGTTGGAAGTAGGGAGGTGAAGGGAAATGGAGACACTATTATCCATTGTGCCCAAGAACCAAACGAATCATTGAAAGAATATATAAGTCGATTTGTGAACACCAAGAATGGATTAGCTGATTGCTTTGAACAAGTCGCAATAGCTTCTCTAAGACAGGGGGTGAACCCTGGCAATCTGGCTGATTCGGTAACTAGGAAGAAGGCCATGACATGGGGCGGTTTACTGAATCAGATGGGAAAGAAAATCAATGTGGATGAAATGAAGAAGACTAGGGTGCACATGCAAATGAGATCTGCCCCAACTGCACCAAACCAGAACCAGAATCAGTCCGGGTACAAGGCTAAGGAAGCCGGACAGGGTCCCAATAGGGCCAAGGCTCAATCTCACCCAGCACCAGCCCAGAGCCAGCAATCCAGAAATAAGCGAGGGTCGTGGGTCCAACCGGAGTGGTTTTCCGAACTGAAAGAAAATGTGGCAACCATCTATGACAAAACAAAAGACAAAGTATATTTTAGGAAGCTGGTTGCGCTTCAATCTCCCCGGGAAAGTCGTAATACTTGTTTCTGTCAATATCATCATGATATTGGCCATAACACAGAAGATTGCATCTCTTTGAAACAAGAGGTGCAAAATTTGATTGAAAGAGGAAAATTGGGTGCTTATGTTAACAGAAGAAGTGGGAATAGGCCCGATAATGCTCATCGGACCGGACCAACAAACAATGCAGGGACATCGGCTCCGGACGAGGCCATGGTAATTATTGAAAGATTCGATGTGGAGTCAGAGTATTTGGATCCTGATCCAGCCCGGAATAAGGTGGGCGTTATCACAGAACACACCAAGATGGTGTCCGGGCTCATAAGCTTTTTTGCGTCACTTACCATATTAGGGGGGACACCATGACTGCACCAACTACTTATTCACTGAAAAGGCATGTTCACACCCTGGTTACTCAATTAGAAGGAGGCATGACTTCCTATCATTCACAAATTCCTTTTCCCTTCATTGTTTTTGATGAAGATGATTTGAGGGACATAGCTGGTCCCCATGAAGATGTTGTGTGATATGAGCATCCATTGAGGGCAATGACATTAGACGAATTTTAGTGGACACTAGCAGCTCAGCCAATATCCTATTTTTAACTTTCTATAAATAAATGAAGAATTCAGCAGTAATTCAACGTTCGAACATGTCTATTGTGGGTTTCACTGGAAGCTCTGCGGACGTAGTCGGGGAGTTTGAGGAGAAAGTTTTGTTGGGCAACGGCCCTTTTAAGAAAATGGTCAGAGTATTTTTTGTTGTGGTGGATTTTCCCACATGCTACAATGCCATTTTGGGAAGGTCTTGGCTCTCCAGGATGCATGCTGTGGCTTCAACAGTTCACCAATATTTAAAATACGTTGTGCAAGGACAAGTGGGAGTTATCCGGAGTAGTCAGAAGATAGCAAGGGAATGTTATGCAACAGCACTGGCCCCTAGAACTTTGGGGGCAGTTCGGATAAGTGAATATTAGCAAATGGAGGGGCCCTCTGGGGGAGAGGGTGAAATTGATGACCTCAGAGAGACCCCTGGTGTTTTAATACCAATTGAAGAGGTTGAAACTCACTCTCTGGCCGAAGGAAGAAGTGTCAAGATTGGATTCCAAGATGACATCAGAGCTAAAAAACAAAGTGTTATTTTTTTTTTTAAACCGTCAACACATTTTTTCTTGGTGCAATGCTGATGTAACCGGAGTCCCTGCAGATGTTATATCACACCAGCTATCCATCCGAAGAGATGTAGCACCCGTTGTGCAGAAGAGAAGAGCTTTTTCTAAGGAAAAAGATGATGCCATAGTTCAAGAGGTTGACCGGCTTACTAAGATGGGGCACATAAAGTAATCTCAGTACCCTTTATGGATAGCCAATCCAGTGTTAGTAAAAAATAAAAATGGGAAGTGGCGTATGTGCATCGATTTCACGGACCTTAATAGGGCTTTCCCAAAAGACCTATATTCGGTCCCCCGGATCGATCAGTTAGTGGACTCCACATCTGGGAACAAGTTGTTATCCTTTATGGACGCCGTCTCCGGTTATAATCAGATTCAAGTGGATCTAAAGGACCAAGAACACACTACTTTTGTAACTTATAGGGGCCTTCATTATTACAAGGTGATGCCTTTTGGATTAAAGAATGTCGGGGCTACTTATCAGAGGTTGGTGAGCAAAGCATTCGTTGATCAGATTGGAAGAAATATGGAAGTCTACATTGATGACATGATGGTAAAGAGTGTGGAAGAAGAGTTACACTTGGCAGATCTGCAAGAGACTTTTGCCAACTTAGTAAAAGTTAATTTAAAGTTAAATCCAGAAAAATGCGTTTTCGGAGTGTAGTCCGCGAAGTTTTTGGGGTATGTGATAAGTGAGAAAGGGATACAGCCTGATCCAGACCAACTTAATGCTTTACTGCAGATGGATCCTCCTCGGAATATTAAAGAAGTACAAAGATTGATAGGGAGGTTAGTTGCTCTAAACCGTTTTATCTCAAGGTCTTCGGATAGATGTGCCCCGTTTTTCCAAACGTTAAAGGGTGCCAAAGAATTCAACTGGTCTCCACAGTGCGACCAGACTTTTGATGAAATAAAAAAGCATTTATCCTCCCCCAAAACCCTTTTTAAACCTATTGATGGAGAAACATTGTATATATATTTAGCAGTCTCCGAATGTACCATAAGTGTGGTGCTAGTAAGAGAGGTGGAAAATTATACTCGTCCGGTGTACTACATCAGCAAAATCCTGATGGATGATGAAAAAAGGTATTTAAAACTTGAAAAGCTAGCACTCGCTTTAGTAATTGCTGCTAGGAAAATGAGGCCCTACTTTCAGTCTCATTCTATTGTCGTCTGGACATCTTTTCCCTTGAAAAATGTTCTTCAAAAGACAGATATATCAAGCAGAATGACCAAGTGGTCAGTGGAATTAGGAGACTATGACATTGATTTTGCCCCTCGAACTGCAATCAAGGCTTTGTCTATTCCTGATTTCCTAGTTGAGTTCCATTCGGACAGGAGTACTAAACAAGCTACAGGTGAAAAGACTAAGAAGCTATGGGTGGTTCGGACTAATGGTGGATCAAGTACCATGGGTTGTGGTGCTGAGGTATGTTTAACCTCTCCGTACGGCGACAAACTGTACCAGGCTATATGTTTTGCTTTCAGGGCTTCTAACAATGAGTCCAAATATGAAGCTGCCATAGCTGGTTTGAAGTTAGCCCTGATTTGTGGAGCCACAAGAGTCAGGTTAATGAGTGATTCTCAGCTTCTTATCCATCATGCCGAAGGTCAATCTGAGGCAAAAAATTAGTAGTTGATTAAATATTTATTCTCTTTTAAAGAGGTGGCAGTTAACTTTAAAGAAATCAGCTATGAGTACATACCCAGAACAGAGAATACACTAGCAGACTCCTTGGCAACCATAGCATACTCTGAATCCTACCCATGGATTCATGTGCAGGAATGCCCATCCATTCAACTCAATCAGAGAAAGGAAGATGAGAAAAGTTTAAATATACAAGTGGGTCAACCTAAAGACTGGAGGTATCCTCTTCTTCAATACATTTCAGATGGTATTTTGCCTCCGGAAAAAGCAGTAGCAATAAAAATGAAGTATAGGGCTCGTGGATTTTTTAATAAAAGACATCCTCTACAAGAAGTCTTTTAGTAAACCTCTCTTGAGATGTTTGGGGATTGAAGAGTCCCAAATAGTGCTGTCCGAACTGCATGATGGTGAAGGATCAACACACTGTGGTTATAGGACTGTAACCCGAAGAGTATTGTTGGCCGGATACTACTGGCCATCCATAATGGAAGATGCCAAGGAATTGGTAAAGAAGTGTGATCCATGCCAAATATATGGTAATAAAATTCATATCCTAATTGTCCCTTTGGAGTCGATTTCTGAGCCAATACAATTTGCTCGTTGGGGGCTGGATCTGGTGGGACCTCTACCTATGGCGTCCGGAGGGTGCAGAACTATCATTGTAGCCATTGATTATATTTTAAAATGGATAGAAGTTGCCCCCTTGGCAGGAACTACTTCAAAAGCTGTTATAAAATTTATTTTATCTAATATTTGCTACAGATTTGGTGTTCCACAAAAGATAACCACACACAATGGGCCACAATTCGATAACAAGGATATGGAGACTTTATGTGCCTTTAGAGGCATTCAACATTTCTTCTCTTCTCCTTTCCACCCACAGGCGAATGGTCAGGTTGAAGTGGCAAACACGAACATTATGACTAGTCTTAAAAATAATTTAGAAGGGGTTGCTGGAAAGTTGCCAAGCTATCTACAAGAAGAACCTATGGGCCTACCGGACTACTCCTGGAGCTGCTACGCAGGAATCCCCATTTGCCTTGGTATATGGTATGGATGCAATTGCTCCTATAGAGGAAACTCTTCCATCATACAGAGTCCACAATTTTTCTGAACAGGCTAATGAAGTGGTAATTAGAAGTCAACTTGACTTGATAGAATAGAGGTTTTTAAGTATCATCAGAGTGGTTTGATTGATAGTTTCTTTAAAGCCTTTTAAGTATCATTGACAGATCAGATTGATCTAGTGGAATGATGACCATTTAAGCATTTGTCATCGGAGAATTTAAACACTCTCACCTTAAAATACTTGTAAAATAACTAAGGGCTATTTAAACATCAGCCATCAAGATTGGGCAAACATAAACAAGGCAAAAATTGTGCAAAGTAAACCTATCCGACCATAACCGGATGATGATATTAAAACATATAGATAGCCTTGGATATCCAAGGAATTTGAAGTTTAAGAAGAAAAGGCTTGTCCGGGCACGAGCCGGACACGATTACAAAAATACCTTGGCCATCAAAGGACTTTAGTTTGACAAAAGGATAAAAGAAAAACGGAAAGTAGTTAAAACTTTAGGGTTGGACTCCCTTAGATGTTCCTGCTTCATCTTGTTTCTTCTTTGGATCTTTGGGTTCATCATTGGGGCTTTCTCCAGTCCTTTCTTCCTCATCGGTGGTATCATCATAACCACTGAAATAGTTATGCCTATCACCATCTACCATAGTATGGAATGGGAGATCTTCGTATTCCACATATTACCATAGAGTACCAAGCGTCCTCTTCAGGAATGTTCGATGAAAAAGCAAGAACATGTCATATTTGACTTCGACATGCCTCTCTTCTTGGGAATCTATCATGTTGTTGGTGTATGCATCGATCTTGGTCTGGATTGTCTTCTCTTGCTTCTTTATCAAATCCTCTTTCTCCTTGGTGACTTTGGACACAACATCTTCAAGAGAAGTCTTGTCACCGGACAAGGTTTGGATGACATTATCCTTAGACCTCACCTCCTCCTTCGAAGCGGAAAGATTTTTCTCCAAGCCAAAACACTTGGTTTGGAGTTCTGTGTTAACCATCTCCGAAGTGGCCAGCCTGGTGGCCAAGTCTTCTTTCCCCTTCTTCAACTCCTCGAGATCTTTCCTCAATACCTCAACACTCTGATTGGCGTTGAGGAGATCATTAGATAAGCTCTCTTTGTCTGCGTTGAGTGTGTTGATAAGGGTAGATTGGCTTCGCACTTGCCTCTCCAGGTTGAGTACCGGTTGAATGTTGCTCAGCAAGGAGTGAGTCACCATGTCATTCTCCCCTGAAACAGAAAAAGACTTACCATTGAAGGTAACCATGTTTGAGGAGCTTGGGGGAAGCTAGGGGCCAGAAAAGTCGTCATTTTCAAGGTCATCAAAGTAGAAACCAATATTTTGGAAGTCACTGATATCTACTCCATCAATGTTCAAATCCCCTCTGGTACCCTCTCCGGCATGTAGACCACTTGGGATTTGCTCTGCTAATGCGGGGTCGGCTGGGTCGACCGGAGGAAGAGACTCCAAAGGCCGGAGAGCGACTTTGTCCCCCGAGGAGATTTTCTTCTTCTTGGCTGCCATATCTTCACCCTCTACTCCCTGTTTTCGATCCTTCTTAGGAGCCTTTGGAAGATTTGGAGGTCCACCTGCCTCCTTGATACTCTCATCTTCAACCACTTGAAGTAGAGTAGCATCGATTCCCCCTTGGCCCTGCATTTCCTGACTTGCTGGGACGATCTCCTCACCACCACCTTGAGCAGCCTCAGTTGCAACTTGTTTCTTCTTACCCTTCTTGCCCTTCATCTTACTTGGGGCCTTTGCTCTGGCAGGAAAAGCCAGCTTGTCATCCTTCTCCTCCGTTCTTTGGAGGATGACATCTGGAGGAGGTAGAGTGGTCAGCTCCTCCCAAGTAAGGTCTCTCCGGCCTGTTGTGTTCCAGAGGTGGGACCTCACTAAATTTTCGGCGGTGAAGCAATTGTGGAAATGATTTCCCCATTTATCAGCAGTCCAAGCATTCAGCTTGGCACATGTGGTATGCCCCTCCTCCACATAGTCGGAGAACTCCTTCGGCAGCACTACCCAAAGAAAAAGAAGAGCAGTTCAAAAACATATTTTTTATAAGGAAAGAAAGACAAACATGATTAAATATTTACCTGAGCTTTTTCATCTGCTGGTGAGCATGCTAGGGTTGACACCAGCTTTGATTTTCCTTCCGTTTTCCCACGCCCCACCAATAAACAGAAATTGGGTCTTCCAATTCTTCCTAGACTCGAGCAAATCATCTACCACCTTAAAGTTATCTCCCATGTTGTAGTGGTAGAAAAGGATGATGTGGTTCTTGCAGAGGCTGACCACAGCAGCGAAGTGCTCCATTGGAAGCGGTATTCCGGAGAGCCTAGAGGCCATAATACAGGTCATAAGAGTGTACCAAGCATTGGGACTCAGCTGACTTGGACAGAGCTTTATCAGATGAAAGTATCTGACAATCTATGGGTCCAAGGGAAATCTGAGCCCCAGTTAAACAGCTCCGTATAAATGACTATCTCGCTAAGCTTACAGTCCATTGGGGTCTTCGGAGTGACCGATATCCTCACCTTGATAGACTTAGGGATAGGGGTGGCAATTCGGGTGTTGTCCGGCCCGACCCGGCCCGGCCAAGTTTTGTCCGGCCCAAACTTAAAATGGACCGGGTTTGGGTTCAGAAATTATAACCCGCAACCGGGCCGAGCCGGGTTCGGGTTTCAAATTTGTCCGGCCCGTTCCGGCCCGAAAATCATAAAATTTATATAAAAATAATATTTCTATATATAATAAAAATAATATATTTAAAACATAAATTAATATATTTAAAATAAATTTAAAAATATTAAAATTAATGTCTGCGGGTCGGGCCGGGTTGACCGGCGGACATTAGCGGACGGGCTCAGGTTTGAAAATATGAGCCCATGAGCGAGTCGGGCCGAGTTCGGGCTCAAGTGTAAAAAAGGTGGGCTCAAGCGGGTCGGCCCGAACCCGGCCCGCGGACGACCCATTACCATCCCTACTCAGGGATCCCCCACTTCGTCTGGATCCGGCCTAACTCAGTAGTGTGAGTATAGACGTAGTTGATGTTCTGCATGGCCAACAAATACTTCACATTCACCTTGTAGAAGTAGGGTCCCACTTTACCTTCTAGGCACTCCGGCAGGTCCGGATGTTTCACACAGAGTTTCTCCTTACCCTTGCCTTTTTATCAGTGGCAACATCCCCTGTCTGTCCGGAGACGTTGGTCTCAAATGGAGCATCTTCTATACTGTCCTCCAGCATCTCTTCCATCACCATGGAAGTTTTATCAGTTGTTGTTGGTGGGGGAGTGCTGGTGACAGGCTCCGTAAGTTTTCCGGACGGTTGAGCATCACCCTCTCTTAGAGGTCTGATGTCCGGCTGGGGCTCAGTTCCAGAGGGCTCATTTTGAGAGCTAATTCCAGTGGCTTCCGGACCAGAGGATTTATCCTTTGGGACTCTGATAGATGCCCCTGATCCCGTAGCTTTGTCCTTGGTCCCAGACTTAGAGGGCCCTGATTTTGGTGACTTAGATTGTGAAACAGCAGCTTGACCCTTTATTAAACGGCCTGTCCGGCGGAGGGTAACCTTTTCTGGGGATTTCTCAGTATCTGACCCCATAGCAATAAATGGAGAGGGTCTCCTTGTGCTTGATACGACTTTTTCCCGTTCAACAGAGGGTTGTAACTCCTGAATCGAGGAGCCTGATGGAATTGGCGAAAGGCTTGGTTGAAACAAACGCCTCGGTTTGGAACTTCTAGCAGAAGATGAACCTCGATCAGCTTCTGAATACGGTGTTTCGGGCTTATCGTTTGGAGAAACTGGAAGACCTGCAGCAATACGCCTCTCTTGCTCAACCCTTTGTGCTTTTTCTAACTCCAAAAGATTAAGCCACCCACCTTTCACCAATACGTTTCTTGCCGGGAACATAAACCTACACAAGAAGAATTTTGAGAAGAGAAGTGAAAGCTTTGAAATGAAGAAATGAGAAAGTTATGAAAATGGTAAAACAGTGAAAATAAGTAATTTATACTAGTAAGACAAAAAGAGTTACCAAAGACCTAGGAGAAAACGAAAAGGCAAAAGTAATGATTGAAGGCGGTGCTGACGTCATAGGTATTAAATGAAGAGGTTGCTTTTTGGGATTAGTGGGAGCGTCGTTCTAGGAGGAAAACAGCTGGTGAGGCGAATCAAAAGGTGACACGTGTCCCACGATCCATAGCAAAACTTTTGAACTTCTGAGAAATATTCAGTCCGGAGAATGTTACTAGTGCCTAAGAATATTTTTTAGGTCTTGCCAAAGGCCTTCGAACAAAACCCAAAAAAAGGGCTACTGATGAGTACGGAAATATTCGTCACTCACTTTACAAACCGGACAGGGGCAATCCGGGCAATAATCACCCATTGAACCATCCGGACAGGACAAAAGTATTAAAACTCTAAACACCTTTTGACTAAGCTAGTTACTAGTCTACTTAATAAACTAATGAGTTTTTGAACTCGACCTGGTTTCATAAGTTTGACCCGAAAGCCCATATGGCCCATAATTAAAGGTATAAATATCCAACCACTTTAATGAACATTTAATACAACCAGACAGCTTAAATCTCTCACTACAAAACACTTAAACATTTAATACCCTTGAAACACCACAAAACATCTGACAAAATTACCCTCAGTCGAAAATAATCTGCACCAACAATAACATCAGTTCTCTGGAAATCGAAATTGATTCTAAGTTTCTTACTAAAATAATTCTCAAAGGTAACGCTCCCTGGTATCTTGAGCCCCTCGCTAGATGTTTCAGGAGATTAATTACTCCAAGAATGATTCTTACTCATGTCTACCGAGAGCAAAATGCTGCTGCAGATTTGCTAGCCAAGCATGCTCTGGAATCAGGTATGAATATTGACTACACCAAAGATACTTATCCTAATTAATTAAAGGCCATTGTGTTCCTTGAAAGCTTAAGAACATGCTACATAATAATTGGAGATGTAGACTAAGAAGGAACTGGTACCTGTCGTGCGATTTTCCCAGTGATTATACCTTCAAATTTGTTGTTGATTCTCCCAACCTGAGACCGGCGGTTGGCCTCCTTGATGATTATGACTTTATTTCTTCATCATCAAATTAAAGATTCAGTCCATGGTTGATCCCCTGAGGTTGAAATTCGTTGATTGAAGAGTAGAAGATATTCTTTGGTCCTGTTAGATGATTTTGGGAAGGTGCCAAAACTTTCATACAACTTTTAAATTTCAATTGTTCATCCAAATGTATTGTTGGGCCTATTGGGCTCTGTGATCTTGAAGTTAAGTAATAAAGGTACCTAAAGTTTCAAGGAAAAAATATATATAACCAAAATTCTACAAATATATTATATTTTTTTATTTGTTAATAACAATATTTTTTATTACTACAATAAAATAAAGTGTCAAGTAATATTTAAGATCCAAAACCCTAATTATCATCCACTTAAGATCCATATTTTCATGTTTCTCTAAGAAATATCCGTTTTAGTCAAATATTTACCATTTAAAATCTCTTAATTCCTTAAATACCATTGCTCAATACACGTAATCGATACAACCATGTCGCATTTCCAAATTTGACAAATAACCGAAACTGTTATTTTTCCCTTTACCCCAGCTTTTCGACGGAGGAGTCAATTCCATAATCGGTGAAAGAATAATTGGTGGTTTCCGATTCTCCTTACGTAAAGCAGATGAGAAACCAGGAACAGAGTGAGCCAGAACAGATGAAGACGATAACCCTTTACGATAATTAATTGGATTCCCATTCAATTTCACTTGTTTCTTCATCGATATTGTGTGTTAAGGTTTGGTTTCTTGAGGCTTCATGGTTGTTTCCATTGTCGTTCGAATTCGTAGATTGAGAGAGAGATGATGGTGAGTTCAGAGAACTAAAGAAAAGAGGATTGTGTTTACTTCAATACTTATTCTTAAAATAAAATTAAAAAAATATATCATGAGTGGTACTAGTTTTGTTCGTCTTAAAAAAAACAAAACCAATGGTATTTTTCATATATATATTTTTCTGAGTTACGGTTTCAAAGATACAAACTCTGATTTTTTTTAATTTTATAGGGTTAAACGAAGAAGATGCGAAACCTTCTTTATTTTGATAGATGTGAAACCTTCTTATTTTGCTAGATGTGAAACCTTCTTTATTTTGCTAGGTGAATTTTTTTTCTAGATGAGAAACCTCTTTGTTTTTGCTGGATGCGAAACCGTCTTTGTTTCATGGACAAACCGACCAAAATCTGTAAATAAATAATTTTAAAACTATAATATATTCCACCGAAAGAAATATAATTGGTTACTTTAACTAAAGTGCTATCGGTTTAAGATTTTGACGAAACTAGATATGACCGCTAAGTTTACCAGTTCGGATTAGATCGCTAAGATTTAAGTTTTATCTTTTTAGCTGGACCGGACGGCTGAGCTTTCGGGCCAATTCGGTTTGGTTCTGATTCAAGTTCGGTTCGAGTTCGTTTTAGGTCGAATTTAGTCTAGTTTCCGTTCCGTCCGGTCCACTTATAAAAAATTAAATTAAACTATAATTTATTTTTCAATTTTTTTACATAAATAAATAACATAAAAATTAAAATTTTGAAATTAATTTTTTATTTTTATTAAAATTTAGTAATTAACTATTAATTTTAACAATATAATATATTAAAAATAATAAAATAATAATCGTTTCTAATGTTTTTATTAGTTTGATTTCTTATCTGTTTTGTCGATTTATCAATCTTATTAGTTCTATTCATTTTATTGGTTTTGTTATGTATCGGTTCTATCGATTCAATCGACCGGTTTTATCGATTCGTATCGATTTAATCGATCGATTATAGCGGTTCAGTTTCAAACCAATTTTATTGTTTTGGATTTTCTCAGATTTTGCACGTATAATACATGTTCCTTCGCAACGGTTTTCGCATCCCAATGCCTATTGTGTAGGCTTGACCTTTCCTAAGTGGAGACCGAATAAAACGTCCATAATAAAGATTCTTACTATCTCTTCTTGATCTTTCCTAAATGGAGACCGAATAAAACGTTCATAATAAAGATGCTTATTGTCCGAGTAATTATTGGATCAGATCATTGGATCATTGATATTTCTTGATAAAACGTTCATAATAAAGATATTTATTGTCTCTTTTTTATTTAAGATTTTTACTTTCTCTCGAACCATAGTAATTATTTGATCAGATCATTGGATCATTTATTTCTCTTGAAATTTTTGCAGCCTTTAGTTCTATTTCTATACAATTTCAGTTTTTAAGATAGAAATAAATGTTGTGCTCTTCCTATGTGGGAGTCCAATTATCACATGGGCTAAGCCCAATTTGGATAACACATAGGATTTTGGTTTATGTATAAATATATATTTATACAGTGTTTTTCTGAGATGAGCATCATATTCTATAGTGCAGTTGTTGAGAGAAAAATGTGATTCGAGGCGGAACTTTGTGCTTTCAATCGGACTGTCTCCGGTCGTCCGATCGACTTCAATTTTGGTGAGAAGGCTCGTCTACTTGTCCTCTACAATCTGTCCAGAGGGTTTTTTATTTGGAGTCATCTAAGTGTGTTTTTTTATCATCTTCTTCTAACTGCGTTTCAGGGATATTTCAGTGAGTTTTCTGATTTCGGTTCATTATCTTGTGTATTGGGGTTGTGTATGAAGTTGTCATACTTCTTGTGGTGTATGCTCTAGTTTTATCTAGAGAATAGTTTTGTAACCCATCTTCTGATAGTGAATATTTGGTTGGACTCCGAAATGAGTCACGTGGTTTTTACTTCCTACCCTGGGAAGATTTTCCACGTAAAAAGTGTTATGTGTTGTTAGCGTTTATTTTATTCAGACTTGATATTTTTTTTGGGATCGTTATCTCTATCATATTTGATACCAGAAGAAAGATTTCGTTTGTGCTTCTATTTCTTGTCAAAGTGGTATCAGAGCGAGTGGTTGTGTACTTGTCTTGTATCAAATATGGAGGTGAATACAAGCAGAATGGTGACGATGAATGGTTCGAATTATCATATATGGAAATCGAAGATGAAAGATCTTCTTTATGTTAAAAGTTTTCATTTACCAGTGTTCGGTGATGAAAAATCTAAAGATAAGTCTGATGCAGAATGGATAATTATTCATCGACAGGTTTGTGGCTTTATTCGGCAATGGGTTGATGATAATGTGTTGAATCATATTGTAGACGAAACAGATGCAAGGAAATTGTGGAGTAAACTTGAGGAGTTATATGCTCGGAAGACAGGAAACAGTAAGTTACTTTTGTTCAAACAATTGATGTATTTGAGGTATCAAGATGGATCACCTCTTACATATCACTTGAATACCTTTCAAGGATTGATTAATCAGTTGGCTGCTATGGGTATCAAATTTGATGACGAAGTTTTGGCGTTATGGTTGCTTGGTTCGCTGCCAGACTCATGGGATACTTTCAGAATGTCTCTTTCTAATTCAGCTCCTGAAGGCAATATCTCAATGGCATTAGCTAAAAGTAGTGTGTTGAATGAAGATATGAGAAGAAAAATAGTTGGATTCTCTTCACATTCAGAAACTCTAGTCGTTGAGAAACGTGGTAGAAATGAAAATCACGGTTAGAAAACTAGAGGTAAAAGTAGAAGCAAGAGTCGGAACAAGTCTAATAAATTTACAGATTGGGAGTGCTACTACTGTCATGAGATCGGGCACACTAAGAAATTTTATCCTAAGTTGAGAAAAAAAGAATAATTTTGGGAAATCCAACAATGGTAAAGAAGAAAAGAACAAGGAGAAAAAATATGATGAAAGTGGTGACGAGAAACATGTAGCTGCAGTTTCAGAGAGCTACTTCGTTGTTATTGATGATGCTGTTGTGAATTCTGTGTCTGATGAAAATGGTTGGGTAGTTGACAGTGGAGATACAATTCATGCCACTTCCCGTAGAGAAGTTTTCTCTTCTTACACCTCTGATGACTTTGGTTCTGCATAGATGGGAAATAATGATTTGTCTAAAGTGGTTGGTATTGGTGATGTTTATCTAGAAACAAGCATGGGTGCAAGATTGATTTTGAAGGGTGTTAAACATATACCGATCTTCGATTGAATTTGATCTCTACAGGGAAGCTAGATGATGAAGGTTATTGCAGTATTTTTGCGAATGGGTAGTGGAAACTTACTAAGGGCTCGTTGGTTGTGGCAAGAGGACAAAAATATTCAGCCCTCTACATCATGTCTGCAAGGGTGTCTGCTGAGAAAATCAATGTTGTTAATGATGAAGCAATGCTTGATTTGTGGCATAAAAGACTCAGTCACATTACCGAAAAAAGATTAGATATTCTGAGGAAGAAACAATACATTCGTGGGATACATAAAGCTCATTTAAAGAAATGCGTACATTGTTTGGCTAGAAAGCAGAATAGAGTATCTTTCAAGAGCTCGGCTCCTTCAAGAAAACCAAGTTTGCTTGACTTGGTACATACTAATGTTTGTGGTCCTTTCAAAACGAGAACACTTAGTGGTTGTCTCTACTTTGTTACCTTTGTTGATGATCATTCCAGGAAAGTTTGGGCTTACACTTTGAAAACAAAAGATCAAGTGTTAGATGTCTTTAAGCAGTTTCAAGCTTCAGTTGAGAGACAGAGTGGGAAACAATTGAAGTGTGTTAGAAGTGATAATGGAGGAGAATACATTGGTCCTTTTGATGATTATTGTAGACATCAAGGTATTCGGCATCAAAAGACACCTCCCAAGACCCCTCAGTTGAATGGCGTAGCGGAGAGACTAAACCGAACATTAATTGAAAAGGTAAGATGTCTTCTTTCACAACCACAACTCCCTAAATACTTTTGGGGTGAAGCTTTGAATACAGTGGTACATGTCTTGAATCTTAGTCCTTCTGTACCTTTAGATGGAGATATCCCAAATAGAGTTTGGACAGGTAAAAATGTTTCTTATGATCATTTGTGTGTCTTTGGGTGCAAAGCTTATGTACATATTCCTAAAGATGAGATATCTAAACTCAATTCGAAGACAAGACAGTGTGTATTCATTGGTTATGGTCTTGATGAGTTCGACTACATATTTCATGATCCAATTAATAAGAAGCTTATTAGGAGCAGAGATGCCGTGTTTATGGAAGATCAGATAGTTCATGATATTGATAAGAGTCAAAATTCAGCGCCTATGTCTGAGAATGACTTGGTAGAATTGGGGCATATTCCGCTTGCACATAATCCTACAGAAGTTGAAGAAGATTCAGATGGTGACTCATCTGCCTCAAGAGGTTCACATATTGTTGATACTGGTGATCATGATAATGATTTCATGCATGAACAAGAGAATGAAGAAGATGTTGAACAACTTGAAGTTCCAACGCGGAGATCTACTAGAGATAGACAGCCCTCTACTAGATATCCTTCTGATGAATATATTTTGTTAACCGATGTAAGTTAGCCTGAGTGTTATGATGAGGCTATTAGTGGTGTATGTAAAAATCAATGGATTGAAGCGATGAATGAAGAGATGCAATCACTTCATGAGAATCATACATTTGAGTTAGTGAAGATACCTGAAGGGAGAAAAACCTTGAGTAACAAGTGGGTGTATAGGTTGAAGCAAGATGATAGTTCTCTGCAACCTCGGTACAAAGCAAGATTGGTAGTCAAAGGCTTTGGTCAGAAAAAATGTATTGATTTTGATGAAATATTTTCTCCAGTTGTAAAAATGTCCTCTATTCGTGTGGTTCTAGGCATTGCAGCGAGTCTAGACTTGGAAATTGAGCAAATGGATGTAAAAACAGCATTCTTGCATGGTGACTTGGAAGAAGAGATTTTTATGAAACAGCCTGAAGGTTTTGTGGTTGAAGGAAAAAAGATTATGTATGCAGACTGAAAAAGAGTCTATATGGTTTGAAGCAAGCTCCGAGGCAGTGGTATAAGAAGTTCATGTCAGTTATGGGGGAGCAGGACTACAAGAAGACTTCTTCTGATAATTGTGTATTTATGAAGAAATTTTATGATGCCGATTTTATTGTTCTCTTACTTTACGTGGATGATATGCTTATTGTTGGGAAGAATACTTCGTGGATTGATTCTTTGAAGAAACAGTTAAGTAAGTCTTTCGCAATGAAATATTTAGGTCCAGCAAAGCAGATTATCGGCATTTGAATTACTAGAGACAAAGACTTGAAGAAGTTGTTCTTATCACAAGAAAAATACATTGAGAAAATTCTTCAGAAGTTTAATATGGACAAAGCTAAAATGGTTAGCTCACCACTTTCCGGTCACTTCAAGTTAAGCAAGAAACAATGTCCTTCAACTAATGAAGAAAAGAGAGGCATGGCTAATATTCCATATGCATCTGCAGTTGGAAGTCTCATGTATGCCATGGTATGTACTCGTCCTGACTTAGCTTATAGTGTTTGTGTTGTGAGCAGATTTTTGTCAAACCCAGGTAGAGAGCATTGGGAAGCCGTGAAATGGATTATGAGGTATCTGCGAGGAACCTCCAATTTGAAGCTCGGTTTTGGGATGAATAAACTTGAGTTGTTGGCTTATTCTGATTCAGACTTGGCTGGAGATGTTGATACTCGCAAGTCTACTTCTGGATATTTTATTAACTTTTGTGGTGGCGCTGTTTCATGGAAATCAAGACTACAAAAGCGTGTTGCCCTTTAACGACAGAAGCTGAATTTATTGCAGTGACAGAAGCGAGTAAAGAGCTACTATGGATGAAGAAGTTCTTGAAAGAACTTGGATTTGAGCAACACAGGTATGTACTGTTATGTGATAATCAGAGTGTTGTTCATCTCGTGAAGAATTCGTCATTTCACTCAAAGTCGAAACACATTGATGTGAGATATCATTGGATTCGAGATATTCTTGATGCTAAACTAATGGAGGTTGATAAAGTTCATACAGATGATAATGGGTCTGACATGATGACAAAGGATTTGCCTAGGGGAAAGCTTGAACATTGTAGATTGATCGTCGGGATGGCGAATCCTCCCACGTAGTCGTGAGGGGGAGATTTGTTGGGCTCTTCCTATGTGGGAGTCCAATTATCATATGGGCTAAGCCCAATTTGAATAACACATAGGATTTTGGTTTATGTATAAATATATATTTATACAATGTCTTTTCTGAGATGAGCATCATATTCTATGCTTTCAATCGGACTGTCTCCGGTTGTCCGACCGGCTTCAATTTTGGTGAGAAAGCTCGTCTACTTGTCCTCTACAATCTGTCCAGAGGGTTTTTGATTTGGAGTCATCTAAGTGTGTTTTTCGATCATCTTCTTCTAACTGCGTTTCGGGGATATTTCATTGAGTTTTTTTTTATTTCGGTTCATTATCTTGTGTATTGGGGTTGTGTATGAAGTTGTCATACTTCTTGTGGCGTATGCTCTAGTTTTATCTAGAGAATAGTTTTGTAACCCATTTTCTGATAGTGAATATTTGGTTCGACTCCGAAATCAGTCTCGTAGTTTTTACTTCCTACCCTGGAAAGGTTTTCCACATAAAAAGTATTTTGTGTTGTTTGCGTTTATTTTATTCAGATTTGATATTTTGTTTGAAATCGTTATCTCTATCATATTTGATACCGGAAAAAAGATTTCATTTGTGCTTCTATTTCTTATGAATAAAAACCCACCTCTAAAGCTATCGATCGGGGTTCTTGTCCATTCGGTTCCGTTTTATGTACTCTCAGTCGTTAATAGCCCTAACTTTACCACGGCGCGTATCATTTTTCTTATAAAACAATTACTCTATCAGAAAATGACAAAACAAAATACGTTTCCATACATAAAAAGATGATTCTTTACCTTTTTAACCCAATACACTTAAATATATCCCCCTCTCCCGACTCTCTCTCTATACATATAAGTATATATATACTTGGTGTACAATTCAAGATCTATCTTCTACAATGCTTTGAAGACAGATCTCACATTTTATCATATATATTTCATTTCCACACAAATCCAAAAAAAAAAGAACTTAAAAAAAATGTACCTTTCCTGTATCCACCTCGCACTCCATCTCGCCATATGGACCTCAATCTTCCAATTAATTACCATCCATGCCATGTTCCCACAACCACCGGTTCACTGCACCCAAACCGGTTGCACACTCACCAACTCCTACGGTTCATGGCCGGATCGGCAAACCTGTCAAGCACTCAATGTCACCTATCCAACAACCGAAGAACAACTCCGATCAGTCGTCGCTTACGCAGCCGAAAACAAACTCAAGGTCAAAATCGTCACTAAATTCTCTCACTCCATTCCCAAACTTGCTTGTCCTTCTTCAGTCATCAATACGATTTTAATCAGCACCGAGAAATACGACTCCGATGTCACGATCGATGCAGCGAAACTGACAGTTACGGCGGATGCCGGCGTTCCGTTGAGGAAATTGATCGATGCTGTTGAGGAAAAAGGGATGAGTTTGGTGGCGGCGCCGTATTGGGAAGGAGTTAGCGTCGGAGGGATGATCGGTACCGGAGCTCATGGTAGTTCGTGGTGGGGAAGAGGAGGAGCGGTTCATGATTATGTGGTTGGTGTTACGGTTGTGGTTCCGGCGAGTAAGGCGGAGGGATTTGCTAAAGTTGTGAAAGTTGGAATAAACGATGAGCTACTTAATGCTGCCAAGGTGTCATTGGGTGTGCTGGGCGTCATCTCTAAGGTCAGTCAGTTACTACTCCTTTATAATTCAGATTTTTATTATTTCAATATCTAAATTTACTTTATTTATATATATATATATAACTAATTTAAATCACAATTTTTTTTTCTTTTCAAATCCAATTTATTTATTACTTTTAGATACGGAAATGGTTCCTACATGAAGGATCTATTTTTTTTTATGACAACATACGTTACAACAATCCATGCATACCAACCAATAAAAATAACCCATGACATGATATTATTTAAGAATTTTTATTTTATAAATGTCAATATAGTTTTATTTTATATACATATATACATTGATTTATTTTATTTTAATCTGCAATATTAAATATAAATCGACATCTATACAATCATAAATAAAAACGATTAAAAGTGAGACTGAAATTGCATAGGACATTACAATAAATATAGAGATAAATAGAGAGATATAGATTCTTCATTGGTAGGTCAAATCTTTAAATATAGATATACCTACATTAATAATACTAATACTTTACTTTATCTTAAAGATATAGAAATATATATTATTCTAGACCCATTTATCTCATTTTATCATTGGAGCATCAAAACTACTTTTTATAATAACAAAATAAATTATAACATACGATTTGTATTAATATATAATATATAAACTAAAAACTAAACCTAATGTGTATTTTGTAGGTTACTTTAGCAATAGAGCCTGGATTCAAAAGAAGCATAACCTACAACTTCACAGGAGACGATAAAATAGAAGAAATATTCACAGAACATGCAAAGAAATACGAGTTCGGAGACATAACTTGGTATCCATCGAAACGAACAGCTGTTTATAGATATGACTTCAGAGTTCCTTTAAACACCGAGGGTAATGGTGTTAATGATTTCATTGGCTTTCAGTCCAATGCTCTACTTGTCACCAAAACCATCAGATCTGTAGGTAAGCTTTGTAATGATGAATATCAAGTACTTTCTTATTTAAGGGCAATTATATAATTGTCTCCATCACCTTCGTAGCTCAAACTCTGCATACTCATGTAGTTGTTAGGGTTACAAAAGACTAAGAAAGAAGTTAGGATATTATATACGATATCACGTTTTCGGATTTATTATAGATTTATATTTGTACTAGGTTATAGTACTAGCACAATTCTTGAGTACTCAATTCCCATTATGGTGATATGTCTCCAACTTTTATAACAATAACATAGTTACGCCTCCATATATATATATATATAAGAACAAACGGATATGAATAAAAACTAAAAACTATCCGATCTCCATCTATATACTACTGGTATGATATTGTTTGTTTTGGTCCGAAAAGTGACATGATTTTGCTTTTGTTCCATGTCTAACCACGGGTAATGTGAAACTGTAACCCTGAGTGTTTCTAACATTTGCTTTCAAGATAATTGCTTATATATTTTATACTGGGATGTTGAAAATGCAGAAGAAACATTCGAGAAAGCGCGAAACATCGACGGACAATGCATGATGGCATCAACAATAGTTGGAGCTAAGAAACTAACAGCAAACGGATTGAAAAACAATCCTTACTTCTTCACAGGCTATCCAGTAATCGGTCCACAAGGTAAAATGCAAACATCAGGCTCTTGTCTATACTCCTCCTCTTCATTCACCTCTTGTGCTTGGGATCCAAGAAACAAAGGCCTATCTTTTTACGAATCAACCGCGATCTTCCCCGCCTCAAAATTCGCAGATTACATCCGCGACATCAAAAAACTACGCGACATAAATCCACAAAAGTTTTGTGGAATAGACTCATACAACGGAATCCTAATCCGTTTTATAAAATCCTCAAAAGCATATTTAGGTCAATCCGAAGACTCAGTAGTTATCGACTTCAACTATTTGCGTGCTGTTGACCCCTCAACTCCTAGGCTTAATCAAGATGTAATGGAAGAAATGGAGCAGCTAGCGTTTTTGAAATACGGAGCTAAACCGCATTGGGCTAAAAACAGGAACTTGGCGTTTTTCGGTGTGAAGAATAAATACGTGAACTTTAACAAGTTTGTGGCTGCGAAAAATAAGTTGGATCCTAATGCTATGTTTTCAAGTGAATGGTCGGATGCGATTTTGTTTGGGAAAGAAGGTTTGAAATTCGATGGGTGTGGATTAGAAGGGTTGTGTATTTGTACAGAAGACAAACATTGTAGCCCAAGTCAAGGACTGTTTTGTAGAGCTGGTCTTGTTTATGATCAAGCTAGAGTCTGCAGATATGAGAAACCAAAAAATTAATATGTAATGTTTTGGATAAAATTATTTAACATTTAAATTTTTTAAGAATAGTGTGGTTATTTATTTAGAGTCGGAACTATATCTATATGACTATATGTTTCCAAATCGAGTGGAAAGCAGCTCAAAATAAAAATGAAGAATGGGTAATTTTATATTTGTATTAGTGGTTTGCATGTTAAATTAGGTTGACTCTTGTTAGCATAGTATGTACTGTATAACATTTCTGAACCGAACAGTAATATAAAGTTCAAGTTGGAACTAAAAGTCTAGGTACTCGTGTCAGCTCTGTTCTAATCCAACCCTAGCCTTATTAAAATTATAGCGTGGTTGGTTTCCATGATCTTTTATTATTAATATATTTAAATTTCTCAAACAGAGAAACCCTAACCAAATTGTTGACAATGAAAACACACTATTTTCCTACTGACTTAACTCAATTATTATATAGAATATAACCCATAAACCGAAATCTGGATTGTCACAGACTCACAGTGGTAAAAGCAAACACTTTTTTATAGGTTTCAAGAAACCTACTTTACTTTCTTATAATAAAATAAAATAATAATAGTACTAATAATAGCAGGATTCACAAACATCATTATATATGTATCTTTTATTATCCAACTATTTAAGGTCACCACTTTCTCATGAACACTTATTAGATTGTCCTTGATATACACTGACTGGATCTTATAATTTTTGCTGCAAGATTTTAACATGTTGTTTACTGGAAAGAAAGAACAAACAAAAACAGGTAATAACTTCACAAATTCTGTTTATTTTTTACTTTTGAAAAATCCCAAACTTTTGAAAATGTACTTATTTCTTAGAAATGTTTTTAAGTATAAATAATCTGACCAAGGTGATATTTATTTCTCTTGAATTCAGATCAACGTAAATTTTTCATTGCTTGAAAAAATAAAAAAATTGGAAATAAATAAATCCATAATGCTAAGAGGTCTCATTTTTCAGGACTACTATGTATACTGACGTTTTTTCAATGTCGATTTATTTCATCGTTATTAAGTGTGTTGCGCAATTAATATACTGTCTCATGTCCCAGGGTTACTGCTTACTATATAAGGTTATTTTTTTCAATTTTGATTCATTTTGTCAAACATTAAATTTGCTATTTTTGTTATTGTCGATTCAATGGGTCGAGACTAGTATTTTCTCCAAACCACTAGTATCGACCAAATTAAATCTGTCATTACATATCACAAAAACATAAAGATGGTTCGTAGGCCGTATATAGCCTTTATCATCCATAACTGCATAATACCCTAGACAAGGAGATAGCTTTAGGTGCCATTCAATGAGAATCCATACTAGTACAATATATAAACAAGTGTACTGCATTATTTATTAAATGTATTGGAAAACCTGTCTCCGTATAATTGAGCAAAAAACAAAACACAGTCTAACTTATTATGTCTTGACAACACACACCAGCAGATCTTTGTGATCCGCAATATGTTCATAGCTAAATAGTCTGTCTTTGTCCTCTTTTAGCTAAATACATCTTCACTTTAGGTACAACTAAATATGAAAACCCGAGTGAGTGTTCCATATTTTAGGGTCATTCGTAGAGACTTCTACAATAAAATACAAAAGCAAGTACATACATAAAAAACACAATGGTGTATCCATATATGAGTGATCTCCTCCCCTTCACCTGCCCAGCTAAAAAGAAATTAATCACTAGGATCCGGTAAATAAGTTCACAATGCAGATCTGAATTGAAAATCATTTAAACAAATAGGATTTCAAGATTTACCTGCAATACATAAATGGCATTGTTGAATAATATGTTTTATTTCAGGAATGGCTATCTGTTAGAGGTCATGTTCCTTCGTCTCTTGTATAAACCGGACTTACTTTCAAACCCATGCTTCTTACCGAATTTCAGACTTTCACCTCTAATCATGTAAGGATTTCTTGATCCTGCAATCGAAAAATCAGCTGGATTTCTGTTAACCATACATGATTCAGGCAACTCCAAACTGGTGTTCTGAGGCCTAGCAATGGGAGCTGAAATTTGCACAGCTGGCTTCTGCTTTGAGCTGGAAACTGATGTGCCAACGGCCAGTTTCTGGGTATTGGGAACCGAATACGATTTACCAGTTTTTCCCAAATCACCACTCCCGAATAGGGAATTTGGTCTGTTAGGCGCAGTATTGTTAGAGTACCCTTGAAACTCCCTTGACTCATGATGATCATGAAGAAAGGAGGGCCTATTAAGAAATTTTGAGGTATCAACCGGCCTTCCTGACTGCACTCCAGCATCCATGAGACTGAGTAGATGCATTGCAGGCATTGCCTCATTAGAATGGAAGTCTACCGATCTCATACCACTAGGTCTGCAACCAAACGGGTACTCTAAATTCCCCCTCAGATTGCTGCTAGTAGAACGAGGAAGCACGTCCATCTTGTTTGGCTGGTCCATCATTCTTTGAGGTATGATAAATGACCGATAACTCGCTGCTGCTTCATTACATTCTTGGGGAACATTCTTGCGACAAACACATGGGGATATCGGCCTAGTAAGGGATGCAGCAGCAGCTCTTGAGTTTGACGGGGTTCCTATCCACTGGCAATTATGACCAGCATTCTGCCCGTTTGAACTAGTTCCTGAAAACTGGCCAGAGAACCCTGTAGAGGCATAAGGTTGTTGAAGTTGGCCTATCCCACTATGAATTCGGTCTGCTTGTTTATAGCCCGCAATTTCGCCAGTTGTACCTCTAGATATTGGGATTTGAGATGTTTCCTCCTGGAACGGGTTGGTGCTTCCGTTCTCGTAAGCTTTATTAAGGTCAATGGACCGTGGGTTCCGGGCATTGTTGGTGGCTTGTAATAGATGCCTATCATCTTCACCATCAGGAAGGCACCTCTCATACTGATTTTTTGCCATCAGTTCTACAATTTCCATAGGAATATCGTCCGAGACTGAATGTTCCGGCACCCTTTCTGGTTCAACGGTCTTGCCTTTGTTACGTGCACCGGAAGTATCCTGCAAATGAAAAAGACTCAGCACTTGGATATCAATTCCACATGTCAACTTATTGTTCACTGAGAAGGTATATTGTTTTTGACAGAGGTCTAAGTAGGTATCCCATTCTAATTAAACTATGACTGATTGTTTACCATGCAGTATTTAATGCAGAAAAACTATACCTAAAAACACAAAGGAAAGAGACACAGAGATCAACAGTAAATAACCGGTCATGCATATTTTGGCAGAAAGCATAGCGGCAAGTAAAAGAAATTATATACCAGGTGCTGCATGCGGGAATAACTTCCAACTCCAACTAGAGGAGAGTAGTTTGGCTTCTCATTCAGAAAAGGCACGCTGTTGGTACTTCTTATGTGGCCCTGATGAAATTGTCCTCCCCTGGGAGGCAACGAATTCAGTTCAGGATTTGAAGCCAAAGTAAAATCACCAGTACATCGTGACTTCCCGTCTTTGTAGTGGTCCTTTTGAACAGTCAATGAAAAAGCTGGCCCATCTTCGAGCTGAGGATTAGATTTCCTAATACATGCCGTTGAGCCAAATAGGTTGCTCAGAGAAAGATCCAGCTCCTTTCCATTGGACGCATTGTTATTAAATTGAAATGGAGGACTCACAGGATCACTTTCCAATTCCAAGTTCCTCTGTGTGCCAGAACTTTTTCCAATGCCAGTGTTCGAAGTGTTTGGTGAAACCTTCCCTTCACCTAATTGGAGCCCTTTACTTCTCTTCTTTGATGAAGTAAGCGACTCCTTTCGTGCCGCTGCAGAGGATTCTAGTCTGCCCACAATACTATCTGGGTTTTGGCTCTTACTTGAACTACCTTTTCTTTTATGGGTTTTCTTTTGTGAATGCCCTTCTGATGCTAAGGAACGTTCATTCATCCGAGCTCGTTCAACATCTTCAGAGAACTTCCTTTTCCTTTGTTCTTCCAGCTCCCTTGTTTTATCTTGCTGGACAGCAACGGAAGCAGGGGGAACAGCTACTCCCACTGCTGCATCATGTAAGGGGTCATCTGGTGATTCTTTAGCTATGGTAGTATCTCGACTCGAAAGCATAATCTCTGTTATCGTACGAACCTTACGCGGTCTTCTCTGCAGTTTTTTAACTAAGGGTGTCTCCTCGACTACACCAGCTATCTCAGGCGATTCAGAAGATGGCATTGGTGCATCATTTGGGATGATGATTTCGCATGCAGCTCCGGTCATCTTAGGAATCTCCTGACTTAAATTTTGATCCAAACCATTTTCATGACCTAGAGAAGATGCAAGGTTCACCTTCTCATCAGATTCGCTGTCATCACCTGGAGAAAGAGTGAGTGGTGAGCTAAAAAGGACTTAACTCCAAAGTTTATATAAAAGACTTATCTCAGGTTGAAGTATACTTATGATAAGAATGGTCTTTTCTTCTCCATCCTTTACTTCTTCTCTGTTACAAGGTACAGGCTGACAGATCGTATCAGCAGATATATTTGCAGCAACCTCTTGTTGTGTATCATCAGCATTCAAAGGCAGAGCTTGTTGAAGATCTGATAGCACTAACTTATGAATATCAAGTAGTAGAATGCCGTAAAACATTACTTTCAACTCATAAAATTAAAGACTACCATTCTCAGTTGCAGCTGTTATTTCTGCAGTGATCTTTCCAACACAGCAATCGCAATTCCACCGTCTGAAATGTGGAACTGACAGCGGAGGAAGTGTGTATGTTTGTTCATCAGAACTATCACTGGGAACATTTGTGGAAAATGGCCAGCATTTTGTCAAGTTTGTCTTACGAACTCCAGCTACATACCCACTGCAGTCACAACAAAGCAAATTTCTTTTATTACAAACAAGGGGTGACTTAGATATGCCACGAATGTTTATGTATCTATATAATAGTAAAACAACCAGTCCTTAAAAGATGATTCATAACGAATCAAAAAGCTGTGTTTCTACAACAAATATTCATACTTTATCCATAACTTAAAACTTGTCAATAGATGTGTAGTTCTATCTTGCAAAGAATACCATCAATCAACCACCACCATCATGTAAAACATTCACACATGTACCTCCTGAACTTTTCATTTCGTGTTTGTTAAGAAAAACATGAACATGCATGCATAATAAAGCAAATGACAGATTGGATCATGTAAACACGCATACGAGTACATACATATCATTACTACAGAAATAAATTACATTCAAATTCAATCAAAGTACTAGATAGCCCTTGCAAATAAAGCCAGTATTCAACCACCACCATCATGTAAAACATAAACATGCATGCCTAATAAAACAAACCACCTATCGGCTCTTGTAAACACGAACTCGGCACATATCATTCATACAGATTAAAAGAACAATTCAATGCAATCCAAAAAGGCAAGTCCACATACACAAGGCACACAACAAAAAAACATGCAAAAAAAAAACAGTTAAGACATCCTTTTTATTTCTTGTAATGGAAGTCTAAAACCTTCAAAACTAGTATGGAACATCAAACTCAAGACTTACCGTATGGAGAAATGCTCACACTTGCCAGCTTCAGTCTTATCAGCATTCGTAAGATCAATAACTATAGAACTAATCTTCATCGCTGACTCATTAGGCGGGTTAAGCAGATAAGAAACTTGAGAACTCTCGCCCATTACTATAACTGCCTCGCTAAACCTAAGCTATGATTCAATATTAAAACTCAAATAAGTGTCTTAGCAACTTAAACAAGCAAAAAAAAGAAAACCTCATCATACAACAAGCTCACAGCATTATTATACATACCCTTTTGAATATAATCACATCACAAAAAATTAGAAACCAAGTAATAAGTAAACATACTACTTAACCACATAAAATAACAAACTTTGATTAACACTACCCTAAAAAATGAACCGAATCATAAACCCTAAATTTCCACAATCAGTACAGTTATGTGATCAATTTATGTTAAACAGTACCTTATTGGTGAAGGTACCTAGCAATTTCAGAAGAGAATAAGAAACCCCGAACCAATAAAATAAGTACTAGGGTTTTATAAAAACTTTAAACAAAGAAGACAGGCTGTCAAATCTTCTAAACAAAATATCAAATGGTAGGGATCCACTAACACAAACTCAAATAAGGAAAAAAATTTAACTCTAGAAACCAAATCCAAATCCAAAGGGATCGATATTATACGACAGTATAACAATTTAATCACCCGCAACACTAATTGGGAAACAAAAACAGTAATTGAGAGAATTAAGATACCAAACAACAAATACGCACAGCAAAACATGGATATGAATATGGAAAGAAATGAACACAGTGAACTGACGGAAATAGCCATAGCTAACTTTTAATTTGTCAGCTGAAGAAAAAAATAAAAAATAAAAAATAATAATAATAGTAAGAGCTGAATTGAACTCAAAACCCAAACCCATCGATAACGAAAACCCGAGCTAAATACGAAGAAGGAGAGCTGATAAAATCAGATTCAGATTCAGATCAATACGTAAAAACGAAGAAAACTACCTGATAAGATTTCAAAATCTGGATTTCTTCGATCTTGAACGGCGAGTTACGAAACCTACCGGAATAGATCCATCGTTCGACGGCGAGTAATACTTCACCGATCTAGCTCGAGGATTCGGTTTCCGATGAGTATAATCTGAGTACGAAAAATTGGAAAACCCTAAAGAGAGAAAGAGAGGTTTTCGATTTTTAAGAGAGAGAAAGAAGTTTGGAATGGAGTTTTTATTTTCTCTTTAACTTTTTGTGTGTGTCCTTGAAATGAGGATAGCTGTAATTAAAATAATCATCAATTAAACATGATATTGCCATGTCATAGCTCTTTCTCTAGAGAGAGCAAGAGAGAGAAAATGGAGGTATGGTCATTTTTACCAATTGGAATTCGCCACGTGTTGGGAAGGTGCGATTCTTATCATGTTTTGTGAAAGAAACCCTAGATGCGAGCGTGTAGGTCACGGGCTTGTTTTGGTGAGAGTGGTATAGGATTAGGATCGGAAACAGGGTTGGTGAGGAGGATAGGTTGGGAGTAAGATGCTTTTGTTAGCACATAAATGGGCTGTGATTGGTGAGGTAACCCTAGGTGTGTGTTGTAGTTAAAAACATAAATCTCTCTTTTTCAACTTTCTTTTGTTTGTTCAAATGCCTAACCCTAAAATCACTTTTGGCCTACACACTCACTCACTACTTTGAGAATGTGGATCACAATGAAAGACTTTTGGATTTATATTTTTATAATAATAGCCCATGATATATAAAAAGTATTTTATTTTAAATCTCTTTTTTTTCCTGTTTTATTTCATTTTATTCTAAATAATCGGTTTATATATAACCTTATATGCTATGGTATTCTATATTGTTGTATTTATATAACCCAAATATAAAATGTCACGCTATCGGTATCGTAACTCTATATTATTATATGTGATAATAATATATGTAATATTATATTATAGTGTTACTGTATGATATTATCGCCATCGTTTTCATATGAACTATTTATTTTGTTACGCCCAAAAAAATTAAATATTATTTTAATCATATTATCATATATTGTTACATGTATGTGTTATATTATGTTTGGATTCTATCTTTTATATATATATATATATATAATATAATAGTTATGGTATATCATTTAAAATTTTGAAATATTTATTTAATATTGTATAACTGAGTCTAACGATAAAAAAAATTATAAAAAAATATATTGAAATAAAAGAAATCACTAAAAAAGTTTTGCGGTTGTCATACAAATTAATCAATGAGATGGAACAAGCAACCAAAGAATCCAACCAAGGGATTCTTCTTAACCTGACAAAAAAGGAACGAACGAGTTTCGCACCGGACACAGCCCGCAAGAAGGGCTGCGTCATTCCCCTCACTTCCAGAAAGGCGTTGAGCGTATGTGTAGTCTGAAACTTTGATAAAACATCCGACTACAAAAGGCATCTGGTTCCATACAAAACCAGTAATCATCAGAATATGCAATTACCCGATCTGAACATGTGATTGTGGTAGAATCCAAACGAATTCTGATTTCATTTCCCCCGTATGGAACACTGAGTTGCTTACGTTACATTCTCCAACGGGCAAGCTGCACGGCAGCTAGGAAAGATAACTAGACCAGCAGCCAAACCAACAACGAATGTGTAATGATGGTGATTCCACACCAAGAGCGTAGCTCTACCAACTTAGCTATACCTCAAACCAAATAGAACATGCATGAAAGAATGAGATCCTTCTTCTATTATTTTCCTTGGCGCAGCTGGACCATCTTGGATTTGAACTAGAAGTATTGTACATGAAGTAAATGAAAGATTTATTTGTTTTTGTTATGAAAGATTTAAAGAGAATTATTAACAAAACATTCAAAACTTGTCATAAAATATAAATAAATATAATTTTAAAGATTTTAGAGGTTTTCCAATGAATATTAGTTTTGTATAAAATATGTATAAAATAGAATAATTTAAAATTTAAAAAATTCAATTTTTTTTAAAAATAATAATTTTATAAATATTAAAAAAAATTAAAAATATCACTTCACGGGATACTTTTAGCAGCTGTTCTACCAATTCTCATATTTAAATGTCATATCATATATGTTACATTATGTATAATACATCATGTTATATTATATTATATCTTTTATATAATTTTAAAATATTTCCAATCTAAATATAAATAAAAAATGCTAAAAATGAATGTTTTGATGAAATTTAAAGCTAAAATATATGTGAAATAAATAAATGAGTGCAATATTTTATTTAATAATCAAAATAGTAACTATATATAAAATCTACTAAGCAATAAAAAAATATGAAAAATGAGATTGTTTATATAATAAATGAAAGAATTATATAAATTACAGCGTAATAAGTTCAAATGATCAAAACCAACTATAAAAATTATGATAGTAGGTAATTATATACCTAGCTTTAAGGTTTTAAAGCATAGATTATGTAACAATCTACTATTATGAAATATTTAACGTGTGTTTTCTTGTGTTACAATCAAAAGTTGATCATTTTAAGACAAGTTTAGCATGCATGGGATGTAATAAAACGCCGCTAAAGAAGACCGTTGTGATAGTTGTTAATGGTTAAGAGCAGATTTAAACCTAGCCAAAATGTACAACCGTGATTTAGAGATAATTTCATGCATGCGTTTAATATTATAAATTCATAATAAGTATATTTATTTTATTTAGTAATGATAAATATCTCGTGTTTAATTAGTAATTTAATGCAAATGATTAGATTAATAAATATGTATATAAATAGATATATAGTTTTGGTTGCAGAGTTAAATGGCCATACCCATTATTTAAGCTGCATGTGCTTTTTGCAGTAGGCGACAAGAACAAAACCCAGTATATTTTCACCCTCGTTTATTTTACCCTACTTTTTTCACAGGTCAAATTAAAAATGTGAATACTATTATATTTCCGAAACGAATTAATTATAAAACAATTATTGGTTTCTTATTTATTTTATTTTTAAAAAAGTAAGTTAATTAATAACAGCTTTGTTTTTTTGTTATAAATTAATTACCGAATATCGGAAGACGTTAGTGTTGTATCTAATTAAGTTAAAGCTATGTTTACTTCATTTAGAATAGAAAGTACATTCTGTCTCTCTCTTACTTATTATTCTTATTAGTAGTTTATTTCCATAAACACAATGTAAATGGTAATTATATGTTCCTCCAGAAATGGTTTTATTCCTTTTTCTATTATTTAATCGATGACGTGACCTGAGTGAATGGTCATAGCAAAATGAATAAATTTTTTACATTTTTTACCACAGAGAGGAGTTTACCTACTGGTGTTTTTTTTTAGTTTTCAGCTTTTTGGTTTTGGAAAGTAAAAGTGTACCTTTCTCATTTATATATAATTGGGTCTGTGTGTCGTTTAAATTTGGTTTCATCATTTTCCCTAATCATGTAATTCGGAATTCTTTTGAGAAGACGCTCCTGTCCTCATCCTTAATAAGTGTGTCCGGTGTTCGACTAATAGATAAAATTTATTATCCAGCTATTTATATAAATATTGGTTTTTTATTAATTTAAACCACTAAGTATATTTATATGAAGGAGCAGTTAAAAATATATTTTTAACATCCTAAAACACTAATAAATATATAAAAGAGGTTTTATATTTACAGAAAAGTATAAAAAAACATTAGAGTTTCATTAATTAGAATGACGTGTTTATAAACCGGTTATATATCATTATTTATAATTTGTATACGATAGTTTAGTGATTTTAATATCTCTTATGTTTCTAGCTCCATCTTTCAACAATGCAACAATAATAAATAGAGAAAATTTGTCATAAAAGAACAAGATAGAAATGTTGATTGAATTTACTAGTAAAGATATCAACAACTTGCAAATCTGATGGAACATATGGAAGCGAGATGATCCTGAGTTGAAGATGATGAAGAGTAAAGTGACAAACAATTTGAATGCGCTCCGTCCTTTCATGGCAAACAATTTTTTTGCAATCTACATGACGATTTTGTTATCGCAATGTAAGGAAGTGAGTTTAGTAATGTTAATCTGCATATCTGAAAGAAGCCAGTATAACCAAACAATTGGACATGTAGTCAATGTTATAACACATCACTCAGCCTCAGTAGAAGATCTAAAAACAACATCATGTTTCTTGCTTTTCCATGGGGTTAATGAATCTCCAAGGAAAATAGAGAAATCCGTAGTAGATTTACGATCACGATGATCATTATCCCAATTAGCATCACTATATGTACGATAATCGAGTGAAGAAATAAAAAACAAAATGATATGGAACTAAATGATACGAATATATCTTGGTAAAGAACAACTCCCCAATGACATAAGTATGAGCAGTAACAAAATGATTAACCACATGAACAACATGAGTTATATTTGACCGAGTAACTGTAAGATAAACCAAGCTCCCTACAATATTGTAATACAAAGTCGGGTATGATAAAGGAACACCATCAGTTGGAGAATATTGAGCATTGGTTTTAAGAGGGGTGTCAGTTGCTATCTTATAAAAATACTGTGTTCACTCAAATAAATCATATAGATGTTCTGTCTAAGAAATAATATAACATTTTTTGAGACTAAGAGACTTCAATACCAAAAAAATAACGTAATAACCTAAAGTCTTTCATCGCAAACCGATAAGTCAAATCACATTTTATTGCTTCAATGCGATAAGTACCATCACATGTTATGTGTCTTTAAATTATGTATCTCGATTCAAAATCAAATATCAAAATCAAAATAAAAAAGTGTCAAATCAAATCGAAATCCAAAATCGAACAAAATACCTGAAAAGTTCGAGGCATCACTTCCCCGATCAAATTAATCCAATGATTGAAAATTGCTCATATATCATTCAAAAATAAATAAACAAAAACAACGATAGGGTTTGATTAGAAAAATGTGTTTACAAAGAGCTTAAGTCATCATTTATAGAGTAATAATCTAATATGATAGTGGACATAATATCTTTAGGATATCTAATATCTCTAATATATATAATAATACTTAATTAGAGCATACCTTGAAGAAAGAGGTATGAAACCTAAACCAAATGTATCAAGATTTGGAAAGGAGAATCCATAAAAAGTCTACAAGCAAGAACCAAGTATAGTGGGCTACAAAATGCATAAGAATAACCAATAAACTAACATACACCAGGGACCGAGAATAATACGATTCATCTGATTTTAGAAACAACGACTTAAAAGGCCAACAACTAGTGGGGTTTGTACAATCCAAAATAGGAACCGGAAATGCAAAAAACAACACCTAGTTAGGTATCCAAGAGCGCATTAAATCACAATCGAGCATATGCATTCCTAATAAGAAAACATGTAGAGTACAAAATAAACTTAAGTTAAGAATGCTTAAGAAATGGAAGATCAAGCAAGCCGTAAAATTTTGGTGTCAAAGAATCTGAACTGAAGGTTAGTAAACAACAATGAAAAAACTTAGAGTAGAGGCAGAAGAGGAATACAATATTCTTGAGTTCCTCTCCCACCAAACATACTAGATGGAAATTTTGTGAATGAGGTCATTTAGAGCCTCTAAATACCAACCAGGCCAACCATTGTCAATAAGGGTGACACCGAGGTTAACGCTCGTCGTCCTCAACAATGCATTCGACGAAAAGACAATCATAAATTATATGATTTAAAGATTCACCATCGAAATAACAACGAACGCAATCATGAAAGGCATTCAAAGCCTAATTTATGATCATATCTTGGGTCGTCAGCTTCCCTAAATGACGAGTTAGAGAATAAAAGCATTACATGAGGTATTATATTTATTCTAAACGATACCCACCCATCCGATACATGGAGAAGGTGAACAGATCGGATGATAAATATCTTTATTCGTAAACTCAATTTTTCCACTTTTAGCGGTCTAAAAATGGACATCTCTAAACTCAGTACTATGTACAAGGAGCGATTGAATGAAATTTTCAACCTCCAATAGACTATTGTGATTTTTGGCACTATCCGACCTAATGTTAGTTGGTCAACACCAACAACTAGTTACAATGATGTCAGACACCTTAAAATTGATATTTGGTTGCAAATCATTAATGATTCTAGACCTAAGCGATTAATAAAAGAAATAGGCATAATCCAAAGGTCAAACTAAATTGACAGTGACCTTCAATTACTAATCGTCATTTCATACATTTTAGAAGCTATAGGCTTAAGGCGGATAATCTTTCTTCAAACATACGAGGGAAAGCTATCAAGTTCTAAATTCTAGAACTTTTATTTTTTATGTTTTAATCCACTCGCACCCAATCAATAGTGAGGTTATTTTTAACCAATTCATCCTCGCATTTGAAACCTTCATTTATTGCCGAATCAGAGTAAAGACAGAAAAAGAAATATAATATGATATTGTCCACTTTTGAACTATAAAATCCGCATAGCTTTGTTTTTAGTACACTTCAAACATCACATTAATTTGAGATGTATATCACATTAGTTTGAGATGTATTTTTACTTTATATATTGTATATTATTTTCGGTCTAAATGATATGGGATATAGACCAAATTGGAACGCCAAATTTATTTTTAAAATATAACTTAAATACAATTTATAGTTTTGAAATTATTTTATACAAGTAAAATAAATATAAGATTATAATTTCTAAAAAAATGAGAATTTGATAAGTTTTTTATTTTTCTTTTTATATTTGGAAACAACAAGATTTTGTATTTAAAAATATACATAAACGACTGAAAAATTTAAACGAAAGTAGTCGGATTTGTTTACTTTTCCAAAACAAATTTATAAAATTAACTTAAGAGTGACATTATTATGATTCGGTTTGATTTGCACCAAACACAACAGTCTTTGTTATATTTTTATATTTTTGTTGACTCGGTGTAGTTTACTACTTATAACAAGCTAGTTATTTTGGCATCACCTTAAGCTTTAAAAAAACCGATAAAAGATTAAAAAAACCGATAAAAGAAAGTGGAATGAAGTGTAGACCAGTTGCTGGCGAGTATCGGTTCTAAATTTTGATTTTTTGAAATTCGCAAGTGAGTTTAGACATTATTGATTTTGCATCTAAAGCTAAGGTTTGTTTGTTTTTGTGTTAGTAATTTTTTTATTTTATTTTTTTGGAGAACCCAGTGGTTTATCATATTTGACACAAATTGAATACTCTGAGTTTTGTAGGTCCATCTTCTATATCCCCTCAGTGCGGTGTCGTATTCTTTTAGACACTAGTTATAGATTAGTTGGAAGTTGGAACCAATATTTCAGGCCTCATTTAGGGTGTCCATCATTCTACTTTTTATATGTGTGTTTGCATAGCAATCGGATGGATGTTACTCCCTACATGCTGTTTTCTATTTAGGTCGTCTACTTATTTTAAATTTGTCATTTTTTGTTAATATTAACGACATTAATATTAACTTTAAGATCGTTAAGAGAGTTGTTAAATATATCTAAGGAAAAAAAAAGTAAATATAAATTGATTACAAAATCCTTTAACAGTAGTGATTAAGAAAAACTCTTATAAACTTAAAACCTGTAATTTACTGAAACCTTATCCAACGGAAGAGTAGTTAAGGGTAAGGGTAGGGCGTGCTTGTGATCAAAGGTTATAAATTCGAATCCCTTTATATACGCTTTCTCGGTTGAGCTGTCACTTTGTGTGGTTTACTTTCTGGCGTTGGTTTGCAGGCTATTACATCAGACTGAGGGTTTACTCTGTGCACTCTGACTAACGGCTGCGGACTGTTATTAGTCCATAAAAATCGGATCGAACTTTAATTTTCTGATTCTCGGTTCCCTTTTAAAATTAAAAGTGAAAAGAAAAAGTTGAAAACGAAAACAAAATCAATACACCGTATAACTAATTCAAAACCAAAATGATAAAATAATAGGCCGATAAAACCTTTAAGCAATAAAAGTATGGAACTGAATACAAATTAGGACCGTGTTCTTTTTTATTTCTTTATTTCTTTCTTATCTATTATATCCTTACTAAAATTATTATGTAAAGAAAAACCAAACGAAAACAACCAAACCATGGATTAAACCGTAATCGAAATTGAACCAAAATGAATGGATCCGAACGGGATTTACTTTTAATAATTCTATTTTATTTAAAAATTAAAAACAAAATTTTGTCGGTTCCATCAGTCAGAACCGCTCAGCATATCCTATCCTGTTCTGTTAATATCTGAACCGAACCAGAGATAATCCATGGGCGCATGGTATTATATTAGTGGTATTATATTAGTTTGTAACTTTGTATGCTATGCTAACAGTTCAACACACCTATGCCTAGGCTATCCATACAACTTTATTTTATTATAGAAAACATGAAGGTGCGGCTATAATCCACACAATTCTTTTTCTAATTCATCCACTAATCATATTTTTTATTATTTATAAAATATAACTATATAAAATATCACAAATATGATTACTATCTATTAAAATCGGTTCATTATTTTCTGGTAAAGATTAAACGAAGAAAAAACACCATTTTCTAATTTTGCAATAAAAACACTTTAAAGATCGGAAAACAATGTATAATATTCTGATGAATTTTTTACCACAACCAAATTTTACAGCAGCTTACTATTCTTTTGTTTGGTCGGAAAATACATAACACTTAAATCCAGATGGACGGCTGTAACAATTCATTTTGTAAACATTTATTAAGTACACAGAGGTTTGTATAATATCTATTGTGAATTCTATTTTGCTGTGTTTTGGATTTACATGAGTTTGAATGCTAATCTCTATTGAGACCTCGGTTTTTAAGTTCGTAGTTGGACAACGTTCAAGCGCAGTATAATGTCATATATGTCTTTTAAACTGTCTTATCCAGTTTTCTTAATAAGAGTGAATAATATTGAACTCATACTTTCATATACATTCGTTTCACTTAGATTTTGAGTTTCTATTTTAAGTTTAAGAAGTTTTGTTTTATAAGTTTGGGTTTTAGATTTTAGACTTTCAGATCTAGGCATACAGTTTGTATATGTTTTAGTTTCGGTTGTTACGATCGACCGCAATAGTAGTTTGATTGTTGTATTTCGAATTTTATGTTCGGTTGTCGTCCCTGTTTGTCTCTAGTTATTTCACGACACTCGTATATTGTATAATTGCTATTTTAGATGAATCCATTCTAATGGCATTTTAAAATTTTATGTATGTTTTTTTTCGAATCTTATTATAGAATCCTCGATATTGTATTATATTTTCAGTCATGTTGTCTCATTATTTTTTTTATGCTAAATAATATTATTAAAAAAAATTACGCTATTTTGATTTATTTTAATTTTTTTCAATTGTTTTACTACTTTCTCATATTTATATTTTTTTTTATAAAAACGGACTTATAATATCGATAAAATAAGGTTTTAAGAATCCTTACAAAACATCCAATCCACAAGTTCATTGAATAGATTTGGATCACGAACGAAAGGAGAACTCAATTTTTATTGAAGACCCGGTACTGGACATTAGAGTTTATACAGAAACCCTAACACCTTTAGTATCGTTCTATCCTAATAGCAAAAGTCGACAACCCTCAAATCAAAGATTTCTCGAGGGGTTAGAGTTTGAAGAGAGGTTGACTCGAGATTAATGAGATGCCTCCCCGATGGATACTATATTGAGTAGCTTGTAATCTTTGAATTAAAGATAGAGTTCAATGAGATAGGTGATGAACTCGGATGATGTTTCCTCCAAAGTACAGAGAACGATCTCTCACAAAGCTAATTCTAGAGATAACCAAGCTACACTGTAGCCACCAAAACAAAGATTTCTCTAATAATTAAAGCTTTACGAGAGATTAGATTCGGGATTAAAAAAATGACTCCCCAGTAAATGTTATCTTGAACGGTTTTTTATCTTTCGATTAGAGATGGAACCAATGAGATAGGAGATGAACTGGGATAATATTTCCTCCAAAATACAGAGGAGGATCTAATTACAAAGATAATCCATCGATTTTATAAAACTCCAAATCCAGTGTAGCACTCCCACAGGTTCTCGATCTTCTTGCTTGAGTTTAACAGACCAAACCATCGTAATCTTTATATCTTTATTGTACGGTTAGCAATGAAAAGTAATTCATTGCATCTTGCTCCACTGAATTTGAGCTGGATTATACTATAAAATTAGTAAAAGTGAAAAAATATTTCACAATTGATTAATTCAAATATTAAACTCAAAACCTTATGTACAATATTAATTTTGAATAACATTTCTATAATTAGCGTTAGATATTTTTTTAATATTTGAAATAAAAAATAATGTTTTTAAAAGATAACAAAGTATTTAAGTAGCGAAAATTAGTACTCAAGTAGAATTATTAAGCAGACTTTTATATGTTATTCTACAGCAGTGTTATAAACCGGAAAACAGTAGTTTAAGAAACTAACAAACAAAAAACGAAAGGTGAAATCAAATTTGGTAAAGTGGAAAGTAAAATTGGAGGAAAAAACAAAAGAAGAGGGACCCATCAGAAAAGATAGATTCATTTTAAAAGCTCCGTATAATTGAGTTGTTCTGAAAAGAGAAGGAGGTAGGAGATTCTTTGGAAAAGCCCTTACAGCAAAATAGGGCAAAACTTACCTACAATATACAGATAGGTTTGTTTAGAATGTTTAATCTAATCCAAGTTTGAGGTTATTTTAGGAATAAGTTTCTAGACATGTTCTGATATTACTTTTTAATATATGTAATTGGGCATCTATCTGCTCATAAAATTGATAAACGGACATCTATCTGCTCATATAATTGGTTCATACTTTTAACTTATTTAATGATACGTTTTCTAGATATGGTCTGATGGTGGAATATGTATCCTTACCATCATATATTTAATTTTTCATTGTAAAAGCTAAATGTATGTTTGATGATTTATTATTTTGATAATAGACTACGATTCCAATAGGTTAAAATAATTAGTAGATACGAAAATTATACTAACTTTATACAAAAACAACATAAAGATTATATTCCATGTTAGTTTTGTTAGAAATTATTATTATATATATATATATATATATTAATAAATAAAAACATTCCAACTAATTCAAATAATTATTTTATGCTATCCAAATAAACTTTTTAAAAAAAAAATTTAACATCCAAACGTATATGATATTTTTTTAACTATGTTTCAGAGTATATAATGAAATTACTTGTAAGTGGCTGCGAGAATGATGATTTGGAAATATAAAATAATATTTATTTATATCAATTTTGATTGATTATAAAATAAAAAAATTATACATACACAAAATATTATATTTATTAAAAATAAATTATATATTAAAAAATAAAATTGATAGTTTTGCATCAAATAAAGTTCCTCGTCTTTCAATACCAAATATATCTCATGTTATTTACGAACCAGAACCCAGATTACCAAAGTTACATGTATATATATATATATGTATACCAAAAACTTATCTGGTGATCACCGCTTGCATCAGATAAGATATCAGTATCGAAAAATAAAATGAGAAATTAAATATTATTTGAATTCATTATGTTGTTATTTGAATTTATTAACATGTCACTAACAAAAAAATATGTTATTATACGCGCAAAATCATATGAAGAACATACCATAATCAACATATTCGCAAAGTGATATCAGTGTACCGCTTATGCTTACTGAGTCCATATTAGCCGAAGTATCTTTTGTGGAACATGATAAAATATATTTGGACCATTTATTGTTCCACCACTCATCCTTATGCTATTCAATAATCAAGAACGATGGACAAAAAATTGAACCGAATAACATAATGAACTAATCACTAAAAAAGTAAAACTCAATCTTACATTAAACTAATCACTAAAAACAAACAAACAAACAAAATATACTGTCTAACCATCTCATTTGATACCCAAACCCCTAATCATACAGTTAAAACCTAAAAGATTCGAATCAAGTTTCATAAGCTGAAATAACTACAAAGTTTAAATAAATTCTCATAACTATATAGTCTAAATAAATTAACATAATTATATGCCATAAATAAATTCGATCGGTCTTTATGAATATTCGAAAAGAGAGACATGATTTCACATACCATGATTATGGCTAATGCTGTAGTCATATGGCTGCTTGAAAATACTGTATCAATTAAGAATATTAGATAACTAAATTTGCATGATATAATGAATTTCATAACTAATTTTTCATGATAGAATATCTAATAACATAGTTAAATAAAGATTATGTCACCTAAAAAAATCAATAAAAACGACTATAAACCCAGCTTTATGAGCTTCTCAACTACCTTCACCCCAGCTTTATCAGCATCTCGGCTACCTTTTCAGTTTGGGGTTGATTCCTTCTTGGTATGGATATGTCTTTTGTTAAGTATCTCATAAATGATTGTAATAAGTTGCTTTGAAGTTATTGTCTTTACCTACCAATTAAAGTTTTTAAAAAATAAATACACACACAACATTATATAAAATTGAACCAATAATAACAACAAATAATAAAACTTCACTTTATAAACTTAAATCAATTCGATAAATAGAAGAGGGAAGATCAGAAAGTACCCGGTATTCATACCTCGTAAAAAAAATTAATATGGTTATCTTCAACGAAACCCTATAAAAAGAATAAAGCAATATGAAACCATAATCGAACATAAAATTCCTCTAATTTGCATATACGATGCTACTTATTGAAGTTTAAAAGCAATTATATATGTAGAATAAACTTAAAAAATATTTTTAAAAACTCATAAATTCATAAGCATAGATTTAAAATAAAAGAATTCATGACATGGATCCAACTTTATTCATCTTCATTGATGTCGGTCCAACTTTATTCATATCTCCATTAATATCAGTCCAACTTTATTCATCTTCATTGATCTCTATTGATGTCAATTGTTCTCTCAATTTCTCAATTCTTGTAAAAACAAAAACAATTAAAACTAAAACAAAACACACAAAATGAAATCTAAAGAGAGGGGTAGAGAAAAAAGCTAAAACTCAACATTCGTAGTTAGCATCCCTTAAAAGAACATGAAGTAAAGAAACTATCATCAATCTTTCTTATTTTCGTTCCAAATTCATCTATAAAATCGTTTCTACATCGATATTCATTAGTTTTGGAGAGTTTGTTTCTATTTTTGAAACATCTTTTATGAGTTTATACACTCTTAGATCATATAAAACACTCACTTAAGCATAATTTCATTATTACTCGCCTAGAAAAACATGTGTCTTGCTTGTTTATTTTCTATTTTCTATTCGTGCACTTTTATCTCACTGTTGTGTATATAATATTAATTAATTAAATAAATATTTATTCATATTTTATATATCAAAATTAAAAATATAATTTCATATTCATTAGGGATTTCTCTAAATAATTAACATAATATATTTTATTTAAGAATATAATTTATATTTTTCTTGAATTAGTGATGGTTCTAAATTAGTGACATAAATTAAATATTCATTTTTTTCTTTAATAACAATTAATAAATTTAGTTTCTTTTATAAATTTAGTTGCAAAAAAAGTGACGTATATATTGGTTGTTTTTTTAGAATTATTTTATTATTAACAATATTTTATTATTAGGTAAGAATTTAATATCTATTTAATATATTTTTTATTATTAAAATAAATTAATAAAAATTATAGTTAAACTTTAAAGAAGACCTAATAAGGACTAATAACAACCATAATAATAAATAAAAATACTTTGATCGGTGATTTTAATAAATGAAGTCTTGCATAATTTTGCTTCGCTACTTTCAAATAAAAACTATATATATATATATATATATATATATATATATATATATATATATATATATATATGAAAATATATTTTATTGTTAGATGATTTTGAGATTTTAGAACATGAAAAGAAAAACCGATCTGCAACCTAAAAATATACTTATAGATATCATACACTGGTACAAGTGTAATCGTGTACTAATATTTCTTCCGTTGGACCTTGTCTTGTCACTAATTGTTAGCAACAATTCATGTTGAACAATGCAAATTTGTCTATTCGACTTGTTTAAACTTTGAAATTAAAAAAAAAAATTGAATGACAAAAATAACTGGAGCATCAAAATGTGATTGAGAGAATGAAAGGTAGAGAAAATAATTAAAACTTAAAAAATAAATAAACAAAGAAAGAAACACTTACATTTTGTAAAGTCTAAACCTAAAATAGAATCGGTAGAGAGAAGATTTTAGATTTAACCTAAAACAGAATCGGTAGAGAGGAGATGAAAGAATATAATAAGAGAAAAAAATGACGCATACAGTATTTATAATGGTATCACCGTCTACATTTTCCACATGTCACCTGTTAAACATGTGATTTAATAGTGACTCTACGCATTTAGTTAAATTTATTAAATAATGAAAACATTAGGTTCAACCAAAATTTTCCCAAAACTAAATATGGATCCAACTCTCAAACTGCTGAAATTATTATACTGTATAAAAGATGATTAGGGGTAAATAAATAAAAGAGGGGTTATTGTTCATAACCACACTAAACCCCTCTTTTACTTTAGTATAGATATAATTTATATCATTTTGAGTTATAAAAATATAAATTTTTATTTTTACCTGTTAAATTTTTAAAAGGAGAATGGAGATATAATGTTAATGATAATTTTTTAGTTTTTATATTTGTAAATCGTTTTGCCGCATGATAAACACGATGAACGTTTATTATATCGTACCAAGTGAGCAACGATCATCTGAAATGTCACACTCAGTATGTAACTTTTATTCGAAATGTTGCATACAACATACAATATGATGAAGGTTCGTCCATATTTGCATGCGACATATTTTGTTATTGTTTAAACCGGTGTACAAAATATAGTGAAAAATGTGTATTGTATTGTCTTTCATGTATCATCTTTGTTGTTTTAGAATTTCAAATAATGATTGTATGTTGTAGGAAATAGAGCAACCAACATGTATGATGATTGATTATATAATTTTTTTTATCAGGATCAAATATTAGACTAAAGTCGATTTGGACGCATGGGTTATTGCTGAATATCAAAAGATATGGTTCATCATAATCATTATTTTTTTATGGGGAAAAGTACGACGTTTATAAACTGAAACTTAGGGTCGATGTTGTGAAGAAAAATGTGTACAAAAAAATATGATTGTCTTTTCTAGTTAAAACATTTACAATTGATGCACTAGGTAGTTATTAGTGATTGACCATTGTAGACGAACAGCATAACCATGAATAAGCCACACACTTCAAACATGATTCGCAAGTTAGTAAACTCAATATATATATATATATATATATATATATATATATATTTAAAGAGTCGTAACCCTGAGAATGTATCCAACACGTGCACCATCTATAACATTTATAAGAAACATATGTACAATAATATACATAAAATACAACACATAAATAACAAACACATTGACACACAAACTTAAAATGAGTGTATAAATATGAATGCAATATATGAAACATAACTTTACATCGCTAGTAAGATACTCCTATGTGAGAAAACATGTTAACATGCACTAATATGTGTTTGAAAAAAGTCATTGTTCATCTAATTTTAATCGATTTAATTTTGGAGAACGCTCTAATAGAGTTCACTGCGTTTTGATATACTGGCTTCACTAATTCATTAACGCAAATTATTGTGGTGTGATATATATTGAATTTATGATTTCTCTAATTTTATCAAAGACTTAATGACCAATTCACGATTAATAATCTCTTGTTCGTCACCAATCATGACAAATAGGGATCCCCACAATGTGGTATGTTTACTTAATAGCCATAATACTCGCAACACCCTCATTCATGAACTTATCAAAACTCTAATTAAATAAGTTCAACAACATAGATTATTGTAGTGTGATATGATGCATACATGACCTACTTACTAAAGTTAAGATGAATTTATTCATGCAATCTATATAACACATAAAATTGAATACTCATCCTAAAAAAATACTCAATCACAAACATAACATGTGGTCCATGTCCGAAGAAAGACCCCTCAAGGTGCACAAAAGGTGTTAAGATATAGCGAGAGATTTTTCAATGTAGTAGCTCAGCGTCGTCATGAAAGTTATGGCTGCTACAACGACATATCAGGAAGTTTCCGCGATAACATCAACCGTTACTGCGACAAATGACTCTTGGCAATGATTTTTTCGCGGAAACAACAGAGGTAACCGCAATGAAGATCCATTGTCTCATTTCTGACTCAAATTTAGTTGTATGTGTTTAGGTAATATATTTTTTGTCGCAACAACCCAATCCCAAATTGAGTGAATAAACTTATTTTTTATCCAAAAAATTTCTCAACTGATAAAATTTACAATCTTAACATAATTTTTTTGTACATGTCATATAATTACGTAATTTCAAATCTAAGATCCACACGTCTACCAACTCAATCAATAAACAATTCTCAGAAGTGTGCATTATTTACCTGAAAATAAAAATACTTGCATTAAATTTGATATAAAAATAAAACTTATCATCCAATCTCATTCTAATATCAATTGATAAATGTTTATATTGTATAAAGCTTAATCTAAATATTAATACATAATTCCTTTTACGTATGAATACAACCTTAGATACATAATAAAGAGCTTACAAGATGGAAACAATACCATCTTTCTTCAATTTTGTTTCTTATAGAAGATATCATATTTCTTCAGTTTAATTCTTAAAAAAATATCGTATTTCTTTAGTTTGATTATTAAAGATGAGATCGTATCTTTTTAGGTTCTCATATTGTTGTATATTTTATTCTAGATCACTATATTTTATGCTCATGATTGAAGATCTTGTTGTTTGTAGGTTTTACTCTTCTAACCAGCAGCATGATAGAAATCCATATGTAAAGAAATGAAGGAATATTACATTTAGCTTTCTCTTTATATATAATTTTTAATTAGGTTTTGACTTAAGCCTAATTACAATCATATCGTAAGCTCTATTATGGTGATCATGAACCATAACTTGACTAATTTTTTATTCACAAATTAGCTTATAAACTATATATTTAGACTTAAGTATCAATATTCGAGTTCAATCCTTCAAAAAAAATATGAATTTGACATGATGTTTATGCAATTATTTTCACGCATAGTTTTCATCTATTTTTATAATTATATTTACCTTATTTATCTGAATACCTATTGATTTGCGCATTTATGAGCAATAGTCAATGATAATTAAACATGTGACGATTCATAAATTTTAATATATATATATATATATATATATATATATATATATATATATATATATATTAAATAAACTATTTTGATTTTTACATAAAAACTATGTTATAGTATAAGACACGAGAAAATTATAAACATATACCCAATAAATTTTACTAGTAAGATAAGCCTCAAAGTTATGCGTTATTTATTTACGTGTACATATATTTACATTTTGTTTTATTTTGGATTTAATATTGAAATTTTACTTTTTATTGGAGTTCTCATTAGGGATGGTGGAATTAATGATTCATAATAAATATTATGAATGATCCAATTTATTTATGAATTATAAAAATGTATGTTATTTATCTATTTTATATAGATGAATGATATATTTTTATGATTTTCAGAATAAAAATCACGTAGGCCAATAATTGTTTCCTAGTATATTATAAGCTTTGTCATCATAATTATTTTTCATATGAAATTGATATGATTAATATAAAATAAGATGCATCATGATTAGAATCACATTTTAGTGGATGATCATAATTTTGATATATTTTTAGTTATATGTTTTTTTGTATTATACCATTGTTTTAAAAAGTAAAAAATAATTAAAACAAACCAAAGTATAAAATTTATGTTGTATACTTTTAATTTCAACTTTAAAAAGATGATAGGAAATTCTATTACGTTTTAATTCAACCTAAACATAATCTAGCACGGTGAACTATGTATTTCATATAGTATTTTTATAAACTTAAATCAAATATATGTAAATTTCTTCATCTATTTTGAATATAAACTCTATTTTTATTCTCTATGTTATTGTGTGCGCTAATAATGTTGAAATATTATTGTACAAATATAATATCTTATAATTATATAGTATTAGATAATATATTGTAAGATGGATTTAGTTACTAGTCAGTAACTAATATTATACTAATCGATGACCTATACAATTTAGTAACTAATTAGAATATACTAAAATATAATTTTTATTTTTCTTGTCTATCTAATCCTTTAGATATATGATTTTAGTTTGTAATTTAAGTATATTTTTCTAATAATATATCTTAGTTTTGCATATCCGTTAGAATATATATATATATATATATATATATATATATATATATATATTAGAGCCATTAAGGATTTGTAAATAAATATATATCCCGATCCATATGACAGAAATAAAAATATGTATGATTTGGTTATTGTGTTGATAAAAATTACAACACATAAGTCGAACAAGTCTAATTATTTGGAATCGGGTAAGATATTTTATATATAATTTCGAAACATTAAGTAATATGATCATTTAGCAAAAGATCTCCTTTGGATGATACAACCAAAAGTTAGATATGTGATGATGCTCGTTTTGTTTTCCTCCAAATAAGAAGCACGAACAACATTGAGATATCGAGTGTATGATGTTTGCAAATACATTTTACCGCATCGAAAAACAAGATAAGTATTTTACGACATACTTTGGGGAGTTTTAACATATTTATGAAGAGCTTAATATTTTGTTACCATTCAGTACTAATATTAGAACTCAACAATTACAAGGAGAACAAACAATTGTAATGAGTTTTTTCGGTGGTCTTTCTTCAGATTTTGAAATTTCTAAATCTCAAATCCTTGTTGGATTCGAAATATCACTTCTACATGAAAGTTTTGTAAGAATTCCTCGAACTGAAACCTCACAAATATCACAATCGATTACTAGTGCATTAATCAACCACAATAAACATGTTGTTTCTGATATTCATGTTTGTTATAATAGTCTTTGTGGATATAATGATCGTGTTGGTCGTGGCACTTATGATTATAGTATTCATGGTAAATATGGTGGTCGTGGTGGATACAATGATTGTGGTGATTGTATTGGTTTTTGTATGTATACTAGTCAAAAGGGATACAATAGACACAATAAGTGTAGAGAGTATGGTAAACGTAGTCGCTATAATAGTTTTGAGGATCTGGTTTTCAAGATCTGAATAATATGAAATGCTTTTACTCTTACAAGCATGGTCACATAAAGTGTACTTTACCACAACTACCAAAATAATTTGCTAATATGGTAGTTAACAAAGAACTTTATGTGCTTTCTAAGAAAATGAATATTCTTAATTTTCTAAGTACTATGTGTCTCTAAAATTATCTGATCTTAAAAATCTTGTAGCTTATTGGCCATGTAACTCAACTCAATGTCTTCTTTCTTTTTACTCTGGTCGGGTCATGGATTATGTTGTCTAAGAACATATGGCATGTAGTAAATAATTTTTACTACATTTTGTATACACATCGTTTATACGTAACATTAGCAGATAAAACACTATCCTACGTTTTAAGTTATGGAACTTCCCATCCCACTAAAACATTTCTTTGAACTCTATTTTACATCTCCTTCAATTTTCATTTACAATTCTTTATATTAGCAAAATCACTAAAACATTAGATTAATATCTCATATTAACTCTAACATTATTTGTTTCCAAATGAATAAAATAATTGGTAGAATACATGATAGTTATATATTATATTATATCGATGAAAACGGTTATCCATTTATTACATGTTCTAGTATCACATCTCTATTTAGAGCACACTATTGTATGGATCATCCATATTTAGTCATTCTGAAATAACTTTATTCTAAATTTTGTGAGTCTTTTCAATTTACTAAACATTATAGTCTTTCATCATATACTTGAGTCAATAAGCGGGTTGCATCCACTTTATAACTAGTTCATTCATATGTTTGGGGTCATTGTCTAGTAGCTCTAAAATTGGTTCTTAATATTTTGTTAGTTTTACCGTGCTGCATGATTGTATTTAATGGGAAATTGTTTAGAGTTATTTTCTATATTTTACAAATTTAATTGTACTTCATATTTTAAGAAGTGATAATGCGACCATATTTTGGATTTATATTTCTATATAAAGTTGTTTGAATTTTCGATAACTCATTCATGATATAACAAACATTATATAAATACGAAGACTTATCATAACTAAAATAATTTAAAAATATTAAATAATGAATATTGTTTTACCGATTAATGGCCAACAGCTAGGAAGTTCACTCATATAAGTAAAAGATAAAAACTACAAACATAGTATATCAATATATAATATTTTTTATGTTGTATCAAGTTTAAAAAAACAAAAGAAAAACATCACATATCAAAAGTATGATTTAAGTGATATACATATATCAATCCACTATAATTTATTTTGGACAGTCAAATACAAAATATTACATAAAAAATGGAAAAACCATAAATTTGATCACATATTTGAATATATACGAGACACTTATCGACAAAAAATCCGGTATAAAATACTTTACCTTTAGTCATACTTGTTAAAAGTACACATAATATTTTACCTCTAGCGTTGGTCTATCTTTTTCTTTCAAATTTTATGTTTTTTATCATTTCTTTTTCTTTTTTATAATTATTCTTTTAACGGTAAAAAAAATATAATTGTTAATCAAATCAATTATCTTTATAATTTAATTTCAAAATTGTTGTTAAACGTGAGTCTGATTTTTTATTTTTTATTTTTAAATTAAATTTAAATTATTATTTTTTATTTTTTATTTCTTATGTTATTTTATAGAGATAATGTAATTTTTCATCAAATTAATTATCTTTAAATTTTAATTTTTTAGATTGGTTCTAATTTAAAATTTATTTGATTTTTTATTTTCTAAAATAAGTTTAAACTAAGAACAAGCAATCTACATTTTAAATCGTTTACGAATAATCAATATAGAAGGTTATATATATATGTGCATCTTCGGGCACTAAGGTACTTGATGGGTTAAACAATAAAGTAATATATTATAAATGGAGAGGGTGAATCCTAAAGAATCAATGAATTTTGTAGTATTTATCAAACAAGCCACAAAAAACCCATCACATATAGGTTCCATGAATTGATATTTTCAAAAAACTCGTGACAATGAAAATCTATGTGGTAGTAGTAGTACAACTCAGAGGTTATGTAAAATAAAAGATGTAATGGTGATTACAAGATAAATATATGATACATGTATTAAATTCAGTACAATCAAGTGTGATAGGTTTGTACATATGATTGGAGTAATTGTCCGACACAGTTTTGGTAATGAAACCTACAAATAGTATATCTGAATAAAAAAAGTTAAAAAATATAGAAGATGGATTGAGGGAATATAAAATAAAGAGCAATCAATATTTTAAAAGAGAGAGAGAGAGGGAGAGGGAGAGGGAGAGGGAGAGGGAGAGGGAGAGAGAGAGAAAGAGAGTAGTTATTGATAATATATTTTTAATAAAAGTTAATATATTTATATATTTATTTACTATATCAATATATTTAAAATTTTATAATTGATAGTATATATTTATATCTTATTGTTTCGATGAATATGTTAAAAATTGAAAAACAAATCATAATTATAATTAGATTTTGTAATGTTACACTTTGCTTGTTTTTTTTATGTTTGAAGATATATTTAAATTAAATGACTTGAAGTGAATATTTAAATTGCAATCAAATTTAATTATTATATTTATAACCATATTTATGTGTTGATATGAGAGAATTCACCAAAAATAAAAAATGGTTAGAATGGCATAAAATTATTTTATTATAACATATCAAACTTTACGAGTATTTGATAAACAAAGAGAGGAATTGATTTCATGTTTATTTATTAAGGTTCTTCAATGGGTAGATCAGAAAGAAAGATGCTAGAATTGATCATACTTGTTAGGTTATTGATAAGACTAAAGAGAAAATTTATTTTATATTTTACAAGAATTTGGTTATGTATATAGATTTTTTTTACATCAATGGTAAATTACAGGATTATCATAATCGTCAACCTATACATGCATCAATTTATCTCTTAGACTTTCAATTTTATTATGTGAATGTAAATATTGATTGTAATGAAGAAGTCATCAAAATTTTGTATGACTCCATCGTAAAAAGTAGGAACCAAATAGCAAGATTTAATATATAATTACTTAAAATAATATAATATATATAAAAACGACAGATTTTTTAGATCGCATATTATAAAATAAAAATTGTCAGAAAATGATTTGTTATTATATCAACAACGACATAGTATAAACATATAATCTTTGTTTTACTATTAATCAATAATCTACCAACTTTAGTTATTTTATGGTTTTTAAAGTATTTTAATATGTATTTTACTATTAATTAATAATTTACCCATCTTAATTATACAAATTTGTGATGTCTAGAAATTTCGTAAGTATGTAAGAATAATTCACATATTTTTTTATTATATAATAATTTTACACTTGATTCCAGTGTATAACTATAAATATATAGCTTCATTCCAAACAAACCGATTATAATGGTAACACCTTGGCGACTTTACATTTATCAAATATAATTGAGATCTACAAAGAAGATAGACATATAGGATACTATTTTCAATCGTTTTGGATAACACTGTAAACGATAGTAGCAAATAAATTGTCGAAATAATGGAAGAATCAAGTGAAGAAGACAATATTTTTATGCATGAAGATAATGATTTGACTTGAAGTCAAGTTCCAAGAGCTTGTGAGAAGGTGAAGATTATTCTCATTTAAAAAAAATGTTATTTGTAAATATTTATGTCATTAAATGAGACATCAACATCTACATCTTCTTAATATTATTTAGATTAAGAGATGACTATATTTTTCATAAAGAATATTACGATAAAATAAATAAAAAATTGCGATATTTATACATTTGAAAATGGTGAAAATAATGAGGAGGTGTATGACGATGTGATAGATAATAGAATTTTAATTTGCTCGAAGTTTTGAATGTTTGAATTGTTTTCACAATTTCTTTTCACGTCTTTAAAGGTATTTAGATTTTATAACTTTGTATTGAACAATATTTTATGCATATGTTTTTTCATATTTATTTTTTATTAATATTTTGAGTACATATATATATATATATACACATCAGAATTCCAAATATTGGTCCTATCATCGGAACTCGACATCATGTATTTATATTATTTCAACCATATGTGAACACTAGAATACTACCAATCGTGGAGAGTATATTGAGGTACCATTTGCCTCTACCATGCTACATGCCTCGACTATGCTATCCTCAATACCTTGTATATCATCCAACCTATCACCAAAATCAAGTGCTCCACTAGGTTGGACTCGAAATACACAAGAAGTGACACCAGGTTATTCATTTAACCCTACACAGGTGCTGCATCAACTAAATGAGATACTTAAATGGACTCAAAGCATCCTGCATTATATATACACCCAAATCAGAATTACTAGGTGCACAAATCAATACACACTACTAAACTGAAGGCCAAAAAGTGGTAAGGGAGAGGGTTCCAGCATTCTTATTCACTCATGGATAGTTTAAATGATTCTTTTTAAGGATGAGGATGCTCATCCAGACGAAGAGTTCCCACTAGCCCTAGAAGTATTATTTCGGATATGTTACCATACTATGATAATCATAAAATGGAAAAGTACTACGACAAAAGAGATCCAGAGCACCTCATTGAGTAGTTTAACAACGAGATATTGAAGTATGGATCTGATTATAAGATAAAGTGTTGAGCATTTACGATGACCCTCAGAGGAAGTACAATGCAATGATTCAATAATTTGTCTAAAGGTTCTGTAAAAAACTATAAGATGGTTCAAACGAAATTCAGAAACCACTTTGTGGGATCTAAGAAGATAATGGAAGACAGTTATTACATAATACATTGTAAGAAGATGACTAATGAGATATTGAGGAAATATATCAAATAATTTGTTGAAACAAAATCATAGCTACTACTATAATGACACGATCAGGTGGCCGTAGCAGCAATTAGGTAAGGAGTTAAAGAAGGAACTATGTCTGACGAAATAAAAAAAAAGTGCTAAATTTGGAGATCTATTGGCTCATGTTGAAAAATTCATCAAAAAGGATGAAGTGCGAGAACAAAAAAAGTATATGACAAGAATTCGACCGAAGGCACTTCGACCAACAAAACATAAATTATTGTACAAATTAACCAATAAGATGATGAACTAAGATACTATATTGTTTTGCCTTCTGCAGAGCGCAAGGTTGATTCATTCCCAAATATACAAGAAAAAATCAACATTTGAAAGAAACAAGAGAGAAAATCGGCCGTTGAGGGGGCATTCACTGAACTCATCGAGTTAATGTCGAAGATTTATAAGAAAACTAAAGATACCATCAAATACAATCGGCTTGGAAATCTGTTGAGACCAAAGAAGAATATAAATTAAAACAAATACGACTAGCTCCATGATGAGATGTGATATTTTACTAAATATTGTTGGGTTTTGTAAGATCATGTCAAAATATTAAGAGATGAAGGGAAATTGGTTGAGTTCATCAAGAAGAAAATAAATAAGAAACCACAACAATGTTTTGTAGATGTTATATAACAAGTTGCGGGCACATCTGAAGCTCAACAGGAAATGGATACAAATGTCATCATAGTCGTTGAACCATAAGAACAAGATGATTATTTAGACCTAGATCAAAACAGACAAACCACAAGAGTGATTATCGAGAGAGATCCATTCTCTCAGGTCCCCAAAAGATCAAGAAAAATGTACACATATGAGATTGAGATAATATGTTAAGGGAAAACATCCCCACATGTGTAAAAATATTTGTATCCAACTATATATTTATCGGATGATTATCCAAATAGAGTGGTATATTTAGACAATGTCTCGGTGCTAATATCAGCAAAACTGGGAGGTGTAAAGATCAAGAGGATGATGACCGACACTGACAGCTCAGCTAACATTTTGTATAGAAGAACGTATGAAAGAATGAAATGGGCACTAGTCCTAATCCAAATTCAAAGAGTCTTGTCAGGCTTCACATGTGCAAATGTAGCTATAATAGGAGAATTGACTGTGGATGTGGCCTTTGGGAATCAATAATTTAAGAAACAAAGGTACAATGTCTTTTCATGGTGGTAAATGCACCATATCCATACAACATAATATTGGGCTGATATTGAACCAATCAAATTCATGCTGTAGTATCTACGGTCCACCAGTGTTTAATATACCCTATAACTGGTAAAGTGGACGTGATAAGAGGAAACCAAAAAATATCGAGGGAGTGCTGTAAAACATCCATAGCTCTAAAAGCATATCAACCAGAAAGTAAAGATCGTCCCAAAAGAGATAGATGACCCTAGAGAAACGCCTCGGCTGGGGAAGTCGGGGGAAGAAGAATAAAAAACAATTTTAGAACAAGGAAAAATTCTAAAAATTGACATAAATATTACAATCGATCTCAAGTAAAAATTTAAATTTTCTTGAAAAATAACTTAGATATGTTTACATGGAGTACGCATAACGTAACTGGAGTCCCAACAGAAATCATATGTCATCAGTTGAACATCAACAAAAATTTCTCCTCATAATAATAATAATAAATTATATTCCCAATAAAAGATAGAGACTATTGTTTTTGAAGTATATATATATATACTAATGATCGTAGGACACATACGAGAGTCCTATTAACCAATGTGGAAGTTAATCCTCTTTTGGTCAAAAGGAGAAATGGAAAATGGAGAATTTACCTAGAATTTATGGACTTAAATAAGGCATGTGAAAGACTCATTACTATAACAAGAATTGATCAACTCGTATACACAACATCAGAAAATAAAATTCTATATTTCATGGATGATTTTGTTGGATACAATCATATCTAAATAAAATAAAAGGACCATGAACACACAACGTTCATTACTAAAAGAGGGCTAGATTGCTACAAAGTAATGCTCTTTGGACTGAAGAATATTGGGGCAACACATCAAAAGCTAGTAAACAAGATATTTGTAACTCAAATAAAGAGAACCATACAAGGCTATATTGATGACATGGTGATAATAAACATACATGAATATAAACACTTGGAAGACTTAGCTGAGACATGTGGTAAACTTAGTCGAGTAAATCTTAAATTAAATCCAGAAAAATGCATATTTAGTATATGCTCGAAAATGTTCTTTGGATACATGGTGAGAGAAAAGGGAATCAAAGTAGATCTAATACAACTTGCAAATCTAGAAGCAATAGAGCCTCCAAAGAACAGGAAGGAAGTCCAAATTTTAGCAGGAATACTAGCAACACTTAACAGGTTCTTATCAAGATCTTCAGACAAGTCTTAATCGTTCTTCCAGGTGTTGAAAGGAGCAGAAAACGTTACAATGGACTCCAGATGTGATGAGGCATTTAAAGACATTATAAATTTATTGGTCTCTATCGAAGTACTAAATAAGCCTAAGCTAAGAGAAATCCTATATGTACATACGCTTAGAAGTCTCAGACTATGCAGTTAATGCAATATTAGTAAGTGAATAAGGAAAGGAATCCAAAGCCGTTTATTATGTAAGTAAATCTTTAAAACTAGCAGAAACTAGATACTTAAATTAGAAGAACTAACATTAGCTTTGGAGTATTTACTATGAAAATGAGACCATATTTTCAATCTCATACTATAATTTTCAGAACCTCCTTCCACCCCCCTCCAGAAAAATGTATTGTAGAAGCCCAAATCCTGATGTTTCCAGTAGATTTACAAATTTATCAATAGAATTAAAAGGTTACTATATAAATTTTAAATCAAGAACAAGGATAAATGACTGAGTTAGCTAATTTCTTAATGGATTTTTAGTCATGTAGACCTGTTACAATAAACGATGCATCTGAAAAAACTTGAAGAGTCACGAAAAATGGAGAAAGTAACAATCAAGAATCAGGAGAAGGAATCCAACTCATATCTCCAACATGAGATATCCTAAATCAATCCATCACATTTGGTTTTCTAGCATCCAAGAATAAAGTTGAGTATGGAGTTGCTATTGTGGGACTTCACCTAGTTAGCGGTTATTCAAGAGACATGGTACGCTGAAGCCACAAAAGAAAATATAATTTAATACTTGAATGAGTTAAAAAGTTCAGTTTTCTAATTTGAATTTGTCGAATTCAAACAAGTCTCGAAAACATAAAATGTAACAGCCAATGCACTTGCCTCTTCAGCTTGTATATCTTTGATACCAAGGATAATATTACAAGTGAAACCTTCCATTACACTACCAAACCATTTTTTCTCGGCCTTCACCTGTGAAGGAACGAGGGAAATAGAAAAGGAAGAAGAGCAAGAATATTGGCGAACGTCAATCAAGAAATATATGGTAAAATGAGTTCTACGCGAAGGCAAAATGGAGGCCTAAAATATATTTAAAAAACAAGTCTATAAGGTATGTGTGGACAGCAAGCACATTGTACAATTGAGGACTACCCAAGCCCTTACTAAGGTGCTTAGGAATAGACGAAGTAAATTTTATCATAAAAGAATTATATGAGGGAGAAGACAATACCACTGCGGTTATAAAGAATTGTACAAAAGAGTCTTGCTTCAAGGATATTATTGACTAACAATTATGAAAGATGCAAAGAAAAAAGTAAAGATATATGATACATTCCAAAGATTCAATAAACCTATAAAAGTCCTAGCAGTATTACTAGAGACGATAAATAAGGTAATACCATTTGATAGATGGGGTAGGATATCACGATACCGTTGTCGATAGCCAAGATGAAGATGATTCATAATAGTTTTCGTGGACTACTTATCAAAGTCGATAGGAGTATATAATATAACAACAATAAAGGTAAAACGTTTTAAAAGTAAGGATATGTAACCGATACAAGATTTCGAGAGTTATAACTATGGACAACGGAACACAATTTCAAAATGATAGCTTCACAAATGTTTGCGAATAAAATGGAATAATTTTTTTTATTCAAGGCATCCTTAAACAAATGAGAAATTCGAAATGACTATCACAATAATAATTGAGGGGATCAAGAAGATGTTTAAAGAAATAATAAGAACTTGGCCAGATGCCTTACAAGAAGTTGTATGGTCATATTGAACAACACCTAGAAGTGTCAATGAAGAAACACTATTTTCCATGATATATGGAATGAAGGCAGTAATTCCATGAGAGATATGGATGCCATCACATAGAAGGGTAGGATATGACAAAGAAAATGATGACCAAGACCAAGGAGCAACAATAGACCTAGTTGTAGAAAGAAGGATCAAAGCTCATCTTCGATCAAAATATTACAAGGCATTAATGAAGAATATATACAATTTTAAAGTTCAATTCAGAAGTTCTGAACCAAGAGATAGAGTGCTATGAAGGATTCTATAATATACACAAGAAAAAATACTTGGAAAGTTGAGTTTGATGATGAAAAATATCAAGAACGGAAAGATAATTAAAAAATATATAAAAAATGAAAAGTCCGAAAGATCCACAAGAAAATACCCTCACTCAAACCCTAAAAAGAAATGATCTCCCTCTCTATAAGAAAAGATCAGTTAGCTTATATAGCAATTGTTGTGGGTTTTTTGGCCTATTGAGCCATTGGACTTAAACAATTGGTCCATTAGAGGCTAATTCATCTCACAAACTTACTAAGTAAAAACATATTTACTTCTTATTACAAAGTATATATTGGTTAAATATTCCAAAAATCTGACTTGCGAATCGAATAAAGTCTTCCCTCATCAGTAGCCCCCCTAGTCCTTGCGAAAAATTCTAAGGAAGGACTACTTTTGTCACTACTTCAGATTTTACTTGTTCCTTATTTGTAGCCCCCCAATCATTGCGAAGAATTCTGAGAGATGAGTAATTTTGGCGCTGCTTCAAATGTTACCTGTGAAAATATAAAATGTTTTGGCCAACAGATGTAGACCAACAAATGTAGGAAATGTAGACCAACAAATGTTAGAAGATCCATCAGATCCAAAATAATAAATTTTGAGTGTTGACCAACTAATGTTGGAAGATCCTTCGGAATAACGAATCACATATGTTGACCAACTAATAGTTGGAAAGATGTAGACCAACAGATGTAGGAAATGTAGACCAACACAAGTTAGAAGATCCATCAGATCCAAAATAATAAATTTTGAGTGTTGACAAACTAATGTTGGAAGATCCTTCGGATCCAAAATAACAAATCTCATATATTGACCAACTAATAGTTGGAAGATCATTTTGATCCAAAATAATGAACTTCGAATGTTGACCAATTAAAATTGGAAGATCCATTAGATCCAAAATAATAATGAATTTTAATTGTTGACCAACTACTGTTGGAAGATCCCTCGGATCCAAAATAATAATGAATTTCAAGTGTTGATCAACTAGTGTTGGAAGATCCCTCGGATCCAAAATAATAATGAATTTCAAGTGTTGACCAACTAGTGCTGGAAGATCCCTCGGATCCAAAATAATTATGAATTTCAACTGTTGACCAATTAAAATTGGAAGATCCCTTAGATCCAAAATAATAATGAATTTCAACATATAAAAATACTATATTTGTGGCAGTCAATACCAGATTGAATACAAGGCATGTGCGAATCTTTAGTAACAGACCATAAGAGATAGCATAGCAGCAAAGAGTTATGCAACAAGATCATAAAAAGGCATGTAAACTACCACCAAACACAAATAAGTTCCAACAATTGGGTATTTGGTCTAGTGGTATGATTCTCGCTTTGGGTGCGAGAGGTCCCGAGTTTGATTCTCGGAATGCCCCCGAAAATATTTTATATTCTGATTCTCAAATCTGTCTCAGGATAAGCAGGCAAAAGTTTCTCAAAACTCAAGTTTTAAGTCAACAAAAACTACAACAATACAAGAGCAATTCTCGTGGAAGACAGAGCAAACAAATATCAGAGAAAGGCATGCAACAGTTTCTTAGATACTTGAATTCGCTAGAGGGGTTGCGGTCTCAATTCTCTAAATGCCACAAAATATGATCCATAATTTTTTTTTGTTTCTGACAAGATATTTTGGCAACGAACTAAATTTAATTAATAAGAAATTAGAACAATTTAAAGCATAGTGGGATTCCATCATTAATTAAGCTTAAAACTATAGCAATACAGAACAATCATATCACTATAGTTAATTTTGACATGAAGGTGAAGTATCCAGGGTAAGAAAAACTAGCCAGCAGAATAATCAGGCAGAACTAAGGGTGTGACAGAGTCCTTTCCGTTCATGGAAAGTTGTACCCATATCTAATCAAGGTAAGATTACACACGTACTAGCAAAAGAAAACCAGCAGCCGGGCATCTTAGTTAGTTACTAATAATTTCAAATATGTAAGAAGACCAAGTCTTCCAATAAGAATTAAGAATATGTTAATGTACACTTGGCTTGGCTTAAACCCAATTCATTCAATAGATGGATACAGTTCAGCAAAGTTTGACAGGGATATCTTAAAACCTCAACAACACAGTAAAGAGACAATTGCATATCAACCATAAATGGACATGAATGGACACAAACTTTGGTATTAGCATCGATTGAACACCTTTAACAGAGAATATCAAGTATAGCTTGACATGAGTATCTAACTACTGCTAAAAATTAACGAAATTAATAAGCATAGGAAGACATCGATTGCGCGGATACAAACAAATCCAAATAATCAACAAACGCAATTAGGTATTTAGAAACAGTAAAAATCAATACATGAATGAAGCAAGGAATGTGATGTCTTCAACCTAATTCGCAACTCCCGTAGCCCTAACAAATCAAGAGAGGGACGGTGTTACATCTGGAAAACGAAGAACACTCGATTGTTTCAGAGCTTTGCATTCTTGAATAAGTTCTTCTTCGTCGAGGAGCTCTTCTAGACTAAAATTTTCCTTGTCTAGTACAGACTCCACAGGGGACGAGGCAGAGAGAGGCCGATCTAAAATATACCATCAGTTGGAACGCTTGTAGTGATCAGCTTCACTTGACATAAAGGATGTGACACCGTAGACCAGAAAGGATCAACTCGGCTAAGTCGGCATAGCTCACAGGGGTTCCTTCATTAGGTTTCTCTAGTATAATAACACAACTCATGTGCTGCCAGACAAGACACTTTATATCCTCACACTTAATCATCGACTCTGTTTCCAACGTGCTTCCACACAAACAACGAATTTTCATATCTTGGGAAGTATCATCAACCTCGCCTTTGATCTTCACATCACTACTAGTTGAACCACCCTGCCTTTTTGATGCTAAATCATTTTCCCCAGATACTTGCATCTTTCTGTATGTATCATCTACTAGATCAGGCACATTTAATGTTCTTTCAGATGTCTGAGGTATGTATCGGCGCGGTTTGACTGATTTCGGCTGCTGAAGAGAGACGTTCTGTTCGTAAGGCATCAAATCCACCGGTTCCGGTGGCTTGTTTCTGAATGCGAGAATTCGAGGCATGTTCATGTTAAACGTTTCCGCTAATTGCCTCTGGTATGCTGTACTCGACGGCGAGATCATCGATCCGGCGAGATTCTCTTAGTGCTTGTCAAAATAGCCGATAACTTGAACATGATATATTATGTCTCTCTATCATAGTTGTATGCAAATAAGTAACAGAAATAAAGGGAACTTGTACAACTTTTAGAAAAATAGATCATATTAGTTTTTTTTTGTGAATTCGGAAAATGGATCAAAACTTAATTAAAACCAAACTGCTTTAAAAATCACTGAAAGTTTTATCCATTTCTAAACCAAAACCACAAACAAGCAATTAACAACCTAACCGCTAATTGAGTATATATATACTTACATGTGCAGCCATCTGTGCCTATGTATTCCCCATCTTGGCATGGAGTTCAATGATCAGCTGTTTCTCTTCTTGGCTAAATGCCCATTTATTCAAGTTCGGCCTTAAGTGATTTGCCCATCGCAGTCTGCAGCTTTTACCACAACGCGAGAGGCCATAGTGCTTTTGCACAGCATTCCAATTTCCCTCCCTGTGCTGCCTGACATACTCGATTAAAATTACATCTTCAGAAGACGTCCAAGGTCCCTTCTTCAGAACAACTCCTTTCCCTGATCTTCCACGTTCAACAGTGCGGAATTTAATCAACCATCAAGGTAAAATCGTTTCTACCACCTGTCACCATGTAGTGCGCGTAATCGAAATCCATAGCCGCTCGATTCGGTATGAATCTGTCCAAGTTCTCTTTCGAAGGCCTTCTGGTGAGAAAAAGTTGGTCTTGAAGTGGATTTCTAGATCCGAGAATCATGTGTGAAGGACCTGGATCCATATGTGTAAAATACAAAGAAAACACAAACACAAACACAAAAAAAAATCAACAACAAAACACAAACAATAATACAAAATTCTATGAAGATATTAACAAAACAATGGATACTGCAAAATTGTTAGATGAATCAAGAAATATTATAAACAAAGAGAGAATAGCGAGCAGTGGTGTGTCCAAAATTGTTCAGAGAGAATAGCAAGAATGATTGTCGTTAAAGCTTGGGTTCGAAAGGGATAGGTTGCGGTGGTTGGCGATGGCCATGGCGAGGAGGCCGATGGAGCTTTGGCTCTCTCGAAGGCGAGTTTGAGTACATAGCAGCGAGTGAGAGGGTAATCTTTTAGGATTCGATTGATAAAAACGATGCTCGTAACGGTTTTGGATATGTTATCCGGGTACCGATCATCTTCCCACAGACGACGCCATTTGATGATGAAAAATATCAAGAACGGAAAGATAATTGAAAAATATATAAAAAAGGAAAAGTTCGAAAGATCCACAAGAAAATACCCTCACTCAAACCCTAAAAAAATGATCTCCCTCTCTATAAGAAAAGATCAGTTAGCTTATATAGCAATTGTTGTGGGCTTTTTGGCCTATTGACCCATTGGACTTAAACAATTGGTCCATTAGAGACTAATTCATCCCACAAACTTACTAAGTAAAAACATATTTACTTCTTATTACAAAGTACATATTGGTTAAATATTCCAAAAATCTGACTTGCGAATCGAATAAATTTTTCCCTCATCAGAGTTCACATGAGAAAAGACCATACATGGTCGAAGACAACATAGAGCCACAAACTTATACGTTGTTGGATGACGAGGGAAGTTAGGATATGATGTGATATGACGTTCATTAACAAATTACCTATAAGCGGAACGATATTTCAACGATGCAACATCGACATTGGCATTAGCTTCAATAAGATTTTTGTCAAGTAAAGAGAAACGTTCTTCTAACATGTCACAAGCAGACTCAAAGTTAATAAGTTTCCTCTTACCATCCTCCAAAATATTTCGTCAAATATAGAAAACTCTTTAAAAATGGTATGTCTATATATACCTAAATGTGGTTTAAGTTTACCCAAAAAACACAGTTGACTTTTGTTTGAATTTTTTAGGATGAAAAAACCCTTGAACTTTCATTTAATATCCGAATTGCCACTAAGTAAAAAAAACACTAAGTATATCCTAGATATACCCAATTCACAAAACAATCTATTAGGCTATGTGTACGCAAAAAAAATACAACTCCCTACTAGATCAAACCCCATATTACTACAATTTTGTGAAGTTCTTTAAATTGTTCTTGAACATTCAAAGTTGCCTCAAGAACATTCACACTCTTTTCATTTTTTTTAAACTTCTTCTAATAAAAACACAAAATCAAACATGAATCAACCGAAATTAAAGTAAAAAATTGTTTTTTAGGAAGTTTTTTTTTAAAATTAAGGATTTAATTATTTAAAAAGATTATAATTTTAGTGACGCCCCCATGTACCTATGGTGCGCTCAACCTTCGCTACCGGCCATTTTCCGACCAAATTCCGACTGGAAAATGGCCTTCAAACACATTAAAATTATGAATATTTTTTACATAATTCAACCATAACCCTAATTTTGATACTAACACTAAGTTTCCATATTTTAGTTCACCGAATTTTAGTTCACCGGATTAATTAGAGAGAACTTGGAGTTTTTAGAGAAAAGTTAGAGAGTGTAAGAGAAAAAACGATGTGGATGAAGGTTAGTAAAAAAAAACCTTATATACGCATAAAAGGGTATTTTTGTCAAAATTTGGGTAAACTTATACCACCTTTGGGTAAACTTAAAATTTGGGTATACTTAAACCACATTTGGGTATATATAGCTTGACTCCTTTAAAAAACATAAGCAAAAATGTAGCTTTTAGATAAATCATCATGGGCATAAATTAATACGCCACCTAACTGATTATTAATAAAAGACCTAACTTTTAACTCTTTTGCCTGAGATTATAACTGAAGAGTCAGTAGTCTCTTCTCCTCAGGGATACTTTCAATATCACTCTTTAATTGTTTTTCTCGTTCAGCGTAGCTGTGACAACAATACTTCATTCGATTGTCTCAGAGGCACCTTTAAGAAGAGCCCAAATATAAAAAATATGAGTTAAATGATAGATATTGGCATAATGCAACATAGTTAAATTTGACATAACAAACAATAAAGTAGACGAAAACACAATGATAAGTTTTAGCTTACATAAAAACCTAGGCTCGTATGCCTATGTGCCACTTTAGCAGTGAAATATGGACAAAAAGAGGCCTCTAACTAGCTAGTGTAGAAAAATGAGAAACAATCTCATAGATTTGATCCAAGGAAAATATTTGTTATAATGAGTCTGTAAGAGAAGTACCCTGAACGGGTAAAGAAACACTCGGAGTCACAAGAATATCTGAACTGGGAAGAATAAGCATATGAGGGGATAAAAGAAATAAACTCTGAACATCCATGTATAAATTAATGTTAACATTGGTGAAGGTAATAGGTAAAGTATTTTCGGTAATTTTAGATAATTCACTAGAAAATGAGAGAATAACTAAAAAATGTACGACAAACTTGGTGTATACAACCACATTTTCTTCAAGGTTTACACATCTATCCTCGGTAACTGAGGTAATGGTTGACTCAATATGAGAAATAGTTATAATAACAAGTATTTTAGATACTTCAACCTCATTCTTTTGAAGAATGAGGAGTAGGTTATGAGGAACGAGTATTTAAAACAATAACAAGTTTTTTCTTCTCTTGGTTATGACAAAGTTGAATAACCCATCTACGCCCATAATGGAGAGATTCCTTTCAGTTGTAATACTATTCATCACAAAATTAAAATCAAGCTCGAGTAGAGAGTCATCCACAGTTTCTATATCGACCTCAGAACCAAGAATGATGCAATTCAATAGATTAAGATACATTGAACATAATAGAGTCTAAAGTATGATCCAAATAAGAGACATAACAAGAAGCTACTGTAGTTGTAGATGATGAAACAATATTGTTTAGTAGTCGTAACAAAATTTTCTTCCATACTACCCTTAACATATGTATCTATAACAAGTACGATATAGGGGAAACATCTCCCTCAGAATGTAATTTATTATTTTTACTTGAAGCCACATTCTCTTTGTTCTCACCCATATCCATTTCAAGACGACAAGGTCCTGCCTTCTTATCAAACTCTCTATACACACTATAATGTTTTGATAAATTTTGGAAATATTAACTTCAACTTATGTTAAAACATAAGCCTCACTATACAAAGAAGTTTTGTGGCCCCATTATGAAGAATCATTAAATAATAGTTTTTGTTAATATTCTCACTAGCAGGATTTTTCCAAACACATATTTTAAAGGATGAATTTACGTTTTTTTATACAAAAGTGCATCATTTGTAGTCTCCTCATCAGCAAGTAAATAAATAGAAAAACTTTATCTCATACAAAGGCTAGAACATGAGCAACTATAAACAAAATTCTTAGGAGTCAAATGAGCAATGCAAGAGTTAGAATACTTTGCGCCATCCACTACCAAAAGAATATATATCATTTTAATACAATCCAATCTTTGTCGTTTAATATGAAGTTTCTCAAAACGAGTTGATAACAAAAATGATGGAACTCAAACCGAAACGTATACAAAACCAAAGAAAAATAGGATAAGGAATAAGAGCTTACATTTTTAGACCAACTTCTGCTAATTATGGGTTATGTATGACCATACATAGTCTCCCAATTACCAGAGATAAAAAAAAAACTTATTTTTCCAAATTTTGTTGGAATTAGGGAGATCATTAACCGTTTTGGCAAGATGCTTCATGATAAAGAGAAAGTAAGTGCTAGTATTATGGCCACATTTCTTATGAGAATAAATAAATTCATATGTTGAGAAGTGTCGACCAACCATATTTGGCAAGATGAGAACATACATAAGTAAGCTTCATTAGTTCGGAGCAAGTTGAGACATGAAAATATGAGTATTCTGGAAAAACAAAATGAGCTATCGCAAAAGTGGAAAGCGAAACCTTGATCGAACATAATATTTTAAGAAAACCACTTCGTCATTACGAGCATCGAATAAGTTCTCCCTATTCACAGGAAACCTAACGGTAACATTCTCGGGTATGGGCTAATCAATTAATTTATGCTCATATTCATCTTCAGAAATGTATTAATAAACATAGAAAGAAACAGAATCATTTTGAGAGTCTGTTCAATCACTATAGTTCATGACAGAAGCACTTTGGAAATATGAAGAGAAACCTGAAAGACCAACCCTAACCAAAGATACATCACCTCCAACAAGAATAATTGGGTAACGATGAATAGAATAATGAAAATTACGAGGTACAAAAAAATCATCGTTGTAATTTCCTTCTTTGTAAAACAAACACAAATTGGACAAGAGGTTTTAAAAAACCCCTCCCCGCCTAAACCAAAATCACAGTCAGAGATTAATTTGATCGGTCTAACTGTCAGACGCTCCGTTTTTTCCTGCATTCTCTAAATTTTACAAACAAATAGTAAACCTCGAAAAGAAGAAGTAGTTAACTAAAAAGATTGAGAAACAAAAAGAAAAAATATAAGCAAACTGGTACAAGAAAGAAAAAAAGCTAGGATAAAATGGGCAAAGCATTTATAGTAAAAGTGTATAACAATAAGATTAACCTATCCATTTATTGAAATTAAAAGAAAAATAGAGGCTTAAGATGACGTAATACAAAAATAATGTATACATGTTGTGGATAAGTAATTTTACTACACTCGTTAATTTATGCTAACTAAAATTACATGCTTAAAGAAATTAAAAACAAGTCCCCCAATTTCAAGAGTGTTATTACTTGAAAACAAAATACAAATATCATCCTTGTATAGTATACCCAACACAAAAATATTTTTCTCAAATTATCATCTGTCCAAAAATTCTGAGTAAAAAAATACACTTAACGGTAAGTCTAAGTAGTTAGAGATATTTAAGTTATTATCAATTAATATTTATGAGATATTTATGTAACATGAAACGATAAATCATCTATATTCCTATATTTTTTAGTACACACCCTAAGTCCAATTTCCGACTCATCCTAGCAACTCATAATTATGGATATAAAAATGATAATATGTATTATTAGAATATATAAGAATAGTCGGTTTATATTTAATCAAAAATATCATTCTATATTGATTAATTTTATAAGCATCATTTAAAATATCTACATTTAAAACTTAATATTGATTAATTCTATAAATATTCAAATAACTTTGGAATTATTTGTATTTAGTCAAATATGTCATGAACTTTACATATACATATGATACTTAAATTTAATATAATATATTATATATTTTACGAAAACTTTTACATGGTATTATGTATTTTTTATTTGGTTTTATATATTTGATTTTATTTTTACTTAGTTTATCAAAATATTTTTTGTTAGTTAGATTAATATTTAATAAATATAATTAAGTTTTCTATGTTTGAGTTTTTTTATATAAACTACTGAAAATAATAAAACCATTTATATGTTTTTTCATATTTTTAAAAAACTATAAAATGCACAAATCTCCAAAAAAAGAATATTGAAATGAACAAGTTTAACTTAAAAAAGGAAAATTAAATTAAATTAAACTTCAAAAATATTAATTAATCAATTGGTAAAATATTTTAATAATATATTTATAATATAAAAATATTATTCATTTAGTAAAAAATTTATGTTAATAAATTAATCTTCAAATAGAAAAAAATATTATATAAGTCGATTAGAAAAAATATAATATTAGTGAATTGATCTTCAATAAAAAAAATGTATTCGTGAATAATAATATTATGATTAAAACATAATAATATACAAATATAAATATAAAAAACAATTAATTTTTTATATATTTGATTTTCCATAAATATATTTTTTGCGTGAAAAATAATAAATTTAGTTTGTTTACAACTATTTGGGGGCAATCCATGAAATATAAAGTTCAATAATACGAATTAAATGGACATACCCAATAAAAGAACATAAGCATAATAACAACAACGTCGTGCCAAATTTTCCAAAATACTGCAAGACATCAAAAGGAAAAGTGTGTTAAAATACATGAAAGTCATGATCACTGGATCTTTGTGTTGTGGAATCTGTAACAGTGGTCGAAAATGATGCGATTGGATATTGCCGAATCTAAAGAAAGGGAATTGGAGAAGATCTTAGCATTCATCTCCTACCATAAATAGTAGACCATCGCGCAGAAAGCAACATGCGCGAAAATGCAAGCACTGACATTGATTAGCCAGTTGGCCAATCAGAGGGCGGGGGCGAGCATCTTGACTTCCAGGAGAAACCCTTCTAGATATGTTGGGGGAAAGAGCATTCCACCAAAGTGTGGTCAGCGTTCTTTAGGTGACTGTTACATAAGACACAATCGAGAACTGTGTTATAACTTCATGCGAGAAGTTTGTCACGTGTGGTGAGATTCTCCCGAATAATGAGCCATATATTGAAGGAATGTTTGGGTATGTTATACTTGTTCTAAACAAGATTAGCCAAATGGACTTCAGTCCTAATGTGATGATATGTGTTGTTGATGGTGAATGTGTTATAGTTCTGGTTGAGTATCCAGATTTTAACATCTTTCTAGACAGCGGGTGGCGGGATGAGATTGATCGTCTTTCCAATTTCAAGCAGCCGAGTTTGATGATAATTTCTGCCTAAGCGGAGCTGATCGGGCTAGTTCCAAGAGTAGGTGTAGATGATGTTAGAAATCATGATGTTGCTACAGATTCTAGCATAACGAATAATATTAGAACCTTAACGCTCAACAAGAAAATTAGAGAAGAGTCGAGATTCATACTAGAGGAAAGGGAAGTGAAGTGCCTATTATCGACGACAACCTTGTAGAGCTTGGCAGCGAGGGGTTTTAAGTTAATGATCTTCCTTTGCCCCAACTAAGAGAGGACTTAATAAGAAGATTACAAATGCTATTTTATTTTACCTTTTTGATAATAACTCAATTACACTAAATTGAGGAAGAATTATCACTCAATATGGACCATAAGTGCTTGAGGGGGCGGCCTCCTGATTCCAAAACCTAAGGTTTAGAATCCCAAGGTCGACCTTCAACAAGGACAAGGTAATCTTAGAATAAGCGAATATTGAAGTAGTAATTTTCAAGTTGGGTCCAAACTAGAGGAATATATGGAAAAGTTGAGAAAGTTCCTTAGATACAAACATGAAGAATAAAAACAGAGGGTCAGCCAACATATAGAACAACATTGATAAGTTGTAGCCTACGAACATATGATAGGTGTTTGGAAGTTCTCAAGTTCATATGACTGATGATTTTATTAAAAATAAATTATAATTATTATACGAGAGTCGGGAAGTGATAAGGAGAACTCCTAAGTAACAGACATGAAGGGTGCCTTCCTTGAAACCCACGAATGTGAAGATAAAGCGATCGATCGGGTTGGTGGCCCTCGAGAGGAAAATCTGACTCTTGTTAGGGTTAAGACGAAGGCCCGAAAGGGTTGCATATTCCTCAATATCATCTTCAAAATGATTAATAGAGTTTGTATTTATACGACAATAAATTATTACATGATCTGCGAAGCTGCGAAGCAGAGGTTAATAACTATGAGCTTATGAAATTGTCAGTTGAAGCCAAATGAAGGATGATGACTTTTTTCCTTAAAGATACTAGAAAACACTTGCATGATAATTGATCACTTTAGGAAAATGACAAGTGTTAAAGTCAAAAATTTGTGACTGATCCTTTTTTCCAATATAAATTACACATATTCATAAGGGTGCAAAGTTCCATGTTACAGACATACACTTCACTTACTGGACTTTTCACCCCATCGTGATACAAAGTTAAAATATATTTATTACATATTGTATCTTTCATCTTCTTCTTTTCTAGCCTACTCAAAATCTCACTTATACATTATTTATCGAGTTCATATGACTGATGATTGGAAGTTCTCAAGTTCATATGACTGATGATTTTATTAAAAATAAATTATAATTATTATACGAGAGTCGGGAAGTGATAAGGAGAACTCCTAAGTAACAGACATGAAGGGTGCCTTCCTTGAAACCCACGAATGTGAAGATAAAGCGATCGATCGGGTTGGTGTCCCTAGAGAGGAAAATCTGACTCTTGTTAGGGTTAAGACGAAGGCCCGAAAGGGTTGCAGATTCCTCAATATCATCTTCAAAATGATTAATAGAGTTTGTATTTATACGACAATAAATTATTACGTGATCTGCGAAGCTGCGAAGCAGAGGCTAATAACTATGAGCTTATGAAATTGTCAGTTGAAGCCAAATGAAGGATGATGACTTTTTTCCTTAAAGATACTAGAAAACACTTGCATGATAATTGATCACTTTAGGAAAATGATAAGTGTTAAAGTCAAAAATTTGTGATTGATCATTTTTTCCAATATAAATTACACATATTCATAAGGGTGCAAAGTTCCATGTTACAGACATACACTTCACTTACTGGACTTTTCACCCCATAATGATACAAAGTTAAAATATATTTATTACATATTGTATCTTTAATCTTCTTCTTTTCTAGCCTACTCAAAATCTCACTTATACATTATTTATCGATCTTTTAACCCTTCCAAACCAATTATTTTAGTTTGAATTAATTACATCCTTATCAGTAGCCCACCTAATCCTTGCAAAGAATTATGAGGGAGGACTAAAACAAAATCTTTGAACTGAAGCACCTCAAAATTTCATTGGTGCAAGAGCTAAACATAAAGTATTCTTTGAACTATTCATCATCGGTTACACTTTGAAGTAACGCCCTTAATCTTGTGGATTCCATGGAAGGTACTGTATTTCTTCTAACACATTTTAACACCTATCAAAGCCACTACTACACTTAAAATATTGACGTGTTTGGTTGAATAAGGAGGCTTTTCATTTTGTCACCCAAAAGTCGATTAAGCCTCACAGTCACTTGCTATAAATACTCCTCTTCACCTCATAAATTCTCATTTACCAAAATCTAGAGATATAAAGAGAAAGTAGCCTCGCATTCTTTTCACCGTTAAACTAAGCTTTACACCACCCTTCATCAGAAACCATAGCAAAAATTCCCTTCGTAATTATCCAATCGCACATTACTTTACTCTGGCGATTCTCATCTATTTATATTCGGTATAAAAAATGTATGGGACTGGCTTACCATTTCTCAAAAGGCTAGTGAAAGAGAAGCTGCAAGAATATTGTCTGAGAAGCCTTTGAAAAATATCTCAAACTTTCACATATGGTCATTGGCCTCCTATGGAAAAAAAATCCTAAACCACCATCTCCGGATATTCTTTCAACAACCCTCTTTCTCTAAGCCATAGAGCTTGCTCTCAAAATTAAGTTTGAAGTCTCAGTATGGCACTATGGGTAATTCAGAGGACCAAAATATTTCAAAGAGAAACCATCCCTCATCAAACCCCACAAAAAATGAAAAGGTCAAACCCAAAATGGTGAAGACTAATCATTCCCCAAAGGGAGTAACTGTGATGACTAAATAATCACATATGGTGTCTTCGAATAAAGGAAAAACAAGTGTGCCAAAGGTCCCTTCCCATTTACAAGATAAATATTTCAAAGAAGTTAACAATCAAGAATCAACAACTGAAAATTTGGAAGTACAATTCATTAAAGAGACTCTTTTACCCTATTCCTGATGTGAGGTTTCGAAAAATAAAAATAAGTCAATCGAAATTTGCTGCAAGTCAGAATTTTAAAGAAGTGCTCCCATAGTACATTATTTCTCTAAGCAAGGTGCAATATGAGTATTTCATAGAATCTGATGTGCCTATAATTCAGAGACAATGGGGAATCCTTCACTCCATCTCAATCTATCTTCTTGCCATAAAAGAAACTCATTTATCATGTAGAGCAAATGAGCTAATTGTATATCACTGAACCCCATCATTGCCGAATACTTCAAAATGATCAACCTATGTTTGAGCCAAGCTAGTCCCAACTTATGGTTTATATTACTGTCTTGTATTATGGCCTCAAAGTTGTAAAAACAATTAAGCTTCCAATGAAGCATTTTATAGCCAAGACAATTGTGTAAAAATCCTTTCGTACCATATTACTACATTATTCTTGGAAAGCTTCGAAGATAGTATAAGAACTCCTCGAAGCTAACAAAACCTGGAAGCAAAAAAAAATTCTTTATAAGTGAGTGTTAGGGAAATAGAAAGGAAATCTCAGCTGATAATCCTCGGAAGCTCTTCTTGAACTGGAAGAGTTTAAGTAATTTTATATTCTTTCAAAATTACTCTACTAGTAGTTTCTATCTAAGTCCACCTACTTTTAGTATAAAACATAAAACGTTTCCAAGTGCACATTGATGCTGCCAAAGAGACTTTCTCAAAACTTAGCGAATGGGCGAAAAAACAAATGGTCGAATGAATTTTACCAATGCTTCGACCCGTTAAACCTTGTTCGGAGCCACCTGTAGAGCATCTTTTCAGAAGCAGTCATCGCTCCTGAAAAATTAATTGAGCCTCCTAACGTCTTATATATTTTTAAAAGGTTAGTTTTTCCAAATTCTTGGGTTACTCTTCCTGCTATGAATAGGGCTCTTAGCAATAAAATTGATTTATCCTCCATATTTCTACACTGGACTTGGTTAGAGATGAAGATGAAAATCAAGACCATCAATTTTCTAACATTGAGCCTTAGTTTGATCAACAATAAACCCTAGATGAAAATGTCAATGAATACCAAAACCATGTCTAAGAAATGTCCCACGAATCCATTCTGTGAACAGCCTTGATCCGACCGAATCCGAAAAATCATCCTTCATGCTGTACCTTTAAGATGAATTATCCATTACACTTCATAACATGGTTCGACCTATGGACACTCTTGAAATAAATGCCAAAGCATTTACCGATGACGTTATTGTTGTTCGGTAGTAATACAAAGAGGTACCTAAATAAGGTATTCAACTTTGAAAATAAGTTTTTCCTAAAAAACTATGGGCTAAAAGTTCTCAGAGAAATCTTTTCGATCAGTTTCACACCTTTTAAGAAAAAAATGCCAAATTTCATAATGTCATAATGTGGGTAAGACAAGAGCTGTCTGAAAAACAAAAAAAAATGAATTTCAAGAGGAACATACGAACTACAAAGCCCTTAACACTATATATCTAGAAATCGAGGAAGGAAAAAATAAATCCCTCAAAGACTTGGAAATTTTCGAAATCCAAGCTAATAAGAATAATGCCTCTACTATCACCACTGTGGTTCACGAATATGCCAATGTTTATCTCAAAATATTGAAAAAATCGTGAAAAAGGAAAATATGTCTTTAATTCTTGACATTCATAATAAATTTGTGAAGTTTAACTTAAAGGATTATTAGTACCTGGTTCATGAAGATCGACTCCCTAAAGATATGAACGACACCTCCTCAGTTGGATCCAAAGAATATGAAAGTGATAGCTCGATGTCTTCAAAAAAATGAGGATTTTGAAGATGCAAACTCTTCAAATAGTTAGTCAAGCAGCTCTTCGAATGATGAAGAAGAACAAAAGACTTTATCGACCATGTTTTACTATGTGTTTTTTTAGTTTTTTTTTACCTAACTTTTTATGTATTGGCCATCACATGCCACATTTTGAATCATATATTTAAACACAATGTTATCTTTCATTTCACTTCGTATATTATCGCCTCAAAATTGGTTATTTTGATTAATGGTAACCACTGAATACCAATTTTAAACACTAACATTTTGGAAAATAATCACCTCGCAATATAATCACTTAATAAAATATCACTTCAAAAATTAGTCACCTTGGATAATAGTCACTTCCTAAAATATCACTTCGAAAAATAGTCACCTCGTAAAATACTATGAAAAATTATTTTAACTTTGAAGTTCCACCCTTTGATTTACCAGAATAAGGGTGATCAATCCTTATTTGATTTCCAAAGCGTTTTGCTTTGTGTGTGTAAATTATTAGAAAATTTGTTCTAAGTGTAAAAAAAAATCACCAATTGCACTTTGTCACTCAACTTGTCTTACATTTTTTCACACAATTGATATATTGCAATAAATAATTTTATTCACCATATTCAAAGAGTATGTCATTGGTTCGTACACTGATAAGAAAGACAATTTTGAAATAAGCACTCACAAAATTATTCTAAGTACATATGGAAATTTTCTATGTTTAACAGATGTTGTAGTGGTTTTCCTTCACTATCTTACAAACGATATGTCTCATGCTTTATTTTCTCACCTGCTAAATACGGACCTTCCCAATTCAGACCCAATATACCAAACCTCTTTTATTTTATATGCAAGAAAACTTTCTTGAGGATCATATCAACCACCTTAAATTCTTTTCGTCGGACTTTAAATGCATATTTGATTCTCATCAAGGTCTGATAATGGAGTAAATTCAGATTTTCTTTAGTTTGTTTTTCCTCAATTAAGTTAAGCTTTTCCCTTTTTCCTTCATGATTACCTTCCTCGGAATAATTTAATAGCTTATAGGATCGAAGAGTAGAATCAGATGGGCTCACTACATCCATAGCATATACTATAGCAAAAGGTGATTCATGGATTGCTTGTCGAGGAGTTTCTCGATAAGCCCATAATAATTCTTAAAGATAACTAGGCCATTTTACAGTTGATCCCTCTATTTTCTTTAAACCATCCAAGATAGTTTTATAAGTAGCCTCCACTTGTTCATTTTCCTAAGGATGAAAGGATGTTAAAAACACTACTTAATACCTCTCGAAGAGTAAAAACCCTTCATATCTTTGTTGTAATCTCTGAGGAACTCCGAACCTATAACAAATATTAGACAAAATGAACCTGATTACATCATTTGCTCTTGTCGCAAATAGGGAACTTATAACAAATATTAGACAAAATGAACCTGATTACATCATTTGCGCTTGTCGCAAATAGGGTACCTATAACAAATATTAGACAAAATGAACCTGATTACATCATTTTCTCTTGTCGCAGATTGAGGCTAAACTTTTGGCCATATTGAAATTTTATCAACGGTAACAATAATGGTCTAACGTCCCTCACTAGCCATTGGCAAGGGTCCTACCAAATCTATGCCCCCGTCTATCAGATGGAGTGCCTCGGAAATGGAATCCAACGGTATCGACGACACATTGTGTTGGAAAATATTGGACAAATATCACAACTTTAGACCATTTTTTTAGTGTCAAACATTATTGTGAGCCAATAATATTCTGCAAGTAATACTTTCCTCGTCAAAGTTTTATATCCATGATGAGCGGAACCTTCCCTATCGTGTAACTCAGACAAAATTATTTGGAACTCATTCTTTTCTAAACAGCGTAACAATTGTTAGCTTAAATATTTTTTTAATATAAAATATCCCCAAGAACTGCATGTCTATGTGCCTTAAAACTTAACCTTTGAGCTATATTTTTGTCAAAAATAATTTCAAGTTGAACCGTAAATCTCAATCTTCTTCTTCTACAAGCAAGAAAACCTCTTCGGAATATTGACATTGCTCGGAATTTGTTGTAATAGATGGGCTCTCATGTATCGAAATCCAAGGATAATTTTTTAGAATACGTAATTAGTGCTAAAGATTCAGTAATAGATTTCTGACCTCAAGGGATATGTTCAAACATAACACTCTCAGACATTACAACAAACCCCCTTAACTCTCTCAAGTATTTTACAAGTTGGTCTTTTCTTGCTTCGGAAAATCCTGACACATGATTTACCTACAGTTGTGAATCACTCTTTAAATAAACTCTTTTGGCCTTAAAAGTTTTTACAAGTCTTGACCCGGCGATAGCCGCTTCATATTCCGCCTAATCGTTTGATAACTTAAACCCAAATTTTATAGTTTGATACATAGCTTCGTCGTCAAAACCACTAACTGAATTCCCGCCCTGAACCCAAAATACTCGAACCCCCATCGATTCGAACTACCAATTCATCCCCATAACCATTAAATGAAATTCAACAAGGAAATCAGTCAAAGATAGAGCTTTGATCCTCATCCTTTGTGTAAAATCATTATCATAGTCTTTCAATTCTAAAGACTACTTTGTCATCATCTAGCTTTTTCAAAACATTCTTTAATGGCAATGAATTTCGAACTATGATTGAATGAACTTGAAAATAAGGACGCATCTTCCGAGCAGCTACAACCAAAGCCAAAGCTAATTTCTACAACTTCAAATAAGTTTTCATAGAACCTAACAGACTTTTCTTTACATAATATACAGGGCGTGGATAACCATCAACATCCCTTACCAAAACCGTGCTTACTTTAAAATCCGAAAGTGCAATGTAAATAAACAAATTTTCACCTAAATCAGGTTTAGTCAAAATTTCTAGAGAAGATAAATGTTCTTTGGTTTTGCAAATGCCTCGTTAGGTTTTGGAATCCAAGAAAACTCTTTGGCTTACCATAAAACTTAAAAAAATGGAGCGCACTTATCTGAAGATCTTGGGATAAATTTGTTTAAAACTACTAATCTTCCCGTAATAATTTGTAATTCTTGAATTGTCCAAGGAGTTTCCATAACTATTAAAGTCCTCAACTTCTCTGGATCAGCTATGATCCCCTTATCCATCACTATGTATCCCAAAAAATTTCCCACACGCACCCTGAAAATACAGGTCTCAATATTTAACTTCAAACGAATTGCTCTCGCATTAGAAATGGTTTATTCCAAATCTTGAAAATGATCTTCATCGTTGACACTTTTAACCACCATATCATCTATGTACACCTTGTTATTTTGTCCAATTTAGGTAGCAAAAGCTTTGTACATTTAATAAGTAGCTCCAACAATTTTGAGACTAAAAGGCATTACTCTATAATAATGCAACCATCTATCATTAATAAACGTGGTGCTTTCCTGATCCCCCAGATTCATCTGGATCTGGTTATACCCACCAAAAGTGTATATAAAGGAGTTTATTACCCGATGTTGAATCAACAAGTTGATCTATTCTTGAAATATGAAACGGGTACTTAGGACAAGCGCGATTTATATCTGTGAAATCAATACGCATTCTTCATTTATTATTCTTTTTCTTTACCAGCACATGATTCAGTGTATACATTGGATACTGAACCTCTCTTATATGGCCCACTTTTGAGAGCTGATCCACTTCTGCTACTATTGCCTCTGATTTTTAAAGAGAAAAATCTTTTCATTTTGGATTATTGGTCTTACGTTCGGATTAACATCGAGACTATAACAAATTATATTAGATGGAACCCCCACCACATCTGAAATACACCAAGAAAAAACTCATAAGTTTTTTGGCAAGTAATCAATCAAGCACTTCCTCATCGGTGGTGACAACAATGTTCATATCTCGGGGCCTCTTTCGGATCATCTACCCTCCTCAAATTCAAGGGAAACCCCTAAAACTTCTATTCTCTAACTCCCTCGAAACCACCGACCCGTTTGATGTGCAACCACATATCCACTCGAGCTATTTGCTGACTGCTTTGAACCGTCCTCACAAGATTCTTAACCAAATATTTCAGACATTAGTGGACTATACAAGATACGACGTGCATCTTTGACAACCAAGATCTACCAAAGATCGTATTATATGTAGTCAGAATATCTACTACCACAAATAACACACGCACCTTATTTTAAATGGTTTTTTTCCCAATAAGACTTCATCCTCAAGTTCTCAGATAATATTGGCAGTTACACCAGTGACCCCAATTATTGTCCTTTCTAATCAAAGGATTACCGGGGGGTCCAACACTTTTTCATATGTTGACAAAAACAACATATTGGAAGAACTTTTGGTATCAGTGAGTATCCTTCGAATCTTGATTCCTGCTATCTCAGCTCCGATCACAACCGCATCTTCATGGTGTCCAACAACACCTCTCAGCTTTGATCCCCAACCATATATTCTAAAAACTAGTGGACTGTAGAAGCTATGCATGCGTCTTTGACAACCAATATCCACCAAATATCATATTATATGTAGTCAGACTATCTGCTACCATAAATAACACCCTCAATTTCTTTTTAAATGGCCATTTCCCCAATAAAACTTCCTCTTCGAGTTCTTAGATAACATTGGCAGTCACACCAGTGAACACAATTATTGTTCTTTCTAATTAAAGATTTATTGGGGGCATCATTTTTTCATATGTTGACAAGAAATACACATTGGCAGAACTGGCAGTATCAATGAGTATCCTTCGAATCTCACTTACTTCTATCTTAGCACGATCGCAACCACATCTTCATAGGGTCCAAAAAACACCCCTCAAGTATTCATCATCGAAAAGAATAAAAGGTAGATGACTTTTCCTATAAAGATGAGTTGCAATCTCACTGACCATCTGTGTGGTTGGACTCACGATATGCCTCTTTCGAGAGATATTGGTATTTCTGGCCATAGTATCACCTCCAAAAATTTCCAATGACTCAAAATGTTCACATATACTTTGAATTATGCTTTGCGGATTTGGTTAATTTACCACTAGCACAACCTCTGATCCAAATTATGATCAAGGTACTCTGTGGAAACATTAAATCCATCCATAGTCCTAGTAATTACCACCGTATTTTATTGTTTAGAAGACACGTTCACTACCTGTCGTGCTTGTTGGTTAATGTTCGGTACTTGTTGAGACCTAACTTATTTTTTTAATAAACCTCATTACCTTCCCATTCTCAATCAACATCTGGATGTCTTTCCGTACAACTATACAATTTTTTGTAACATGACCAATGTCATTGTGGTATTTGAAATTTTTTGTATCACTTTCCTTTATAGCCTTAGTTATTGGTAGTGGTTTTCAGAACCCAACATGGTTTCTGGACCTTTCAAATATTGTTGTTAAATCTTCAGTCAAGTCAACATAATACTCAATTCGAATGCATTGATTTGACATAGGATTTTGTTGTTGATAAAACGAAATGGTTACCTGGGATGACTCTAACCGAGGAGGTAAACTACTTGGAGCCCTAGGTCGAAAAAATATTTGTGATTGAAACTCCTGATTATTCGAGGTACTTCTGTGTTGTAATTACCTTTTGTGAAAATTGGCCCGATCTGTACCATTGCTGACTCATCAACCTTGATATGATCTTATACCTGAGCCATTAAAGCTCTAAAAGTAAATGTTATCATCCTCATTGTCTCATTAGCTGAATCTCTGGGGAGTAACCTTTGTCGGTATATAGCACACGCAATTTGCTCATCACAATCTTCTAGACAAGTTTTAGTAATCACAAAATGCTCCGCGTAATCCTTCAAAAACTTTCTTATAGCTTGCTTGCACTGAACTATGGTATCCCCATCGGCATGCATTTATTTACTTTCAATAAACTGTATTAGAAAAGAAGCATAAAACATCCCACAGTTAGTTACAGTCCCCTTCAAAATCGTATTATACCACTTCAATGTAGTGCCTTCAAAAGTATGTGAGAAAGGACAATACAAAAATTTGTCGTCTTTGTCAAAATTCATCATATAGTTATTAAACTATTCAATGTGGTCATCAAGATCCTGTATCCCATTGATTTTTGTCCACTTTTGCAATATCAAAACACTTCGAATCGTTATAAACCTGATCTCTCCTAACAAAAGAGACATCATCCAATATACTGCGTGTCTATACTGGCCCCATATACCATCATTTGTAATCATGTAAATTCCTTTCTCTGAATGGTTTGTGAACTAACTAATCACCTTATACTAAAAATTCTAGTTTTTAAGTATGTGTCAAAATCCACTTTATTTCTTAGAGTTTTTCTCCCTTTAGTGGCATTGACTTCGACTGACCCGCCTCTTCGAATAACGTTTATCAACCAAATCTATCCTTTTTTGTATTCATCCACTCGTTCCGGCGTTTGAGAACGCCCATCGTAATCCGAGATAGGTGGTTCACTTGACTCTGAAGGAATATAACTATGTTTATCTTTCATTTGCCTTCTTGAATAACGATAGATTTTATTCATCTGAAACTGTAATACCGATGATTACCTCTTCCTTTAGAAATCTCTCCACGAGTCTCTTCAGAATATCCCACCGATTTTTACCTTCGTCACCCTCTGAACCTGAGATCGGACCCTTCATAGTTTAATCAAAACAGATTGTTCCCTCTGATCCAACTGATCATTTAGCTCAACTATTTGCTCTAATAATTGATTCTTCCGATCTTCTAAAGCTAAGTGTCTGCGTTGATCCTCCAACTGTGGATTAATTTGAGCTTTCCTTTGTTTAAGACCTGCCTATACTAATTCTCTCTCTACAAACACTACCAGGTCTACTTGCACTTCAAGATCCATATATCGCACCGATTCGAACAGAGATTTTCAAAACTTTATGGTTTTAAAATCTGATATCTAAGTACGAAGTGTACCTCCCACTTTGGTCACCGCTGATCGTTCCAGTATAAGGAAGCGAGGAGATGATATTTGGTCTAAAATAATTCTTAATATAGTCAATCAAATAGTTAAAGAGAGAAAATGTCAAGAGAAACTTAGAGAGAGAAAATGACACGTGTTAAAGTCAAAGAGTTATGATCGATCATCTTTTCCAATATAAAGTATACCTATTTATAAGGGTGTCAAGTTTTATTTAGCATACATACACTTCACTTACTGGACTTTCACCACATTATGATACTTAGTAAAAACATATTTATTACATATTGCATCTTTAGTTCTTTAAGTTTATATTCTACTTAAAATCTCACTTATAAGTTATTTATCGATCTTTTACCCTTACAAACCAATTGTTTTAGTTAGAATTAATTATATCGTTATCAATAATGATGAAGAGGAAGGAGAAGAATGTGTACCTTTGACGAATGCCTCTTTTACCATTGAATGAACCAAAAATGTTTCTGTTGATGTTAACTGAGTACGAAGGAGATAAGATACATTGGATAATCTAGTCAATTATTTGAGAGAGGAAATCCATGACATAAAGGACATCCAAGAGGAGACGCCAACAATAATTATTAAAGGGTTTCATGAGTTCTATCTTAAGAGCCACTTTAGGACCTATTCTATTGGTATGGTAGCCATGGAGCAGTTCTGGAGAGAATAATATATTATCAAAAATATTAAAACCATAGATAAATACCGATTAGGAAGGGTCGGTGGGAGATGATATAGAATCATTAATCTGGGTTATTCTAGATATGATCTTGTAGATTACATTACAATAACCAATATGTCTGAAGTTAGAAGAGGATGCGAGATTATCCGATAAGGGTTTTTTCTCGTTGGGTTTTTATACGGATGTGATGAAAAAAATGATGGACCGATTTGCAAAGGTAGGAACTAATGGTGGCCTAAGAGGTCTTAAGCGTTGTCGCCAATCTGGGTCAGGCGCCTTGTTGTTATCGATACTGAAAATAGCACTCTTAATTTTGTCATCAATAATGGGGCGAATCATGTGGGTTTTTCAAAGATGCTAAGTCTAGTTATGATCAGACTTCCAACCCTACCAAGGCTCGGGTAGGTGTGGGTGGGTTCTTGACCCCAATGAGGTTGGTGAAGTGGATAACGAAGATGTCGGTGTCATCCTTGGGATTAGATAGAAGGTTCCCATGGGATTTAGAGGTAGAGACAATATTTTTTCGCGAGATACAGGATTTGATGCTATTATGGAATAACTTGGAGTTATGATCCCCTAACTTGAGCCAAGTCTTATAGGACTTATGCTTGAAGAAAGAATACATAGTTTTTGGATGCGGGGGTTTAAGTATCGATCAGAGAGGAATTGAGAGGATCGCTAGCCAAATTATGTTGAGCTTGAAGAATAATAGAGTGGGCTATGTAAGCCCGATCATTAATATTACTAAATTCACGTTTGTTGAGACATAAAAGATAGATTTGGACCCGTTTGAGTTTGGTGGGGATAATAAACATAATGGAGATTCGTCAATAATGAGATTCCAACTATCACTCATTAAAGAGTGATAGTCAAGGTGAGATTTCCACATAACAAAATAATGAAAAGGCTTTCTTGTGTACTGATAAAGCGTATTGAACAAAAGAGTGACTCAGGTATGGTTGGATGTACGAGGATAATCGTAGTGGGTAAAATATTTACGAAAATGATCATCCCAATCAGTATTGACGAGGACCCTATTGATTCTCGAGGAAACGGGAATAATATGTTGCTTATTAGACCAAACAAATAGGAAGCCAATGGCTCGATTATCATTTATTTCACTGTTATAACAACAACTATTAAACTCATCAATGGAAGAAGTCTAGAGGCCCGAATTTCTCATTTGCTCTTCTAATTTACAGATGAAATTAAAGTCGTCAAAATAAATTTAAAAGATACCTTTGACGATGGCGAGAGATGGTGGCGAGATCACGCCAAAAGTAGTACGATCCATGGCTTCGTTAAAATCCTAGTCATCATTAAAAGAGGGGTACTAGAAGAAATATTTGTGATGGTGCATTCAAATAAATAAATAAAGAGAGATATAACTAATACTAAGTATAAAAACTCTAAGGTTCCAGCCTGTCATATTCTACCTACATGATTAGGGCCGTCAACGTTTCTTTGGAACCGAGAACTGGACCGGGACCGAACCGAGAACCGGACGAACCTTAACGGTCCGGTTCGCGATTTCATTCTAAAAACCGAAAACTGATAAGGAACCGAAATAAAAAAAATCGGTTAGGAACCGAAACGATAAAACTGATAAACCGATAGGACCGATATGGAATCGAACCGATGAAACCGATAAATCGGTAGAACTGATAAGAAATCGGACCAATAAAACCGTTAAAACTGATTATTTATTATTATTATTATTATATATTCTTTTATAAATTATAGTACCAAAATTAATAGTTAATTACCATTTTTTTAAGAAAATCAAAAATTAATTTATAAACTTTATTTTTTATATCATTTATTTCAATAAAAAAATTAAAAATCAAATTTTAATTGGTTTTATTTTTTTTAAATGGATCGAACCGGACCGAAACTGAACCGGATCGAATCGGAACCGAACCAGACCGAACCAGACCGGGCCGAATCGAAAGCTTAGTGGTTTGGTCCGGTTCCAAAAATTAAAACCGAAAGCTTAGTGGTCCGGTTCCTTCAAAACCCAAACCGAACCGATAACAACCCTATACAAGATGAATGCAACCGTTGATCTTATAATATAATAAAGAAATATTGTATGTATAATACTATCAACTCTACGGTTACGTATTTTAACTTGTAGTAAACAAATAAGAATTATATGATTTGAAAATACATATTCAGTTACGTCTCTTTGACTGTTAGTATTATTTAGACCACATAAATTCCATAATGATACAATCACAATAAGTGACGGAGTTAGAGAACATAACTAAAATTAAAAAATCATATTGTAAGCTTGATTATCATGAATATCAAAATCCACGACAAGAATCCTTAACCAAATAAATTAAGAGTTTATTTCTAACAGCGCAATCGTTAGACGTCCTCAAAATACGCCACCCGTTAGACGGAACATAGATTTCTCAAGGCCGGATAGTGGGAGAGAGGATTGTATCGTTGATAGTTTGTCGGCCGTGCCAAATAGTTCTTTATAAAAACTTGCGTAAAGCAGAAATACAAAGGACGTCTTCTGTTGGACCAAGAAACTCAAATGTCAACTAACTTATTTTTACGAAAATAAATTAGTTTGGACAGTTCCGAAGGGCCCACCTTTATAAATAAAGCACGATGTACAACCTGTAGGGCTGAAAGGGAGGTGTTTTCTATCTACCAGCTCAGATATATTTCTATTCTGTCGATAGACAAATAGTAGTCTTTATCGGTGGATAAAATTCCAAAGCTTGAAAAGGTGCCAGAATCATGCAAATAGGGAAGAGACAGAATCCCTCCGAGCACGAAGCATGAGGTCGACCGGAGAAAGGGTCAACAGTTGTCGGCATAACCATGTAATCAGTTTCCAGATCAAAATCACGGCTGCTAGAAAATTAAGGACCACAAATTGTTAATGAGGGGACCACATACGGAGGCCCATATCATGTTGAAGGCATTTATGAAACCTAACCTCTGAGGCAAGATTGATGCGATTCGCCATCTGCAGAGAAACAAAGGCAATGATGAGAGAAAATGGAATCCGAGTCGCAGTACCTGCTGCAGCCTGATCGTGGAACGGGGACGGCTCAGAGTCCCGTAATGGCGTTGGTTTCCATTGGATAAAAAAGATCAAGGGTATCGTCTATCATATAAACATAGTGGAGAATGCGGTTATCAGGCGAGTTCTGATTCCACGGCTCAAGAGGAGACCCCCCTACGCTTGACACATGCAAAATTTACTGGACGGGAAAAACATCAGAGAAAAAAACTATCATTGGGAGACCGAAGAGGGTTCGAAACGGCTCATCTTGAGCAACAAACTCGAGACTAGACCACGAAAGAGTGGGTCCGATTAGGCAACACGATGGAGGGGGATTCATTATCGGGAACACATGTCCTGATGTCCATGGACATGGAAGACCTGCAAGAAGGAGACGGGCATGGCCTGGAAAAAATTGCGACAAGAACGGGGGATGTTGGTACGCATTAAGACTCCCTGGCAGTTGAGTCCTGCGTGTATGCGTGCGATAGAAATCTCGACCCGAGTGATCTGAAGAGGTTGATGGTTTGCATAAGTACATCATGGCCAGAAAGGGTCACACGGGTCCGATTTAGCCTAAGAAAGAATATGTGATGAGACAGGCGCCAACTGGGAGAGAAACTGCACAAAAGTTGTTAGAAGGCCACCACGGCAAGAAGTGAGGTAAGAAGGACAAAAAGGGTAATTGGAGACAAAAATAGCCCTCACGAAGAGACGGGAGAGGCTAGGATTCTGCCATTAGAAAGCAAAGACAAAGACTCCAAGTATTTGTAAGTAAAATTGAAATATATATATGTCTAAAGCGACGGGTTCTCCCTGATTCAAGCCATAAGGCTTGAAAGGGGAAGATGGAAAACCAGATTGCAGAAATCAGTGAATCATTTGAGAAAACAAGGACAGAATTTGAAAGTTCAAAAAAGTTTTAGAGAAAAGGTAGAATCCCTTTGTAATAGTTATATCACAAATATAAGAATATGTTATTCGATTTGTTTTTTTTAAGATGAGCAAAACTAGATCCATAATATATTTTTTTATTGTATTTAGTTGCGAAAATAAAAGTAATCGTGTTACAAAATTAATGTGGAAAAACAATTATGTTCGAGTTTGGTTGTGAAAAAACAATTGTTTTTTATTGCGAGTTGCGTAAACTAGAAGAAAAAGAGTTGCATAAATATGAATTTGGTAGCGAAAAACAATTGTATTATAGCTTTTTTTAAATGTCCAATTTTTCAAATCATAACTCTAAAAAGTAAATCCGAAAATATTATTGGTTTTGTTATTATAAAACGAACAAAACTATATTTATAAAAAATATTATTTTTGAAATTCTTTTAGTACATTTGGTTGTGAAAAACAATTGTGTTTAAATTGAATAATTATGCGTAATTTGGTCGTGAAAACAATAATTTTGAGTTACTGAATTAATTGTAAATAAGTTGCATAAATAAAAAGAAAAGAATTGCGTAAATAGGATTTTGGTTGCGAAAAAACAATTTTGTTAGTATTTTTGTTTTTTTTTTATCAAATATCATAGCTTTCAAACCATAGCTCAAAAAAATTACGAAAAATTAGTGGTTTTGTTTTTTATGACGAACAAGCTATATATATATATATATATATATATATATATATATATATATATATATATATATATATATATATATATATTATTTTACTGTTTTTGGTTGCGAAAATAAGAGTAATCGAGTTGCATAATTAAGAGTAATTCAGTTGCGAAAATAAGAAGAAGAAAAATGCTCCAAAAATATCACTCACATATTTCTTTTTGTTTGTCTTTTAGAAATGGAATATATGTGTTTTTAGATTTTTTTAGTTAGATTTTGAAAAATATGGAGTTTTGAAAGAAAAGAATAACTACAAAAACAACAATTGAAAAATTAGACGAAATAGAGTAATTTATTCTTGAAAACCTGATTTAGTCGATTTAGTAGATGAGGAAGAAGATGAGAATTTTTTGTTTTTCGGTTTTTAAATGCGTTGAGTATTGTTGATAGATTTTATGTAATATGTTGATATCGATAAACTTAAAAATGTGTATGGTTATCGGTATTTTATTTTTTCCAAATAATTATTAGTAAATTGACATTATTTTTATTATATGAATTCTATATATGTTTGTTCTCCCAGTAATTTATGTCGTGAGATACAGAACAACATGGAGTCCTTTTTTTAACCTCAAATTGTGTTTGAACAATTATTCAGCTCGATCAAATTTTTGGTAATATAGTACATAATTTTATACCATAAAAAACTATTATAATAGTACTTTTGACATCCAATTGAAAGATCGTCCATTGGCGAACAAATGCAATAGCAACAATGGTACAAATTATCGTCATTTTTTCCACTAGGAAAACAATCTCCTCATAATCCATATCATACATGGTGTGAGTATCCTTATGCTACATGTTAAAAACAAGAGAGAAGTAGCCGCAGGAAGCGGCTAGGGTTTTATGTTTATTAGGGAATGTTCCTTTTTGTATTGAACTGTTTTTTTATAATGCAAACTCAAGTAACGCTCTCAATATATAAAGAACTTAGAGGTCTATACAAGGAAACTTAATACACTGAATATTCTAACACCCCCCCCCCCCAAGTTGTGTAGTGGGATCACCAATACCCAACTTGGATAAAACTGATTCGAATGTTCTTGCAGCAACCGCTTTTGTGAGGATGTCTGACAGTTGGTCTTCGGATCTAACAAACGGAAGTTCGACTGTCCCATTTTCAATCTTTTATGAAGTGCCTATCTATTTCAATGTGCTTTGTTCTATCGTGCTGTACCGGGTTCTCTGAAATCTTAATCGCAACTTTATTATCACACATTAACTGAGTTGGACACTTCAGAGGGGATCTGATTTCTTTCATTATCTTCTTTAACCAAAGTATCTCGGTAATCCCCCTAACGATTCCTCTAAATTCTGATTCAGCACTTAACAGTGATACTACTTTCTGTTTCTTACTCCTCCAAGTCACCAAGTTACCTCCAAGAAGAGTAAAGTAGCCAGCAGTTGATCGCTTGTCGTTACGATTCCCTCCCCAATCAGCATCTGTGAATACTTCAACATCAAGGTGTTCATTTTTCTTAAAAATTATGCCTCTTCCTAGTGTGCCTTTGAGATATCGAATAATCCTCATTACTGCCTCCATATGGTGTTCCTGAGGATGATGCATGAACTGGCTAACTACTCCCATTGCGTATGCAATGTCAGGTCGAGTGTGAGCCAGGTAAATCAATTTTCCCACCAACCTTTGGTACCTTTCTTTACTTACTGGTTTGGCCCCTTCAATTATCTTTAGTTTGTGATTCACAACCATAGGAGTGTCATTTGGTTTGCAATCCACCATGCCAACTTCAGCTCATAAATCCAATATATATTTCCGTTGGGAGATATAAATACCTCCTCTTGACCTAAGAACCTCGATTCCTAGGAAATACTTCAACCCCCCAAGGTGTTTCATTTCGAACTCCTTGAAGAGGTTTTTCCTAAGAGAGCTAATTTCTTCTTCGTCATTCCCCGTTATAATCATATCGTGGATATATATTATAAGACAAGTGACTAATTGTCCTCTCTTTTTGTAAAACAAGGTATGATCCCCATTACTCTGTTTGTAGCTATACTGCTTCATTGCCATTGTAAATCTCCCAAACCAATCACGAGGAGACTGTTTGAGCCCATATAATGCCTTTTTCAGTTTACATACCTCATTTTCTTGAAAACCATCAGAGAACCCTGGTGGGGGTTCCATATATACCTCTTCTTCTAAGTCTCCATGTAAGAAAGCATTCTTTACATCAAATTGATGAAGAGGCCAATCTTTACTCGCGGCTATTGAAAGTAAAACTCTAATAGTGTCAATCTTTGCAACCGGAGAGAACGTTTCAGAGTAGTATATACCATTTGTTTGTGTATATCATTTGGCAACCAATCTTGCCTTGTGTCACTCAATGGTTCCATCAGATTTATATTTTATATTAAACACCCATCTACACCCGACTGCTTTCTTCCCTTATGGTAACACACAATTCTCCCATGTACCATTCCTTTTTAGAGCTTCCATTTCGGTATTCATTGCCTCATGCCATTCAGTCATCTTCTTAGCTTCTTGAGCTGTTTTAGGGATTTGTTCAGAGAGAATAGTAGCTGAAAATGCCTTTGTAATCTTCGTCATTCCTTTCTTGTCTGTTTTTACCGAATATGTAGATGCACGAGGAACGTGTTTCGGTGAATACCGGTCAGTAGGAACCCGTCTATTTTTTCTTGGGGGAAGAACCAGAGTTTGAGTTTCAACACATGAACTTCCTGAAATGTCATGGTCAGTAGCACTTTGTGAATTATGACATTGTAAATTGTTTACCTCTTGATGGACATTTTCTTCGGCTGATTCGCTAGTAGTATCCATGGCATTTGTTTCTTGTTGGACATTGTCTTCGGGAGAATCATTGGTGGTAAGAACTGCCTCGTCAGTCTCCTTTATGTTGGAATAAGCGTGTTTGGTGGCGCCATCTACCGAATCTGTCGGCACATCCTCAAAGTAACTTTCATATAGCAACTAGTCGAGTGATTCACTTACTTTCTCCCCCTAAGCACGAGATTGGTGGTCAAAAAAATAATCGGATTCTAAGAAGTCATAGCCCATGGTGACATGGATTTGATGAGTAACCGGATTGTAACATCGATAGCCCATTTGATGGACACCATACCCAACGAATACACACTTTTCAACACACGGATTAAGTTTGTTTCGACTAGTTTTAGGGATATGAACAAACACCAAACAACCAAAGACACGAAGTGGTAAGGTCATAACAGATGGAATTATAACTTGGGTGGTAAGCACTTGTAATGGAGTTTTATTTCCTAGACATCGGTTTGGTAGACGATTTGCAAGATACGTTGCTGTAGCAAGAGCTTCTGGCCAAAGAAAATGAGGAATTCTAGATTTAATCATAATAGCACGAGTTTTTTCAAGTAAAGTACGATTTTTTCGTTCTGAAGTACCGTTTTGTTGAGGTGTGTTTCGACAAATGGTTTGATGGATAAGATCATTTGTTTTGAAAAAATTATGCATTGTTTGGTTGACAAACTCTGTTCCATTATCAGAACGGAGAATCTGTATTTTTTTCAAATTGAGTCAAAATCATTTTGTAAAAATAAACAAATATTTCTGGTACTTCCGATTTATTTTTCATGAATTATATCCAAGTCATTCTTAAGAAATCATCCACAAATAAAACAAAGTATCTGATTTGATTGTTAGTGGAATTTGGTGATGGACCCCAAACATCAGAATGGATTAGCGAAAAATCATATTCAACTCTAGTATTACTTTGATTAAATGAGACCCTACGATGTTTTGCAAGAATGCAGGTTTCACATTTCTCATGAATAGAATTATTCAAAAAAAGACTAGGAAACAAACTTTTAAGATAACTAAAATAAGGATGACCAAGTCGCCGGTGCCATAACCAAAGTTGCCTTTCGGTTGTTCCGTGAGCAAGCATGGCATCTCCCTTATGAACTACCTCATCAACATAATAGAGACCTCCTTGTTCAGTACCACGCCCAATGATCTCTTTCGTACGAATGTCTTGTAAAATGTAAAAAAATGGATACATAAGAACCACAGAGTTGAGTTGTTTTGTCACTTGACTAACAGATAATAACTTTAAGGATAGTGAAGGAATGTAGAGGCAGTTTTTAATTTCCATTTTTTCCGAAAAAATAATTGAACCTCCCCCTTTGACTTCACACATTTCTCCACTAGCAGTCTAAATATGGGACTTCTTTGGACATGACATGTCACCAAAGTCTTTAGGATCATAAGACATGGTGTCCGCAGCCCCGTAATCAAAGATCCAATTCATTGATTTCTCAAACCCTTTACCTCCAAGTTTTTCATAGGAGTTCGCAGCCATTCCTCCAAAACCAGTGCCACTTCCTTGCTCATTTTTAGTCGGATCTTCACCGCCACTTGTAGACAAAGCCCGTTTAACATTAGGTCTGAAACTTTGGTTATTTTTCTCCTTATGACCGTCCTCCCACCATTCTGGATAGCCAACCAGCTGGAAACATGTCTCTTTTGTTCTTGAGTCTTCTTATTGTAGATCTGAATGTCTTCTGGGTCTTTCATAGGGCTCGGATCTCACCTATCTATAGACATCCAGATGTTCTGCAGTTTGTTCTACAAGTCTTCTAGCGTATCGGACCCTTGCCTTAATGAATTAGCCCTCTTATGAAGGTCAAACACCTGTAACGAATCTGTACCAGAACCGTATGTGGTGGCTAACCCATCCCAGAGGGCTTTTGAAGTGGGATATTGCGAGACATTATTCACCAAGCTGGATTCAAGATTCTGGATAATCCATGTGAAAACACATTGAGCATCTTGTTCCCACCTTGTATATGTGTTGTCAGTTTTGGATGGAGGTCTCGGCTACCCTGTAATGTGAGAATCTCTCCCATTTCCCCGAATTGCTTTCTTCATCAGGTTTGCCCATAGGGTATAGTTGTCACCACCGAGTTTAATCCCTAGGGATAAATTCTCGGGGTTAGTTGTTTGTTGTTGTGTTCCGAGACCATTTCTCAGAATGGCAGCAATTTGCATTGTTAATTCATCAGGGATTTGACTGACCACGACTTCATTGCCAGCCATCTTTGTTGAGGATGTTCAGAATTCTTTGAATCACACGTTCTCTGATACCATGTTAAAAACAAGAGAAAAGTAGCCGCAGGAAGCGGCTAGGGTTTTGTGTTTATTAAGGAATGTTTCTTTTTGTATTGAACTGTTTTTTTATAATGCAAACCCAAGTAAGACTCTCAATATATAGAGAAATTAGAGGCCTATACAAGGAAACTTAATACACTGAATATTCTAACACTACAAGACAAGATTTACTCCTCTCAACAGACCCACCAAACTTTGTTTTGATTTTAAAAATGTAACGATAACTAATTATATGCTTACCATATGGGGGTTTGACCACATCCAATGTATGATTTGATAAAGACTAGTAAGTCATTGCGCTTTGCCATTAATGATCAGAAAAAACTTCTTTACATAACTGAGATTCATATAGATCATATATCTTTTCTATAAAATAAGCAAACAAAGATGAGTAAGAAGAATATACAAAATATGGTAATTTGGTAGACTTACTTGTACGAGTAAATCTCTTGAGAGAATATATAGTTTCAATAGAAGAAGAAGTAGACTCAGACATTAATGAAATGAAAGTAGTATCAGCTGATGTATATGTCTCATGAACTCGTACATCATGAACAATAGATGTATCATTTTTAATGGCAATAGGATCAATAACCTAAAGTTTTGTCTGCGTTATGTCATGTTATTTTGCCAGAATCGAATAAAGCAGAATATGCTCAAGAAACATGACATGTCGAAATACATATAGCTTCTAAGTTGTGGGATAAGAACAACGACATCCTTTATGTCCAATACCATAACCTAGAAAACACATATAGTTATTTTTGGAGATTAAAAAAATTCGTTCGAAATGAGGATAGAGCACAAAACATATACATTTAAACGCTCATAAATAAGAATAATTTGGATGATGTTCTTGAACTTCTGAAACAGAGATACCTCTAAATTATGTGTAATAGAAATTTGATTCATCACAGTCAGAAGTGTTTATCTCCAAAATGTTATGAGAAATCCAATAAATAAAAGCAACTAATGAGAAATCTCAACAAGGTGACGATGTTTCATTTCCGTAACACCATTCTGTTGGGAGGGTTTCTGTATACGATGGTTAGTGTATGGTAAATCATTAGAATTATATTCACCCTCTAAGTTACATTTGAAGCACTTTATCACAACAGAATGTTGAGTCTTAACAAGTTCTCTAAATTTTCTATAAATTTTAAGGAAATCTTACAGCTGTTTCATTAGATAAACCCACGTAAAATGAGTATAATCATCAATAAGAAATATATAATCGGCTGAACCAACCTTTGTTAAAATATGAGATGAATCTTTGACATCAGAATGGATAATATCAAAAGAAGCAACATAAGAAAAGACACTTTCATCAAACGGTAAAGCAAAAAATTAAATACAAGTTTACAACAATTATAATAAGAGATATTACAAGTGTTTATATGACTCAATATCTGTGACACGAATGCATGTCTTAAATGGGAATGCCAAAGAAAAAATCCATACCATGAAGAACTTAAACGAAACAATGATATATAAACACTAAAATCAGCAACAATAGTCACCTTGAGCTCCTTCATAACATAGAGGTCCCCAAATATACACCATACCTTAATCACATTATGAGTATATTGGTCTTGAATCACACAAACATAAGAAAAAAAAAGATAATGACCAGATTTGCACAATTGTATATCTGAAACAAGACTCAAACCAAGGTTAGGAGCATAGTAAACATCACTGAGCAATATATGAGGGGTAATAATAGAGCACACCATCTACGGTTATTGATATAACACTAGTGTACTAAACAAATATGGGTGAAATAGAAGACAATAAAAAATATGAGATGTAAGCTGATATATGACGAGGCACATCATAATCTAAAATCCATAAAAAGAATGAATACCTGAAGTAAAAAATATGGACAAACCTTAGTTAGACATTGATAAAATCAAACTCTCAAACTCAAACCCAAATTGATTTACCCAAACCAAATAAAAAAACCAAAAATAAAATAATAACGACTAGCAAACTAAATTTACATTTTCTATTTTTCAATTTCCAATTCCAAATTTCTAATTTTTAATTTCCAATTCCAAATTTCTAACTCAGATTCTAAATTTCTAATTTTCAATTTCTATTTTCAAATTTTTAAGATCTAAAATTTAAGATCTAAAATTTAAGATCTAAAATTTAAATATAAAATCTAAAACTTAAACCAAAAAATAAAAATAAAATATGACTAGTAATCTAAGTTAAAATCCAAATCTTATAGTTCCCAAACCTATTTTTTTAAACTACAAAAAAAAACAAATCCAAATCCAAATCCAAATCGAAAAACTCAAGTCAAAATCAAGCACAAATAAAAAAGACCATAATAAAAAAAACCCAAGTAAAAATCAAAACAAAAACCGAAACTGAAATTAAAATCTAAATTGAAATCCAAATAATCAAATCAAATAGAAAATCAAAAATCAAAATTAAAACAGAATATATAGTATAATTAAGAACAATGGAGAATAACATTACTATTCATTGGTCAAATTAACTAAGGATCCAAGAACACTTTCATACCATGAAGAACAAAAGAAACAAAAGAGAACTAGAGTGTTATTAATTAGGATTTTATATTTTACAAATAGCTTAAGTCACAATATATAAAGTAGTAATCAAATGTCTAGTGGATCTAATGGCTAGTAGATTTAATACTCTAATAGACTATTGATGTAGCGAAGACTGCGAACAGACTGGTTTCTTTCCTAGGTATCGGAATTGGATCAAACATGTACTCAACTCGAAGATTTCGACGAGCCCATTAGATTTCAAAAATGTGACTTTGTCACAAAGTTTGATACCCAGATTCGACATGTAGAGCCTTCAAAAACCAGTTTTAATATTTTAGCGTTATTTTATTTATTTATTTTATTTTTAAAATATTTATGTAATTTTCCTTATTTGGAATTAAGGTTTTGGTTCATGCTATATAAAGCATCATATACCCTATTTTGCCGTCAGACTTTGATTAATTAAATTTTGAGAATTATTATTCTGAGTCTCCTTATTTCTCTAACCTAAGGTTAGGGTTTTATCGTTGTCTGTTTCTTCTATTTCCGCTTCGCTACCATATTGGTATCAGAGCCTAACAATTCCTGCTATGCAGTTACAGGAATCATGTTCCGGATACCTCTTGATTTGAATGCTACAATAGAGAACGACATCTTCCAGTCTACCTGCACAATTGGAGGAAGAATTTGCAAATTTGTAATTGATTCAGATATCTATGAGAATCTGATTTCAGAGGAGGCTGTTCAGAAATTGGCGTTGAAGACTGAAGCTCTTCCATACCCATACATACTGCCAGGACTGATAGAGTACACTGAGGTAACAGTTTCTAAACGGTGTCAAATTGCATTTTCTGTTGGTAATTACAAAGATACAGCATGGTGTGACGTAGTTCATATGGACGTTTGCCATCTAGTTTTAGGAAGTCCATGGCGATTTAAGAGAATTTCTACTTATGATAGTAGAACAAATCGATACAGTTTTGTGAAAGATGGTATCAAGTTTATATTAGTGCCATCTAGAGTAATGTCTCCAAAACCACCACCAGTTAAGGAGTTTCATGCTCAAATTGCACCAGCTGCCGATCTTAGTTGTGATGCTAAAACCTTGTCTGACTCCGTGTCTGCTAAAACCTTGTCTGACATTATGCTAAAAATCCGGATCCGGAAGATCGATGGCTCTAATACCAATGTTACAGGACTCGTTAGGCACGATAAATCCAAACTAGAAACCCAACGAAAGGTTCGAAGAATGGTAGAATAAGGACTAGGAGATAATGTTGTAAGTAAGAAGAATACCTCTAAGAACACAAATTCTCTTCAACGAGTATATGAATAGATAATAGAGAGAAAGATAAAATAACTTGAAATTAGGATTATGCCTTTTCGGAGTTCCTGTCTCTCTTATATATAGATTTAGAGTCATAAATAAAGAGAACCAAACAGACATCAATTAGGGCTTAAATGAATGAAAAGTAACGGTAGGAGTAGGAGACCAATAGGATCTTTGTAACAAATTATTGGCTAATGTTATCAACAATGGGGCATGATCAGCGCATATATTTGTTAAAAAATTTATTTAGATTAAGTCCAAATAATTTCTCATTTTATCGTTAATGAGAACTCTATCAAGCCTCTTCCCATTTGTATTATTAGTCCAAGTAAAAATGTGTACCTATAAACCACGATCTTCAAGAGAATAGTAGAAATATTGTGTTATTGAATTCATCAAGACTTTGTAAACACAAAGGAAAACATGACAATTGCTCAGCAGAGTCACTCATGATAGTCCACTCTAGTGGATTGTTGGATAACTTTCTCAAACTATCTCATAAAGGGATTATGTTTAATCTAGAACATTTGGCATATATAACAGTAATATTAAAGTCATTATTCATTTTTAAATGAGAGATTTTAAGGTGAATAAGTTGCTCTTCATCACAAACTACACTCATCTTAAAGTGATTACTCCACATAACCCAAATTTTATTACTAGTGTTAGAAATTCCATGATGAAAACCAAGTTTATTAAGAGTCTGATCAATTCTAATGTCCGAGATCATAGGTTCATGGATAGCCACGAACTTTATTTTCTCAATATTTAGCTAAGTGCTTTAATATTCTAATTGAGTTTTATTTCCTAAACCTTGAATGTTCCAATTTAGTATTTTAAATGTCATATAAATTAGAGGGAGGGAGATTTGAATTTTTACAATAAATGTTTTTGTTGAAACTAAACAATTTTTTAGGTTTCAACATGTTGGCTTTCTAGTTGATTACATTATCTACGTTCCTTTATTTTTTAGGAGAAACTGGAAGACTTCCAGTTTAGGTGTTGTGGGGAGAGTTTGATTTGTTCCTCAACATCTGATGAGGCATTTAAAGATTGAAATCTATTGCCAATTTCTATAGATTATAGAGTATCAATTATTTCAGAATTGTGCTCAACGAGTAATTTGTCATTAAGGATAACTGGATAGAGTTATTTTGCCTGTTCAATTGAGTCTTTATACCTTCGTTACTGTTAATTTTATGAAAGACCATTTCTTCACTTTTTTTATTATGAATTTCTATATTAGTTTCTTTTATAACTATATATTTCAATATAGGATCAATAACCTTGGTATTTTCTAATGATTTCTTATTCATCATTTGGTAATAGTCTAGACAGTATAGTGGGATGTCCCAATATATAATGTTTATCCAATAACCCTCCTGGTCACCAAATCTATCCATGGTTTTTTATTGACAGGCTTGGATACATCAAGTTCTATCCAAGCATGACAATAGTTGTATTTGACTAGATTTTTATTAGGTATCTAAATATCCAGAGGATTTCTTAATGCTTTGGCTATGTTTTTTATGGTATCTCTGTTGTAAAGGTAAATAGGAAGTCTTAGGAAAGTTACCCACATATGGATAACTAGGGATTCTTTTTTGGTACTAAAGTTCGGCTCCCATTTGATTAGTCTCATGGAATGTTGGTCAAAAGACCAAATATTCCTTTTCCAGAGAATTTTTAAGTCCTCTAATGTAGTTAATTCAATGAACACATATCATTTATCAAGTATATATAGATTTAGTTTGGTAAGAGAAGGAAAATATAGGTGGTTAAAATATGTAATATAGCTCACAAATAAGACCAAGGTCCATGTATTTAGTGATTAAGGACTAAAGTAAAGCACACATAAGAAATAGGGGGCTTGAATGATAGGCCCCGAGTACTTGTTTGTAAGTAGTCAAATAGTGGGGTAAGAAATCCACTCTTACGGTGGTAGATATGTAATTTTACCATCCACCTCATTTACTATATAAAAGACATTTCCTTTTGGGAAAAAGAACCAATGATTGATCAATAATTGCAACATTTATTCCTTTTGTCTCTTTCTTTTTCTAGTAATTCATTGTTTGCAGTCACATCACACGAATATTATCTTGTCTGACCCTCTCACACAAACATCTTCGCTCCTGAGTCTCACTAAAGATTCACCGAGCTCATTAGACTTCACTTTCAAGTTTTAGTTTATTCAAAAATTTGTTTTATTACATTTAAAGTTGGTCTACCTACTGCAAACTTGGTAACTAAATTATATACAGAAGCATTTAGTAAGATGGACTTATCTTTTGCAGCAAAGCTTACTGCCTTGATGTCACCTTTGTTGTCGATGACCACATCTTCATGAGTGATTACCTTGTGGTTTAAATTAGGCCAAACATCATCTTTATAGGACATCTTGTTGTTGTGGATCTGAGTGCTTTGTTGTTGAGTGGTGGGAAATGATGTTTGTACCCATGATCAGATGCAACCTCACCAACAGCTATATCTTGATTGCAAGAATTCTTTTGAGGTACTGACTCGCTGTCATTATTCCCCAAATTTTACTGGTTTCAAGAATCATCTTCCATCCCAGTGCACATTTTATTTCTCTCAAATGAGATTGTCTCTCACAATTGGGGTGAAAACTCTAATTTTTTATACCCTAATTCCTCTTGGAGCCTTGATTATCAAGAGCTGATTTTATCAGCTCTAGTTGAATTGCATATACTATTTTCTACTTGTATGAACCCTAAACACCTCTCCAAAATTTTAAAGCCTCGATCTACTGCTCTTGAATCCCAGATCTCAACCTTTTTTTACGTCGTGAAATGTAACTCAACGGATCTCTAGATGAATGAGTAGTTCAATCTACAGCTTTTTTATGCTCGCTTCTCCACACAATGAGACTTCGAACAACGATTTCGAAATATCTTTTCACCTTTCTTAAATTTTTTGGAACCTTGATATTCATTTTTCAAAAGGGCTATGTATGAATAATACATATTTTACTAACATTTTAAAAAATTAATTAAAATATTTTTCGTATCAAAATTATATTTAAAAACATCTATAACATGATTAGAAAAACATATCTACCCATTAGACGTAAATAATTTTTTGATGGACATATGTAATTTTTTCCTTAAATCAAATAAGACATTTTAGCATAGCAGCCAGTTGGACCACACACGTTTGTTTTTTCTTGAATAAAGATGCATATACAAATACAACCATACGTTTATACTATTAGTAACAGATTTAAGTTGCGTTTGAAAGTTGAATTAAGGTTGGGTGATCTACGCTACCTTAATAAAACGAAGGTCTTATGAGAAGGTGGGACCTACTCTTAAAACAAAGGTCTATGATTCTCAATTTCTCATAAGGGAAATAAGAAGACATGCGACGCATCTAAAATATTCTCTCTCATATTGTTTCTTTAATTTAAATAAAAAAATATTAGAATAATAAAATAAATTACAAAAGATCTAACCAAAACCATAATAAAACCATCGACCTATAAATAGATTTCGTTACATTAAACTTAAAAAAAATATCAACTACAAATGATAATAGAGATATAAATCCGAATTACATTCGGGTTAGACTAATAGTACACCGTTTAAATTTTTTGTATTATTGATTAACTAAAGTTTATTTTGGGTAAATAATACTTCAACTAATGTTTATTTTGTTTGATATCTAATTTTTTAAATATCAATTCAAATTTTTATGTTTTAAAAAAAACCATCATTTTTTATTTTTATTCTATTTTTTTTAGAGGAGTGTATATTTTAAACTCGGAAAAAAAGTTCAGAAATATCATCAGTTTTGTTTTTCTACGACAAGCAAAACTAGATCCATTAAAAAAAATCGAATTTTGTTCGTCAATAACGTACGAGGTCGAGCATAAAGAACATCCTAGACCATGTATAAAGAACATGCGATACCATGCATAAAAACATGTGAGACCAATAATAAAAAACATGCGAGACCAAAAATAAAAAATATGCGAGGCTAGACATAATAGATCATGCGAGACCAAGCATTATTAAATCATGTGGGGTGAGGCATAATAAATCATGCGAGACGAGATATTTTTTTTGAAGACGAACACAACTAGATTCATTGATGAATTTTTTGACTCACTTCTTTATGATCAAGTTTTACGTGTCTCGCATGTTTATTTGTGTCTGATTTAGCATATTTTTATGTATAGCCTCACATATTCGATTAGGTATGGTCTCACATATCTCGTATATTTATTTATGTGTTGTCTCGCATGTTTATTTATGTATGATCTCGCATGTTGTTTTATGTTTGGTTTCACATGTTTGGTTATGCCTAGTCTCGCATGTCACCGACGAGAAAAAAATTTAAACATAATTAAAAATATATCACTAATGGCTGGTTTTGTTTTTCTTAAAAATGTAAATATAATTAAAAAAATATCATTAATGGATCTAGTTGTATACTAACAATTTTTTTGAAGAACATCTATGTTCCCTTCTATTTACTCACCGCGGGGAACAAATTCAAGGTTGTTGATAAAGTTATAGAGGCTGAAAAGAAATAGAAGAAAAGGTGCTTCTATGTTTCGAGCCTATGGGATAATGGGTCGAAAGCTACGACTGACAATCTTCATCGTCTTTTTTGTAGTGGAAGAACATAGGTAAGCTAACACGTTTTTTGAACAATTTTTTTATAAAACCCTATTTTACCTTGGGAAAACAGGGATGACTAGGTCCTTCATGGGGCAGAAAGAGGCAATCGAGAAGATTTTCACCAGGTTAACCGCTTGGACCAAAACTGTCTGGTCCAATAAATTCCATCGGTGCTTTACCCTTCTTTGAATCAACTCATAACACTTCCTAGCAAGACCGATTTCTTAAAAAGGTTAGAGGCGTCTGATGTGTTGGTCTTTCTTCTTGTTAGGTATAGGGTTATGAGCCACCGAGTCCCCAAGGGTAAAACTTAAAGATATGTGGAAGAAGAAAATGAGCAATACAGTGGTTGAAATTGTCTCCATTGATGACGATGCGGTTATTGAAGGTGATGGCGCCATGGGGCCATAAAAAATCATTTTCCAGAAAAGAAAACGTAAGTGGGTGTCCATTGATCAGGGTAAGGATATGGAGGAGTAAAATCTTCTTCAAGTGGATCTTGAAGCGGGAGAGGGTGATACGCATTCCTCGAAACAAATCATGATCAAATGAGTCGCATATTATGCCTAGTCCTCTTTGCATGCAAGATGAAGATCTTCCCCCCCCCCCCCCAAGGAAGAAAGAGAGGTATCTCGGGAAGAATGGTGGAAAGATGACCAAACCTCTAAAAACAATCACGTTGACCCTTCTGTAGTATCTCCCAATCCTACTGCTCAACCCTTCGACCTTTACAATAACGGCGTGCTTACTCTGTAAATAAACGAACGTAGTATAACAATTTCCTAACTTCAGAGGGACATGCATCTAATAGCTAATAAAAAAACTTTCTACAAAAGAGATACTCGAAGGTTAGAGAGTGAATTTAGACGATTGAAGGATAATGTTTTCAATCTCTATTGCGGATTGGCTTAAGCGCGTTGAGAATTTGGAACGTCGGTTGAAAAACAAGTAGGGGTACTTTGACAATGACTTAAAAAACTTCGTGAAATTTTTGTTAGAGAAGGAAACCTTCATTTGTACACTCAAAGAAGGATTTGAGAAGACAAAAGTTGTTTATGCGTATGTTGTTAAAGATTTAAAAGAAATGAATAAACAATTTGAGGAGGATAAGCAGGTTGTTGTCTCTACCTATATAGATGAGTGTACAAGCAAATTGGAGGCTTGGGATGCCAAGGTGAAATATGCTCTTATTCTGGATATCCACAAAGCATTTTACAGATTTAAAGTTAGGTAGTTATTGAGAACTTGTCTCAAAACAATATCGCTTTGCAGACGTTTCTTTTGAAGATAGTCAAGGATCATCGAGAAAAAACTCATCTAAGGAATCTTAGGGCACGAGAAGCTTCTCAGATGAATTCTCCGAAGGAGGCTCTGAGAAAGCTCACGAAACACATAACATTTGACAATTAATTGTTACAGTGGTTACATTTTTTATTTTTTTGTGTGTAATTTTCTCATAATTGTAACTTTCTTGAACAAGACCCTGTATAACCAGGGAATTTTGTAATTCAGATGTTTAACCAATTGTAATTTTCTTGTCAGTTTCCTTTTTTATATATATGTTGTAAATTTAAAAAATGGTACCTTCAGGTTCTCTCTAGTTGGAGGTGATCAGTCCCTAACTAGTCCCTGAAGCAATCCTTCGGATCCAAAAATAAAAATTGTTGAATGTTGACCAACTTTCGTTGGAATACCAATCAGATCCAAAAATAATAGTTTTTTAATGTTAACCGACACACGTTGGAAGACCCCTCATATCCAAAAATAATAATTATTAAATATTGACCAACTCGCGTTAGAAGACCCCTCATATTCAAAATAAAGAAAAGTATTTTCCCTGAATTTTGTAATATATGTAAGAAGTGAAAAAGAATTTATATTCACAAAACGGCTATGTAAACACCTCGTTAAAACCTTCATGTGCCACCAGGGTATGACAGAGAATACCACTGATCATTATATATATTTTAAAAAAATACAGCTTGTTTATATTTACTCTATATACAAGTTTGGGCACTCAATATTCCATAGATGTCGAAATGCTCTCTCCTCTCGATCTCTTATTTGATACGTCATCGGCTTCACTCTCTCAATTACCATATACGGACCCTCCCAGTTTGGTCCCAAATTTTCGAGCCACTTTTCCTTGGTATGCACGAAAATAATCCTTAACGCTTTGTCTCCCACTCTAAACTCTTTTTGTCTGACTCTGGGCGTGAATCTGATCATCATTAATGTTTGGTAATGTAGTGAATTTAGATGTGCTCATACTCTTTTTTCCTCAATTAAGTTGAGTTCATATCGCCTTCTTTTATCATTGTTCTCCTCGAAGTAATTTTCAACTCGATACGAAGGTAACGTGTCTTTAGATGGGTTCACAGCATACATTTCATAAACTAGCACGAATGATGACTCTTTTCTTGCAGTTCGAGGTGTAGTTCAGTAGGCCCATAATACTTTTGAAGATTGTTCAGCTATTTTCCTGTTGCACTTTTCAAATTCTTTTTGAGGCCCTCAAGGATAAATTTATTCATGACCTCTACTTGCACATTAGTATGTGGGTGAAAAAGTTCTAAAAAACTGTTGTATACCATGAGAGGATCAAAAGGCTTTCATGTCCTTATTATGAACTGTAGACCATTATCCATTTTCAATCTTCGCGAAACACCAAAATGACAGCACATGTTAGACAATATAAATTTAATCACATTATTTACCTTTTCCTCTGATAACGGTTTGGTTCTACCCATTTTGAGATAAAATCCACTGCAACTATTATTGTTTATCGTCCTTCGGAAGCCATCTTCAATGGCCAACTAGATTTATTCATCGTCAGTTAAAATGTAGTGCCTTGGAGACGAATTTTAGTGGTATTGCAGGCATATATATGGCATTGGCAAAGCGCTGGCAAGTGTCGCATCTCTTCACCAATTCTTTTACAACAGCTATAATTGAGGGCCAATAATAACATGCCATTAAAACTCTCTTTATCAGTTTTTGTACCCATCATGTGTCGATCCTTCCCTGTCATGCGGTTCAGACAATATCACTTGTAATTTATTTCTTTGAGGCAACGCAATATAGGATTGTTTAATGATTTCTTCTATAAGATATCTCTGAGGACTATAAACCCGTGCGGTTTAAATCACAACTTCTTTGCTCGCTACTTGTCAAAAACTGTTGCCACACATTCAGTCAACTCAACATAATAGGTGGCTGAAACCCACTTATTTGACATCGATCTTGTTGACGTTTGGACATTTACTACCTGTTTATTTGTCCTTGGTCTCGACTGGACTTAATTCATAATTCTAGGTCGGAAAATAATCAAAAGGGTGAAATTTTGGATCGGTTGTGGGTGACCAACTAGGGTAAGACACTATTGATAAATCACTATTGATGATTACAAATTTTGCCCTTGTTGGGGCATGAAAGCAAAATCCGATACTCGGGTCTCTTCCATGAATATTCGCTTTTTGACATGTGCTAGTAAAGCACCGAACATCATAGCCTGTTCTTAGCAGAATTATCCCTTAAAATTTCAGGAAAGATTCTTTGCCTATACGCAGCACAAGTGACAAACTCCTCGTAACCTTCCAAATCAGGTTTTGTTTGGATAAAATGCATGATATACTCTCTCAAGCTCTCCTCAACCCTTTGTCAACAGTTTATGTTCATATCCGAGTTCGCTCAAAACACTTTGCTTCCCACAAAATGTTGTCTAAATAGGGTCCAAAACATGTCAAAATATTTGATGCACCTCTATGGTATCCGGTTATACCACTTTGAAGCGCCATCTTTATGAGTTTGGGAGAATGCCCGACATAGTAGTTTGTCATTATCTTCAAAATTTATCATGAAATATTTTAACTGTTCAATATGATTATCTGGGTCCTGGGTCCCATCAAAGTTTTCCAACCTGGAGATATCAAAACGCTTCGGCATATGCTCTGATAAAATATCAGTAGACAAAGATGATGACTTCAAGTGATGAACTTTATTTACCACCTGATACAGACTCTTCTCGGAAGGGTTTACAAACTGATTATTTACAATGTAACCAAATCTCTGACTGACCGAGGAGAATTGGATGTTAGGTGTTGTTTGTTGTTTTTCTCTTCTTCATACAGTTACCATCATATAATTGGCTTCGGACACCGGTGTTTGATTATCTGTATTATCTCGCATCTTCCTTAGATCCATACCCCGCCGGGACGTCCAATGATAATCTAAACGCTTCTTCAAACTCTGTCTCTTAAATTTCCTTCTGCGATGATGATTTCTTCATGAGGAAGAATATTCATCCAAGTCGTAAATAGAGTAGTCACTTGACTCTGAAGAAGACATCGGTCTTCCTTTATTTTTTTTAGATACATAATGACCTTGGTGTATTTCCTTATCATGTTTGTCGTTCAATCGATGACCATACTCAGTTTCATTTCCTTCATAAGACTGTTCTCTTCTAACCTCAGACCAGACATTTTCATCAACCATCATTGCATCCTTCTTAGCATTTAGCTTCGTAATATCTTCAATAGTTTTTTTCCTTACGCTACCAGAGCATATTGCTTGAGCTGTTCTTTGGAAAATTGATTGTTATAGTGTTGTTCTTCTAACTATTGTTCTTTAAAATATTATTCCTTATACACGGCTCTCATCACCAAACTCTCAAACCTAGTTGCGAGCTTCTCTTGTATATTAGTGTTTATTTATCGTGAAGAATTCTTGAACGTTACTAAATTTTTTGTTTGTTTTTTGAAATCTAATACATGTACTAGACAAGCTCCCACTGCGGTTTCCAATAATAGTTTTTTAAAAATATTGATGATCCGTGAATTTAGCATAGCTAGAAAACCACGTATTGTATTTGTTAGGTGTTTAGAAACTTTTACCAAATCATGGTAAATTTACATTAATTTGCAAATATTATATGCATATGACCTCAATTCATTAATGTCTTGGAGAAGAAACACATACTTAGGCTCTATGTATATTTTTAAGTTGGAACTATATATTACATTTAAAAATATGCACGCATTACGTTGGTCACATCGTCATTGGTAAGTTCCGGGTTGTTGTCGTGGTACCTTCAGTTATTAAATTTTTTACAAAGATAATTCAAAATCGTTCCAATACTTTTTCATTTTAAAATAATCTCACACAATTATTCGTACTTCTGCATCGAAGATATTGTTAGTCTAAATATAAAACTTCATTTTTGGAATGTTATTCGAAACATTCATAATTTGACCAGTAAACTTTAACGTAGTAACAACGTGAATATAATCAAACATGATAGTCATTTCATCAAATAAAAAATGAAATATCTTGGTATCCAGATTCCACCTATCTATAAACACCTTTGTGGTAAGTTAATTCATATTAAAATTGGTCAAAGGCTCGTAAAACCTTCAAAGTGGCATCGAATCTAAATTGTCTTATACTCATTTGTCTGAGACTCTATAATCTCAAGGTAGTAAAATGTGTGTATAAGGGTATGTTTCTCTTCTTTAAAATAAATAAAATTAGTATTTCTTTATGTTAGAATATATTTAACAATTCAACATTCAAAATATATTATATTTTATAAGTTTAATATACATAGTTTCGCACCTTAACATCTCATAATAATAAATATTGTTACGTACCATGATCTGAAACTCAATATTTCACAAGAATAAATATTGTTAGGTCATGTAAGTTTAATATATAATGTTTTATAACTTAACATTTTGTAAGAAAAAATATTGTTACGTTTTTCAACCATTTTGCAGGAATATAGCATACTATGTTCCGCAAGTTTAATATATCATATTTTGCATTCATCATTTCAAAAGAAATGTTGTAAAACTACAATTTTTACATACCGTGTTTTTCAACTATCTTCTTTAAAGTTTTGCAAGTATATAATAAAAACAAATAAAGTTTTACCGTTGCAAACAGTAGGTATCAATATTATTTTCCATTAATATTTAAAAATATAGCTTTAATATTGCCTCATATGTAGTATATATTTTAAACTTATAAATAATTGAGGAATCTGATTTTATGAAAAAGCCCTTGTTTATTTACGTGGCATACGAGATGGTCACATATGCGTCAAAATGATGTATTCTACCAGTTCAAAAGGTAGAAAAGAACTAACTTTTTCAATTCGCGTCTGGATCAAGTTTTATCATTTAATTTATCTTGTACGTGATCCTTCGACCTGATCGGTATTCTAAAAAAATATATATTTAAATAATCGTACTAGCTTCAAAACCCAGAAAACACGTTCATAATATTTCCAAAATTATCTTTAATTATTATTTTAGGAATTTATGATCGACATTTTAATTGGTTTTAACATTTTTCAACTTTGTTGTTTCGTAAATCTAAATACTTTATATTTTTTTAGTTTACTTGTATTAAGATTTTGTAAGTTTTAATACGTTGTGTTTTGAAATTCAAAATTTCACAGCTTAAGTTCAAGATTACTTCATGTGGTGTGAAAACATGTTAAACAAACCAATAAAACTATTATGGAGCTATAAGTCTCGTTTAAAATCAAGCAAGTAAAACAAAACAATGTACTAGTAATACATCAAGCACCAATTTTACCTTGTAAGGATATTTGTTAGAATATCAAGATATATATTACATAAGTTAAGACTCGGCCAAATAAAGGTTTTGGTATTTATACAAAAATATTTTCATTAGAAAACTTGAGTATGAAAAACTCAAAGTATCAAAATAATAAAACAAAACAATGGGGTAACTATTTATCATTGGGGAAACAACATATTTTCAAGCATTTCCTTCTTTCACCGTCTCAGTCTCAACTATTGAAAATTTCGGTGACCAAAGTATTCACGATGATGAATTAAGACAAGTGGCCAACTTCTGGAGTCCTCCAATATCAAGTTTGAGACTGTATGATCTTAAACTAGTATATTGAGTGTATAAAGGTATGTTTCTCTTCTATAACATAAATAAAATTAGTATTTCCATATGTTAGATTACATTTATATATTTATAATACATTATATTTTGCAAGTTTAATATACCGTGTTTTGCACCTTAACATTTCACAATAATAAATATTATTACGTACCATGATCCGTAATTCAACATTTTACATATGTTTCATAATTTAATATATAATGTTATAAAACTTAATATTTTGCAAGAATAAACGTTATTGTGTTTTACAAGTTAACATATCGTAAGAATATATAATTTTACGTTTCATAAGTTTTACTACCATGTTTTACATTTATCATTTCAAAAACAAAATGCTGCGAAATTTTAATTTTTATGTACTATATTTTGCAAATAATTTCTTTATAATTTCATAAGTATATAATACAAAAAATAAAGTTTTAGTGTCCCACAATAAAATGCATGATTACTTCTATTATATTATGATATAAAAATATAGGTTTAATATTACCTCGTATTTTGATACTTAATAAGTCATATATTTTTTAACTCAAGAATAACTAAGGTATTTGATATTATGAATGAGCTATTGTTTCTTCATGTAACACATGAGATGTTCACATATGCGTCAGAATGAGGTATCCTACCAGTTCATAAGGTACGAAAGAACCAACTTCTTCAACTTGCATATGGATCAAGTTCATCGCTTAATTTGTCTAGTACACGATCCTTCGACTTGATTTATATTCTAACAAAATAATATTGAAAAAATAATATCAGCTTCAAAATACACAAAATATGTTTAAATTAGGTCCAAAACTATCTTTAATTATCATTTTGGGACCTTGTGACTAGTCAATATTTTAGTTGGTTTAATATTTTTCAATTTTGTTGTTTCGTAAATATAAATACATTATATTTTGCAAGTTTACTTGTATTACGATTTTGTAAGTTTTAATATGCTATGTTTTGCAATTCGAATTTTCACAACTTAAGTTCAAAATTACTTGATGTTGTGTGAAAACACGCTAAAACAAACTAAAAAAACTATCGCGAAGCTACAAGTATTATTTAAAATAGAGAAACTAAAATAAAAATATGTATTTATATACATAAAGCATGAATTTTAACAATAAAAATATTTGTTAGAATATCAAAATGTATATTTTTTTAACTTGAGACGTCGACTAAACAAGGGTTTTAGTTCTTACACAATTACTTTCATTATAAGACTTGAGTACCAAAAAAACTCAAATTATCAAAATAATAAAACAATAAGGTAACTATTTATCATTGGGAAAACAACATATTTTTAAACATAACCTTCCTTAACCACTCGGTCTCAACTACTGACAAATCTAATGACCAAACTATTTATGATGGCCAATTATCACGAGGGACTAACTCACGAACCCTCCGACATTAAGTGTGAGAGTCTACGATCTTAATCAAGTATAATAAGTGTATAAGGGTAGGTTTCTCTTCAACAACATAAATAAAACTACTATTTCCATATGTTAGAATACATTTCGCAAATCAAAATATATTATATTTTGTAAGTTTAATATATCGTGTTTTGCACCTTAACAATTCACATAAATTAATATTGTTAAAATTCGAATATATAATGATACTTTTCGCAAGTTTAATATACTGTGTTTTGCATTTATAATTTTAAAAAACAAATTGCTGTAAAATTATAATTTTCATATACTATATTTTGCAATTACTTTCTCTAGAATTTCACAAGTATATAATACAAAAAATAAAGTTTCATTATCCAAAATAATATGTATAAATACTTCTATTCTTTTAAGATATAAAAAACATAGCTTTAATATTATCTCATATTTTTAGTACTTGGTAGCTCATATTTTGAACTCATAAATAAATGAGGTTTCATCTTTTATAAAAGATCTTTTATTTCTTCAGGTGGCACATGAGATGTTCACATGTGCGTCTGAATGATGTACTCTAGCAATTCACAAAGTATAAAAGAACGAACTTCTTCACCTTGTACGAGATTCTGGTTGAACAACCTTCACAACTATTGTTATATTGAGCTTGAAGTCTATCCGTTACTGAGCAAAAAATATGGCAACTACTGCTAGCTTGGAAATTTCTTTAGGAGGATAGTCATTGTTAAGATTGGGATTAACACATCATTTTACTTTATCTTCATTTAATCTAGGTGTATCTTAAGAAACAAAAGTTTTTACCTTTTAATTAGTGTATAGTGTACTAGTTTCCTCCCTAACAGAGGCTAAATCATATTGTGTAGATATTCAAGGCCTTTGGTTACACCAAAAACTACTTTAACTCTTTGGTTCCTTTTCGGCACCGTGTACACCTCTCCTACTTTATAAGATATCATGTAAGAAGTTATCCTTTTTTAAGTTGTACATTACACACACGTGAAACTTACATATACAAGTACATAAAATATATTCATGTATTATATCAATAAAAATATACAGATACTAGGTTGTCTCCTATTGTCAACTCTAAGAATCTACAATTACTAGGATGTCTCCTACACGTGAACTAGTATATAGTTACTAGGCTGAAAATGGTAATGAACTACAGTAAATAAAATAACAACAACGAATTACAGTAGAAAAATACCAAATAAAAACTCTAAGGAACATTACAAATTTCATTGCATCTGAAATGTTAAGCTCACGAAACATTAAATCAAAACAGATAACCTTGCATCAAAGATGTTAAGCTTATAACACTTGATGGTAATACATAATATACCATTTCTTGATTATATCAGAAACCATATAATATATCATAAACATTTTAGCATATTGTGTGTTTAGCAGTTTTGAGTTTAGCAGTTTTGTTTGTTTAGTAGTTTTGAGTTTAGCAATTTTGTTTGTTTAGTAGTTTTGAGTTTAGCAGCTTTGTTTGTTTAGAAATATTTTGTGTTTATTCGATTTTAAGAATGCTACATAACATGAATTATATTTTTTTTATACATATATGGTTCATAGAAAGACAGTTGCAAAAGCAAGAATTTCTAGATCGCTTCCAAGCCGAAAAGTAGAAAAAAAACTAACATCTATCAAATATATATATGCGATAGACAAGCTTATACGAATAATTAATATCAGTTTAAGTCATATTAGAGAAACAAACGAATCTATTTTATATAATTCAGTAAAGATTATGGAAGTTACAAGATTCATTTAAAGGGTGAAAGTCATGGGAAAATTATTGAACATATGCATTTAAAATTTTGGATTAGATAAATTGGCTAAACATAATACATTTGGAATTTTGTTGATTATAGAACAAGGAAAAGTATTGAGAAGATAAATCTTCTCATGATCATGATTGTACTAGAGAATTTGGATCTTTTGAAAAATACATTTGGAATTTTGTTAATCAGAAGTTGATGCTAACCCAATTTTGTTCTCCACACCAAGTCCTGATCAAGATGCCCAAATAAGATGTGATTAACAAAGACTTAATAAGAAGAGGCTTCCACGGGGTTGGTCAAACCATCATCTATACCTCCACGAAAGCAATTGGACTTACAAACGACCATTTGATTAGCTGTTTTAGACACCAAGAATATGCACTAGCTACAGTAGTAGCAAAGGAAAAAGATAACACTAACTCTAAACTCGTAACAATGCAACAAATTTGGTATAGCCAGTTCTGTAAGTACGTGGATTCTGGAGCAGTAAACCATAAATAATGTTTGTATTTTGGCGATTTTATGTGGTATTATTTGTGTACAAATTCAAACAATGGAAAGTAGTAAGAAGCTGCATGTAGAAAGTTTTTTTTGACTTGTTTAGAAAGTTTGTATCATATTATATCATTGTGGGTTTTAGTAAGGAAGTCTTCTTATTTTGTTATCTTTTCTCAAACTATAGTAGAATAATGTCAATCTAATTTTCTACTTGATTCCAACTCAAATTTTCCGGCCAAACTCGTTTCCCAATTAATATATTGTATGTGTAATACAATTTGAATAGTAAGACTATCAATATTGCACAAAAATAAATATCTTAAAATATCAACTTGCTAACACTATTACTTTTGAACTAAACAAAGCATGTTCTTCAATCATATATGATTTTGCTGACATAATCTTTATGAGATAACTGTAGCTATAGATATTTTGAAATTGGAATATCTCGTAAGCCCCAAAGCCATTTTTTCAACCAAAGATTGTCGCATTTCTGGCATATTGAATATGATTTTTCAATTTCGCATATCGTTGTTTGGCTCAGATTTCACGTTTTAAATGAATTCATCGTTGTTTGGCCTACATGTAATTGGAAACAAACCTTGTAAATGAAATAAGAAATTAATACATTTAACACTAATATAACACTATTATCAATCTGTTTAACAATAATATAAAATATCTAAACAACAATATAAAACTACTAAAATCTACATACGACTAAAAAATTAATATCGTTAATTAGCAGTATTAAAAATTTAATACTGGTAATTATCAGGATTAAAATAATTGATACAGTTTCGTCTCTTCACCGCTGGCATCTAAACTCGCAACTACATGAGCATGTAAAATGTTCAGAGAGTAACATAAGAAATGATTCCAATTATAAAAAATGAGTTATTGATCCTTTAAAAGAACCATCTTTTTTGCATAGAAGAACCATCTGCAATTTATTATAACCAGTTAGCACACCAGCAACGACACGAAAAATGTTTGCACCGGCACCTTTGAAGAGATATTTTATACCTTCGTTTTTAAGGATTTGACTGAATGCATCATAAGAACTCTTGTATTTGACCGCTTTCCCTGAATTCATTATCATTCTTCTACAGATTATGTCGATTGAGTATGAAGCTAAGTCATCACCATTGGTGATGAGCCAACCAAGAACAAAATGGAGGGAATAAACTATCCTGAAAATTTACAAAGAAATAAAAAGAGTTATTCCAAAATAACTATTTAGACTTTGTATGAAATGGGTTGTTTTTTAAAAACTATTGGTGACCCGATTATCTAACTTTTCTTAAACCCTAATAGTGGCATAAATCCCTTATTTTACAGTTATGAACATAAACTGAACCAGTCCCATACATCTTCATTTATCCAAAATCAGGTTTATGGTCGGGTCTTAACATGACATATTAATATTACATATTAATATTATTGTTTGTTCTATCGAGAACAAAATTTTTGTTATCCTTACTCTACCGATATCCTAAAATCTGAGCAGAGCAATAAAATTCATTGAACATAAACAAATAAAATAACACAAACCTGCATCTTTCCAGGCAGGATTGGCTTCAGAGAATCATACATTCCAAAGTACAGACCACAGTAGACAATGATTCTGACACAATATATTTTGAACCTGCGATAAACCCTTACAATACCATCAGTTTTTTAGTGTTTTCCTTTGCACATCAACCGAACCATTGAATTGCCTCACTTCTTCCTTTTTAGCAGCCTTTGAATCATTGGCAAGACGAATTCGTGCATAGTCCAACGAGTAAATAAAAAGAAGTAAATAAGGTGTTGCCATTCCTCTTGATCCCAAGTTTCCACCAAACCACTTTCAATAACCATATTTTTCTTTCTTGAAATTAAAAAGCCTCTTAAAGTAATCTTTGAATGCAAAATTCAAGGTCTAGACCAAAACAGGAAGAATAAATCAATATAGATTTTTTTAGTTAACAATTTTTTTTATTGAATCGTAATGTTTTATAAAGATTGAGTTATATTTACAATCTGATTAATCATTGAAGTAAACAATTCATGAGAACTCTTCAGACGCATCTTAAGAAGGTTGGGAATCAGCTCTTGAGATGACATCATAAAGGGAATTTACTCTAACATGAATGATGCCTTGGTTCATCCTTAAGTATCTAGCATTATCATGTTACCCGTGCTCTTGTTGATGATTCATTGACATAAGGTTTCCAGAAGATTTACTTGCAAAGATTGTCATAAAACATAGAGTAATAGGTTTTTTTATTAAGTATTATAAGACAGTTTTAATCGTTTATAATAATATATTCAATGCCAATACTTCCAAGAAGAGTTATAGCCCTTGGAGGATTAGGTATCTAATTGTTTATGTAATCCTGTTTTATTTTATATTTTGAAGTACATCGAGCAAGCCAATCAACGGCTTGATTCTGGATTCTAAAACATGTAGTAAGGTCATTAATTGGATGTTGAGTTTTCTACAACAAATAATTAGTATGTTGAGGAACTAAGGACCATAACCATTTTCAAGCATGTTAATAAGGACTTGAGAGTCAGATTTGATATCCACATAAGTGAAATTGTTTTGATTACAGATTATGAGGCCATCAAGTATGGCACGACGTTCAGCAATAAAAAGAATTTGTTTATTATAAATTCTACCGCATGCAGTCATGGTATCACCAATGTTGTTTCTAATGAGTGCAACACCATTTGACTCACCATTTGGAAGGAAAGAGCTATCTGAATTTAATTTGAGTATAAATTCAGATGAGGGGCACCAGCAGAGAACTTTAGGGCTGGAAGAATAGTTAGAATTGAAGAAACAACCATTGAATTGGCTATATGCTTATCATCAGTCCAAATCTTACTCTTAAAAATATTAGAGTAATCAATTCTTAACAGAATCAAATAGATTTAATCTAATATATCTTTAAAGGTAAAGTATTGATTATGAAATTTTGATTTATTTCTAAAGTGCCAAATAGTCCAACATGTTATAGCTGGAATTATAGTTCTGCTGTGGAGCTTATTGGTAGATCAGAACCAACATCTAAATATGTGTTGGATAGTCATGTTTCTACCAATGATTATGTTGAAGAAGCCTGCAAAGTGAGACCAAACACACCAAACAATTTGACAATTGACAAAAGTGTGGTTAAATGTTTCAGTATCTGGGCAGAAATGACATTTTAAAAGCTAAATGAAAGCTTCTATTTTGAAGATTGAAGTCAACAGGGATCCAACCTTTTAATATTTTCCAAAGAAGAAATTAATATTTAGTTGGAATGAATGTGTTCCAGAGTTTGCCAAAGAGGTTGGAGTGGTTGTCGTTTTGTCTAATTTTATTCCAACTTAGCTTGGTATTGAAGTTACCTAAACTGCTGATTTTCCATACAACTTGTTCCTCCTCATTAGGACGAATTGAAAGTTTTTTTATTAATCTAATGTAGAATGAGTAATGTAATGGTAGAGCTTAGTTGTATTCCAATCACAATGGTCCCCAAAATAAGTCACTTTGTCTATGAGATACCAGTCTATGTGCTACATTATTCATAATGATATAGGAATTATTTTTAAACCAACTATTCAGCCAAAATTCTATATTTCCATGACCTAAAGTCCAAAAGATATAAGGTTCATATGTGTCTTCTCCACTTATAAGATTCAGAAATTTCACCAATCTATCGTTTTTGTGCACTTACATTAATCAACATAGAAGATTACTAACCTGAGTGGGGAAACAATAAATCACAAGTGATGTCGATAGTGAGATCGGTGGTGGATCCATCAGCGCCCCCAAACGATGTCGCGGAATGTAGGGTTGTGAAATATTATCTGGTTCATTCTCTCGAAGATATTTTCGAGTCCATCTTCTGTTTTAGGAGGGAAAACTTGAAAGAACATGTTGTTCTGCCTTCTTCTGTTAGAGATCGAATCTTTTGTATCATTTTTGTATGGATTTCGATCGATAAAAAAAAGTCAACATAAATTTAAAAATAAAATAGTAGATAAATAAAATAATTTAATATTTCAAAATAATTCGGTATTAAGAGCATTCCCAACAGATACGCTATTTAAGAGTTATTTTTAAAAATACCTATTATCTTTTGAAAAATGTTTTCCAATAGTTAATCTAAAACGTAGTCTAAATTTACAAGTTTTATTTTGATAATCTATATTTACCTAGGCGGTTACACAATCTATATATTTTTTCCTTATTTTTTTCACCACTTACAAAACTAAAAAACTAACTTAATTATAGATTAACTGTTGTATTATTTAGTAGTCTAAAATTGTAAAGTGTCGTAATGTAATTTATATCTATCTAAATTATTGATTAGTTGGAGATGCTCTAAGTAGATAATAGTTATTAAAAAATGACCAAAAATGAATTGCAAATTTATTTTGGTGGGATAATAAAAATAACTTAAAAATCTGTAAATTATATTCCATAATTTGGCGTATATGATAAAGTTTTTAATAATAAAAAGGAAAAAGTAAAATTAATAATCATGGTTTTCCTACTAGATAATTTCAACTAAAAATTGCTATTTTTTTCCTTCACGGACCCTAAAGAAACAGACAAACCAAGAAAGGACAAACTATCTTTACCTAAATATTTAAAACAACCCTCTCTGGAAGCACTTTCAATGGCTTTAATTCAATAGAACCCAAAACTTCCTTTTAAATTTTATTTTTAAATGGATAAATTCAACAACTCCATTTGCATTTGCCTACTCTATACTCTTTTATTCCGCCACCAACTTATAGCAGCCGCTCTCATGATTCCTCTCTCTCTACTTCCACTGCATGCATTGACGTCACCACACGTGTCCCCACTGTCCCATGATCAGCCATTACGCTCGCCTGCACAAACCGTTCCATACAAATACCAGAGCCGGACCAAAACATCCGCTGCCAAAACTAAAACCGCTGAAATGGAAAACTCCGTGAGAAACTTATCTGGTTCTATCCGAATTCAAAGTAATAAACAAATTGACGAAGGTGAAGTTGAATTTCGAACTGATTCTAGTGGTCTTTTAGAGCTTTTTTTATTGATTATATAGTTGATTTAGAGTTCAACTGTTGATTCGATTTGAAATTTAAGCGTTGGATTTGCTTAGTTGCAGTGGGAGTGGAAGATTCACGGTTGATTTCTGTGAACAACGGTGGCTCTTTGACATTTCGCAATAAATTCGAAATCTCCGGTGTAGTGGAGGATTCTGAGATCGAACCTGAGAAGATTCGATCTCAGTTTCTTCAAGTTCTTAGTAGCAGAAGAACTGCAGAAGGTGAAGTACAACCATTTCTTTTCCTTCACGTTATTGATTGCTTTTGTGTACAGATTTTGCGGTGACGCTTGTTTTTCAATTTGATTGAACCATCTGTTTAGGGTTTTTTCTTATCTCGAACAAATTGAAAAATAAAATTATAAAAATTTTCAGTTCCATTGAGAGTAGAAGCTGGGAAGCCAGTGAAGGATCCTATATACCAGGGTACGGTTCCGTCCGGTCGTAGCGAGGTCTAAAGTTTTTTCTTGTTTTGACAATTGAATTTTCGAATTGCGCGAAATGTTGAAATTGTTGTAATGTATTGTTTTCTTGGTGATTTTTGCAGGAAATGGAGTCTTGTCCAAAGGAGAACATCACTAATTTCAAAGAGCTACTTATAGAGGAAAACCTATACTTGTATACTGAGGTAATCAATTAAAGCTTTTAGCAACTTTTAGCTCTTAACTTATGCATACTGACTTACCCTCATGAGTAGGCTGGAGAGCAAGGACGTGTGCCTTTACTGATTCTAAGCATGAAGCAGATCGTACCGCAAAAAAGACCTGCTATTGTTTTCCTGCATAGCACTGGAAAATGCAAAGAGTGGCTACGTCCATTACTTGAGGTTGCTTGCTTTCGCCACCTAAAAATTATTATATCTCTTTTCTCGATCACCAACTGCTTCTAACAGTAAAACTTTTATTTGTCTTTCTTGTTCGCTTCAGGCATATGCTTCTCGAGGATATATAACAATTGCAGTTGATTCTCGCTATCATGGCGAACGAGCTACCAATAACACCACTTATCGAGATGTATGTACTTACATCAGTTCAGGTTTATTTATAGATTTTTTAAATATAAGTTTGGCTAGTTAGTTTATCCAATTTGTCTTTTTACCCTAGGCTCTTATCTCATCGTGGAAAAACGGTGATACAATGCCTTTCATATACGATACGGTAAAGCGTCGATCTATTATACTAACGTAAAATAGATGAAGTCATACTACATATGCCTATATACTTTGGTTGCTGAATCTTGCAGGTTTGGGACTTGATCAAGTTGGCAGACTATTTAAACCAGAGAGAAGACATAGACCCTAATAGGATCGGAATCACCGGCGAATCACTTGGAGGTTGATATAACATAATGTATACAAAGATTATAAAATGTAGTAAATATTAATGGTTTGAATAAACATAGGGATGCATGCATGGTTTGCTGCTGCTGCTGACACGAGATATTCAGTGGTTGTCCCTATAATTGGTGTCCAGGTGCTGCTTTCAATAACTTTACATTTTCTTTCAGACACGAGCTATATTTTCTTAGGTTCTTAATAGATTTAAATATATTTTTAGGGATTTCGATGGGCCATAGACAATGACAAATGGCAGGGTCGAGTCGATAGTTTAAAGCCTCTATTTGAAGGTATTATTAAGTGGGTTTCTTTAGGCTGTTCGAATGTATATGCACAAACATTTATAGACTTTCGCTAGCTGCATTTCTGTCAAATTTGTTATGCTTTTTCGGTCCATATTACCATTTCACTTCCTTTCTCTTTTGGTGGTTCAGAGGCAAGAATTGATCTGAAGAAGAGTACTATAGACAAACAAGTGGTGGAGAAGGTCTGTTTAAAAAACTCTGACTGTGTTTAATTTTAATGCAATTTACCAGAAACGATTGATTTGTTTTTCCATAGTCTAGTCTGTGATCCTGTTTGCATTGGTTTCTTACTATTTTCTATAATTGTTGTTTTGACAACCAGATTGATTCTATATGATTTAGCATCATGATCAAATCTAATTGTTGAGTTTTCTCCAGGTCTGGGATAGAATTGCTCCTGGTCTAGCCTCTCAGTTCGACTCACCTAAAACAATTCCAATTATTGCACCCCGCCCTTTGCTGATTCTTAATGGTATCTTAGTGATGTTTTCAATACAAATGGTTTTTCTATTTATTTCATATTACCAGTAGCAAGCAGCCAGAAGCAAAATAATGTTTCATATTCTTTGTTCATTTCAGGAATGCATAGTTAGTCCTTAAAGTTTATGTCAAATTACTTAAAATCGGCGTGGTTATAAAACTTAGCTCTCATTTCAAATATATTTTTTGGTTTCGTGGATTATGAAGGTGTAAAAGATCCTCGTTGCCCACTTGAGGGTATAAGGGTTCGAGAAACAAGAGCAGCATATGAAAAGGCACATTGCTCGGATAAATTTCAGGTAAGCTACTTGTCCCCTGCAATGTCTCTACCATGATGAAGTCTATGTTGTACCATAACTCAAAAATCAGATATTTTTACACGTTAAGACGAAGCTCACATGAGGATTATCTAGTCCGACTTATTCATTTCTAGGTTTATTCTCTGCCTTTAATATATATGGTTTTCTAATTTGGAGGGCAGCTTATAGCTGAACCTGGAGTCGGGCATCATATGACATCATTAATGGTAAACGAAGCAAGTGAGTGGTTTGATAGGTTCCTTAAGTAGTGAGCTTTGTCGCAAACAGCAAAAGATCTAATAACTCCAAATCTCAATCAAACGAGTTATAGAGGAGTAAAGCGATGCTGTTGTTGGTGATTTCTGTTGTGGGCAACGCTTTTCATCTTCCAACTTGTATAGTATCATTCAATAGTTGTATTGTTTGTACTATATATGTACTTGTACTGTGCGGTCAAACTTTCACTGTCTTAAATCGTTTACTTCGTGTTGTTCAAGGACACAATTATGATGGCCCATATATGTGAAAAGTTTTTAACGGCTACCATACATCAGATATAAACTACTTTTAAGATATTCTCACTAGAATTGCTATAATCTGTATTTCCAAAAGTATAGATTCTTCAAACATATTTGGATGGTTTAGATATTCCGAGCGATAGTAGAGCAACTATAAAAATTTCTGTAGTATTATAGATAAGTTCTAAAAACACAATTTCCATGTCAAACTCTATATATTTAGCTAAAAGACGCTATAGATAATTTGTTAGAGACATTATTGACGAATTTAGCTGCAGTCAAGTTCAGGTAACTTGTACAATCATGTAAGTCAAAGACTAAACTTATACCATCAGATTTCAGTCTCTCTACATAGCGCCAATAATTTACATAAAATATTTAATAAAAAAAAAGAGTGAACAAACCATGTATATATATCAAAATATAAATGGAGACAAGTAAATCACCAAGTCATCAAACCAAAATAATATTAATAACAGTGACAATAATAAATCCAAAAAAAATGAAGGTAGAAAAAGACTTCACATGCTACCTGCCCTTCCAGGAGTCGGTTTTGTCGGCTTGAATTTTGCAATGTCTACAAGATCTCCAAACAACTTATCCTCGGCCTTATTAACCTTCCTCATCGGTGGCAGATATGACTGATCCGAAACCTGATTGGAAGAATTCCTCAACACGCTATCATCCCTTATGGACATCCCATACATTTGTTGGTCGAGGTATGGACTCGGACTTCCTTGTTGCTGCCCAAATGGACTCCCTTGTTGCTGCCCGTATAGACTCCCTTGTTGCTGCCCGAATGGACTCCCTTGTTGCTGCGCGTATCCATATCCGGGCATTTGGTTTCCGTACATCTGCTGAGGATACATCGAATTGGGTTGCGGCTGATACCCTCCTTGCATTTGCGAGGGGTGGGTGGCTAAGGCTTGGTTGCTAACGGCATTGCCTGTAATAGGTTGGATATACATGCCAACAAGATTTCCAGGTTGAGGTCCTTGAGGATATAATCCGGTGTGAACAGGCTGTGTGTGTGTCACAACCACCTGAGTAGTAACTTGCATTGTCGGAGAATACTGGCCACCTGATGTCGGGCTCAGGTCTTGGGGCTGAGCCTCCCACGGAGGCGGTGGAAATGCACCTTATCAAAAGTCCAAAAATGTAGAGCTTCATAAGAGTCTATAGCGAAGTTGTCTCTAATTAAAACTTCTTTCTATCCCAAGCGTACAATTATAATATTGGACATTTTAATCAGTTTCTTCGAATAGTTTCCCCAAACATAGCTAGTAGATATACCGAAGTTTATTTTTTTTCCTTCTTGCACAATTAAATTAAATCTTAAAATAAAAACTATAAAGATTGATATGATATGATAAGCTCTTAAGTTTGTTGGCGCAAATGATTTATCATTTAAAACACTTAAAATTTTAGCTAGATATTAACCATTGTTGCTTAATTCGGTTGGAGATGCTCCAGGTGGTCAGGATCAACAGAAGACGGTATCCGTGTTTGAATGAGACACGACCTAGGCTAACCATTACATCCTGGTGCTTAAAAGCTATAATAGTAAACTTAGAACGTGATTCTAGGACATCCCCTAATTCATGAGCATGAGCTAGATGAGACAACAAAAAATCTCTCTCGAGGAAAGAGATCAAGTATTATAAGAAAAGAGAACTATAAAGGATTTGAGTGTACCATAGCCAGGCGATCCTGGCTGTTGTTGTGTGATAAGCTGCTGGCCGTTCCATGCAGGACTAGGTGCTTGCGCGTATACCGGTTGTTCATACTGTGAAAATCCCATACCTGAACTTTGAAGACTTGCCTGCTGCGGGATTTGTGATGTTGAATTACTGGGTTGTCCTGCTGATGGACCACCATTGATATCTGAAAACATATCGAAAAGAACGAGGGACTTCTGCTGAGATGCAGGACTGCCCGGTTGTGGTGCATTAACAGGAACCAAAGCCAGTGAATTATCTGCCTTTGGCGAGGCAAATCCATCAAGAAGGTCACCGCTTAGGAGGTCAATTTTAGGATTGGCAGCTGCCGGAGGAGTGAGACCATTAGTTACAGCAGGTTGATTTGTAGTTGCCACTATACCAGCACTGAAAATAGATCTGTATTAATTTCCTGATACTTAAACCTGGTCGAGGTTTATAACTCTGCCTACTTGATACTTGCACAATCATAAACATATTTTAACATTATCAAGTTTATATAAATTTATCATCTATCAAGTTAATATTGATTGTTCAGCCTCATGCAGCTAATAGTAAATCTCAAAGTTCAAATTCCAAATCCTAACTTGTTGGGTTTCACATCAATTTCCTTATTTTGCTAAAATCTCAGATAATAATTTGAACATTGCAAGTAACTATATAATGAATTTTACTAAAGTTTACTCATAACGGGCAACATTTGATAGACTAGTACAATGACAAAAGTATATATATTAGCCAAGGACTCCCAGGCTATGGTTCTTAATCAACTCCTAGACTTGCTGCATTACCTAAAAAATAAAGCCTATGGTTCTTAATCAACTCCCAGACTTGCTGCACTACCTCATAAACTAAAAACTCTCAAACACAAAACGAATATAATTTATAACATAGATTTTGCAACTAAACACTAAGAATATATATAGAGAGGTTATAGTCACTAGCTACTAAAACTGTCTTGGTTGATTTATGTGACACAGCATTCCTCTGGATCTAGTACATAGTAAATACCAAGTTCAATGAAGTACCTCTCAGGCGGATTACTGCTATCCCCCGTATCAACAAGAGGGCTATCGACTGGTACAAGGGCTCCTGTTTCTGACCCGAGTTTTAATGGTGGAAGAGAAGTTCCCGAAGCAATAGCTTCATGCTTGGCTAATAGACGCTGCAGATCATCATTCAACGACAGACCCTGACATAAAAGAGATTCATCTCTAGAAAGAGATGGTGAGAAGATTACTCAATTAGACAATATATACGCTTCTGAATTGCATGCTACATCTACAAATTCTTGGAATATACACCTCACGAGGGTGTAGATCAATCCATGATTCACCAATTTGAGCCAGAATAAGTGCTAATGAAACATACCATACTAGACTATAAATCCCCCCCAAAGATTATCAGTTTAATATCAAAGTGAGTGACTATAAATGAGTTGTCACCACAATTTCCTTATCACTCCACAAATTTAGAGAAAAAAAGGCTGTTATTCAAAGACAAAAGGCCTATTTAAGTGGAAATGAAGCAAAAGGGTTGTACAATTTGATGGTTAGTGGAAATGAAAAAATGTACACTTGTTCTCTTTGGTAAGGAACTCCTAAATTGCCTAAAATGCTGATGATATGATTTACACATACCCTCTCTTTTTCATACCCTCTCTTTTTATGTGAAATAGTACAAAGTACATTCAATGCAATCCATGGAGCCCGTATGAAAAAACCAAGCAACAAGAAGAGGCCTTACGTAGTAGAATTAACCAGGTGGACGACTCTTTGTTTGTATGTACGGCACTGGTCCACCAAGTCAACAATAACCTCCTGGCCAACTCCCTACAATTAAAGTGTTGTACAATCTGATAGTTAGAAAGGTTTAGCTGATTAAGAATTATGCTACTAAAAAAAAGCATCCATATTTATGGATATGCATATTGCACTTGCCGCATTATTTGTTTTCATGTATAACGGCTTCCCCAAGGCTGAAAATATGTACCTGTTTGTTACCAGGGTCTATTGCACTAAGCATTTCTGCAAGGACATCCATAATACCCCTCGCATTCTGAATTTCTGTCAAGCTACAAAAGAAATTTCAAGTAGAAGTGTGAACAATTCTGACTAGTCATTAGAAAGAGCCAAGTGTACTTGATCCTCACAAGGGTAACTTTTTCTCTAGTCCATGGGAAGTACAAGTGAACACCTGCTCTGATTCTCAGTCTTAACACCGAAACACAATATGATTTTCCGCATGATCTACCACTCACTTTAGTTACAAAAATTGTATACTATTAGCAAGACAAATATGGTGGCCAAACATCTAAGCGGTAAAGAAAGAGCACTGAACCTTAATATTATTTTGAGCATGTTGCTTTTTTGTGATGACAACTTATAAAACTACAAGCTTTAGGGATCTCGATTGTCTTTTCCATTCCAGTTTAAGAGGACAAAGCTGGAATGTGACAACTAAAAATCTAACGAATATTGATCACTTATGGGCAAAACTGGCACAGACAAAACATCATATAGTGTTTCATGAAACAATCAAGGCAAAGTTCGCAATCATCAGGGCACTCCTATTCAATGTTCGAAAATTCGAAACGGTGCCTCGAGGCGGTAGGCTCCTAAAAGGCGGAACGGTGCCTCGAGGCGTATGCCTTGAGGCGTATAAAACGTAAATTAAACAAAACCTTACTATAATTAATAAAACCTTCACTATATGTAAAAGGCCATCTATATCTATATGCAGAACTAAACATAGACTATAGATACTCATATCATATATGATATATAACATCCAGAATCAAATGGTACCCATTAATATGAAATGAGAACTAGTAAAATCTACCCATACTATATAAGATGCAAAACCAAATTAGGACCCATTAAAAGATAGGTAAAATCTACTCATACTAAATATAGTTATATTACAGTTATATAGTTAAGTTATATAGTATAATATTACAGTTACATGTTAACTTAACTATATAATTGTAAAACTATAAAGAACAGACTTATAAATCCTGAAATGAGAGAAACCAACCAATTTTTTTATGAAATGGTGAAGTTAGGAGATTGAAGAAGAAACAAAAGGCATCCAGATACACATTAAAGGATTAAAGAACAGTGAAAAGTTGGTTATTTCTAAATATTACAGTTATTTTGGAGGCGTATGCCTTTTACTGCCTTGAGGCGTTCGCCTGAAGGCCTACGCATTAACTAAAAAGGCGTACGCACCATCTGCTTCATTAAATGCGTACGCCTCAGTTCGGTTTATGACCGAACCAATTTAAGGCGCGCCTCAAGGCGTACGCCTCTAACGATTTTTAAAACACTGCTCCTATTCAATCATTGACGCAGAATTTTTTTTTATAGAAACGAGAACACACATGATAAAGCATAAAAACAGCAACCACGGGTGTAACAGCATAAATTCAGAAACAAACTTCATATCTAGTTACATGCAATTAGAAAGATGGTCTTACCAAAAGATGTCAGACTTATGTGTTAAGGATTATCACTTTAGCTGTACTCAAATATACCTCAAGGTTGGGAATTCTGATTCCGCAGAAGATCCAGCTGCATCTGACCGATGTTCTAGATTTCTTAAGTTTTGAGGATAGGACGTCAAAGGTTGAGTTTGAGGGGGGGTGAATACAGGCGCAGACAAGTCAGTTCTCTTAGGGAATACAGCACCAGCACGCTGAAAGAGATAATGGCAATACAAATCACTATCAGCAATAACACAGCACAAGAGGTACGGGAATCCATATGAGATAATTACACTTTGGCAGAAACAGAAATTATTGCAGTGAGTGTATACTTCATCATCTTCGAAAATGTTTCAACGAAAAATAAACAAAAGAATGGTGAATGAACATACCAGAAGCTCCTGGTATGCAGAATAGAATTGTGGATATCTCGCCCTGGCTCCCCCAAAAGCTTCTTGCCAAGTATCAATAAGAATCAATATCTTCTCTTTGACATGGTAGTCGGGCTATTCAATGCAAGAACTTTGAATTAGTCACGATAAAAAATGCAAGAACAATAACACTACAAAGCAAAATGATTGAGCAAAACGCCATACCTTCTTTCTTGCTATTCTCACCATCTCATGAAGAACATCTTTCTCTGCAACATGCATATGCACAATATCCCCACAATTCTTAACTATTGTCTCTAGCAGCTAGAATGGAGCAGCCACACAAAAATGTTAACCGATTTAGTACTTTGAAACAAAGAGTCAAGAAACACAAAATATGGGACAACCATGCCTGTAGTTAACAGGAAAGTGTTAGATATGTCTATTAGATTCCCATGAGTTCAAATCTACTCACTCATGAAGAGTAATTTAGTACAAAATGCACTAAATGAAATTATATTCCAAGCAATGCAATGTCAACACTTCTATTCAAGATTTGAGCAAATGTTAAATGGAAACGGCTATGAAAAATGCCAAAATTACTAAACGTAGTTGCATTATCATTTTTTTCAATTTATTTTTGTCCGAAAAGACAATTATATTCAAAAAATATTTTTTTATTTTTTTATGCAACTATGTTTAGTAATTTTGGCATTTTTATAGCCTTCCCATTTTAAATAGCTTGCCCGTAATATCAAGAAAACTTTATACCTGAAAACCAGGTTTGTGTTCTAAAGCAACTTCTGCTCGCCCTTAAGGACATTTCTAAAAACAAAATTTATTTGCCAAAGAATAGAAGAAAGATGCAGTCTACGTTTGCCAGGTCACAGGTGATGAGGATTGTCCTCTGCTTTATTTCCTCTGTTCCCTAGCACATTTAATATTAAGAAGGTGACATTCTGATTTATGAGTGACTATATTGATACCAAGTCCCATCGTACATTTATATTTGAGCATAAGGCTCATCATGAAACAAAATTGAGTGGCTAAAGAATTAAACCAAAACCGAACAGCCACAGTGTCCACCAAACCAAGTGTCAAGAGAGAATGAATGCAAGACCCTTTCACTCCCATCAATGTTAATACTATAATATAGTTCAAATGAACTGTCTCAACAGGTTAATTTCCACTACTTTAAGGATTCAGTTAAAGAACTCGTTCCTTTCTACTATACTGAAGACACATCTTCGCACTTTTATTCTATCACCTTCAAAACAGTCATCTACTTGAGGCACCATCTTGATTTGAACTAATAGATATATCCAGGGTTCGGGGAAGTGCTTAATGATTAAATAAATCCGGAGATCAGCATGAACTAATGTGCCTAAAAGTGATGAAAAGCGATCCTGAGTATTATAATTTCACCCAAATATAATTGGCACGGGAATTAGCACAGTACATGCTGCCTGCCTCGTCAGCTATTTCTAAAGCTACAAAAAGAAAGAAGAAAGGCTCTGTGGAGCTTACTGTTAATGCGAGAAGTTGAACTTTTGGATTCTTACTCAATATACGCCTTTTAATGCCTCTCACCACATCTTTTGCTTGCCTATAAAATAACAATTCAAATGTGAATTATGAATGGAGACCACAAAAGAAAAAAACTTGCTATTGAAAAACATAGTCTATCCCCACTCGTGAAATAACAACATACCGAAGAGGTATGCATGTAAGACGATGTTTGCTTCTCAGTTAAATATAATTACGGATTCATAGCTATATGCTGAGGTTAAGAAAGATTAAAAAAAAGGGGAATATGGCAGATAATAAAATGGAACCCCTAGTTGCTTAACAAATGAGTCCAATAAGAAGCAAGACTGGAAATATAACAACTGGGACATATCAAGGCAGGCGACACAAACACAAAAAATATGAACTGATCAACCAAAATTGACACTCCAAAAAAACCATCAAAATCCACTTTCTCAATCAAAAGCTGATTCTCCATTAAGCTACAATAAGAGTATAAGAAGATGAAATTTAAACTTATTCTTGTTGTTGTTGTTGTATAAACTTTGTGAGTTGAGCTTTTCAATTATCGAAAAACAAATCCAATACAACGTAAAACGAAAGAGGCCAAACAGAAGAAATAGAAAATTCAGTATAGTTTGGTACAATGAATATCTTCTCGTACTCAATTTCTCAGAATCCAAACAAAACAATACAGATTGAGCAATCAATATTAGTACTCAAAGCAACGAACTCTGGCGAAATATCAATCAATAAAGAACGAGAGATAAGGGACAACCGATTCGGAAAAAAAAGTTAATAATTCCAGTGTGTACACTCGATCTTACCCAAGGTCGTGATTAAGCATATCACAGATCTCGATGTTCATGGCCCAATCAGGACCGATCAGCATATCGCTCGTCGCTCTCTCCACCAGAGAACTCACCATCTTAACTCTCTCTCTCTCTGCTACAGATCAGCACGATTCTGTCCACCACTAAGGAGGTCTCCGGCGAGATCACAAGCGAATCCTTCTGTACCAAAGAATAATCCGGCGACTGTTGATCGCTGTTCTATTCTTCAGATCAAAGGAATCTTTAGCAGAGTCCTATCGATCGATAAAGCGTATGGCTTGGTATCAATAAGTTTCTCTCTCTAAGAAAACTAACCCTTTTATTAAAGATGAAAATTAATCCAATAGTTTTAGAATTATTTTTTTCGTTGAATAGCGATTCTTTGTTTCAGCTAAACTATCCTTTTGGCATATCACTATTACATATCACTAATTTTATAGGGTTAAGTACTCGATGGTATCCCCAAACCAAATTTATTTTTCAAAACCAAGAACCATATGAAAAAATTTAAAAGCATTAATAATTATTTGAACTTTTAAAATTTTATCAAATACCACCTACCATATAAATTTCTTGGTGTGAAAACAAAAAATATCAAGAACAATCATTTATATTTTAGTTCAAACTATTATTTTTCTAAAAATTGAAATTTATAAATTTTTCAAATTACAAACTACTACCACAATTTAAGTGAATTTTGAAGCATTTCAACATAATACAACTAAATGATGTCTGTAACCCTAGTTTATATTCTGTTTAACTTTCTATTTTGTTGTTTAAACATATAAGATTTTCTTCGCTACCAAATTACACATACAAGAGAAACTCTATAAAATAATACACTTTGGACCACCAAAATTTATTAATTAAAAGAGTTATTAATTAATCGATAAATTAATAATTATTAATTAATATATTAATTAATATTTTATTAATTTATAGTAAAATACTTAGTTTACAAACACCTTTAAAGCTTCCACTTAATTATTGTACAGTCTACAATGCATGTATATCAAATGAAGGGTCCATATCCAGCAAAAATAAATGTCTTAGATGCAATTAATCTTGCAGTTTCAGCATGGTCTATGGATGTTCGTGCAAATACAATTGCGAACTGCTTTCGTCATTATAAACTGCGATCAACGGATAACGTGACTTTTGAGAACTCAGATAAAGGTGGTGAAAGCACTCAAGAACTTTAGAATTTGATCAAAGAGTTGGGTTATCGCAATGCAATGGATGTCGAAGATGTTCTGAATCACCCAGAAGAAAATGTAGTTGCACAGTTGTTGACTGATGAAGAAATTATTGAAAGCGTCATTGGAATTAATAAAGATGATATCGATGAAGAAGATGATGAAAGTTCTACAATAGAGCCCCATTCGTGAAACGAAGCTATTAAAGCGGCAATCACATTGAACAATTTTTTGTTGAGCTATGAGAAAACAACACCAGAAGTTCTTACCATGCTAAGGAAAATTAGAGACGAGATTCAAGGGGAAATTGATTTCAACAAAAAACAAAAAACAATTGAATCATTTTTCAAGAAACCTTCATAAATCATTCATGTAATATGTTACTTCCTTTGTCTCATAATATCAGTCGTTTAAGGTTTTTTTCATCAATATTAAGAAAAGTAATCATGATTTTGAAAGAATAAAAGAAAGTAAATTTGATTGGTGGAGTTAATAACTTGTGTAATAGGCTAACTATTTTATTGGTTGAAAGTAGAATATATGTAATCAATGCTGCATTGGAAAATGGGAAAGACAAATATTATAAGACAAAATATTTCTTCTAAAAAGAAACATATTATGAGAGAGAGGAAGTATATATAAGGAATTATTAATTTATATTTTATATGGGGTCTAAAGAAATTATCAAAAATGTATTATCTTATAATTTTAGCGAATTATTAATATAGCACCTTATCCCCGAGTCGGGACCGGGCAAAAATATTATCTTAGAGAGTTTATTAAATAATCGAGTATTAATTTATCGAGTTTCTACTGTATTTACACACTGAGCTAACAATCAGTTTCCATACCCATTTCTTTTTAAACATAAAAAACTTTTTTCAGAAACCAATTGCGCATATTTACGACTCCAACTTACAGTTCGATACTAATCTACATATATTTTAACTTTCTAATGTGGATAAAAAATATTAAAAGAATCAATATTCTCCACATCAAAAAATTTAAATACATTTTAGCTTAAGAAAATAAAGGATCTTCAGGAAGAAGTCAACATTAATGAATAAATATCAACAAGTAACTTCAGTTTTTTTCCGCGACAAAAAATAATTCTGCAACAATTTTACTTATAATTACGCAACGATATTTTAACACATCTAGAATAGATTTTTGCAACACAGTTGAATGTAATTATGCAACCAGACTTTGATAAACCTTTATTTCTTTTTTTTATGTTGCATTGAACATATATGGATCTAGACGAATGACGTCATTAAATAAATTGAAGAACTGGAAATAAAAACCATGAATAGATTAAAGAAGTGGAAGAAACGGATGTTATTCTTAAGTATCATGTTGAACTACTAAAAAATGAAAATCAATATATTTCTATAACTATTTTTAAGGAGATCTCGCGGCAAACAAAAGAAGATCTTGCATCAAACAGAAGAGCATAAAACGTTTGGTTTATTTTCTAACCAAGAACAAACAACACGATATTAGTAAATGCTCATCTATTAAAGTCAAAACTATGTTTTGTTAAGGTATGTCTTTAAACTGCACTCTTTTTTTGTTTAGAGTGTAACTTTTCTTTTATCGTTTATTTGTATATTATTATTTCATAATTGCAATAATTTATAACGTAACAGAAGAGCCTAAAACATTTGGTTTATTTTCTAACGAAGAACAAATAACACGATGTTAGTAAATGTTCATCTATTAAAGTCAAAACTATGTTTTGTTAAGTTATGTCTTTAAGCTATACTCTTTTTTTTGTTTATAGTGTAACTTTTCTTTTATCGTTTATTTGTATATTATTATTTCATAATTGCAATAATTTATAACGTAATTATACAACCAATTAAACCATAATTTCGCACCTCAATTACAATTATATTTTTTAAAACAAATTTTTTTTTGTACAACCAAGATATCATTATGCAACAAATTATAACGTAATTCTGCAACTGTATACCGTAATTATGCAACTCACTATACCATAATTACACACCTAATTACACTTGTATTTTTTCATAACATCTTTCTTTTTTCGCAGCCCATTATAACATAATTACGCAGCCAACTCAAGATTGTTACTTTTATACCTAAAAATATCAAATTATAAATTATTTAAAATTAAGTAAAACAAATATAACCAATAAAAAAACAAAAATACATTTTTATATTTTCTAGACGTAAACAATCAGAATAACGCTTTGACATATGGGTTAAAGCATAACCCTAATTTTGTCCAATATCTGAAATAAGCATGTTACAAAATTCTTTATTTTGGTTATTAAAAGACTAAGATTGACTGTGAGCCACATAACCATAACGTTTACCTAAACAAACACGCACACATACTTTTCCGGATGAAGGTTTTCCATGAAAGTAAGTGTTTTTTTAACACCTTCTATAAGAAATTCATGTATATATCAATCAGATAAACTCTTATTGGGTGCATAAGCACACTATTTCAAAATTTTGACCATCTTCTTCATAATATCTTTTGGTGAATGTATCAACGTATGATTCAACTTCCCAATATGATGATAATGACAGCCAAATATAAAAGTGATTTGATGACCAAGTAATTAAGGCTTTAATATTTCAAAAAACCATTGTCAATTATCATCATCTTCAGACCCAACAAAAGAAAATGCTACTGGAAAAAACTATAAAAGATATAAGGATAATAAGTATCAACTTGATAAAGTAATTTAAAAAACCAATTGTATAATCTTTAATTTTTCAATATAAAATATAATTATGTAACCAACTAACACGTAATTATGAAATAAAAAACTATGTATTTTCACAATACAAGACTAATTTTATAATAAAAACCTAATTACTCAACCATTTTACATATAATTACAGAACCAATTAACACGTAATTTTGCATTCATAAAATAATTATGTATTTAAATATATATTTGTTTGAAAAAAACTTACCATTTTACCATATTTAGCTATTACATAGATTAAAACACATTGATATGTACCAATAACGTTCTATAACCATAACGTTTACCTAAACAAACACGCACACATACTTTTCCGGATGAAGGTTTTCCATGAAAGTAAGTGTTTTTTTAACACCTTCTATAAGAAATTCATGTATATATCAATCAGATAAACTCTCATTGGGTGCATAAGCACACTATTTCAAAATTTTGACCATCTTCTTCATAATACCTTTTGGTGAATGTCTCAACGTATGATTCAACTTCCCAATATGATGATAATGACAGCCAAATATAAAAGTGATTTGATGACCAAGTAATTGAGGCTTTAATATTTCAAAAAACCATTGTCAATTATCATCATCTTCAGACCCAACAAAAGAAAATGCTACTGGAAAAAAACTATAAAAGATATAAGGATAATAAGTATCAACTTGATAAAGTAATTTAAAAAACCAATTGTATAATCTTTAATTTTTCAATATAAAATATAATTATGTAACCAACTAACACGTAATTATGAAATAAAAAACTATGTATTTTCACAATACAAGACTAATTTTATAATAAAAACCTAATTACACAACCATTTTACATATAATTACAGAACCAATTAACACGTAATTTTGCATTCATAAAATAATTATGTATTTAAATATATATTTGTTTGAAAAAAACTTACCATTTTACCATATTTAGCTATTACATAGATTAAAACACATTGATATGTACCAATAACGTTCTATAACCATAACGTTTACCTAAACAAACACGCACACATACTTTTCCGGATGAAGGTTTTCCATGAAAGTAAGTGTTTTTTTAACACCTTCTATAAGAAATTCATGTATATATCAATCAGATAAACTCTCATTGGGTGCATAAGCACACTATTTCAAAATTTTGACCATCTTCTTCATAATATCTTTTGGTGAATGTCTCAACGTATGATTCAACTTCCCAATATGATGATAATGAGAGCCAAATATAAAAGTGATTTGATGACCAAGTAATTGAGGCTTTAATATTTCAAAAAACCATTGTCAATTATCATCATCTTTAGACCCAACAAAAGAAAATGCTACTGGAAAAAAACTATAAAAGATATAAGGATAATAAGTATCAACTTGATAAAGTAATTTAAAAAACCAATTGTATAATCTTTAATTTTTCAATATAAAATATAATTATGTAACAACTAACACGTAATTATGAAATAAAAAACTATGTATTTTCACAATAAAAGACTAATTTTATAATAAAAACCTAATTACACAACCATTTTACATATAATTACAGAACCAATTATCACGTAATTTTGCATTCATAAAATAATTATGTATTTAAATATATATTTGTTTGAAAAAAAACTTACCATTTTACCATATTTAGCTATTACATAGATTAAAACACATTGATATGTACCAATAAAAAATGCATTATCGATAAAGAGCATCAAGTGACAAGAGTGAAAACCTTGAAGACAAGATTCATAAAACATTATTTAAAAAATGGTTTCCACCATCATACTCCAATGCAAAATCATTTTTGATGTTGGAGAGTCTTTAAAGTCTTAAAATAACCTTTTAAAAAGCTGAAAAAATAGAAATATCTTCATAAACTCCTATTTTAACTTTCTCTTAAGCAATCTATGACATACAATACAAAATATTTAAACCATAATCGGATTTAAAAATAGATTGAATATTTTTTGGAGTGATGTCACTTTTTGATCTAATTATATCATTTATCTCGTTGATATCAAATCGTGCATCAATTGTGTTTTATTTTCGATTGGGAAACCACGGTAACACTTATGATCACAATTTTTTTATAACAATATATACATTCGACTAATCAACCGAAGCATAAAGCCTCCACGGATATCATTTTTTCTATTTACTTAAACAATGAACACTTAATTTTTTATTTATGATCATGAATTAATTTATAAGTAAATTCATGTTTGATAGCAAATCGAGATAAAGCAAGATATGGGGATGCAACATCATTTTCAAGTATCTTCCCTACACCTTGATAACCATCAACTTAACTTCTAATAGTAAGAAATTTTTATGTTCAAAAAATGAATACCCAAATCAGTAATCTCAAAACCTAATTTTTTAGTTTTAACAGTTTCATCAATTTTAATAACAATTTATTAACCTTTACAACGATCATCCAATGCAACGAGTGATATAAAATCATATTCGCAACGTAAAAAAATAATTCTCATATTCACCAGATTAATAATTAAAGCTAAAATGACCTCTGGCTAGCCAATTTCACTTATTTATTATGAAATCAACCATACTTTTATACATTTTAAAATTACTAAATAGACGAATAGAAACCTGATTATTTTGTTTAAAAAAACCAAAGAATACATTACAAACCTACAAATAAACAAAATAAAAGAAAAAAAATTAAGTTCTTACTATTTTTGCATCCAACTTTCACATCCTTCTATAACAAAACACAAAAATAACAAAAGAGTTATTACGCAATAAAATTACACAAAATTATGCAATACAAAAACACTTACTAATTGCGTAACCAAAAATATACTTAATTCTCCAACCAAACACACTAATTAATTACGCAATCAAAATGTACATATTTTGCCCCCAAGGGGGTAGCCGAGTTGGTTGAGTATGGCATGCTCGTGACCAAAGGTCATGAGTTTGAATCCCTCTACATACGCTTTCTCGGCTGAGCCTGTCACCTTGTGTGGTTTACTTTCTGGCATTGGTTTGCAGGCTATCGCGTCAGACTGAGGGTTTACCCTGTGCGCACTCATTGCACTTTGAGTAGCGGCTGCAGGTTCCCTCCGAAAAAAAAATGTAAATGTTTTCCAAACCCAACATCACTAACCAATTACACAACTTAAATGAACTTAATTACGCAACTAGGCCTGTAAAAACAAAAATTCCAAACCAGTTTTCCATGAAATCATTCTTTTTAGATAATTGTCAAAATATTTACGTGAATATGTGAAATCAAAGAATCAACACAACTAAAACAATCATAAAATCATAAAACAAGAATAAAACAACTCCATACAATAAAAAAACAAAAATATAAATCTAAAATCATTTGTGAATCAATAAACAATGAATAATTAGAGAACAACAAAGAAAATAATGATCGGTAATTGCAGAAAAGAGTAATCAAACAAAAAAGAAAACTAGAATCAAACAAACAAAAAAGATTGTTTGAAAGAATGCTTTAAGGGGTAGCTAGAGGTGAGATTTGGTCGGTTCACTCGGTGTTTTGAGATATATTTAAACCAAATAAAAAAATTCAATATATGAAATATTAAACCGATTTATTATAAAAAAAAATTGGGGTTTTCCAGTTTCGATCCATTTAAACATCGGTACAATTCGTTCCGGTTAGGTTTAATGGACTTGATAATATCAAAACTACATATGCAATAAACTTAATAATATTCATAAAAAGGCTCACTGTAAGATTAAGACAAGAAATAGAAAGCAATTCGTAAGTGATTGGGGAAGGATCTTCCTCCCACAAAGTCGAACAGAGGGAAATAGAAGAAGACATACATAAACCTTAAATAGGTAAGCAATGAAGTAAGAAAGCTGTTGTGAATGAGTCGAATAGTGCCTTGACAGTGTACTGTGTCTGGCAGTACAGTTTTGTGTCTGTAATAGTGATATTGTGCCTTGACAGTGTACTATGTCCGGCTGTACAAACAAGTGTTGTGACCGTATCATGTAAGTTTTTTGGTATGAGTCCATTAGGCCCATTGTCTAGTAAGACTATTAATTCCTTATAAATAGACTACTATGGCTACACAAAACACAATCTGAAATCTGTAACATTTTCTATCATAGTGAAACTCTTTTCTCTGGCGGCGCCCGTGGACGTAGACAATTGTCGAACCATGTCAAATCCTGTGTTCATTCAAGTTTTTCCCATTTTGATAATTGCATAGTAATTTAATAACAAATTTGGTATCAGAGCCACGTGCTGAAATTAGGGCTTTTGCAATTAGGGTTTCACAATGGCGTCTACAGCAACAAAATACATGATTAAAAAATTTGATGGGGGATCCAGCTTTGCGTTGTGGAAGATTAAACTGAAATCTTCATTGGTACTGCAAGGGCTGTGGAAGACTGTGGAGAATAAGTTACCAGAAGAGATGAAAGAAAATGAGAAACAAGATCTTCAAGAAAGGGTTTTGTGCTGGATTTTAATGTGTGTGAAAGACAATGTGCTTCGCAAGATTAGTGGTGAGAAGACTGCTGCCTGCGCATGAAAAAAGCTAGGAATCTTTACTCAGAGAAATCAGTATTAAATCGATTATACTTGAAGAAGCTCTTATATGATTTCAGATTGAAAGAAGGTATGTCCATAACAGAGCACTCAGATAATTTCGAATCAATTATAATGGACTTAGATAACATAGATACCAATATTAAGGATGATGATCAAGCTTTGTTTGTATTGAGATCGTTACCAACTCTCTATGAAAACTTTGTAGATACCATTATGTATGATAAGGATAAGTTATCGTTAGAAGATGTCAAAGGGGCACTGAAATCAAAGGAGATGAGACAGTTGCAGCCAGACAATCAAGTTGAATGGGAAAGTATTATGACTAGGGGAAGATCTGGAAGCAAAGTGAGTTCTTAAGAAGGAAGAACTGGAGGTCCAAGTCAAGGGTAAAGCACTCAAACTGTTATGAATGCGGTGAGTAGGGTCATTATAGGAGATATGGTCCGAAACTGAATGGTAAAAAGGGAAATCAAAATGACAATGCAGCAAACATTGTTGAAGATGTGAACGATTCTGATGATAGTGAAAACAAGGGTAGAGGAGATGTATTGCCAGTGAGTTCAGACTTTGGGCAAAACTACTAAGTACTCGATACTGGCGCTACATATCACATGTGTCAGTTCAAGAAGTGGTTTGATACGTACAAGCCAATACATGGAACTGTCTATTTAAGGAACAATTATTCGTTGACTGTTGGTGGTATTGGTAACGTCAGAATCAGAATGTTTGACGAGGTTGTTAGAATCTTGATGTGCTGGCATGTTCCTGGGTTAAAGAGAAACCTGATTTCTCTTGGGACTCTAGACTCTCAGGGTTACAAGTACCGTGCATAAGATGGTGTAATCAAAGTGACAAAAGGCTCAATGGTATGCATAAAAGGCAGTTTGCAGAAGGGTCTTTACATTCTCCAAGGGAGTGTTGTTATGGGTGATGTTGCAGTAGCATCATCAGGGAGTAATATCCAAAGTAGGCAAGATCATAATAAGTTGTGGCATTGGCGTCTTGGTCACATGAGTGACAGAGGATTAGTTGTTTTGGGAAAAAGAGATTTGTTGAAAGGGTATAAAGCGGAATCATTAGGATTTTGTGAGCACTGTGTGTTTAGTAAACAAACTAGAGTCACATTCAGAAAATCAGCTGTAAGAAAGACTAAAGGGACAGTGGACTATATTCACTCAGATCTTTGGGGTCCAAACGGAATTTCATCCAAGAGCGGAGTCAGATACTACATGAGTTTGATTGATGATTATTCAAGGATGGTGTGGGTTTACTTTCTGAAAACGAAAGATGAGGCATATTCAACCTTTGTCAAATGGAAGATGATGATTGAGAAGCAAACAGGAAGAAAAATCAAACGTCTTAGGACAGATAATGGGTTAGAATATTGCAATCGTGAGTTCAACAAGTTATGCGAAGCTGAGGGAATAGTGCGCCATCGCACTTGTTCTAGAACACCACAACAGAATGGAGTCACAAAAAGAATGAATAAAACGCTTTGTGATAAGGCACGAAGTATGCTCTCGCATTCCAGTGTGGGAAAGGATTTTTTGGGCTGAAGCTATCAATACAGCGTGTTACTTGGTTAATCGGTCTCCATCAACGACTATTGATTGTAAAACTCCCTTTGAGATTTGGTCTGGATTGTCGGCTGATTATGAACATTTGAGAGTGTTCGGTTGTCCTGCGTATGCTCATGTGAGAGATGGTAAGCTTGAGATGAGGGAAAAAGGTGCATATTTCTAGGATATGCTATTGGAGTGAAGGGATATAGGTTATGGTGTACCTCTCCAAAGTCTTCAGGTTTTCTCATCAGTAGGGACGTTGCTTTTAATGAGTTTGCTTCGATAGACAGTTAGAAGGAAGTAAGAGAAATGGTTGAATCAGGATCGGTTGTGAGTAAACATGTGGAGCTTGAAGTAGAATCAGTTCCTAGCAGGTCCAATAATTCAAATGGTTCTGAGGTGGATCCAGAATCAGGAGGTGAAGCGTCAGCATCAGATGATAGTGACAATGATGCGCCTGAACCAGAACAACAACCTTATAGCATAGCATTGGGCAGAGAAAGAAGAGATATTAGACTTCCAAAAAGGTATGTGAATCTAGTTGCATAGGCTCTGTCAGTTGCAGAAGAAGTTGAGATGCAGGAACCTAGTAGCTACAGAGAAGCTATAGCGAGTTCAGAGGCAGATCGATGGATTGATGCTATGGAGGAATATATTGAATCTCTTCAAAATAATACTGTGAACGTTAGCTTAACTTTTAACAAGACCGATATTGGTGAATCATTGAATGATATTGCAGGATCATTGGTTGGTTTAGTTGATTCTGATTTTGTAGGTGATATGGGTAAAAGAAGATCTCTGACAGGATATGTATTTACTCTAGCTGGGATTGCGATCAGTTGGAAAGCACATTTGCAAGCTACTATAGTTTTGTCTACAACAGAGGCAGAGTACATGGCGGTAACAAAAGCATTTAAAGAGGCAATATGGTTGCAAGGTTTGGTGGCAGATTTGGGCTTGAATAGGACTACTACAAAAGTGTTTTGTGACAGTCAAAGCGACATACACCTTACAGGGAACCAGATGTACCATGAGCGTACAAAGCACATAGATTTCAGGTATCATTTTATTCGTGATACAATATCAACGGGAATTGTTGATGTAAAGAAAGTGTCTACACACGATAATCCAGCAAATATAATGACCAAGACAGTATCAGTTCGAAAGTTTAGGGAGTGCCTAAACTGGATTGGTGTTCGCAGTATAGAGTGAATGCCTTAGGGGCATTTGGTGAGTCAGAAGAAGAGAAGTTTCTTTGTTGATAGTGAAGAAAGGATATTCGTCTCAAGAGGAATATTTGTTGTGAATGAGTCGAATAGTGCCTTGACAGTGTACTGCGTCCGGTAGTACAGTTTTGTGTCTGTAATAGTGATATTGTGTCTTAACAATGTACTGTGTCCGACAGTACAAACAAGTGTTGTGACCGTATCATATTAGTCTTGTGGTATGAGTCCATTAGTCCCATTGTCTAGTCAGTCTATTAATTCCATATAGATAGACTACTAGGGCTACACAAAACACAATCTGAAATCTGTAACCTTTTCTATCATAGTGAAACTCTTTTCTCTGGCGGCGCCCGTAGACGTAGACAAATGTCGAACCACGTTAAATCCTATGTTCATTCAAGTTTGTTCTTCGTATATGTTTTGTGCTTGAGCCATTTTGATAACATAGGGAAATGGAAGAAGACAGACATAAACCTTAAATAGGCAAGCAATGAAGTAAGAAAGCATATCTACAAGATTTCAGACCGACCAGAGTGTTGGATCTGAGGGTCTGCTAAGAAGTACAAGGACACCGAGCAAAGTATGACACCACGACTAGAAACTGACCGCTACATTCGATAGCAAAGATCATGACAGAGCAAAGCTCCTTTATCATAAGCATAACAAGGGCAAAATAACGAGGTATACGTACAAGCTTCGAGCAGAGCAACCCTCCTATGAAGTACAGAGCTCAACGACAGAACATGACTCGTCTATTGAAAATGGATCCTTAGCGGATCAGAGTAATGCATAGAGTTGAACTTCTTCACTGAGCAGAGCCACGTCATAGTACAACTCAGATCAGTAACCCGACCAGAGGCGAGCAAAGCATGCCCAACTGAGCTGAAGCGATAATAACGGAAAATGTAATTAAGGAGATCAATTTGAACTTCAGGGATTAATGAGTCAACAACCATTAAAGATAGAATACCAGATTGATTCCCGTAAATCTAGGATTGACACCATAAATGATAGTCTAACCTTTGAATAAAGGGGAAGAATATGAACTAAAGAAAACAATGTATAAAAGGGGAGTTAACCCTAGAGTGTTGTATTTTCTTCGAAGTGAGAAAAAACTGAATAGAAATAGAAATCTTTTTTTTTGTCATAATTTGTTATATTCTTCTATAACACTGAGCTCACTAGGAATCTCCAAAGAAAAAATAAGATAGACAACAAAACACTGTTGATATGCCAATATCCAATTTTAAAAATGCAAGAAGAAGTTTTTTAAATTCAATTCAACTAGTCCACTTCAAAAATACAAAAACAAAAAATAAAACACACACACAAATTGCAGAGTCAACTAATTTGATCACATAAAAAAGATATATCGACGAAACAATAAAAATAATAAAGTAAAACTACTAAAAAAACCAAATTTTTTTACGTAAAATCGTTTGTATCGTTTTTTTTGTTACAACAATTTTATAAATATTGAAAACAAAAAATAACAGTCACATAATAAATTTAGCTTTTTTAACAAACTTGGTAATCAAATACACATGAATCCTGTGAAAATGAAGCGTACTGTTAAAGAGAGTAAAACAGGATAGACAAAAGAACCGATGATATAGAAGTGTCCACTTTTAATATGCAAAAAATCTTTTATAAATTCAGTTGAATTAATCCACTACGAGGAAGTAGAAACAAATAATAAAACACGCCAAAAATCAACATGTCAACTTATTTGAACAGATAAAACAATTACATCAAAAGAAAAGAATCTATTATAATGAGGCAAGCTCCATACTTCAAACTCACGCTCAAATATATACAATAGATTCTAGACCTTTCTCTTTAACCAACTAGACAAATCGTCAGTTATAAATAGTAAAATAACAATGTATATTCATTGGTTTTGTTGGGTATTGGTTCAGCCTGTTCCAAAAACCGAAAATCGCCCGAATTTAGTTCAATTTTAAAAATAATAACTGAAACAGATTATTTTACAAAAATTGACAGGATGTATCCATTTTAATATGGTTTGTTGGGTCGGTCGGTTCGTACTTTCTCCGTTTTTCTCACCCCTAGATAAAACGCTTATTAAAGGTAAGGCCTTACGTCGGTCTAACTTTCTCGTCCAACGATTCATATTGGCCTACGTAGTGATGTGGTGGCCCACTATTGTGGTTGAATGTCCATCAAACGGTGTATTAAATGCCGTGGAGGAAATAACAAATATAGTGTACGTGCGTAGAGGTGTCAAACGGTTTGAACCGTGAACAATCAGAACAGTTTATTTAAAAAACCACGGTTTGCGATCCTGGCGGGTTGCGGTTTTGGCGGTTTGCGGTCCTGCCGGTTTATTTTTTATGCGGTTCTGCCGGTTTGCAGTCCTACCGGTTTACTTCTTGTGCGGTCCTGCCGGTTTGCAATTTTAATAGACCAGTTTCGCAGTTAAACTACCCGTTTATAAATAAATTTCCAAGTTTTGAACCGCGGTTCCTGAACCATTTGCCACATACTGCGGTACAAAGTTGGGAGCATCTTTCATACTGTTGTCTTCCTACTTCTTTAAATGATTGATATCGATGCTTTGTTATGATATAATTGGGTATCATTACTCAATTAAAATTTTGGTATATTACTTTTGCTCATAGTGAAATCTGATAATTTATAATTAAATTACGGGTAAGTTTAAATTTCGTATCATAGAAATTTTAACGATTATTTTAAATAACATAAATATACATATACCTCGGGGAATTGAAATTGAAAGTCGCTCTAAGAATCGGTCTCTGAAAGATTAGTTTGAGATCAACGGTTTGTTCGTCGGGAGCGTTTGGGTTTGTCAGTCTCCTGGCCTGAAGAAGCTTGGATCGCATGTCCCTCTACTTGGTTGTTCTTGATATCCCTGTTCTGATTTATGTTCCTCTTCCATTTGATTATGTCGTTTCTTACCATGAATTCAAAAGATGATAACATTCTGGATAAAGAAGAGTTCCCTGCTCTTCAAACGAACAAAGATATTGCTACCCAAAGGCAATTCAAGAAATCGTTTGCTGAAGTGATGAAGCCTCATACTCTGTTTCCTGAGACAAAAACTGAGTTTGTCAAAGAAACAGAGGATCATATCACAATTCAATATACTAAAGAAACGAACGAATTACTGCATCAGCAATCAAGAACTACTATAATCGTGAAGTTTAGTAATGGAATACCGAAAAGATCATCCATGAGAAACTTCTTAAACTCTTTCAGATTTAAAGGTTCATTCGACTTCATTACTTTGGACTCGCGACATATCTTGATGGAATTTAGTTTGAGGGACGATGTCAGCACTATATGGTCGAAAAATGTTTGGAACATTGATGGGAAAACCATGAGAATTCTCAGATGGAGTCCTGACTTCAACAAAAACTATGAAAACCCGATATCTCTGCTTTGGGTCCGGTTTGAAAAACTTCTAGAGTTCATATACCATACCTCTATTATTAATGACCTAGCTTCTTCAATAGGCACTACTTACGGAATCATTGTCCCAGAAATCAATAGGGCTAGCAGTAACGTGTGCAACGCTCAAATTGACATTGACGTTCCTAAAGGTTTAAAGCATCGAATGTGGATAGGTTTTGGGGCTAATAACGACTGCTGGATTAGCTTAAGTTATAAAAATGTTCCTACTTACTACAATAGATGTTACCATTTAGGTCATAAAGGTGATGAGTGCAAAAAAGTGGGTTCAACTACTAAAGAAGATACAGAAAGAGATAAAGTGGTTGAAGATGTTGTTATTGGAAATCAAAGAATTGAAGAAAATCAAGATTCTTCATCTAATATCCATACATCCAAGGTTAATCAGTTTCAAACGTTTAGTAAAATTTACAGAAGAAAGTTAAAATCTATAATTACAAAAAAGGATCAAGACATTGATCCTGAAGCTATGAGTACTTCTGCTAAAGATAAATTAACCCAAACTAGCAAAAACAAACACTGTCTTGAAGATGTTAGCAGCTCTACGAAAGAAAATTTGGAAATAATAAGTGCTCTCCACAAGCTTGATTAAGATTACGCTCATAGTAGCCTTCAGATTCAGACTGATGAAAACACTATATCTCCACAACAAGATAATATTGGTAGCAATAATGTTTCTCCAAGAATCAGCTATCCTAACCCTAACTTCAGCACCATTATCAGCAACAAAGTGAAGTCTGCAAACAAAAGCAGAACATCAATAAACTAATTATTAACTATTTGTAGAAAAGAGTGAAAAAACAACTAAAATCTTTATCAGATAATGATAAAGATACTTAGTTGGAATGCCCATGACATTAACAATAAACCTACTTTGATGAGGCTTATCTTTATGGTCAAGACTGAAAAGGTTGAAATTATAGATATCCAAGAGCCCATGGCTAAGGTGGACAAGATTGACAGAATTTCTGCTGTGTTGGGTTTGAATAATCATCCTACTAATTGTAGTAATAAAGTCTGGGTCTTTTGGAGTGATGATATTAAAATAGATGTTAAAAGAGATCATGAGCAGTACCTTCATACGAATGTTCATTATCCTGATATGAATATATTCTTTATATTTACCTCTGTTTATGCCAAGAATCAAAGATATCTTAGAACTGATCTCTCGAGTCAAATGAAGAGTATTGCCAATGATGATTTTCCTTGGATCACTGCTGGTGATTTTAATTCCATTACCAGTTCTGAAGACCAGTTATGGTGTTCTACTTTTGATGAAGCTAGCCCTAAGAACTTTAATGAAGCTATAAGGCTCTGCAATTTGGAAGATGCTGGTTACGTGGGCTCTAGATATACCTGGAACAAAAACAACCATTGTAAAAGATTAGACAGAGCAATGATTAATCATAAATGGATCTCCACTTTTAACATATTTCAAGTCTTTCACATGTTCAGAACTTGTTCTGACCATGCCTCTCTTTTAATCTTTTTCTCTAAAAATCCTTGTATGCAATCTAACTTTAATAAGTTAAAAAGATTGAAGAGGTGTTTAAGAGACTGGAACTGCAAGTATCTAGGCAATATTTTCAGCAAAGTCAAGGCTGCTGCTGAGGAGGTTAACAACATGGAGTCTAAGCATTTAAAAGATAACAGTATCTCTTCTAATGCTAATATTTCTAAAGCTAACAGTGTGTACATTCAGGCTCTTAAAAATTAAGAAAACTAATGGAGGCAAAAGTGTTATAACACTTGGTTGAAGGAAAGTGATGACAATACTAAGTTGTATCATGCTTATGTTTCTAGGAAAAGAAGGAAAACCCAAATTAAAGGCATTAAACATGGAGGTGTCTGGATTCAAAGTCCTGACAAAATAGCTAAGTCTGCTGAAAATTTCTTTATGAATGATTTGTCTACTGATTCTTATATTAACAAATATGATCAACATCTTAAAATGCAGGATCCTATATTCAATAACATCCCTAAGATTGTCACTAGAAATGACAACCATTCTCTTCTCAATCCAACTAATAAAGATGGGGTTTGGAGCATCATCAGCTCTATGAATAATGACAATGTTGCTGGAACTGATGGGTTTAACATTTTATTCTTTAAAACTTGCTGGGATATTATTAATACTGACATTTGTAATGCCTTGAATTCTTACCTTCAAGACAACAGTATTACTAAAAGTGTTTTATCTTTGGGATTTTTCTTATCCCTTAGTGTTCTAACCCTACTGGTTGGAGCAGTTTCAGGCCAATTAGCCTTTGTTCTATCTTTAACAGATTGCTATCTAACTTGGTGAACAAGAGGCTAGCCATTATTCTTCCTAACATTGTGTCTAAAACTCAAGGTGCATTTGTTAAGGGAAGGCTTATACATTAAAATATTTTAATTGCAAAAGAGTTTATTCATGATATCAATAGAAAACCCAAAAAAGACAACATCATGATCCAATTGGACATGTCTAAAGCATTTGACAGAATGTCCCATGCTTTTATTCTTAAAGTTCTTGTCTGTTTTGGGTTTTCTACTGATTTCATATGTCTAATTAAGAAAATGATTACTAATGTCACTATTTCTATTCTTATTAATGGTTCAAGTGTTGGTTACTTCAACCAAAAGAAATGATTAAGGTTGGGAGATCCACTATCTTCCAGCCTTTTCATTCTTACTGAGGAAGTACTAATAAGAGAGCCTATTTAACATGTTTAGTGCTAACAAAAGTCTAAAGTATAATTCTAGAACAGATTACCTGGTGCTAAGCCTTGCCTTTGCAGATGACATCATTGTCTTCACCAACAGCCTTTCATCTTCTATTGACAATACCAGCTAGTGTCTGGTCAAGCTATCAACAAAGAACAAACTAAGTTAATTACCTCTACTAAAGCTTACCAATCCAGGATCAACAGCCTCAAAGTGCTCACTGGCTTTAATGTAGACATTAATCCTGTCAACTACCTAGGTATTACTATCAACAAAGGGAAGAATTACACTCCTTTGTTGGATACAATTCATAACAAAATCACTGAATGAGATATAAATCAATTGTCTTTTGGAGGCAGAATAACTTTAATCTCATCAATGTTGCTTTCTATCATCTACTACTGGATGCAAAATAGTCTCATCCCAAAAACCATCATCAACAAATTAGAATTGCGCTTTAACAGATTTCTTTAGAGGTCCAACTACAATGAAAAATCTATTCACTGGACCTCTGTGACAAATATTTGTAAACCTTTTGAACAAGGTGGATTGAATATAAAAAAACTTGCTGATATTCAACTCACTTTTTCCCAAAAACTCTGGTTCATTTTCAGAAAAAAACAATAGTTTATGGGCTGAGATGATGCATAATATTTACTATCCTAACATGCATCCTTTATAAGCTAAGTGCAAAAACTCTGATTCTATTGTGTGGAAGAAACTCTCTGAAATTAAAGTTTCTACTGATGGAAACATGAGGTGGATTCTTGGTAAAGGCTTTATGGACTTCTGGCTTGAGGAGTGGCACAATCTGCCTTCCCTCATAAGTCACAATATCCCTGATAGTTGGTTTCTTACTGCTAGTGTCAAGTATTTCTGGAAAAAATAATGATTGGGACCATAATATTCTTCTGTCTTTTCTTTCTCAATGCAAAGTGAATCACATTAACAGTTATAAAATCACCCCTGATGAGTCCGGATTCTGTCACCACACCTTATGGGAACCGGACATGGTTAATTCGGACAATGTCCATTTCACCGGACAGGGGTAGTTCGGACAACTTTCATTCAGTGAACTATCCGAACAGAACTAAAGTACTTAAAACCTAATCACTTTTTGACTAAGCTGCCTATTTACTTACTTAAAACTAATGGGTCTTTAAACTCGACCCGAACCCATTAAACACAACCCGAAAGCCCATATGGCCCAAAGATAAGGGTATAAATAACCAACCACCTACATTAAATGAGGGTAATAAAAATTAAATACAACCAGGCAGCTCAATTCTCCCTCTACATTCTACCCAAACATTAAATACTCTCAAAATTCCACAAAACTCTAGATCAAAATTACAAACTTACCCTCAAACAAAAATAAACCACACCAAATTGTGTCATAGTTCAAGAAGTCGACAGACTTACCAAAATGGGGCACATAAAGGAGTCTCAATATCCTTTACGGACAACCAATCCAGTCTTGGTGAAAAAGAAAAATAGCAAGTGGCGCATGTATATCGATTTCACAGATCTCAACAGAGCTTGCCCAAAGGATTTATACCCAGTTCCCCGGATTGATCAGTTGGTAGATTCCACATATGGGAACAAGCTGCTGTCTTTCATGGATGCCTTCTCTGGGTACAATCAGATTCAAGTTGATCTGAAGGATCAGAAGCATACTACGTTTGTTACTGATAGGGGCCTTCATTGTTACAAGGTAATGCCATTTGGGTTAAAAAATGTTGGGGCTACTTATCAGAGGTTAGTAAACAAAACCTTTGCTGATCAAATTGGAAGAAATATGGAAGTATACATCAATGACATGATGGTAAAAAGTATGGACGAAGAACTACACTTGATAGATCTCCAAGAAACTTTTTCTAACTTAGTAAAAGTAAATTTGAAACTAAATCCAGATAAGTGTGTGTTCGGAGTACAGTCCGGGAAATTCCTGGGGTATATAATAAGTGAGCAAGGGATACCGCCTGATCCGGACCAGCTTAATGCTTTATTGCAAATGGAACCTCCTTAGAATATTAAAGAAGTACAAAGGTTGACTGGGAGGTTGGTTGCGTTAAATCGATTCATTTCAAGGTCTTCGGATAGGTGTGCCCTGTTCTTTCAAACTTTAAAAGGTGCAAAAGGATTCGACTAGAATTCACAATGTGATGAGGCCTTTAATGAAATTAAAAAACATATGTCCTCCCCTAAGAATCTATTTAAACCTGTTGATGGAGAGACACTCTTCATATACTTGGCAGTTTCCAGTTGTGCCATAAGTGCCGTATTAGTGAGGGAGGTAGATAATTATCTCCGTCTGATGTATTACATCAGCAAGAGCTTGATAGATACAGAAAAACGCTATCTGAAGCTTGAAAAATTAGCATTAGCCCTGGTAATTGCTGCAAGGAAGATGAGGCCTTATTTTCAGGCTCATCCTATTATTGTGCGGACATCCTATCCCCTGAAAAACATTCTTCAAAAGGAAGACATTTCAAGTAGAATCACTAAGTGGTCAGTGGAACTGGGGGACTTCGATATTGATTTTTCTCCTCGGACAGCAATCAAAGCCCAAGCTGTGGCTGATTTCTTAGTTGAATTCTATTCAGATAGGGATACATAACACACAACTAATGTGAAAGATAAAAAGGTCTGGGTCGTCCGGACTGATGGTGGATCAAGTACTATGGGATGTGGTGCAGGGGTATGCTTGACCTCTCCGTATGGTGACAAAATGTACCAAGCTATATGTTTTGCTTTTAGGGCTTCTAATAATGAGTCCGAATATGAAGCTGCTATAGCTGGTTTAAAGTTAGCTCTTATTTTTGGAGCCAAAAGGGTCAAGTTGATGAGTGATTCTCATCTTCTTATCCATCATGCGCAAGGTCAATCTGAAGCCAAAAAGGAGCAGCTGATAAAATACTTACTTTTTCTCAAATATGTGGCACTTAAGTTCAAGAGCATTGTTTATGAGCACATACCCCAAACAGAAAATGAACTAGCAGACTCCTTGGCAACCATAACCTATACTGAATCCTACCCTTGGATCCATGTGCTGGAGTGCCCTTCCATTCAACTCAGTATGGGTAAGGAGGAAGAAAGCTTTGATATACAGATGAAACAACCTCAAGATTGGAGGTTTCCTCTCCTTCAATACTCTCAGATGGCATCTTGCCTCCGGATAAGTCAATAGCAAGAAAAGTAAAGTACAAGGCTCGTGGTTTTATCATACTAAGAGATGTTCTTTATAAGAAGTCTTACAGTAAACCCTTCTTACGATGTTTGGGGGTCGATGAGTCTCAAGTAGTGCTCTCCAAATTACATGTTGGTGAGGGATCAACTCACTGTGGTTTCAGGGCTCTAACAAGGAGAGTTTTGTTGGCTGGGTATTATTGGCCCTCTATAATGCAAGATGCTAAGGAGTTGGTGAGGAAGTGTGACCTATGCCAGAGATATAGCAATGAGATTCATATCCCAGCCATCCCTTTAAAGTCAATTTCTGAGCCTATACCTTTTGCTCGATGGGGATTGGATTTGGTGGGACCTTTACCTATGGTATCCAGAGGACGCAGGACAATAATTGTTGCTATTGACTATTTTTCAAAGTGGATCGAAGCCGCTCCATTGGCAGGTACAACGTCAAAAGCTATCATAAAATTCATTTTATCCAATATCTGTTGCAGATTTGGAATTCCACAGAAGATAACAACAGACAATGGGCCACATTTCGACAACAAGGAGATGGAAAGTTTATGTGCCTCTAGAGGTATACAACATTGTTTCTCTTCATCCTTCTATCCACAAGAAAATGGTCAGGTTGAAGTGGCTAACCAGACTATTCTGTCCGGTTTGAAGAAAAATTTAGAAGGGGCTGCTGGAAAATGGCCTAGTTATTTGCAAGAAGTTTTGCAGGCTTACCGGGCTACACCTGGGGCTGCAACACAAGAATCGCCTTTTGCCTTGGTCTATGGGATGGATGCCATAGGTCCCATAGAGGCAACTCTCCCTTCATTTCGAGTTCATAATTTCTCCGAACACACTAACGAGGGGGCTATCAGAGGTCAACTTGACTTGAAAGAGGAATGAAGAGTTAAGGCTCACCTTAGAGCTGTGCACTATCAAGGTTTAATGAGAAGCAGGTTTGCTTCTAAAATCAAGAGAAGGGATTTTCAACCGGGGAATAAGGTATTGAGAAAAGTTTTTCTACACACTAAAGAGAGGCAGTTCGGTAAATTGGCTCCAACTTGGGAAGGACCCCATGTGGTCATTGAAAAGCTTAAGCCTGGAACATATCGGCTCCAAGACAAAGATGGAAGGATTTTGAACCACCCTTGGAATATTGAAAACCTCCGGTTGTACTTGAAATAGAAACTATGTAAATATTTACTTGTTTAAAAGTCCATATAATATTTGGGGGCATACTCTTTCTTACCCTGGTGGCGCGGGGAGGTTTTAATGAGGTGTCCGAGTTTTTTTATAAAATTTGATGCCTTCTTAAAAATTCGGAGTGTTTTTACTTTGTTTCTTGTCAAATTTCTATTTAAACACCGGCCGGATTGGATTGAAGGAGTGATGACTACTTAAACATTTGTCATCGGAGAATTTAAACACTCTCACTTTAGAATGTTTATGAAATATCTAAGGGTTGTTTAAACATTAGCCACTGAAATTGAAAAAACGATGAAAGAATGCAAGAGTTTTGCGAAATAAAGATACCCATTAAAACAACCGAAGTGCCTTGGCCATCCAAGGACTTTAAATTGTCAAAACAAACAGATCTATCTGGTCGAAGACCGGACACAATTACAAAAATGCCTTGGCCATCCAAGGACTTTGGTTCAATAAAAAAATGAAAAGATAATTACTTTAAGACTGAGCCTTTGAAGATGGCTCAGCCTCACTCGTTTTCTTCTTCTTGAGGTCATCGTTCTCCTTATTTGGACTCTCCCCGGTGTTCTCTTCCTCATCGGATGAGTCAGCACTAGAATAATCATGCAAATCTCCATCAGCCATAGTGTGGAAGAGAAGGTCTTCGTACTCTACATAAGTCCACAAATCTCCCAGATTCCTCTTCGGGAACTTTTCGTGGAAGAGCAAGACCATGTCCGACTTCACTTTGGCATACATCTCTTCCTGAGTATCTATCACATTGTTGGCGTAAGCATCAATTTTGGCTTGAATTTTTGCCTCTTGCTCCCTTAGCAGATCAACTTTTTCTTGTGCAGCCTCGGACACCGAGTCCTCGAGCGCGATCTTGTCATTGGTCAAAGTATGAATAACTTGGTCCCTGGCCTTAACCTCCTGTTTCGAAGAGGAAAGATCTTTCTCTAACCCGGACTGCTTTGCCCGGAGTTCTTTGATGGTATCTTCTAAGGTTTCTACCTTTGTGACCCAACCCTCCTGGTTCTTCTTTAACTCCTCGTTTTCTCTCTTCAAAACATCAGCATTTTGGGTGGCAATGAGGAGGTTGTTGGTCAGTTTCCCCTTGTTAGAATTAAGGGCAGTAATGATAGCTGACTGACCTCGCACTTGTTTCTCCAGACTAAACACTGGCTGAATATTACTCAAAATAAAGGGAGTAATAACATCCCTTTCACTCGAAACAGAGAAAGACTTACCATTAAAGGTAACATTGTTCGAAGTGCTTGGAGGGAGGTAGGGCCCAGCAAAATCATCTCTAGGGAGGTTTTCGAAATAGTCACCAAGCCTCTCAAGCCCAGTAATGTCAACACCGTCAATACTGATGTCTCCTCCAACCTCATCAGTTCGAAAGTCACCAGGTATCTTTTCTGCTCTTGTTGGATCAGTAGGGTCAACATGAGGAAGGGGCTTCGAGGGCCGGAGAGAAATCTCATCACCCCTGGAGGTCTTTTTCTTCTTGGCCTTCCTATCCTCGCTCTCTGCTCCTCGTTTCCTGTCTCTCTTAGGAACCCTTTGAGGTTTTGGAGATCCTACCTCTTCCTTAGTACTCTCGTGTTCCACTACTTCTAGAAGAGCAGCATCAATCTGACTTGGAACTGGCCCCTCTTGGTTTGTTGGAGCAGTTTCCTCCGTTTCGGTGGGGTTAGCTTCAACCGCACTCTTCTTGCCTTTACCTTTTTTGCCTTTCATCTTACTTGGGGCCTTGGCTCGACCAGGCAGATATAATGCCCCGTCCGGTGCGTGTGTTCTCTTGAGGACTACTTCCGGAGGGGGGTGGAGTGGTAAGTTCCTCCCAGGATAAGTCCCTCCGGCCAGTGGTGTTCCACAGATAGGACATTGCAAGATTGCCTCCGGTAAAGGCCTTGTGGAAGCGATTTTCCAACTTTTCAGCAGCCCAAGCGTTTAGCTTAGTACAGGTGGTCTGCCCGGCCTTCAAGTGGTCATTGAAGTCTTTAGGCAGCATTGTAAAGAAAAAAAAGAGAAAAGAGACAAGACAAGTCAGTTAAACAAGTTTGATAAAAATAAAAATGAGAATGTAAGGTAAGATTCTTACTATCGTTTCGCCATCTACTGGTGAGGAGACTCAGGTTGACTCCGGCTTTGATCTTCCTCCCATTTTCCCAAGCACCACTCACGAACAAGAAGTGAGTCCTCAAATTTCTCTCCGACTCGAGCAGGTCATCCACTGCTTTATAGTTATCACCCATGTTGAAGTGATAGAAGGGAATATGGTGGTTTCTGCAGAGGCTGGCCACAGCTGCGAATTCCTCCATTGGAAAAGGAATTCCGGAGAGCCTGGACGCCATGATACAGGCCATGAGAGTGTACCAGGAATTAGGGCTCAATTGACTTGGACAAATCTTGATGAGGTGGAAGTATTTGATTATCTCCGGATCTAAGGGAAACCTTAGTCCCCAGTTAAAGAGTTCAGTGAAGATAACTATTTCACTAAGCTTGCAGTCCATTGGTGTTTCAGGGTCTATTGGGATCCTTATTTTTACATTCTCTGGAATCACCCACTTTGTTCACATCCGACCCAATTCGGCTGTGTGGATGAAGGCATAATTAATTTTTTGCAAAGCAATTAAATACTTAACACTAACCTTATGGAAACAAGGTCCCACTTTTCCCACAAGGACCTCCGGCAGATCTGGATGCCTTAGGCATAGTTTTTATTTGCCCTTATCCTTCTTGGCAGCAGTAGCATCACTCGTTTGTCCGGAGACTTCGGACTCAAACGGAGCCTCTTGAATAGAATCCTCCATTACTTCTTCCATTACCAAGGAGGGGTTTTCAGTTGTTTTTGGGTGAGGGGAGTTAGAAATTGGCTCAGCATGCTCTCCAGATTGTTGGGTTTCACTATTTCTTGTATTCTGGCCTCCGGCTGGGGCTCAGATGCAGTAGTTTCTTTTCGGAGACTTGAGCTAGATGCCTCCGGTCCGGACAGCTTGTCCTTAGGAATTTTCATGGGTGCCTATGACCCTTTGTTGCTGTCTTTGGCCCCTGATTTGGAAGGTGTACCTTTCGAAGCCTGCCCTTTTACCAAGTCGCCTCTTCTCCGATCAACTAACTTATCTGGAGAGGCATCAACATCTGATCCCATGGCAATAAAGGGAGAAGGCTTCTTAAAACTGGTAACTGCTTGCCCTGGTTCAACAGTGGGCTCTGATTCCTGAACCGACGAGCCTGAAACGATTGGTGAGAGGTTGGTTTGAAATAACCTCCTAGGTTTAACGCTTTTGGTTGAAGAAGAGCCCTGGTCAGGCTCTGTGCTGGGTATTACTGGTTTGTCGACAGGGGAAACAGGGAGGCCTGCAGCAATGCGCCTCTCACATTCAACCTTCTGAGCCTTTTCTAACTCTGATAAATTAAGCCACCCACCTTTGATTAAAGCGTTCATAGCTGTGAACATAAACTCACACCGAGAAAAAGTATTTGTTTTTGAGAGAAAACTTTGAAGTTTAAACAAGATGAAGAGGATGGTAAAACAGTAAAGGAGTGATTAATTTATAGTAAACACACAAGAAGATGCTTAGATACCTAGGAGAATTTTAAAGGGTTGCAATGATTAAAAAATGGCGATGATGTCATCTTCATTAAATGAAGAGGTTACTTTTTGGAGAAGGTGGGAGCGCCATTCTAGGTGAAAAAACGGTTGATGTGGCAAACCAGAGAGTGACACGTGTCCCATGAATTCTTGCAAGAAACCGTTTAGTTTTCAAGAACTTTTTCAGTTCGGATAAAGCTATAACAAAGTTCGAAGGACCTGTCCGGATATGACTGTGACCAGCTGCAGACTATTTTTTAGGTCTTGCCTAAGGCCTTTGAACACCACCTAAAAAAGGGGCTACTGATGAGTCCGGATTCTGTCACCACACCTTATGGGAACCGAGCAGGGTTAATTCGGACAATGTCCATTTCACCAGACAGGGGTAGTTCGGACAACTTTCATTCACTGAACTATCCGAACAGAACTAAAGTACTTAAAACCTAATCACTTTTTGACTAAGCTACCTAATTACTTACTTAAAACTAATGGGTCTTTAAACTCGACCCGAACCCATTAAACACAACCCGAAATCCCATATGGCCCAAAGATAAGGGTATTAATACCTAACCACCTACATTGAATGAGGGTAATGAAAATTAAATACAACCAAGCAGCTCAATTCTCCCTCTACATTCTACCCAAACATTAAATACTCTCAAAAGTCCACAAAACTCTAGATCAAAATTACAAACTTACCCTCAAACAAAAATAAACCACACCAACCCCTGACTATGATGATAAGTTGGGCTGGAAGCTATCTAACAACCTAGACTTTAACATTAAATTAACTTGGGAAAGAATAAGGCACAAGCATAATAAATCTAATCTTTTCAGAAATATTTGGAACTACTGCATTCCCAGAAAATTTTCTTTTCTTTGTTGGAAATTAGTCAACAACTTTATTCCTATTAATAGCATTCTCATGAAAAAGCATCTGACTATAGTCTCCAAATGTCAGTTCTGCTGCAGTAGTGAAGAGAAAAATCATATCTTCGTTAACTGCAGTTTCGCCTGGAGCATTTGGAACTACTTTGGATGCCTCTTCAGAGTTAAGTTGAGTCGTTTCATGACTCTGAATCACATTCTCAGAACATGGTTCTGGTTCTCTAAGAACAAGTTTCATGTTATCCATATTATCCCTCAAATTTTCTGTTGGATAATATGGTATAACAGAAATTGTTCGAAATTCAATGGCACTCATGACTCTATCAAGAGTGTTATTGATAGAACTATCAAAATCATAATATGAATAAATATGAGCAATTTGTTAACTACTAAGCACTGGATGAATGCTATTAATACAGGTACAACTCTGGGTTGTATAACTATTAATAACAGAAAGAATAAAAATTGTTACCTTAAGTGGATGGCCTTAAATCCAGGAAGATAAAAGCTCAATGTGGTTGGTGCTTGCAATTCGAAAGGTGAATCTAGTGGAGGCATTCTGGTTAGAAACGACAAAAGTGATATCATCATGGATTCAGGTTGTTTGTTTGGGATATTAAACCCTCTGCTAGCTGAATGCAGATTGCTTTTGGAAGGTTTAATCCTTTGCAAGCGTAACAAATGGACTAACATCGATGTGAAATCTGATTGCATGATGCTAATCAACCTCCTGGCCAATGTGTTACTCCTCCATATCTTGAATCTACCATTTTTGTGTCTAGAAGCCTAATTCATCCTCGAATGACGCTTCGTCATATCTCAAGAACCCCGAATCAGGCTTCTGACTGGATAGCGAAATGGGTACTTAAAAGTAAACAAAATCAGTGCTTTAAGGGTTTCAACACCCCTAATGAATTGTTGACCATAACTCTTTTGGAGGTTCTAGGTCTGGGTTGCATTGATTCGAGCTAAATGATGGTTTGATTGAAGGTTGATTGAAGGTCTCTGATAGAAAGTGAAGAAGAAGACTGTATGTTTCGATGAAGAAGAAGCCTATGGGTCTTCTGTTATTTCATTTAGGGAATTTTATTTTTTGTCCCCTTTATTTATTTTGTTTTGCAATTTGGTACAAACTATTTCGTATTTCCAATTTCGCCATTATATCAATAAATCGTTAGTTGCTTAAATTTATAAATAAATACACGTATAACTGTTTATAATTATTAATTATTAATATTTAAAATTTTATATTTTTAAATTTTAAATCATTTTCTTTTCAAAAATATATATTTTTATTTTCTTTAAAGGTGAATAAAACGAAATTTATAAATGATATTTTTTAAGATATTTTATTTTCGCAACATATTTGTACGTAATTTCACAACTTGAACACAATTAGTTTTTAGCAACCAAATTACATGTAATTCTTTTAATTAAAACATAATTGTCTTTTTGAGACTAATTTTACAGCGAAGTTGCACGTATTTCTGTAATTTAAACATTTAAAAAACAAATTCAACACAAAAATACATATATTTTCGCAACTACACAAATGTTAATCGTTGCACACCCCATTACCGTTTATTTTCAAAAAAAAAACAAATCCTATTTCATTTTTTTTCACACAACCATACTTATTTAACAACCATAATCCTAATTTTACAATTTTTTAATTTATTTTCGCAACACATTTACATGTAATTTAAAAAATGGAACACATTCTTTTTAGTAACCAAATTACAAATTACAAGTAATTCCCCAACTTGAACACAATTATTTTTTCCAATTTATTTCATAACCAAATTACATGTAATTATGCAACTAAATAAATAAATAAATAATATATATATTTCATGGATCTAGTTTTGTTTATCTTAAAATAGAAACCTATGGTATTTTGAGATTTTTCTAGAGCTACGGTTTGAAAGATTTGACATTTAAAAAAACCTAAAAACAGGAGAAGAAAAAAATAGTTATGGGGTATTTCAGACTAGCCATTTATCACCAGGTCATTATCTATAAAAACTCATTTATCACTAGGTGGTTATTTGTACTTTATCAAATCTTAAGGTTGTTATTGAAAAAAAAAGTTTAATATTGTGTGGTTGTTGGTAGATTATCCATTAAAATATTTTATTTAATTGTGTTTCACACTATTCATTATTATAAAATTCAAAAACCATGATTAGTAAATGAGACAATCCATGTTATCTTTTCATTTGTGGTCACTCACGCTTGTATTTAACCAGATAGGTCTCACCCAAACATATCGTTTTTTGTTGCAATTTTGGTCACTCCGAATTTCATACTTAATATACCTATCCTCCATTTTTTTACCATTTACCATTACTTTTAATTTTTTAATTTTAATTTTAATTTTCACCATTAATCTATTAATAAATTACCATTTACATTTTATCATAATAACTATTGGTCGGGCCATTTACATTAAAATAACATGACCCAACTTTTAAACTTTGTTAATGACTTTGTACATGTGTGATCTAACACCTTCATAACATGTTTTCAAAAACAATGATTGAACAAAACTATATAAAATAAGAATTCAAACATAACTCACTCCTAAACAATTAATTGTGTGTTTAGTCTATATAACTCAAGGTTCGATTTATTTTTATTTATTTATTATTTTTACATAAGGTAACATGGATTGTCTGATTTTAAGGTGAGGAAGTTGAATGTTCTTTTTTTACCATTTGATGGTTCTTAAAATGCACGTCCCACTATATGTTCTCCATTTTGAGTTAAATGTGGTAGAGACAAAGAAAAAATGATAAAGTTAAAATGATATCTATTAGAATAGACAATTATGCATATAAAAGAAATAAACATGATCTATCTAGACAAGTATGTTGAATTGTTAACGAATTGTTAGTTAGTAGTTAGATTAGTTACTAAGTAGTTAGTGAAAATATAATCATATATAGGATCAAGTTATTTCACTAATACATGTACTGCAAGATATACAAAATAATAAAACTTTTTTTTCTCTTCTTTCTATTTTATTCTTTACTTTCAAGAATTAAACATGGTATCAGAGCATGTTATTGCTAAAGACCTTATTAATTCTTGAATGTAGAAGGAAATGGAAAAGACTGATAAAAGTTTGAGAAATGCACGGCGGTGAAACTCAAGCTTGCATTTCGGTAAACCCATAGCTATCAGGGAAGTTTTCAAAAGCCCGTTAAATAAAAAAGGTTATGCATGGAACAAATCGAGATATTTTGTGGGTTCAAATGGACTTTGGAATTTCTGTCTGCAATTTGTTCGACACTAGCCATTTTTTCAAAATATTATAATTAGAGAAAAATAGTTTGGAGTTTTTTCTGCAATATTTCTATGGTGTTACTACAAACAAAAAGTATCAGACATTAGATTGGAGAATACACCAATTTCTGATGAGATGGTCAAGTATGCAAGAGAGTTTACATATAATAAGTTGCATATATACGATCTGATGAAAATCCAGTTGCATATATACGATCTGATGAAAATCCAGTTGCACTCAATGCCTATGCAAACTGTGTATTCTCATTCTCGTTTATTTGAGGTTCGTAAGAACAATGAAGGGGTATGCTTAAAGATCTATGAGAAAGATGAATATTCTGGAAGATTAACTAGAAGATACAGACTTGCTTCGCGTATGAACATTTAATTAGTTATCTTGAGAACTATTTTGAATTCTTTATGAATAAGGTCTATCTTTAAATTTATTAATTTAATTATTTCCTTAGATTAAGATATGTGGGAAGATGAATTAATATTGAATCATATTATTTGTCGATATTTTTGTAATGATATTCTTGCAATCACCAATGCAAATGTCAAGAAACAGCTATGATTTGGTCAATTTTATGCATATAAGTGTTTTTTCTGGTTTTTTACTTTATTTAAGATGTTAATCCTGGAGTAGAATTATTACGAATAATAATGTTTACAGTGATTATGATGAAATGTGTACAACTGTCACATTATTTTTAGCAAGTAAAATTACGACTTATTTTGAGGTGATAATGGGTTTCGCCATATTATTAAAGAAAAGAAAGATTTTGTGGAATGCAAATGAGATTGTTTTTTAATTCAAGAACTACGAAAATACAAGAAAGATTATTTCTTATTTAACGAAAAACGTGTTTTTAGTTATTTGCTTGACGTAAATTATATTCTCTATCAGACAATGGTCGATGCGATTACATAAGGATGATATGAAATTGATCTTTGATGATGGATTTTTTGAAGATTTTTGTTGAATAAGTGAAGAATAATAACACTAAGTTGATGAATGACTAGGGTTTTGGACAAGAAACCTATTCTAAAATTGTTAAATCCTTTATTGGAATTTAAATTATTAAAGGTTTAGCTGGTTTTATCATTGAAGATCAAAAGTTGGAATCTTTGAGTCTTAAACTTACTAATATTGTAGATATTACATTATTAGTGCTTGTGTTAATCTTGGATTATCGGGTAAGGCACAATATACACTGGAAGAAATAAGTAATCAAGACGGATTTAGTCAGTTTAAAAACATTGACATAAAAAATTTAATTTTTTTTAGTGGTAGAAAAGATGACCTGTTTTACCAAGAAAGATGATTTCACAATGATTACATTGCAAGAGATACATCGTTGGGGCTAGCTGCAAATACTCTTCAGGGTTAAAAGGTAATGGTGTCAAGAGTTGCCAAGATATTGATGAGTGCATTTGCGGTGGGGATCTTCTATACATGAAAGACCATGCCGTCTGCATAAGAAAGTCTATTTTGGAAGGTTCATCATCAGCCTGGACTGTCGTTTGCATTATAGTGATATGCTTAGGTCTTGCTGCTGATGGTGCTTATATTGTGTACAAGTATAAATTGATATTTTCTTAACCATGAGATATTTTGTTAACGAATGATACAATAGCCTTGAAGTTTTCACAATTCTTTTGATTTTTCAAGCAAGATATCTAGCCCATATTACTTTGTTACTTGGAAATCATAAAAGAAGGCAAATGACACAAGTATATGGATTATATAATGAGTTTCAGAGGAGGTATAAAAACGCCAATACATAACGGTATTGTACATATGTGTTTGACTATCTTACTCTCTCAGTAATAATAGATGAGACTCGTCTTTGTGTTCATGGTAGCCTTTAGAACAAATTTAAAATTTATATTTTAACAACATAAATTTTATGTTTTATAATAAGACAATTGTACATAGGATTGTGCTTTATATTCATGGTGGCCTTTCGTTTAAAGGTAAATGGTAATTGTTTTTAAAAAAGTCAGGTATTATATATGTGTAATTTAAAGTGACCAAAATTGCAACAAAAACGGTACTATTTGGATAATACGTGTCACGATCTAGTTAAATGCACACGTAAGTGACCACAGAGGCAAAATGAGGCTAGCAAAAATAATCATTTAATACAAAAATGAAGAATTTTTTTGATACACATGACCAAATTTGGAGATGAATTATGGTTTTTAACCTTATTACAAAACACAAAATGTATATTATTAAAATATATATTTTAAATTTTAAACACATTATTAATACATTTGTTAAAGAGTGAGTTATTATTTAAAATCTAGTCGTAAAATATTATTAGGTTCTGGTACCCAAACAATTTAACAAAATTTAAATCTCATTCTATATGAAATCATCAAACACGTGTACATATTTTTTCCTTTTGTTTTTTTATTTAAATTTTTAAGAATCTGTGTTTTTTAACGGTAACTCGTGAAAAAAAATTCAAGATACCATTGGTCTTGTTTTTTTTAAAAATGAACAAGACTAGATCCATAAATGATAATTTTTTTGATATTTTTTGCCAGGACAATTAACCTTAGACGAGAAAAAATAAAAATAAAATAAAATTCATAGATATAGTTTTGTTCGTCTTAAGAAATAAAAATGATATTTTTTTATATTTTTTACGAGAATAATTAACCTTAGACGAGAAAAAATAAAAATAAAATAAAATTCATAGATATAGTTTTGTTCGTCTTAAGAAATGAAATTAATAGTAATAGTTTCAGATTTTGTCTTTTCTGAATTACTGTTTAATAAGCATGTGTTTGATGATTTTGTATAATATAGTATTTGGAGTATTTATAAAAAATAATTCAGTAATGGATAGTAAAACGAAAAAGAAAATAACTTTCTTTTTAAATATATACAAATAAGAATAAAAAGTGAATTATTTTAAATATTTATGAATACTTTTCTCTTTTTTTTAACAAATTTTTAAAAAAAGATCAAACATATAATTTAAATTTGATAATTCTAATGAGCCTAAATAAACGCTCATTAAAAAATGTTCTACATTTACATTTTTTAATTAAATCAAAATTATTATATTTTGTAAATAATAAATAAATACATCATTAAAAAAAGTATTTGGGGGACTGTTTGTATTTTTCTTTTTTTTTTTAAAATGATTTTCCTTCTAAAAAATCTACTTTTAAATTTTAATTATCGTATTATAATTCATTTTTGTTTTTATCCAAATTTTGAATAACAAAATTTAAATTGTATTTGTATTTGTAAAAAAAAATTGATGCTCGCAATTTACTCATACTAAAAAGACCACATAAAAATTCCAAACAAAATGATATAAATCCTTAAAATTCATTGAATGACGTTTTATATTATATTTTCATTTTAAATTAATTTATTTATATTTTGAATATTTAAGATTAGATTTTGACATGAGTTCGAGTTCAAAATTTTAGGATTTTTAAATATATTATAAACTTTGTAGAATTTATTCCAAACATTGTTTTGGAATAATTTGTGTTTAAAAATAAGTATTTATAAGGAAGTTATGTTTTTTTGTCAATTACACCTATATTTCTATAACAATATTATTTTAAACACCAAATTCGCAGGTGAGAAGCTGACATGTGTCACCCAACATTAGCTTCTAAATTACAAATAAGATCACTCAACACTTAAGACTCATTATTGATGAGGACGAGATTATCCGAGAGACAAAATGAACAAACTGGTTATTTTACATGTGATGTAATAAATTTTAATATTAGTGGTATTTAACATAGTAATGGTTTTTGTAAATGGGCTTGAGTTACCAAATGGGACTCATAGACCATATAATCACATTAGGCCCATTGGGCTAATTTACATATAAATATATTTTTAGATTCATTAATGAAATGGGTGAAAAACATTTACTCTCTCTCAATTATATCTTAAGAAGCTCAATTCTCTCTCTAAATCTCATGCAAAAATTAATTATTCTCTTACTATTACTCAAATACCCTTCTAAAATTATTGACACGATTAATGCCGACTATAGCTGGAGACCTATAGAGTTACCCGATTAACGATATCTAAAATATTAGGTTTTAGCGTTTGTCGTCATAATATATTGAAGCATGGATTGTTAAATGCAAATATATCACGCTCAGGTAAACGAGAGAGTCGAGATCATAGAAGAATTTGGCCAAATACCACATATAACCGACGAAAAGCAAAAACCGTTTTCAATTCAAGAAAAGTGTGACCAGTTACCAAGATAAATTAAGGCATTAAGATCTAAAAAATAAGTTGTAATAACCCTTATCGGTAAAATCCTATCGAAATTCTAAAGACTCGAAGGACAAGGAGGTTTCGCAAACACGTATATTTAGGAGCTCAACACATTACAGAAAAGTATCAAAGAGGTTAATCATAAGAAACCCATCATTCCTCGAAGAGAGAACATAATACCAGGGATCATTATAGTCTTTTACAGTCTAACGAGGATCCGATATATGAGCCTAAGACATCATCTTCCTCTACTAGTAGCGATAACTGTCATAAAAAGAGAAAGAATCATTGTGATAAGCATTACTCGAATAAAAGTTCCAATTGATATCACATGACAAGCAAACAACACACCTTCTCGGATAAACAAAGATATCAAAGAAGTAAAGAGAAACCAGAGGTTGAGGGAAACGCAAGAGGTTCGGGAAACCATAGTATTGACCATTAAATGAGTGATCAGTTTGCTATCCAAGCCGAACAGGTACAACAGTCAATGAGGGTCACCAGTTAAGTCAAGACCATAATTAGAGGCAGTCACCTTTTTGCACAGAGATTCTCTCTGGCCACCTGCCTATGCGGTTTGATAAAAAACAATTATGGGAGTACAGATCCAGACAACCATCTTGAACAGTTCAAGAACTTCATGATGAATTTTAATGATGATCGTAAGTTGTTATACCATGCTTTTTTTCGGACCTTAAAAGATATTTCTTTGAAGTGGTACAATCAGATTCCGTATGGGTAATCAAGAGTTTTGACATGTTCTGGATGACTTTCTAAAGGTAATTTGTGGGAAGCAATGAAATATGAGGAAATAGAGACACAATAATTTAGTGTTTTTAGTTGATTAGGGAGAGTCTGTGTGATTATACTAAGCACTTTGTAGAAACTAAATATGGTTTGCAAGTAGGCACAACAACTTTTAGGAAGGGTCTTCTTTATGTAGAATTGGCTGATAATGTCACTAGGAGAAAAACAATGTCATTCAGATGTTTGTTGTCATAGGTTGAGAAGCATATTACAATAAAAGAGATAAAGAGGCGAAAGTTTCTCTATTAGTATAATAATAATACATCAGGCTCTCAACAACATGCACAAATGGTCGCCAGTTCCCGTTCAAAGGATTATAATTAGTGTACCTCAACCTAGGGTGAATCAACATCCATAAGGTCAGCAATATAGATACAAGATTAATCAATGCGTCCAACCTGATCATTTTGCAGAGCTTATAGAAAATATGCCACCATTCTGAACAAAGAAAATAATTTTATTCACTTTAGAAAGCCACCACTTTTTTAAACAATGAAGGGAAATCAAAATACTCAGTTTTGTAGGTACAACAATGATGTGGGCCATGATACAAAGGATTATATTTCTCTAAAGAAATAAATCTAAACTTTAATTAAAAATGAAAAGTTGGCGACATTTGTCAAAGTGCAATTGGGGAATAGATCAAAAGCTCGAGTTATTAGTCAAACTGTTGCCTGAAGAGAAGCGATAGAAGCTGCCCCCAAACAAGAAATAGTTATCACTTGGTCGTATAATGAATTCAATGTAGATTCAGAATATATAGACCATGATCCCGACTAAGGCCGTATTATGATGATAAATGAGTATGAGAAGAGATGAAAGGATAAATATTTATGTCTATTTTTCGAATCCTTAACCATCTTTGGGGGGAATATAGTGTCATCACCTCCAAGTTGCTCGTAAAAAATATATATTATACGTTTTGCAACCCAATTAGAAGGAAAAATGTGTGTTTATATATATCAGGATTCAATGCGATTCATTGTATTCAATTATGATGATTTAATAGACGTTATTGGGACACAAAAGGATGTTTTGTTGATCTGGGAGTCAGTCGTGGGAACTAAAATTCAAAAGACTCTAATTGATACATGTAGCCTAAAAACATTTTGTTATTATCTACCTATAAATAAATGAAAAACACTCTGGTTATACTCCGAGCGAACATAATAATGGTGAGGTTCACAGGGAGTGCTGAAAATGTGATTAGGGAATATACAAGTGAGACTCTTCTCGGGAAAAGACCTTTTGAAAAGATAGTTATGGTACTCTTTGTAGTTGTCGATGGCCCAACTTCATATAATTCTATATTTATTAGATCTTAGTTATCAATGATTCACATTATTGCTTTGATGGTTCATCAATGTTTGAAATATGTTGTTGGAGGTAAGTTAGAGGCAATTTGGGTTATCCGTAGTAGCCAAAAACTAGCCATAATGTTATTGCCTTGGTTCCTAATATTTTACAAGATGCATAAACTGAAAACGAATAATAATTATTTTAGTCCACTTCGGAGTCAGACAATGTGGATGATCTAAGGGATAATCCCAGTTCTGTAATACTCGATAAATATATTGAGCTATATACGTTTCCAAATTAAAAAAATGTAAGAATGGAACCTGAGTTGCTACCAATGGTAAGTAAAATTTATTATATTTTTTATCTCAAAATTTGCACATGTTTGCATGGTCTAAAGATGTAACTGGTGTCCCTACGAGTATTATTTTCCATAAACTACATGCACGAGCCACATATTATACAAAATTGAATAACTTTCTCTACCAAAAAATCTGAAGCCGTTATTATAAAGGTATATTGGTTAACAAATGTAAGACATATTCGGGAATCTTAGTACCCATTATGAATTGAAAACCCAATACTTTTAAAAAATAAAAATGGAAAGTGGTGTATGTGTGTTGACTTGACATTTCTAAACCGGGTTTGTCTGAAAGATCTGTATCATGTCCTGTGATTGATCAATTGATAGGCTCAACTTCTAGTAATAAGCTTTTGTCATTTATGGATGCATTTGCTGGGTATAACCAGATACAGATAGACCAGATAGACCAATAAAGTATCATATTTATAATAGGCAGGGGCCTTCACTGCTATAAAGTTATGTTATTCGGTCTAAAAAATGATGGGGCCACTTATCAGCCTTTGGTAAATAAAGCCTTTGCTAATCAAATCGAAAGAAATTTTGAGGTTTACATTGATAATATGTTAGTAAAAGCACGAGGGATGAGGATCATTTCACCGATCTAAATAAAATGTTTTATAATCTAGAAACTATTAATTTAAAAGTGGATCCAGAAATGTGTATACTGGGAGTGCGGTCCGAAATGTTTTTAGGGTATGCTGTCAATAAAAAAGGAATTCAAGCCAATCCATTACAACTGAATGCATTGATTGTAATAACCTCTTGAAGATCTATCAATGAATTACAAATACTGATTGAAAGAATGGATACTCTAAACAGGTTTATATCGAGGTCCTCAGATAAGTGTGCACCATGTTTCTAGGTTTTAAGAAATGAAAAAGAATTTAAGTGAACGCCGGAGTGTAATGAAGCCATTATAAAAATTAAAGAATATTTATCTTCTCCAGAAATGTTGACAAGCCAACTACAGCTGAAAGATTATATATCTATTTGGCGGTATCCAATTATGTGGTAAGTGCGGTCTTGGTTCGAGATTCTAAAGGTTATCTTCACCCTATTTATTATATAATTAAAATATTGTTAGATGTTGAGAAAATATATTAAGCTGGAAAAGTTGGATTTAGCTATAGTAGTAGTAGATCAGAAAATGAGACCATATTTCCAAGCTCATTCGATACTCTTCAAACTTTATTTCCACTCAGTAATATGTTACAAAGACAAGATATGTCGGTTCAGATGAATAAGTGATCCATGAAATTGCGAGTTTATGATATTGAGTTTCCTCCTCGAACAACAATTAAATCATAAGTTGTGGCATATTTTATAGCCGAATTCCATTATGAGCGACCACAACCTAAATTAATTATTGATAAACCTCTGAGTGAATGGACAATTCGAAAATATAGGAGGTCAAGTGTTTCACGTTACAGAGCAAGAATTTACTTAGTATCTCCCATTGAAAATTCGATGTATCAAACAATACACTTTGGTTTCAAAGCATCAAATAATGAAGCGGAGTTTGAGGCAGTATTGGTAGGATCAATGCTTGCTCAAATTTGTGTTGCCAAAATATTTTGTTGAATAAGTGATTCACGAATGCTTATAAACCAGGCCACAAGATAGTTTGAAGCTAGAAAATATGATTTGGTAAAATACTTAAAGACATTAAGGGAGACAAAAAAAATTCTTCAAACATGTTAAGTACGAACACATTCATCGGGCTGAAAATTTGATGACTGATTCTGTAGCTACTACTTCTTATACCGAAGGATATCCATAGATTCTCCTACAAGATTTCCCCTCAATAGGAACAGGCTCTGAGATTAGATCAAGCACTAAAGAAGCATTCGAAATCTCAACCACCGCATATATGGATTTGATGTATGAGATCAAAGAATTTATCACTAAAGGAATTTTCCCATCGGTAAAGCAGTGGAAAAAAAGTCAAGACTCAAAGTACATGGTTTCATGGTCATTGTGGATATCCTCTATAAGAATTCTCTTAGTCAAACACTATTACGGTGCCTTAAAATTAATGAAGCTCAAATGAAGCTATCTGAATTACATGATGGGGGTTTTATTGGCAGGATACTATCGAGCACTTAAGATTTTATCTTGAATAATTGTAAAAAGAAACCTTATTTTATCTTTTATTTTTTCTTATGTAAATATCCGAGTACATACTCTTTCTTACCTTGGTGGCTCGAGGAGGTTTTAATGAGGTGTCTAAAACAAGTTAAATTCCATGAGTTGTTTTGCCTTTCATAATTCTTGTTTTATTTTTATAAGCCATGTATTTTTGAGTTACAATTATAAGGTTCCAACATTAGTTGGTCATGTGTAAAAGTTCCAACATTATTTGGTCATGACTAAAAGGTTCCAACACTAGTTCGTCAGGATTATCCGGATTTGAAGAAGTGATAGTCTGAATTCAAATACTTTAATTGAATTTGAATAGAAAAAAATATGAATAAGCTATTTGACAAATGTTGAATTAGTTTAAAGATATTATCCAGATTCGAAGAAGCGATGATCGTAATTCAAATAATTATTTCGATTACTTTCAAATACGACAATTTAAGTACGATGTTTGACTAAAGGTAAGGGATGAAACAAAGATGCTTCATTCATCAAATTCCAAATATAAAATTCCTTGGCTATGCCAAAGACTTATAAACAAAATATATGAATAAAACTGAATAAGTACTACAAAATGCCTTGGCATGCCAATGACTTAAAAAGAAAACGGTGATATGAAAAATTGGTAGAATAAACATAAAATCAATTTCCTTTGAGTTCTTTTCCTTCGATATCATCTTCTTCAGAGACTCCACTTTTACTTTCAGGAACACTTTCGTCATCAATATCCAAGTGAATGCCTAGTTGGCCTAATAAGCCCATTTAACTAGACCATAATTCTTATGCGACCAACTCTCACAAAGATCTGAGGTTTAGCTTGTGGAATGACTTTATGAAAATCTAAGACCATATCCGACTTGATTGAAGCGTCTCTCTTAGTTAAGGACTCTAAGATTTGAGTAGCATATTCATCCACTACAACTTAATTATTTTGTACACCCTGAGTCTTGAATACAATTAACTCACTCTTGAACGTTTTAGTAAGAGCGTCATTATCATTTAAGTATTTCGACAAGTGCTTTATAGCATCGTTATCTGCTTTAGCATGGTTTTCGTATTTCTGGATCTCCTCTATTCTGGATGATTGCAATTCAATGATTTTAGCTTTCTGAGTAGCCTTTAGTCTCTTAAGCTCTTCGTTAACATCCATGGATTGGCTTGTCAAACCATCAACATGCTTTATTTTCTCTTGAAAGGATTTTTTTATGACACTCACATTCACATTTAATCAGATCGATAAAATATTTTTGCATTCTCACCTCTCTCTTTAGGTCAGTAATAGACCTCGCAAAACCTAACATATGGTGGACAATAATGTCTTTTGATTCTAGTTGAAAAGGCACATCGAAAATGTTGTTGGGATTAGGAAATTATTGTTCGAAAGCCTCGAAGTCGATCCCGTAGGTATTACCCAACATGGTATTATCATCATAGGTGATCTTCTCTATCACTGGAACCAAAGGGGATTACAGTTCGGTTACTAGTGGAAGTCTTGTTGGAAATGTGATTGGAACTGATATCCATTTTTTTTTCTTTTTTTGCCACTATGATCGCTCCCCTTGTGTATTTTTGAAGCATTCAACGTTCTCCTATTTAAGACGGGAGACTTTTCGGGGTGTATTACCCACTTTAACATCAACGTCAATCGTTACTGCTAAGGGCTCATTGGGCTGATTAACCTCTTCAGCACCAATGATGCCTTTCTTTGAACCTTTCTTGTTGGTATCACATCTTTTTACCTGATGACTATGAGCGCTTAATCTTGTCTGAGTGCAAAATTTGCCATCAGCAACCTTAATTTGGTTAAGAATAACCGAGAGACGAGGTGGAGTAGTAAATTCTTCCCAAGACAAGTTACGTTCATGGTGAAGCATTTGTGGAAAGAATATGACCAATTATCCTCGACCCATTGGTGAAATATTTTGAATAATCTTAGAAACCTCAAGTGATGCTAATGAGACTTCAGTATCGCTGCAAAAAAGAGTTCAAATTAATCTGCAAATGGTATGAATAAAATAAGGTAGAAATAATAAGCAACAATCGAGGAATTACCTGTGTTTTTTGAAAACCATGGGACACAATTCGGATTTTCTTTTGAGGAGATCTTTTTTTCCGTTCTCCCAATAACCGGTGATAAAGAAAAACCGCATCTTCAACAACTTTTCAGCCTCCACTAAGTTATTCACTACCTTATACTCATCCTTTAGGTTAAGAAATTAGAAGGGGATCCAAGAATTCCTTAACAACCCAGCAATGATAACAAATTGCGTCATTGACATTTTGATCATTGACAACCTCGATATCATGATACATGACATCAGGATGGACCATACATTTTGATTAGTCTGAATCAGACATAAGCCCATCAAATCAAAGTATTTAACTATATCAAGGTCTAATCAGAATCGAAGTTCCCAATTCAACACGTCAGGATAAACGACTAGCTTTTTTTCTCCATAACTCATGAGTGTCTCTCCACCATTCGATAAGCATATAGTAACCTAATTTTGGATTCCTTATTTAGCTTGAAGTGCACTTAACTCATTATTTGAGAAGTAGTTATATGGGATTTGGGAAAGAGCAAACAAATATTTATGGCTCACCTTTTAAAACTTTAGCTCCACGCGTCCGACTAGTAAATGAGGTAGCTCAACTTCCTCCACTTTTTCAGCCTTGCCCTTGTTGCTCTTAAATTTTTGGGCTTTCTCTAATAATTTCTTTGAGACCTCGGCATTTCCTCTGTATTGTTATGACACTCTCAATGGCGACTACACATCAATAACGTCTTCTTTATCAATTAACTGCCTCAGATTGGATCTGTAAGGTAAGGTTTCATGTTAACTTACTGTCTACTATGGGACAATGGTTTTTTTATTTAACTCCTCTAATAAAGAGGTTAACGATGACGGAGGCTGTTTGATGTGATCTTTTCTCTTGGTTTGTTGGACCTTTGTAATCTTTGTTTGCATAGTTGTCTTTGAAGGAGAGTTGTCTTTAGTATTCGAACCTACAACTATACAAGTTGATTGATGTCTTCAACTAGTTGCTCCTTATGACCGTGTGAGCCTTGAAGAATGAATTTTTAGTGTACAAAATTGAGAAATAGATGGAGGTTGGGCTGAAATATTATGATTGTTGTATGGGTAGATACCTCCGTAGTCAAAGGTTTGACTAATAATAACTCTTCCTTCGGATTCTGGCAACCCCGCAACTAAACTAACATTTTTCTCTCTTCGGTTTTATCCGATAAGCATAACGAATCAGTCAAAGCTGTTTTGAAAATGAACATACAAATTCGAAGAAAGATGTCACCAGAGAATGATTATATGGTGGTTATTACAAACAATGATAAAAATTACGGTGGTAAATGGGCATAGCTTCTCTCTCTAAGAAAGTAAGTTTCTCTCTCTAGAAATTGTTGTGAGAGGGGAATGAGGGGAAAAATCATTTATACGGAGCTATAGAAAAGCTCAATACTATTTTTCTCACAAGTCCAACTGGTATAGCCCTCGAGAAGTGGAACCGTCTCCAACGGCTATTATATATATACAAGTGGAACCATCTCCAACTGTCATCACACTTCACTATTAAAAGGAGGAGTCATGGGTTTAGCATACCCGTGACACGTGTACATGAACATATCCGACTGACCATCTTTGAAGGGTATGTTTGAGAATATTCGAATTGTTCCACAATTGAGTTTAAAAATGTCTCTTCAATACGTGTTAAGCATTTATTGTGAAAATTAGAAAGGGTCTCAAACCAAGAGTCAAAGGAATCGTGCATTAGTCATCCCAAATATTCTTTATGATGACTAAGGGGACTGCTTGATAAGGAGGAGATTAACCAAAGGGCAAAACGGATAAACATGTTATTTTACATGTGATGTAATATTTTTAATAATTATTGGTATTTAACATAATAATGGGTTTTGAGTATAGATGGGCTTGGATTACCAAATAGGCACATACACCATGTAAGTCCATTCAACCCATTAGGCTAAGTTTAATTGACACGATCAATCATGACCCTAAGTTTAATTTTTTACCCCTTTATTTTGAATATGACTTTTTAATTTTTTTAAATTCAATACTTATTTTTACTTTATATATACAAATACACTGAAGTTAAATAAAATAAAATAAAATAATTGATGATATAAGAGATTTTATTTTCCAATTCGGGTCGAAATCCAAAAACAAAAAACAGTTCTATCACTATTTATATTCTCTCATTGAATTTCGCTAGAGAAATCAAAAACAATTTCAAAATCAGGATTTTATATCTTGATTATTTGAAATCTTTTAATCCTTCGTAAAATGAGGACATTGTCGTTAATCTGTCCATCACTGCTTTCTCTTACTAGTCATTTTCTCTCTCCTCGTTCTTGAATTTCTCAAAACAATCTAATCAAAACTCATGGTTTAAATTGATAAAAGCTACAATAGAATAGATGTTCCATTTTCTCATCGTATGATTTGACACTCTGGAGTCTTACAATTTTTTTGTGGAATCTCTTAAATTAAACATGAACACTGAATAAATCAAGAAAATTGATTGATTTTTTATCCAGACCAGCAGTGGCGGAGGGATGTAGGGGTTAGGGGTGCACCCCCTAACCCCACTCCAACCTCTATAGGCGGAGCTGGGTGAGTGCCTGTGGGGTCCCAGGAACCCACCCAATTCCTAAACTAGAGCGTTTAGTACCAATAGAAAATCAAACATGCCTTTATGGCGGAGGGATGTAGGGGTTCGGGGTGCACCCCCTAACCCCACTCCAACCTCTATAGGCGGAGCTGGGTGAGTGCCTGTGGGGTCCCAGGAACCCACCCAATTCCTAAACTAGAGCCTTTAGTACCAATAGAAAATCAAACATGCCTTTATCCCTATGGTAAAATTGAATTAGGAACCCACTCAGTTCGTGGGTTCGATACATAGGTAAAGAATTCTTAGATATTTTTAAAGATCTCATCCTATATTTATTATATTTTATGTTATTAATTATCAAAATTGAAGTTTTGCTACCTGTCTTATGTTATTATTCACTCGTTACAAAGATTGAGTTTAAATTTTGTTGTTGATTGAGTTTTTTTATGATTGCCATTATAGGATGCATAGATGTTTTAAACCAACTCCTAAATATAAAGGAGCAAATACAAATGTCTCTAATTCAATTACTGAAGTTAACCGCGAAGAAACACATTTTGGTTGGCTTTATGAGCTTTTGAAGTTGGCTTTGCTTTTACCCGTAGCAACGGCGAGTGTTGAGCGAGTTTTCTCAGGAATGAATTATGTGAAGAATGAGTTGAGAAATAGAATGAGTGATCCATGGCTTAATGACTGTCTCGTAACATTTGTGGAAAAAGAGGTATTTACCACGATTAGTAACACAACTACCCTTCAACATTTTCAAACTATGAGTAAGAGGAAAGTATAAGTAGAATTAACTTAGATTTATTTTTTTATTTTAGTTTTGCCTAATCACATTTTAGTTATTTATGTAACAAATATTATGTCATGACACTGACAATTCAATATTTGAAATTTGAATATAAACCATTTGTTATTATAATTTATTTTGATATATATATACTTCTTCGATAATAAAGTCCAGGACACCACGATGTTCCGATCCTGGCTACGCCACATAACCACTGTCCAATTTTGATTTTATTAAGGAGGTAGTGGGTGTAGTGGATTTTCTTTTCCACGTAAAAAAATATCCCATCAAACAAATAATAATTTTTTTGTTATTTAGTTAAATCTAAATAAATTTTTGACCGAATAAACAGTTGTAGTGAAATAATGTAAAAGGAAAAGAAAAGTTAGTGGAGTCCAATTCTTTTTTTTGATTTTTTTAATGCATTCTATAAAAAATATCATTAAACAACATATTATTAAATTAAATATTACTTATTTTATCAATTACTTTAATTCAAGAGTTATATAAAAATATTTGTGTATAATAAACCCATTTAATATTTTCTAAAAAAGGTTAATAGACTAAAGTTATATTTTATCAATTATTTTAATTAAAAAGCTATAAAAAATATTTATGCATGGTTTATCATTGGATTGACTCGAATAGAATGAAATTTTAAATATTTGTTTTGTTTTTAACTAATTTTACTAATATTTTGTGAATATTTTTTCAAAAGTATTATCATTGGAAAAATCGAGTTTGTAAGAGATAATAAAAGGAATGAATGATCGAAGTGGTTAGATGTAACACTTTGAAATATATTTGGTTGTTTGTAATGTTATAATCGTTATTTGATGAAATTTTCATAATTTTCTCTATAAAGCCATGATCGGTGAATACAAAAATTGTAGTAAATTTGATTTTGCTTTATTATGTTTTCGAAATGGTTAACGAAAAAAATGTTATTAATACTTGTTCAGCCTCCCTTAATATTATTTTCTAGTTCCGTCACCGCAGACCAGGGTGGAGAACACCATGATAAACCCACACCAATGTATCAAAGAAATGTATTTTTACAATGTGGGTTTTTGAATTAGATTTTAGTAATTTTACATGATTGCAGGATGAATGTTTAATACAAAAGGTTAATGTTCGAAGATTTCACGTGAGAAACCTTGTTACCATTTGTTTCACCTTAGAAGTATTTGAGGTGATATTATTAATAATTTTTTAGTTTTTACCAGCTTGGGAAAATTTGTTCGAGACTGCCAGAAAGCTCTAAGATTTTTAGATTAATACTGGCTATTATATTGTCAGGAGATATATTCTTTATATAAATAGCTATTTTATCTTACATATGTATATATACAATGTAAAAAGTAAATACTACCTGTAAATAAAATGTCAAAGTCAAATGATTAGAAATTAAACTGAAGGGTATAATGGATCTTGAATTAGAAGGGTTCGTATTCGCAATTTGAAACTAATTTTTGGATGCCATATACACGTGTGCGAGTGATCGCATATGTAACTTTTTGAAATAAAAATGATCAATTTTGTAGATAAAAAACTCTAACGTTTCACTATAGGTGTCCAACAGCAGTAACTAACGAAAACTTATAGCCCACAAATTATATATAAGCTTCATTATCCTCTCATATTTCGTTAGAAATCTTATAAATGCAATGAATTACACTTTTTTCACCTCCAACAGCTACAATGACTTATATATTACTTTGTCTCAACAATTATTAAGTTTTACGGATTTTCACACCTATTCCATAAATTTTTTTAATAGACATTAAAAGAATCATTTTTAGAAAATAATTTATCCTAGCCGTTTTACTTGCTTGATTATAAATATTATTCTAAACAAAAAAAATTATTATAATTACTGAGTTCAACCTTTTAAACAGATCAATGCCAACTAATCTTGTACCAAATTTGTAAAAGTTGCTCTTATCCTAAAAATATAGAATTTTTGATAAAAGATCTGCATAGCTTAAAATATTTATGAAAATAAAAAAAATGATAAAACTTCAAATAACTAAAAGTGCAAGTACAAGAGGAGATATTAAATTTAAAAACACCTATGATCTTCATCTATATATATATATATATATCTTGTTTTAAAAATAAATAAAACTAACATTGTCAAATAAAAAAAAGGTCCAAACAATAGTCGCGAGCCAAATATTATTTGAAACAAGAGACTCCATGATCCAATTAAATTCCTAAATTTTATTTTTCAAAAATAACATACATTCGATAATGGTAAAATCAAAATAAAAAAAAAATATAATTTTTACTTTTAAAAACTAGTGAGAGAATGACTCTAGCTTGGCTTAGTAACTGTAATATTATAACGGTTTTTTTTCGTACGTCCTTTCGATATTCTGACTGTTTGTCGATGAGTTTTCAGGCCATTTGGCCTGAAAAAATGAATCCTTTCTTTTCCCTCAAGCCGTGTAAGTCAAAGCTTGTTCTCTTAAGCCAGGTGTTATCTTCATGGCAACGTAGTTTTGCTCGCCGATTCAGTTTTTTCATTTTCTCTTCGTCTGCTCGACTCTTCTCGCAGGAAGTACACTACATAGGTTTATCCCTCGTCTTGTTTCCTCTCGTAAAGAATGAGCTTTGTCGGGTTCCTCTCAGTCTTGTTTTTCTCGACGACGGATGTGTGCAGTTTCGGTTACTCCTGAGCGGTTATCAACAACTCAGTCTTGTATGATTCCCCGAAACCAGCTGGTCTTTCACTAATTGGTGGATTGTCACAATCTTGTTTATTTTTTTCCGTCCTCGAGTTTTTTTCCTCGTTTAGTATTCGCCTTCTTTAGGGATGATCTATGTTCGTCCATCGATTGTATCCTCCCCAAAGTCAGTATGTCCTATATTTCATTTTGGTTCTCTTTGAATAAAGCAGATTATCACCACCTCCTTTGGGAGTCACTGTGGCCAACGAAGCTCTATTGCCGCCCTTTCCATGTCTCTTTGTCAATGTGCTTGGCTCGGATGTTGGTAATGAGAAATAATTCATTCTTTTTATGGGATGTGTATCCATATTGGCTATATTACAATTTTATTGCTTATGAAATTAATCAATGATATATAATTAATTTATGTTATTGTAACTATTGCTATTTAATTGGCCTAAGTTTTATGCTAATGAGGTTTATATTAAGCAGCGAAATTAACGATAGCTCAATTACCATTTTAATATTTTTAGAATTACTTTTTGGTACAAAATTAATTCATGTCATCTTAACTATTGTTATTTTAATAATTATCTTCAATGTTATTTTAATGGTGTTCATATTAAGCAATGAATGTAATGAAATCATATAGCCTATTTACTTTAACAACCACTTTACCAACGACTCGAGAATCGTTTTATTAAATATCAGGGCCTCCCGACCATCTGCACCCGTTGCAACTTTATTGGACACACGTTTACCTCCTGTATCAACTCAAGAGAGTCTTTGTACACAAGCTCGTCGCGTCGAAGACTTGGAAAAGAACCTATGATTGCTGTTGCTGGTCACTCGCCTTTTGTATCTAGTGGAAACGAGTCTCTTTCTGATGACGTCTTGCGTAGGAAACCATTTGTAAATGAAGTTACCTCGCCGTGAATTCAAGCCATTATATCTGTTTAGCTGGTCAAGATAAATATGTATGGATGGGTCGTTTATCATGTTCCTCATCACATGTTTTCTGTCATCATATGTATGGAATATTAGGGGTTTAAACGACCCTGTTTGTCAAAAGGACATCTTTGATTTTGTTTTTTTAATAGTATTAATGCTATCTATCTTCTTGAGACTAAAGTAAATACTAAAAATATTGACCTTATCATGAAATTTATGCTGCCATGGTGGCATGTTAAGACTAACCATGACCACCATCACTACTACATAATTTGGGTGGCTTGGAACCCAATTATGTGTTATATATCTATGGGATTCATATCTTCTCAAATCATGGATAATATAATTACATGGATTACCAAAAATAAGTCTTTCAATTTTTTGTCTGTCTATGGATTTAATGAGCCTGCTGACCGCCTGCCCCTTTGGCATGACAGTAATAATATTGATCTCACCAACGCCAGCACCCTCTGGATTGTTATCAAAGATTTCAATGCTATCTGCAACCCTTGGGAACGTACTAGCAATGAAAACCGATAGAATAGCTCGATCTATGCCTTCAATGATTGTTATCACTTATGTATGCTTGACAACCTTAGATCGTCAAGCTTCCAATATTCAGGTCTAACAAGCAAGCTGATAACCCTATCTCCTCTAGAATTGATATGACTTTAGTTAACGACCTCTAGGATGATACATTCCCCAACTCCTTCACCCATTTTCATCTTCCCCGAACCTCAGACCATACCCTCATTCTCCTTCACCTCTCATCACCGTATATCATTGCCCGTAAACCTTTTAAATATTTTAACACGTGGCAATTCCATCCCAGCTTCTATTATCTAATCTCCAGTAATTTGAACACCTACTGTGTGGGCGATCCCATGAATATTATCTTCAATAAGTTAGCTTGTCTAGTTCCTTCTCTATCCTCTTTAAATAAGAGAGATTTTAGCAATATCAACATTAGAGTTGAGGAGGCCCATGTTTCCCTAGCCCAAGCCCCGATAAACTCTTGAGCACGAGGCTTCTAATTCATATATATTTTTAAGTCATGCTGAGGAATCCTTTCTTAAGCAGAATTCTCAAGAATCATGGCTTAAGTTGGGTGACATAAACTCAAAATTCTTTCACAACAACATCAGGGCGAGAAGGGATTCAAATAAGATCTTTTCCATTACAAACCCTGATTCCTCTTCCAGTTCTAACCGCAGAGAGGTTTCCAATGCGTTATACAATCATTTTGCTGGCCTCATCAGAACGTGTAGTCCCGAGGATTACCCGAGGCTCGATAAAATTAGAGAGCTTATTAATACCAAAATATCCGCTGTCGGCAAAGCTAAAATGACCAAGCCTATTACGGATGAGGATATTATGAAGACCCTTTTTAATATTTACAATAACAAAGCTTCATGCCATGACAACTTTAGTGCATGATTTGTCGAATCTTGCCGGACCATTGTGAGGCTTGACCTATGTAAGACGGTCAAACATCTTTTCCATGTTCCTAAGATGAACCTTGATTGGAATAAAACTCATATATCCCTTATTGCTAAGACTGAGTCACCCTCTCCCCCCTCAGATTTTAGGTTGATTATTTTTTGCAATTTTATTTACAAGATAATTTCTAAAATCCTCGCTAATAGGCTCAAAGAGTCACTCCCAAATTTGATTGACTTTTCTCAATCTGCATTTTTCCTCAAGGGCTCTATCACTGACCACATATTTCTTACCCACGATCTCATGTATGGCTACCACACCAACTGTAAAGAGCCAACTGTGTGCCCTTAAGATAGACCTAATGTAGGCCTTTGACAATATCCGTTGGGGGCTGCTCCTAGATGTCCGTTATGTTACAGACTTCCCTACTAGGATGATTAATTGCATCCTCCAATGTATCTCCCCTCCTTTATACATTGTAGGCATTAATGAAGCTACTACTAGATCCTTTACTGGAAAGAAGAGCCTCTGACAGGGGGCCCTCTTTCCTCACACTTGTTTGTTATTATCATGTAGGTACTCTATTGTATTCTCCGGGAAAAAAGTCAACCGCCCTTATTTGGTTTTCATTATAAATTTCACAAGCTCAAGATCATCAATCTCTGCTTCGTAGATGACCTCATGATTTTTGCCGGGCTAATATTTCCTCAATTAATCTCATCGATGAGGGTGTAAATGAATTCGCGCGTTTCTCTGGTCTCAACCTTAACCTGGAAAAAATCTATATCTATCTCTCCTGGGTCTCTGAGGCCATTCGGAGAAACATCACTGCTTCTCTCAATTTTGGTGAAGGCTCGCTCCCGGTTAAATACCTTGGTATTCCATTAACTACTTCAAGACTCTCATGAACTCTGTTCCTCAAAGTAATCAACCGTATAAACTCATGGACCTCAAAACACATTTCCTACGCCAGAAGACTTCAATTTCTCAAGTGAGTCTTATATGCTCGCCAAGTCTACGGGTTACCGATATTCATTTTACCAGTTATGGTCTTGTCAGAGCTTTAACAACTCTTTCGAAGATTCCTCTGGTCTGGACCATAAATGAAGATTTCAGGTACTAAGGTAGCCTGAGATAAAATAAATTTACCTCTAGATAAAGGTGAACTTGGGATTCTCAATCTAAAAGTTTAGAATGAGGCGACCGTTCTTAAGATATTTTGGTCCATTTTGACTAAAAATCAATCATCTATTTGGTCCCAATAGATTATATCTGAGAAGATAAGAGAAAAATGCATATGGACCCTCCCTCTTGGCTCATTTTCCAGCTGAGGATGATAAAAATTTCTCAAGCTTTGCAGCCTTGCGCCTGGCCTTTACAAAGTTTCTATTTGAAACGATGTTATGACATCCATTTGGCATAACCCCTACCTCTTGCCAACTTCTCTAGTGAACAACTACGGAACTACCATTATCAGTCTTGCTCGCATGAGAAATATTTCGTTAGTTTTTTTATCTTAACAGAGATGGGCAGTGAACCTGGCCTCCCCATGTGCGGGCTGGTCGTAGGCTTCATCAGCCCCACCTCTTGGAGATTAGAGATGCTATCAACGAGCTTCCTCATCCCTTCGACACGAATGACACCTATCGTTGAATTCTAAATCACTCTCATGCTCACTTCACCATCAGAAGCACTTAGGATTTCATAAGATCTTATGGTTCCAAGGTTGCTTGGGCTCTCTCGTTTGGAATAAGTTCAGCATTCCCAGTCACTCATTCATCACCCGTCTTGCTATCCACAATAAGATTTCCACCCGGGACAAGCTCATCAATTGTGGTTTTGACTCCTCTCCCGATTTCACATTCTGTAGGATCTACCCCGAGACTACGACACACATCTTAATCAAAGGCTCATTCACGAAACCCATTTGGGATGCCATCACTAGAAAGCTAAGCATTCCACTCATCCTCGTTAACTGTCCATCCTGGCTTGGATTGGCGAGCTCATGGACCCCCTCTGCATCGGGCAAAGGTCATCTCTGGCGCACAACCTTCTGCTTAGTTATCAAGTACATATGAAAAGAACGAAACACGAGAATCTTCAAAAACACTCAAACACTTAACTCGTTGATTCCTCACCATGTCATATTCGACCTCTGCCGTCGTTTTTTCGGCTCCAATATTCGTTGGTCTGTATAACTTTGTTACATAACTTTGGTCCTTACAGTATGTTGATTTTTTGTAATTTTTTAGATTTTTCTATGTTTTGTAATTCAGTTGCTAAAAGTTTTATTTGTTCCTCCATCCTTCCGAACTAGACACCTTTGTAAACGTGTAATTTATATAGATTATAACTTTTTAGAAAATAATAATAATAAAACTAAACACAACCAAACATTATCTAAATTACTATGTTCCTAGATAGCCAGTACTCCAATTATATTTTCAACAAATTTTGTCCCGCACAAAACCATGTCCGTATAGAGCATAAAAGACAATTTAATTGTCACTTAGATTTTGAAGTACAAAATAATTTAACTATAATATTCGATAAATTCAATTGATTTAATCAACGGTTAAATTCTACAATATCTTTTTTTTATAAATATAATTGATTTCAAAATCTTTTTTCGAAATTGATCATTACTTTTATATTTTTATAAAATTGATTTTAAAACAATAATTTGGAATCGTTGTGATTTTATTTTTGAATTTCAACTAACATTTAAGCACTATCTCAAAATCAAATACCACGCTTAAAAAAAGGATGTAATTGATTCTGATATGATATTTCATTATAAAAGTTGTTTTGTGAAAACTATAAAATACTATTTAGATTTTAGTTTTGTAATTATATCGATTTTAGGATTTTAACGCACTATCCATCTACTTATCAATTGTTTGTTTAAATTTATTATTTTTTGAACCAAGTTGTTATTGTTAGCTCAAATCTAGGTACGATTTGATTTATTTTTTTTATTTTTTTTGGTTTTGTATTCAAGTTTAGAAAATGTTTATATAAGTTAAATAATATGGATTGATAAGTTTGTTTAAATTTATTATTTTTTGAACCAAGTTGTTATTGTTAGCTCAAATCTAGGTACGATTTGATTTATTTTTTTATTTGATTTGGTTTTGTATTCAAGTTTAGAAAATGTTTATATAAGTTAAATAATATGGATTTTAATTTTATATTCCTAATATATTAGTGATAAAATATCTGAGTGACATAATTTTAATTAGATGTTAGGGTAAATAGATAATGACAAATGGAATTGAATTTTTTTAAAAATTTAAATGAACAGCGTACCACATATCCTGATATACACTACTTGAGAGATGAATTTTTACAACCCGCACAATACTACATTATAAAATGATAACAACTGCACAACAGGTTAGAAGTGAACTTGTAACGGAACCATTTTGACGAACTTAATTGATTTTAGGTTAAACATAACCACTTGATTGTTACGGAAATTAAATTTGTTGCCGCAAATATTTATTTAACAACGACTAAGTAATCCGTACACTCTAAATGGGGTAGCCGAATTGATAGACTACGGTATGCTCGTGACCAAAAATCATGAGTTCTAATTTCTCTAGAAACACTTTTTTTATTTGAATCTGTCACCTTATATGGTTTACCTTCTAGCGTTGTGCGCACTCATTGAGTAAGCAGCTGCGGGTTAAAAAAAAATGTTTCCCCCAAATTATTTCTCCTTACTAAAAAAATATTCCAAAAATAAATATTTTCTCAATATAAATATTTTAATTTTCCCATATAAATATCATCACAAACTTCTTATATTTACAAAAAATAATTTTCGCCTCATCATTTTTGATTTTGTTGTCTTTATAAATACATTTTCATAAAAAAAATAACAAAAAACACAAAATCTCTTGAACCCTTCCATGATACTTTTTTATATTTTTCTTTTCTATCCTACATATAAACTTTATTAAAATACCAAATTAAGGTCCAACAACAACTTTAACGGGTAAAAAACACCAGTCGTCCTTCACGTTTTTCATTTGTAACAAGCTGGTCCCTTTCCTTTGAGGCTGTAATAAAATGGTCCATCATGTTTCAGAAACCAGAACAAAACCATCCTTTTTTACCTCAGCCCAACTTTTGTACCCTTAATACCCTTTGATCAGCCACATCACCGATCCACGTAGGACGCTGATATGACAACAGTAAAAAAAAGTAAAAGCAAAATTTACATTTACCCAATCCTTTTACCTTATTTTGAAACCTATACCCGACCCAATTTAATAAAATAACCCGGTTAGCCCAAATCCTTCTCTTATCCGGCCCAACTTCTAACCCTAAATCGAATAAGTCAGAGAGCCTTTCCCTTTCTCATTCCAACCTAAACCCGAAATGTAACCCTAAATTTCATCTCCTTCTCCTCTATCATTCCAACCTAAACCAGAAATATAACCCTAATCCCAATTCCTTCTCCTCTCTCATATCTTCTCCCAGTCTTCACAGACCTTGATGATCTTCTCGTAAATCTCTTGTCTTTTCCCATCGACGTTTTCGATTCCGGCGCGAAGACGTTGTAAGCTACTTTGGGTCGTTCGTCTTCGTCTCGGACGAAGTTGAGGTTTAAGGTTTTGTCATCAGCAAAATCAGTGAGTGTTGTTGGCAAGCCATAGTTAGGGTTTTGGAAGTTGGGGATTTTGAGTTGCGTTAATGGTGATGGATGAATGAGGTATTTATAGGAGGTTTTGAGAATGGCAGACCCAACTACCACCTCCATGGTAAAGGTTGTGAAGAAGGCACGATGGTAGCTACCACACCGTCTTCGCTTTGAAAATTGTTAGTCAGTTTTGAATTTTTGTAAGGGTAAATGTGAAAGAAACCTTCTGAAAATTAGCACGAAATTTTAGTTTCGATGTTTAGAAAGTTTTAAATAAAACTTTTTATATTTTGATGAATCTTAAATTAAAATTACTATTAAAACTATTCACAATTGTAGGAATATTTTTATCTTCTAAAAGACACAGCGGTACATTACTACAATCCAATTATTATTGTAAAAAATCTAACTCCAGATCATTTTATTTTTTCATGTAATGTTCTATATGTATTTTTATTTTTATTTTTACCATATAATATCATACTATATATTTTTATTTATTTTTTCTATTTGTTAATACGTAAAAGAGAAGGATAAGAGAAAGATTTGGGCTAACCGGTTTATGGCCGGATTTAGGTTTCAATATAGGGTAAAAGGACCGGGCAAAAGTAAATTTCGTTCTTACGTTTTTTTACTAGTTGCCACATCAGCGTCGTACGTGGATCGCTGATGTGGCTGGTCAAAAGGTATTAAAGGTACAAAAGTTGGGCTGAGGTAAAAACGGATGGTTTTATTTTAGTTTCTGAAACACGAAGGAACACTTTATTACATCCTCAAAAGAAAAGGACCAACTTTTTAGAAGTGGTAAACGTGAAGGACGACTGGTGTTTTTTACCCCAACTTTAACCCATCAAACCATCTTATCCAGCACTATCATGTTGATTCAAAAACAATAGCCACAACCAAACACCATTTCATTTTTATTTTCGGTTCAACAATCATGTTCAAAACTAAAACAAAAAATTTGTTGCACTATATTGTAAAATGACGCTGATGGATCAAAGACTATAGTTTGAAGCAAAGATTCATTCAAAATTGGTGAAAAAATCAAGATTGGAACTTCAGATTTTAATTTGAAGTTTTTGATTTTTTCTCTTCAATTGAAGAAATAAAGGTATATTATTTTTTTACTTTTTTTCTTAACTTCATATCAACATGAAATAGAAATTTAAAATCAATATTTAAACTTTTAGTGGGTTGGTCGTGTTGTTTTGGTCTTCAACTATTTTGAAAATATTATTTGTAACTAATTTTTGTTGGAATATTTATGGACCAACATGTTATATATATTTGATAGTCCAATAATCAATTTAATCGGATTAATTACATTATCAATTGAATATTGTGCTAATAGGTGAAAAAACTGTTGTAGACTAATAAGTGTGGTAACCCGGTTGAGTTTGAGCACAATGAATGAATGAGTGAACCCAAATCTCTAACACTTAAACCCGAACTAATAATTCAAAAACTAAATTGATAAAATAAATTCAGAAACAATGAATGAATAGTAGGTTGTTGTCTCTAATCACAAAGCTTTATAAGTTATAGACTTTAGAAAAATAGAGTTTAATAAAATGAATGACTGAGATTAGACATTCATTTAATCCAGAAAAAAAAAGAAGACTAACAACTGTTTTGCAGGAACATCTCTTGAAGAATGTTAAGCATCATTCAAGTACAGTGGAATCCGAAATAAAGTTTCAAAAACATTAATAAGAGTTTTGGTGTAACTAGTTCTCGCGGTAGTTTCATGCCATTTGGCCTGAACGCCAAGGTTCTTCTCCCGCTTTCGTCCAATTTCAAGATGCCCCTTTTTTACTTGGTCCTATTTTTATTTTTCTTTGCTTCGTCTTCTTAGGAAAAGAACAGTTCTCCATGATGGTATTCGTCAGATATGATTGTTTCTTCTACTTCACAGTTTTTCCATGGTGTTTAAGGTTGTTTTCGTCTTGTCTTCCGGTTTGGTGCAAAGTAAGTCTAGTATTTTTTTATGTATGCATGTCAATCTTGTATGCTTTGGAGGATGTTTTGCAATTTTTTGTATGAAATTTTCCGTTTCCGGTGAACCTATATCATTGGGTTGTGCTATTCTATTTCAGAGTTGTTCGATGTTATCTTTTCCGATGAATCCTTGCCAATAGCCCCCCTTAAAGAAAAGCTATCTATGGATTTTTCATCTTGTCCGTCCTCTCACTATCAGCATGTTATTCGGCCATCGTCGCCATTCTAAGTATTCATGTCTTTTTCGATAACCCTAGGTATCTCTAGATGAGTTTATCTTTTGTGGGTTTCGGAGGCCGGTTAAGACATTAAGGCGAGGACTTTGCACAATTTGTGTAATGGGCCACAATAATTCAGTTTTCATTTCAATCGGAGGTTTTTTCTTCATGATGAAGTGCAATCACTTATTTAGCGGCACTGCTCTCTAGCATTGATGTTTTTAATCCTAATAGTTTTACCCTTAAGCCCTTTTGTCTAAAAGCTTTATTTTGGTGGATGGTTTATTTTTAATATGGGTCTTGGCTTATTGGAGTTAACTTTGGACTTTCGTAGTGTGCCTTTTTAAGGCATGTGGATCCAATTTTTTTATCTCTCCCACGTTTATTATATCAGGTATAAGTTATGGGAATGGCTAAAAAAAGGTCAAAACTATTCCGCGAAGTTGTTTTTAATTTTTTTAAAACTACTCTGCGAAGTTATTTTGTTTGATTATTTTACCCTTAAGAAATTGTATAAATAATCAAATTTACTCCGCGAAGTTATCATAATTTTAAAAAAAGAAAACTTCAATTCTCTACCTTCTCTCTATCTTTTCTTTAAAAAAACCAAAAAATTAAAACTAAAATTAAAACTACAATTAATGTGAACTAATACTAAAATCAAAATGCAAAATTAGAATTAAACTATACTTAATATACTTAATCTATAATTAAATTTAAACTTAAACTAAATTTAACTTAAAAACTTAAACGAAGAACAGGGTCCCTACGCCATCGTGTAGCGTAGGTTTGGTTTCCCACGCTATAGTGATGGTGTGGGATCCTGAGTGTACGCCCCTTGAAAGCATAAACTCAGGATCCCACACCATCGCTATGGCTAGGGAAACCCAACCTACGCCACACGAGTGACGTAGGGACCCTATCCATGCCATCACTGTGGCGTGGGTATAAGGGTGTACGGCTCAATTTTGGCGTACACCCTTATACCCACGCCAAACTGGTGACGATGGTTGCTCCGGTTACCGGAATAACTAAGGACCAGTTTATTCTTGTTCTTTGGTGTGTGTTAACCGCGTTTATGCTATTATTTATCTACAAACGCTTCGAGCATGATAATTTGTGTTTTCGACGAACCTTGACATTTTCTACGTATTTTATTTCAGGTAATGGATCATGGTGACGCCCCATAGTCTACGGATGGCTCGCGAACGAAGAGAATAAAGAAGCGGAGTAGGGTACGGGAAGCTGCTCAGCCCGGCTCAACAGTTCTGATGGATGGGCTGCCTATAGTTTTCGGACCGCATGCGTCCGGATCGAGTTTTGCTTCTGCTTCCGCTTCCCGCAGATGATGCCATCCTCCCCCACCTACAGGGAAACCTAGAGCTCCTCCTCCATCCAGGTTGCCACCGCTATTCCACACTGCATACCACCTTTGGATGAGAGAGGTAATATCAAAATTCCAATTTGACATTTTATGACTGTTTAGTTTTGTCGTATGCTAATTCGAATAAATCTTTTCAGGAGCGAGAGATGCGGCTATATGCCCATTATCCGAGTCATAGAGCATGGAGTTTCGATGCACAGACTAGGGTACGCGCCGTAGTTGACGCCACTCATTTCGGTCGACTCATAGAGCCGTTCTATCACATACATACCCACTCCAACATGACGGAGGTTTTTCTAGAGCGGTGGCATATGAAGACTAATACTTTCCATTTCTCGTTCGGAGAGATGACGATTACTCTTGACGACATCCACACCATTTTGGGACTCCCAGTTCAGGGTGAGCTTGCTGTGTTTCCTGTTATATTTGACAAGACTATGGCCATGCACGAGTCGCTGAACTGCTTATGGTGGATGCGTTTTCCTTCGTGACGGAGGTTAAGAAATGCATGGGCGTTGGTTTGGGGTTTAAATGGCTCCGGAGTAGGTTTAGTGGGCCAGAGTTCTGCGATGACAGCCCTGGTCTCAGGGATCTGATAGTAGATGCGGCTGCCCGCGCCTAAATATTACATACGTTCAGCACGGTCATATTCTCGAATAAGAGCAACATGTACCCTAATTACAAATATTTGTTTTTGTTGCGCGATCTGACTTAGGAGGGTGTCGGTAGGTACTCATGGGGTAGTGTTGTTCTCGCTTACTTGTACCACCATATAGGTGAGGCCTCCCTTCACGAAACGAGGACTATGGCCGGATGTATCGGCTTGCTGGACACATGGATACAAGATCATTTTGTCATGCTCCGCCCTGTTACTCGTTCCACTTACACTGAGCGCCAGCCCACTATTGGTAGATGAGATACAGCACAGCAGTATCTGACTCCCGGATGAAGATGAACCTTCGTATCTCCGTCAACAACCTGGAGGAGAGCGATGTAAGTCTTATTATTTAGTGATCCCAAAACTTATTTTTTATCCTGTGTTTATGTTCATATTCGTTTGTATTTCAGATATTGTTTGATCTTTATCATGTTATACGCGATGATTTCCTGTTCGAACATATAGCGTGGTTTCGAAATGTCATATGCGGTGCAGAGCACTCTCAGGGATACAATCCAGAGTGAGTTCAACGACAGTTTGGCCGTGTCCAGAGGGGTATCGCGCATCCTTTGGTAGATATGCAGTCAAAGTCAAGGAGTAAACCGAAGACGACGGCGTATGCATTCGATGCGGATGATTGGGTGAACTGGAAGAGCAACACGTTGCATCGGGCTTTTTGGGAAGTGATGATGGGAGACGAGATTGAGTCTTTTTATGAGCCTATGTACCTTCTCCTTCATCAGAGGATTAGCTGGTTCGACCTCATCAACACCGCAATCTACTCGCTCGATGACTATGTGCATGAGGATCGAGAGGGAGCTATCATCCGACATTTGCGTGCCGGTATGCGCAGGATCTCGTTGTTTCCTGGAGTTGGTGAGTTTGATCATGATTTTGATCGTCTAGCTGGGGCTTACGAGGATATTTTGTCCACTACCAGGAGACTTGCTTGGACACTATGTTTTATTTATTGTTTGTATGATACTTTATAACTGTTGTCGGTTACTTTGATGGTTTGTTTGTTTTTTGATACACGTACTATGCGGTTACATATTTTGAAGTTGATATATCTGTACCTTCGCAATTGCTTAGATATTTTGGTTGTTTTATAACTGTAGTACATTCAAGGAAACGTCAAACATAATTGAAACATAACTGAAACGTAATTGAAACATAGTTGAAACATAGTTGAAACATAATTCAGACATAATTCAAACATAATTGAAACATAATTGAAATAGTAGTACTACCTAAAATAACACACATGCAGGAGTAACATAATTGAAACACAGACTACTCTAAACATAACAACTCGAAGGCACAAACATAGAAATAGTTAAATGATCAGTCGAAATCGTATCCCAAATTGTCATCTCAATCGTCCCCCTCATTCCTTGCCGCAATCCTATCCTCCAGATACGCCACCATATCCCTACTGATGTAGTCTGCTACCTTCATGTTCCATACCAAAGGTGCTTCTTTCTTAATTCTAGCTGGCATGAAAATTAGAGGAGTGAGCGGTTGGACGAAGAGGTAACTACTTTTGATTTCGTCACGATTTCGCACTTCAACGTCTCCTGCTCCTAAATGCCTATAGTTGAAATACATCTGATATAGGAGACAGTCAAAGAACGCATCGCTACGATCTTCCCCCATCTCTCGACGGGCAACCCTCACCGCCTTAAGCAAATGATAGTCTTCATGAGCTGTAAACTCCATATGTTCAAGTGTTTGTTTTTTTTTGTAAGTAGACGCTTGGTTTCTATTATGACATATTGTATTTTGTGACATGTTTATATAGTATAGTTACTCTTGGCGGGAGTTATCATGTTGGCGGGAATTTTTGGCTTAATGAGAATCGCGTTTGGCGGGTGCTTTTTAGTTAATGAGAGTTGGAGGGAATTAAAATGTTGGCGGGAATTTTTTGGCGGGAGTTTTTGTGTTGGCTGGAGTTATTCTGCCGGTTGGAGTTATTGGTAGGCCCCGGTTGAATTTAATAATCTATGCAACTACATGGAGTAATTTAGGCATTCGTTCTTATCCTTATTTATCTTCCCATTAACTTTACACGTGTCACATTTTAATTCGTCTAACTGGATTACATTATCTGAAAACGAAATTATCTATAAATTAATGTTCTATCCACACATTGAAGGGTAAATAGGTGGAAAAACCAAACAAAAAATGTGGAATGAGTTGGAAGATCAATATGTGATGAAAGCATCAATTGAAGTTGGCAACACGCACATGGAAGATGGGCGTAAAGCATACTTTGAGGCATTTCTATGCCAGATGTACTTCTTATACGGAAGGGATGATGTCCAGCCGCCAAGAATTTGAAGGCGTGTTGATGAGGTGAAGGCTACGTGGTCAGTCCTAGTCACATTCTGTCTTCATCAGTTTCTGGCCTCACCGAATTAGAATGTCGTGTTGCGTGTAACCGGTTCAATTGCCAGGTCACAGATTCGATAACAGAGGATCAGCTGGATCGGGTCCGTTCTGACATTATCGACATCCGGCTAGAGGAAATGCGTGACTACCAGGATCGAAAGAAGAAAGGAAGCTGATGAAATGGAACTTGCCTGATAGATAAGTTTGAGTTAGTGTTTAAGTTTGAGTTATTATTTCAGTTTGTGTTTCAGTTGATGTTTCAGTGTATGTCCCAGTTAATGTTTCAGTTCATGTTCGCTTTTATGTTTCTAGTCTCTTCCAATGCTCATCTATAATCTGAGTAGGTACATGACCGTCCACTGTTCGGATTACCTCAAGTTCGTGGGAACACAACAAACCATGGATCGTACGATCGGTGCAAACGCACGAAGATTTTTCACCGCTGCTTTTATCAACATAGTTATCGTATACTATCGCCAATGCAATAGGTAATACGTACCCCCGTAAAAATTTGAACGGTTTAAAATCTTGGAATTTGTGAATTAGACGACACTTGCTAAGCTCCATCGATTCTTTAATGGTCGAATGTTGCATCGCTAACAAGCCATGTACTTTATCCCAAAACCCATCGAAATCCAATCGGCTAGACCCGACATATTTTTTCAATGTACCATGCGAGCTTTCCGCCTTAGTTGAGGTGTGACTATTGAAATGCATGATTTTGTTTGTATAAGCGTGAACAAACCTCTCTTTATAAATCGTAATCCATGAGTCAACCACATAATCCACCGCCTTATCTTGGTCTTTGAACACCGACCGCATCTTAGCCAACCTCTCGTTCATCACCTCAACGGTATTGGATGAAACAATATCGTTCCAAGCCGCCAAAATATTTTTAGCCACATTCACGTCTTGAAATATTCTTTTCGTTCTCCCGCTAACATTTTTATTGATATGCCACTCGCATAACATGTGACTAGCGCTAGGGAATATTTTGTCGATGATATTTATCATGGCTAGTTCACGGTCCGTAACAATAACACAAGGTAATTCACAATCATTCTCCTCCATTACCGTTTTCAAGCATCCCAATGGCCATTCGTAGTTATCTTGTTTTTCACTCACCATAAACGTGAAACTAATGCAAAACATTTTGTTGGTCGATGTTACCCCGACTACTTCGAACAAAGGAATCCCGTAACGAATAACTTTATACACGCTATCCATGATTAGCAAGCGTGGGGAGGTCCGTAGTAAATCAATACTAAGAGGATGTGCGAAAAACAAATCGGTTATGACGTTAAAGCCGTCATACCCCGTCCGTACCCAATACTTGCACTTGTGCAATTGTAATTTAACTAGCAACCATTGCATTTAGCATTGTAAACGTGACGGATATTTGAAGCATTCTCCGGATTGGCCTTTTTCAAAGCACCAAATATTTGTTACGGACTTGTCCCTTTCACTGTCAAAAGATCAACGAGCTCTTTTTCCTTCCGTTTTAACTTGGACCATTGCAAATGTCCTTGGGCATACTTAATCGGTTCATGGTTGTGCATCCCGGAAAGGACACTAAGAGCCCACTTATCGTCTCCTTTTACCGGATTACCTACCAAATGAAAAAGGTAATTAATTTTTTTGCTACCGGTAGCCTTACGCTTACGTTCGCACTCTTTAACGCCCGACTTAAAAATTCCGGATCACTCGCACCGATAATCCACTCTCGGTGTTCTCCCCCTTTTCCCTACCTCCTTCGATGCTACGTTTATCGAAAAACCCAACGACTTCCCCATATATTTTACCCACTCGGTCATTGAGTCTAAGATATACTCGTCGTGAGTGGTGAAATGGTGAGCGTAGTCCGAAACAAGCAAAATATCGCATTGGGTCACCTCCTGCAATATGTAAGAAGTAGGAAAACCAATTAAACCGGAATTCCGGATGAGTTAAGCCCATTTATCCAATTAGAAGGTGTAGGCCAACATCACTACGCCATCGTCTGACGTAGGGCACCCGTCTTATGCCACACGTGCGGCGTATGTAAGTTCCTCACACCAATAGACGACGTGACTATGCTGCTCTACGCCTTCTCATTGGCGTACAAAGTGTTGTCCACGCTAGAGGATGGCGAAGAACAACAAAAACAGGTTTTTTTATAAAAGTCTCTTTTTCGCGAAAATGAGTGAATGATATACAATGTACCTCCTCGGCGACCATGCTGCTCTGTGTGGGAAGTGCTTCCGACTCTTTTCCGGCTATGTTGTAAAAGTTTTGAAGTTTTTGAGAAAATGGGTTTTGTTAGTTGTTAAGTTTCCATTTTTAGTAGGTTTGAAGAAGATGAATTAAGGTTGTTGTTTGAAATTATGTTTGCAACTTCATAGAGTAGTTTGGACTCTTCAATGGCATGACTTGTAATTAATTTGACTTCCAAGGGTTTTTTAGGTTTTTTGGTGAGTAGAATTTTTGTAAATATTTAAAATCAGAAACATGCGACTTCGCGGAGTAGTTTTGACTTTTTTAACAATTCCCATAAGTTAACGTCTTTCAAAAAGTCTTTTACGACTTTCGTTAAAAATACTGTTGTAATTTCGGTATTCTTTTAATAGCTTTTAAATCGATTCGATCTTTATTGTATTTGGATATGTATAAGTGTATTTTGATAAAACAAAAATCAGGGAAATACCTCGTTGATTATGTATAACCTTATAATTTATTTAATGTTTTTAAAACAAAAAAAACATTAAATCTCTCTATTTTTTTTTAAATCTAAAACTGCTTATATTATTATTAACAAGGACTATTACAATGAGCGTTTAGTACACCTAGTTTAAAGATTAGGTGTTACAGTTTGAGATTTCCTTATAATGTTGAAATAAAGGAAACAACAATTAAAACTTTGATTTTATTATGCTTCCGTGCTCCTAGTCATTCGTGCATCATTAATCCTACTCCTTGATTCCTTGATCGAGACTGTTTCTTGCCCTCTTGGTATTCAATAACCGCTTTGTCTTGAATCATCTTATCTTGATACCTGCAAAAGAGAACAAATATGTTGGTCAGGTTGAGAACCTGCCTCATAGTTATTAGCATGTTAATCTAAGTGTCTGAAATAACCCAAGTTCAAGCTTTCTAGTAATATAATAGCATTGAGAGGGCTAGGAGAGTTCATTCCATTGAAAAAAAGTCTTGCTTCTGTTCCAAAGTGTACTTAACAATCCAATCAGCAGCATAATTTTCTTCTATGATCTTTGAGTTTATCAACTTTCTGCAGCATGTTAAAACTTTGTATAGAAACCATGGATACTTATTATATACTAACATGTTAAATAATTGTAATGAGCCAATCTCAATATCTATCTCTGTCAAGTTGTTCATTTGACAGAATCTTAGTCCATGTAACAAAACTAAGGATTCAGCTATTAAGGGTGAGCATTTGCCAATCAAAATACCTTGTCCTACTATTAACTCACCATCGGAGTTTCTTAGAATGAAACAACTGCTAGACTCCCCATTATGAAGTGAGGAGCCATCACAGTTAAGCTTTAGTCTATTTATAGAAGGAGGGTGTCACTTAATATATAAACAGGACTTTCTGTTTGGGAGATGATTTGCACAGTCTAGTTCCTTAGCTATATTGAGATATTTTATCCAATGTTTGGTTTTAATTAAGGAGGATCTGTCTAATGTAAATAAAAGATACTTGACTTAATTAATTATTGATTTATCAAAACTAATCAGGCCATCATGTTTCATTTTGTTCCTAGCTATCCAAATTGACCACACTATCAATGATGGTATTATTGTTCTGATATGCGTCTTAGACAATGTAGAGGAAAACCATTTATTAATAATATGATTTATTGTCATATTTTTTCCTACTACGATGTTCAAGATATTAGAAAAATATAACAAGACATTCCATACAATAGGACATGAGACAAACAGGTGATTTAATAATTCAAATTCTGGACATAACTGACATTTCAAAATTAGACTAATTCCCCTATGTTGAATGTTAGTGTCTACTGAAATCAAGTTATTTATAGCTCTCCACAAGGTTATAAAACATTTTTTCGGTGTAATATTGTTCCAGATTTGACTTTTAAAGAAATATTGGACATTTTTTATCCTTATGTTATTCAAAGTAAGTTTAAGATTAAACTTACCATCTGGAGATATTTTCCAGATGATAAAGTCATCATTTCTTTGATTAATTTGAATCTTAACTATTTTGTTAATAACAGAATCAAAGATAACATCATTCTTAATTTTTGACATGTTCCATAAGGAATTAGTCCAGTATTTATTCACCCTAGTTTTTGTATACCAAGAGCTTGATATATTAAGAGTTAACTGAATTAGGGCATTAGAATCATTCAATTTATCTAAGAAAAAGTCAACGTTCCCTTTCCCAATTACCCATAATATGTTTTCTTCTGCTTCAGTTCTAACTTTTAACATTCTTTTCCATATTCTAGAATCTGATTGCTTAGATAAAACTTGTAAGGGATGTAGTTTAAAGCAGTAAATATTATTTAATAAGTTTGCCCATAAAGTATTGTTAGCCCTAAATTTAAACCACAATTTGTGAGACAACGCTTCTTGAACTGTAGAAAGATCTCTAAGATTTAGACCATTCTCACTAAAAGGTTTGCACAATTTAGACCATTCAGTCCATATTATGTTTTTATTATTTTCAGTGTGACCCCATATAAACTTATTAAGAAGTTTGTTGATTCTATTAATTATTGACTTTGGTATTGTGATACACTGCATGTAATAAAGTGGATAAGCCAGCAAGACTGATTTGATCAAAATCAGTCTGCCTCCAAAAGATAAAGACTTAGAGTTCCAATGTTCTATACTAGTTCTGATCTTATTAATGATTTCATCATAGTATATGGTTTTATTCTTTAGGAATATTGGTATACCGAGATGTTTGAAAGGTAATAAGCTATGATTGAAACCAAGTAAGTGTTCAAGAGTCCTAATACGTTGTCTAGTTAAGTTTGATGGAGTTATAAAGGTAGTTTTCAGTAAGTTGATTTGCTGACCAGATAAACTTTGATAGGTTTTCATAAAGTTTCTTATCTTTTTAAGTTCCTAACTGAGCCATTTAAAAATAATAGGAAATCGTCTGCAAAAGTTAAGCAATTTATAGTTATGGAACCTCTAATTTTGTAAGTTAAGTTGGGATATAATGATATGCTCTTATTCACTCATCTGATTAAAAATTCCTCAGCTAATATGAAAAGTGAGGGGGATAGAGGACCCCCCTGCCTGATTCCATTTGAAGATTTGAAATGTCCATATGCTATACCATTAACAATCATAGAGTATTGGATATATTGTATGTTGTTTTTAACTAAGTTGATCACTTTGCTATTTTAGCCAAAAGATTGCATTACTTGGTAGATGAAATTAAAGTTTAATTTGTCAAAAGATTTTTTCATATCCAAGTTGATTATAATATTACTAACCCTCTGTTTTTTTATTTAAATCATGAACTAACTCTTGTGTAATCAGGATATTTTCCTGTATATTTCTATTAGGGACATAAGCCCTTTGTTCTTTTGAAATTAGTTTGGGCAGTAATATTAGTAATCTGTTATTTATAAGTTTAGATATTATTATGTTAAAAATAGAGCATAAACTAATTGGTCTGAAGTCAGACCATGTCTTAGCAGGGTTTTTCTTTGGTATTAAACATATGTAAGTAGCAAACATTCCCTTTGGGAAGCTAGGTTTGTTGAAGTAATCAGAGATAACATTAACTAGATCCACTTTAATTATAGGCCAACATTCAATATAGAATCTGGAGTTGAAACCATCAACTCCAGAAACACTATAACTATTAAGAATCTTAATAACTCTATATGTCTCTTCTATTGTAGGCTCAACTAACAATGATCTATTGTCTTGGTCAGAAACTAATTTTGGTATAATGTCAGATGGGAAATCAGGGATAGGATCATCAGTTTTATTATTTAATAGTTCGTGAAAGTAATTAACAGCTGCATCACCTATTAAATTTTGATCATCTAAGATGTTATTATTATCAATGATTTCATTTATCCTATTTCTACATCTTTTCTTTTTAACAAAGTTATGAAATGTTTTAGTGTTATTGTCTCCATCTTTTAACCATTTGGAGGCACTCTTTGCTGCAAGTATGTCTCTTCCCTAGCAAGTAGAATTAAGTGTTTGGTCTTTAGCTCGAAGAGTTTCCTATTGTTTTCCATGAAGTAAGATAACTCTAAAATTCTTTCAAGTATATCAATTTCCTCTTCAGTTTTCTTAATACAGTAAAAAATGTTACCAAATATTTCTTTATTCCAAGTTTTTAAATGATTTTTTAATCTTCTAAGCCTACACCAGAATAAATGAATAAAAGAGTTGGTAAAAGGTGATGTATCTATTGGGGTATTCCAATTATTTTCAACTGTTGGAATGAAATTTTGATGACTTAACCACATATTTTGAAATCTAAAGGGTGACTTTTGTTCAGTTGACACAGATGAGACTAAAATTATTAAGGGTGAGTGATCTGACCCTGTTCTGGTCAGATGCCTCACCCTAGTTATATCAAAATACTCTCTCCATCTATCATTATGTAATACACGGTCTAGTCGTTTCCACTTATGGTTGTTTGTCCATGTAAAATTTGAACCTGAGAATCCTGGATCCTCAAGTTTACAGTCTAAGATCATATTATTAAAGTCTTCCATTAAATTCATACACAGTGTAACACAATTAAGTTGTTCATTTGCATTGGAGATGGTGTTAAAATCTCCAACCACAAGCCAAGGGTCATTGCTGTTCTTATTGGACAGGTTGCTTAGTTGGTTCCAAAGGTTCCTTCTTTGTAGTCTATTATATTTTGCATATACGATAGTAACCAAAAAATATTTCAAAGAGTCAGAATGGTGTACCACAGTATGAACTAATTGGTCAGATTCTAATACTATATCAATTTTGTAAGAGTTTCTCCAAAACAGCCAAATTGTTTGTATTGCCAAAGAAATGATCAAAACCTAGTTTTTAGAAGTTTTTCAAATTTTATCAATAGATATCATAGTTTCTTGAAGCACTATGAGATCTATTGAGAACTTTTTAATTATATATTTTATTCTTCTGATAGTGTTTAGGTTCCCAACACCTCTGGCATTCCAATTTAGGAAAGAGACTGTCATTTTTAAATATTTTTTGAGGATCTTACGGATCCTTTAAAAGTTATTGGCTTGTTAATGAGATTACTCTTCTGATTTTTAATCTTTATTTTATTAGCTTTTTTATGAACTTTATGTTCAATCTTATCTGTTTGTTTAGCTACTGGAGAGTGTGGTAAACTTAAGTTTTGTCTGTCACCAGATATTTCACAGAATTCTTTATCAGAAAAAGTATCCTTACTCAAAATGTTGAAAGTGTTACTTAAGTTTATGGATTGTATAACCTCAATTACATCACTATCATTAATATGAGGAGGATTATTATTTTGATTAAAGACCATGCAATTTTCTTCTGTGTTTAACCTTTTAGGCAAAGTTGTTTCTATGTTGTTATCATCAGTCTCAATTTGATCTTTTAGATTATTTCCTACTAGTTGATTCAGTTCATGTTCACTAGACACCACCACAGATTTTACTTTGGGAATCCATTTCTCTTTATGTGTTTTAACCTTTTCTCTTATTAAATGTTGATTTTTAGATTTCAATTCATCTGTTTTACAAGAACTTTCTTTGTGTCCTAGATGTCTACAGTTTTTACAATAGGCAGGTTTGTCATTGTAAATGACATCTTGCCATAATCTGTCTCGATCACCAAAGCTTATCCAAAGTCTTTGGGGAAGGAGACTTGAGGTATCAACTACTGTCCAAGCTTTACAAAGGTGAAAGCTCGCACAGTTTCTGTTGGGTATCCATATTGACAAAGGCAATCCCATTGTCTTTGCAATATGTTCAATTGTGTCTGTGTTGTACATCATTTCAGGAATTTTAGGGAAATAGATCCAAACTGGAGTCAAAGGGGACTCTCGTTTGGGGTTAAAGTCAGTGGTCAATCTAAGAATTCTAAAAGAGAATTGACCTATAGTTCTAACTGTTCGTTTCCAGAATGTTTTAACATCATCCATATTACCAAATTCCACAAAGATGTGTCTATAGTCCCATTTATATATACTGTATTTACATATGAACCTAAAGGTATCCAAGAAATCCCTAAAATCTATGTCAGTAGGCGATCCATAGGAATTTTTTTCAATTAAGCTAAATTTAGCTAAAGAAGAAATAGTAGACTTATCCGATTCATCAAATTTGACGAAAGTGTAGTCCTCCTCAACTTCACTTGTGACATTTGCATGAAAAAATCCTGTATTGATTCTCCTAACAGCTTCTGGATCTATCCTCTCAATGTTCTTTTTCAACATATCTGCATATGATGGTCTTGAAGATTGCTTTTGATTTCCTAATCCGTTTTCAATTTTCTTCTGGGTCGTTTGTTCATCTTCAAAGACTGAGGTTTTGAACACATGGTCTTGAGCAACAAGATGTTGCATGTCTTCGATAGATCAATTTTGATCTTGAATGAGCTTAGGGAAGCTATTTTTCCTGTGAAGCAGGTTTACAACTTCAGGGTTTTTTTGCTCTTCGAGAGGAAGAGCTGAGCGATTAGACTGCATAGTTAGAGAGGTGATGCTAGGGTTGTGTAGGAGAATGTGGAAACATATGAGGCCCCTGATCGGGTGATACAGCCTTTAAACCAAGAAACCCATTTCTTGTTTATTGGAGCCCACTAACTCCTTTCGATTACGATATCTTAATTGATGTTACCTCTAAATCTCTCTAATTTATTCTATAGTAAAAAATAATACAAAAGGTTTTATAATTTTATGCATGTTTGATAGACTAGTATGAGAGTCTCATACCCTTTTATAATTGATTGTATAACTTAATACTTATCTATAATTTAATCGAACATTTTTTTTATTGTAAAGAATATATGTCATTGAGAATTAATTTCTTTGACTTGGTTAAAGTATGGATTTAAGGTTATATAAAAAAAAGTATATGGTAATTTATTCATATTGAAAGCATGATTATGTATTTATTTATTTTGAATAAAGTGACACTATGAATATGATTTAGGGTTTTTTTTCTTTTTAATTTAGGGTTTGATTGATGACTAAAAGTTTTCTCTCATATAAAGCATCAACCAATACCTAATTTAACGAAATAAATTCAAACCTATCATGACAACGACTCATCAATGGTTTAACCTCTGATGTTATTGTTGATCAGGGCTGTCCGACAACATTGACTGTGGCCAGCTAACTGCTGACGTTGCAGATGAACGATGCGACTTGAGAGGGAATTCACAAACCTATTGATAGTAGTGAGGATTGTTGGCTGGGTGAACGCTTAGTGACAACAACAACATGATAAAATTTGAATTTTTAATTTTTTTGATGGTTAATAAATAAATTTATATTTAATTTATATTTTTTTTGATTTGTCGTGTAAACGTGTTTGGGTATGTTTTTTTGTACGTGTTTGAGAAATAAATTGATTCTATGATTATATTTTTAAATGAATATGCACGACTAAAGTTTCGGATTTTGATTTCTGAATCACATAATCAATTAATCGGCCCTCCGGAAGGTTAATTGAAATCCTTAAAGATCATAGGATTTGAAAGATTCAAATGGCTAATTTAAATTCAAATATTTTCGGCCCTCTGAAAGGTTAATATTTGGATTTGGTTAATCATGAACTAGAGAAAATTTACAAAAAATGGTCCTTATAGTTACTTAATTTAAGTAGGTGAAATCAACCCTCCAAAGGGTTTCACTAATACTTAGGAAAATTAAATTAATCATTACAATTTGTTTGATTTAAGTAGGTGAAATGAGTTATCCTAAGGGTTTCACTGATACTTGAGTAAACTTAGGGTTATTTTAATTAAGTAGGTGAAATCAGCCCTCCAATAATTATTGGTGAGAGTTTTTAGTGATGATGAATGGTTAAAACATCGAAAGAAAAAATGTGTTATTTTTTATTTCTCAATTTAAAGATCTTACCTTTTCATTAGGTTTCGACCCCTTTATATATTACAACATCATATGTATTATCCTACTATCTGCTAGAAATTATCCACTCCTAGTTGTGTCCAATCTTGGGTCAATGTTCTACTTTTGCGTTCTGCATGTTATCTTAGTAATGCTTTTAGTGGTCTTGTCCGCTGAAAGATCGCATGCCAATTAGTGCCCTCAATTGGTAATACTCGGTGTATTCTTCGAGGTATAGCTTGAGCTTTACACATACAACATTAATAGTTGCGTTTTGTTAGCTGATGCCACTTTGGTTCCTCTGTCTGATCAAACGTACCTCGTCATAGTCGATGGGTATAATCCGGTCGTATGGTTATGTCTTATCAGTGATTACCATAGTATATTATGTTCTACATGCATATACCATATTCAAGCATGTTAGTTTTTATATGTAAAAAATATATTAATGTGTTGTGTGTTTGTTTTTTTAGTGAACTTCTTAAGTGGAAATCCACTGGGGAATAAACCCTTTATACTCGATGGCCTATATTTTAACCAATGGAAATAGAATATGAAATTATACTTGTTTTGTCGTGAATATGATCATGCAATAATGAAACCCAAATAAGTTTCTCTTACTTAAGTAAGGTCACCCGATGAAACCAAAGAGTATGAGACATGGGAAAAATCTAATCGATTGTGCATGGCTATAATGCTTCAAGGGATACCTATTTTATTTTGTGGGGTTGTCCCAATAGATACTACAATTTCTACAGATTTTCTCGTGGAAGTCCATAAAGCATTTGCTAAGAATAACAAGATAGAGATGAAATATCTTATTATTGAGCTACCAATAAATACAGTGGGAAAGGTAACACCCGAGATACATTTTAAGAATGTTTATGATTGTCACTAAGTTAAAGGAAATCGACTAAGACTTACTTGAAAAATGTGTGGCGAGGTCAACTTTTTAATATTTACCAACAAAGTTTAAGCATTTCTAGTCCACTTATAAATGCATGGCTGAAAAGTGGAAAATCAATGAATTGATTAAACACGCTACACAAAAGGAAGAAAGACTTAAAGGAGAGGTATTTGAAGTGAATATTATAGTTCTAAAAATGGGATGATTCCAAAGTGGAAGGCTGATGGTAAAGGACCGAGTCAAGGTCCAGCTAAGAAGAAAATGCTTTAGGAATCGATAGTTGGTCGATGTTTTTTCTGTAAAGAAAAAAGAAATATCAAGAAAGATTGTGAGAAACGTCGGACTTACATACTAAGCAAAGATACTCTCATATCTTTGGTTGTTTCGAAAATTCATCTTGTTTATATGGAAAAGAATACATGGTGGATTGATTTATCTAGAACAACTCATGTGTGTATTTCTTTGTAGGGTACGTTAAGTAGCAGGATGTTAATGTCTACTCTAACTGTAGGCCTTTCCGGAGATCTGGTCCAGCCCGAGAGACCTCCAATTATTTACAGATCTGCCACTCACCTTCTTGAATGTTACTTTAATATTTTTAGAGACTTTTAATATAAAAAATTCAATTCAAATAATCCAACTATTTTCTCATCTGCTCTCTTTCGATTCTTTACTCTATCTCACTCTCTCCATCTTCATAATATTATATTCTAATATAATTCTATATTTACTAATTCTACTATTAATAGATATTTTAATATATAATAATAATAAATATTAATCTTTCGTTCTATCTTTTTATATAATTTTTTATTTTTTATTTTAAATTTATGTTTTTATTTTAATTATTATATTTTTAATTCTGAAAATAGTATATATATCTAAAATGTAAAAGGGTATCTATATAAAATATAAATTAGTCTAAATTTTAGTATAAATAAAGAATATTGACAAAATAATGTGGTACTTCTTTTCTAAATTTGTTAATATGAGTTTATGTTATTATATCATAAATATACCGAATTTGAATTTAAAATCTAATTTGGATTTGTTATGATAAATGTAGTCTAATAATGGATGAAAACTCGCTAATATCATTAGTACAAAAGTAAGATAATAAAATATAATAATATTGTTTTTAATATGGATCAAAATTGAATGAAAATAATTAAATTAAATAAAATTTTTATTTATTTTTTAAAAATTATTAAAATTAAATTATATAACAAAGAATGTGAATAATTTTTGTGAAGTTTTAAGAATAATAACTTTTATTATTTATTATTTCGAATTTTAAAAATAACATTTGACTTTTAGTTCTAAAAATATGTCAATAAAACTTTCAAAAAATGTATAAAAAATGTATTTTTAATATAATATATATTAATTCTTAAAACTGTCGTCCTATACATTCAGGTCAGACCCCAATGCTCTCCCATCAACGAAGCTCTATATTATGATTTCATATAATTTAATTGGAACCGAGTTCGAACAAAAGAAAGATCAATATATAAGTTCAGAATAAATCTCTATTAGTGTGAGGTTTTTTGGAAGTGGACCAAAAACAAAACCGTGAGGGTCTTCGGATGCCAAAGCGGATAATATCATACTAGTGTTGATATCAGATTGTTCTTATTTATAAGCGGAAGCGAAATATGCGGTACTCCTATTCCCACCAAATGGTATCAGAGTTCCAGACCCAGACAGAACGCGATGTGGTGAAATTCTTGGAGGTCGAACATGATTAACAGTAGCCATGCTCAAGGTGATCTGCTCTAAAGATTCTAGTTCGGAGTGCTCGTGGCTCATCAAGCGGTAGTTCTTTATTGGAGTGTGGAGTAACACTAAGGAACAAAACAGAATGGTCTAATAGGAGCTGAGCAGTAACATCTGTAGTGCCTCCATGGTTCAGGTAGCCCCAACCTGATTAGAGTGAGCGAATAGAAGTCAATTGAGAGGAGACTAAGTGGTACTTTGTTCAAGCGGAGGATTTGTTAGGGTGGCGACCAAAGTCCCACATCCCATATCAGTTAAATATGGGAATGATCAATGGTATATAAGTGAGAACATACCTTAACTAGTATGAGGCCTTTTGGAAGTGGAGCAAAAGCAAAGCCGTGCGGGCCTTCGGGTGCCAAATTGGACAATATCATACTAATGCTGAGATTGGTTGTTCTTCCTTAGCTTCCACATTTAAAGCTCCAACCATCAATTCCAATGTATTCTGTGATGCGGACACCAAACGACCATTAGTACTAAAAGTCGACTCTGATGCTACCGTAGATACAGGAATTGCTAAAAGTCGACTCTGACTCTGATGCTACCGTAGATACAGGAATTGCTAAAATATCTTTTGCAATTGCTTGCAAAGTTTGATACTTTAATCCATTTGACTTCTACCAACCAAGGATATCAAAATTAAGTTTTTTTTGGTAAAACATCTCCCTCCAAATAAAGATCTAACTAGGATTTACTTGGTGTCAATTTACTTTTCTTTCTTTGACACACAAAAGCATCCTAATCTGATAGCGAAGAACCACCAAACTCCCCGATACTCAAATCAAAATCAAAATCAAAATCATAAGAATGATCTCATACGTTGATATTCGCCAAGCAAATCATAACATTTCTTGATTTTGTCCATTTTATTTGAAGCATCAGATCCATAAACGGTGGAAAATGAAAGTTCTAAGAAAGTTAGCTTATATCGAGGATCTAACACTGCCGCAACCCTTAAAATTCTATGAATAATATCCCAGTATTTGTCAAAATTTTCCATTATTTTTATGTCATTTATCTAACTATTATATTGGGAGATTTAGAGCAATCATACAATGCATTCTTCATCCTCCACACTTCACCAAAAAATAGAGAAACATACAATTTATATAACAAATCAATAACAAATCTATATATTTACTCAAAAATAAATGTTATATCGAAAATCTATATAAGTTTGTATAAATATTTAGAAACAAGTATTAAAAAAATAAACAAGTATTAAAAAATAAACCACGATAAAAATCTGTATCAAATCATAGAATATTCGAAAATAAATGTTAAAATCAATATCGAATATATATATAGATATATTAAAAAATAAATGTTATATATGATATATATATGTATAAATCTTTATATATATATATATGTTTGATACTATATATATTTATAGATTTGATATTGAATACTATTTTTTTATCATATATAATATTTAATTCTGATTATTATATATGATAAAAAAAATTAGTATTCATTATCAAATCTATGCATATATATATATATATATATATATATATATATTCATTATCAAATCTATGCATATATATAATAAATAGAAACAAAAAGAAAATAGAAAAGAAATCACTAAAATAGAGAAAGAAACCTGAAAATTAGAAAGGAAGCGAGCGACAACCATGGAACGAAACAACAATCGTCGGAGGTCGGTGGAGCAGTGATGGTTCAGAGTTCGGTGGAGCAGTGATGGTTCTATGCGAGAAAATCAAAGCGAGAGAAACGGCAGTGAAAAGTGAGAGAGATTAGATATTGAAATGATTCTTTTCTTTTAGGGTTAGGAATATTATTGGGATGTATTAGAGATATATTGTAATAAATAAATATTTATAACGGGCTACAATAAATAATATTATTAATGTTAAATATTTAAAATTTTTACAACCGGGTAAAATCAATAAATAATAATATAAATAATATTTATATTTAAAAAATGAAAGATATTTTGACGGGACGGGTTCGGGGCAGTTATATGTGGTTTAATATTCAAAACTCAAACCCGACCCGAACCCGGACGGATAGTAAAAATAAAAACCATAACCAGCCTGCCGGTTTAAATTTCCATCCCTAATAGGGTTGAGTTTTTATTCAATAAACTGGACACAGTGAAAGTTCTATGGGTGAAGCTATTTCCCTATAACATTTCTTATTTCCTCCATAAATCCAAAAAAAACTCTATCTCCTGTATAACAAAAATACCAAGATTAACCCTTCATTCACGAAAATAACATTTTCTTTAGTTCTTTAGCAAACACCCATAGATTCAAGGGTTTCATTAACTTCTCTATCATTTCCCACCCAATTCCAACAAACACCAGCCACTCCATCTTGATTTATGTAGTTTTTAAACGACTAACACCTGATTTCGATGTGGTAGCTAGGAATCAATTATTTTTTCACAGAACACCTGATTTCGATGTGGTATCTCGGCATTAGGTGTTCTGTGAAAAAAAAAAAACTAATTCTGAGATACCACCTCAAAATCAGGTGTTCGTCGTTAAAAACTGCAGATATCAAGATTTGATATGGAAGAGTTTTTTCTAAAGCAGATTTCAAGTTATACAACTTTAAAACAAGATTAGATTACCTTGTTGGTTGATTGTATGATGTTCTCCGGTGTTAAAGCTTTGATTTGAGTGCCCTCTTCCTCCATGGATAATCTTTATCAAGTTTATGGTAGTTTGGTTTTTAAGGTTTAATTTTATGAGTTAAAACATATATGTTGGATTCAATTGGGTTTAATCTTGTGTTAGGGTTTGAAACAAAAATACGCAATACATAATTATGATATTAGCAACTTGATCGGTGATGTCATTTATGTGATGAGAAACACAAGGACGAAGAGGTCGGACACCTCTGAGGCACCTTCCCAGTTTAGTCCTTACTCAAATATATTTGCAAAGACTGGGGGCTAGTGATAAGGAAAATAATTATTTGGAATAATAGTCAAATAGAGTAAATATGAGGGATAACTTGGATTTATAAAAATCTTATAAAAGAAACCCAAAAATATGTAAAATTGAGGGTGATTTGTGTGATAAATAATAATTATGGTTAAGATTAGTAAAATGATGGGGTGAAGTGACCATAAATGGACTAATCATGTGATTTTTTATCCCACCTCTTGTATTATATAAAGCAACACCTATTTTTTGGAAATTGTGAACAATTATTACATTATTACTACTTTTGTCAACTTCTCTCTAGCTTTCCCGTGTTTATTTCTACAAACTATATCTTCCAAACATAGATCATACATAAAATATCTATAAGAAATCTTTGGAAAATCAGGATCGGCGAAAGATTCCTTAAAACAATCATAAAATTAGTTGCACATTTTAATCTTGAGCTTCATCAAATAGATGTAAAGACCGTGTTTCTCAATGGAATAATTGAGGAAACGTTCTGTATGGTGCAACATGACATTTTTAAATAGATAACTTAAAGAATATGGTTTGCACCATTAAGAAATCTATTTATGGGCTCAAACAAGGTTATCATCAATGGTACCACAAATTTCTTAATGTGATAGTCTCTTTTGAATTGGAGGTAAACTCGGTTGAGGATTGTGTGTATCACAAGTTCAGTGAAAGTAATTTCATATTTCTTATATCATATATCAATGACATATTTTTTGCCTCGATAAATACAAATTGTTACACACTACAAAACGATTTATATAGACCAAGTTCGATATGAAGGATCTCAGTGATGCCAGTTTTGTGTTAAAAATCCAAATATACCGGGATCACTCCGATTATATTCTTGGATAATAAAAAATATATGTTAAAAGTGTGTTATAACGTTACAGATTGACAAACTGCAAACCCGTGAGTACAATGTCCAAAGACAAAACTTGAGATTAAGGAATGAAAAATATTTGTTATGCTTCGGTAGTTGGGAGTTTAATATATGCTCAATTTTGTACTAGGTAGACATAGATATTGGTGTGAAATTGTTGGATACGTATGTAAATAACCGAGGAATGGACCACCGGAAAGCAGTCAAATGGGTACTCCGATATCTGCAAGGAACAAAATGACACATGTTGACATACTTTCAAGTTTGAAAGACTATAGATCCATGAGTATCCAATATTATATATGACGATGTCTGAGGTTCATATCCTATTTCCACAAAGCGTTGTTCAACCTATTATATATCATTTATTGATGATTATACTCGATATGTGCGGGTTTATCTTATAAAACTTTGGAACACTTGTTTAGATTTAATATAATGTGATAAAGTGCTTTAAGTGTGACTTAGATGGTGAATATACCTCTAATTATTTCAGTAAGTTACTTGAATCTAATGGTATCATACACCAGTCATCTTGTGTCGATACCCTTCAACAATATGGTGTCGTAGAAATGTAACATCATCACTTTGTTGAGATTGCTCGTTTCTTGCTTTTATCTGATAAAGTTCCCTGTGAATTTTGAGAAAACTTTTGACTACTGTACATGTGATTAATCGAATGACAAAAGCTCTCTGAAGAGTTTGAAGAGAATTCGAAAAAAAATAATTCAATTAAGTTGGCTTCCATAGAGCAAGAGAGGGACGATGAAAACGTGAGGAAGCTAGCAGAAGATCAAAAGAGGCAAAAGGAGGAACTTTACAAGAGAATTATTGAACTAGTAATAAAACTAAACATGAAGCAAGCACTGGAATTGGAAATTGAGCAACTTAGAGGGAAGTTAAATGTTATGCAGCATATGGTAGGCAATGATAATATTGAAGTACTGCAAAAATATGGAGACCATATAAAGAGATTTAAAAGAGAAGGAATCCAACCTCGAGGACTTAGACAGATTGAATCAAACTCTAATCATAAAGCAAAGAAAGAGTAATGATGAGTTACAAGAAGCTCGCAAAGAATTAATCAGTGCCTTGAGTGAAAATTCAAGTCGTGATCTTATTGTTGCAAAGAGAATGGGAGCACTTGATAGTAAACCATTCATTGAAGCAATAAGGAAAAAGTATGACGAAGATGAAGCGGAGGATATGGAATCGATGTTGTGCTCCATGTGGGAAAAATATCTCAAAGATCCAGATTGGTATCCTTTCAAACACATTAAGATTGACGAAATATATAAAGAACGAGAAGTAGTTAATGAAGAAGATGAGAAATTGAAAGGTTTGAAGAAAGAACTGGGTATTGGGGCGTACAATGCAGTTGCTGCATCTTTGATCGAGATAAACGAGTACAACCCTAATGGGAGGTATATAACCTCCGAATTGTGGAACTATGAAAAAGATGCAAGGGCTACATTGAAATATGGGGTTTAGGGATGACAACGAGGTGGATCGAGGGTGGGTACATATATATCCACAACCTGCCCTGTAGTAAAAAACTGATACCCGAACCCGACCCGAAATTCGACGAATATTTTTTTATCCATACCAAATCCGAATCTGTGGGTTCGGGTTACCCATACGGATAGACGTAAACTACACGCAGAAAAAACCCGTTGTAAATACCTGAACCCAACTCGAACCGAACATAAACCAAATAAAAAATAAAAAATAAAAAATAAAAATCTAACAATAAATTGAACAAAAACCTACAATAAATTATGAACTTCATTGTCTTGATCCTCTCACTATCACAAAATAACATAAAATATAAAACAAACGTATAAAGTTAAAATCAAACATTCGTCGAATATTTAAAAGTAAAAAATAAATGTCTTCGTTAGCTTCCACATTTGAAGCTCCAATAATCGACCATCGATTGCAAAAACTTCAATTATTCATGTTTAACAATAAATTTTATTAAACATAAGATTAAATAATGCACCATAAATCCCACAAGTTTATACAACAAATACATTACTTAGCGTGACAACCGAACGGTCCAAACTATCATCATTGACATCATCATAAATAGTTGAATACTCGTCCGAATGCATAATCGAACCATCCAATAAAAAATAAAATACAGTATCATTTTAAAAAAATATTCAATTTGAATATAACGCTTCAAATGTATTTTCATGAAGTCTACTGTATCAAATCATAGAATATATTCGAAAATAAATGTTAATATCAATATCGAATATATATACATATATTAAAAAATAAATGTTATATTTCATATACATCTATATCAAATCTTTTTATATATATATATAGATTTGATAATGAATATATATATTCATAGATTTGATACTGAATACTAAAATTTAATATTTTTTAGTATTTAGTATCAAATCTATGCATATATATTCAGTATAATTCTATGCATATATAATTTTAGGATTTTTATTACTTTTGTTGGAAAACAGATACTGAATACTAAAATTTAATATTTTTTAGTATTCAGTATCAAATCTATGCATATATATTCAGTATAATTCTATGCATATATAATTTTAGGTTTTTTATTAATTTTGTCGGAAAACATAACGATTCATATGTATCTTATATAATATATGTCATATATAATTCAAACAAACAGAAAAAACCGTTGGAATACAAAATAATTTTTATTACTTTTTGAAAACATAAACAGTTTAAGGAATGAAAAGTATTTGTTATGCTTTGGTAGTTGGGAGTTTAATATATGCTTAGTTTTGTACTAGGTAGACATAGATATTAGTGTAAACATGTTGGATACGTATGTAAATAACCGAGGAATGGACCACCGGGAAGCAGTCAAATGGGTACTCCGATATCTGCAAGGAACAAAATGGCACATGTTGACATACTTTCAAAGTTTGAAAAACTGTAGATCACTGGGTATTCAATATTATATATGACGATGTCTGAGGTTCATAACCTATTTTTGCAAAGGGTGGTTCAGCCTATAATGTATCATTTATTGATGATTATACTCGATATATGTGAGTTTATCTTATAAAACTTTGAAGCACTTGTTAAGATTCAATATAGTGTGATAGAGTGCTTCAAGTGTGACTTAGGTGGTGAATATATCTTTAATTAATTTAGTAAGTTACTTGAATCTAATGGTACCATACACTAGTCATCTTGTACTGAACCCTTCAACAGAATGGTGTCGTAGAAATGTAACATGATCACCTTGTTGAGATTGCTCGTTTCTTGCTTTTATCTGATAAAGTTCCCTGTGAATTTTGAGAAATGTTTTGACTACTATACATGTGATTAATCGAATTCATACTGCACATAATTCGATAATATATCCATTTTAGAAGTTATGCGGATAACCTCAAGATTATTAATTTTTATGAGTATTTGGATGTATGTGCTTTGTCCTCCGTCTTCATGTCAAACGAAACAAGTTATCTCATAGAAAAAATAAATGTGTTTTTATGGGTTATGGTATAAGAAAAATGGATATCATTTCTTAGATCCCACAAGTTAGAGACTATATGTATCTCGACAAGTCATATTTCTTGAGCATATATCGTTTTATTCGATTTCGAGAAAATCACATGATGTAACAAAGATAAATGTTCAAGTTATTGATAATTTTGGCATTTAAACTGATATATTTATTCTAATTCATGAGACATCTAAATAAGTTGTTAATATTTTTTTCTCCATCAATTCTTGAGTTTTATTTTTCCTCTGGTGATACTACAAATTTTCCACCTCTCATGAGATCTACTTTTACAAGTAAATCTACCCGATTTTGCTTATTCTTTTTATTCAACCGCATTTATTTCTTTTATAGCAAACATACATGAAGGTATGAACCTCAGTTGTATAATGGAGTTATTTCTAATATTCGTTCAAAAAGTTCTACAGTCGAAGAGCTTTTTATTTTTTATCATACTCATACACGAGTTATGGTCAAACATCCTCTTGTAAGAATATAACTGGTTCTCATTGGGTTTTTAAAATCAAAGCAAAGTCTCATGGGATTGTTGACATTTATAATTCGCATTTGTAACAAATGGTACTCGCAAAAGTATGGTACAAATTATGAGGATACGTTTTCCTATAGTGGATAAAATAACGTAGTTCATACCCTTATTATTATTACATCCGCCGATGATGAAATATCTTTATATTGGTCTTCACTACACGTGAGATTATTTTGTTACAATGGTTTTTTGCATATATGGAGAGTTAATATTACTGAACCCACTTCCTTGCATTTTGATAACAAAAGTTTCACATATATTGTAAAGAATTTTGTTTTTAGAAAGAACAAACATATTGAATTGACTGACACTTCACTCATCATCATCTTCAGTTCGGGACCATCTGGCTTTCATATGTTCCATCAGTTTTGTAGGTTGTTGATATTTTCATGATGGCTCATTCAGCTTCTCGATTTCGTTTTTTACGTGACAAACTCCCAACACTTGTTATTGTTGCATTATGAGTTTGAAGGAAAATTTTAGTATTATAGCCCATTGACTATTTTTCCTACTAAATCATTATATTATTATATATGTTATGAACTAAGGTTTTTTGTAAATACACAATTTTATTTAATAAAATGTTTAATTATCATGAACTATACATCTAATAATTCAATTACGACGTACTATATCTTAACGTACCAATAGTTACCTGGCCCAAATTATCTACAAAATATACCATCATATACAAAAATTTCAAACATGTGTATCTTTTCTCTCCTTTGTTTTTACTATTTAAATTTTTATAAGTCCGTATCTTTTAAATTGTAACTTAGAAAAAAGTTTGAAAATACCATTTGATGAGTCCGGATATTTTCACCAGTCACTGTAGAAACCGGACATGGACAATTCGGACAAAAACCACCCACTGAACCATCAGAACTGGACTAAAGTATTAAAAGCTAATCACCTTTTGACTAATCTAATTACTAATCTTCTTAATAAACTAATGGGTTTTTGAACTCGACCCGGTTTCATAAATTTGACCCGAAAGCCCATGTGGCCCACAATTAAAGATATAAATACCCATCCACTTTCATTAATGAAGGTAATGAACATTTAATACAACCAGACAACTCAAATCTCTCACTACAAAACACCCAAATATTAAATACCTTTGAAACACCATAAAACACCTGACAAAATTACCCTCAGTAAAAAATAATCCACACCACCATTGATTTTGTTTTCTTAAGACAAACAAAACTAGATCCATAAATGATAAGAAATTTAAAAATAAATTGAGATCCTAGTTTACCCTTGTCTTACATCTAGCATATGGGTCTTGCATCTGGAATTTTTATTTTACCATGGTATTGTATCTAACTTCTAGCATATCTCTCGCTCTAACATCTATTATTTAAGTCTCGCATCTAGAATTTCCATTTTATCATCGCTTGCACATAACATCTAACATCTGGGTCTCGCATCTAAATTTTTTAATTTACCATGGTCTCCCATCTAGCATCTAGCATCTAACATCTAGGTCTCAATTCTAATATCTAACAGCTAACTCTCGCATCTAGCATTTTTATTTTATCCTGGTCCCACATCTAGCATTTTTATTTTATCACAGTTTGTATTTATCATGTAGTATATAGGCCTCGCATTCAATATCTAGCATCTAGGTCTCACACCTAGCATTTTCATTTTATCAGGGTCTCGTATCTAACATCCAACATCTAGGTTTCACATCTAGCATTTAGGTGTTAAAAATGTATTTGTTGTTGTCTTCTCCTACCCCATTCCCGAATCCATTCGCTGATGGTAGTTTCTTAAGGTCACAAATTTGACTCCTTAAATGTGATCATTCTCATGATAATCTGAGTGATCCATGTTGGTGAATTAAAATATTTTGAAGCTTTGAATTTTTTTTATTAACTAGTATGTGAATTTTAATTGGCTTAAATGAAGTTCAACGTTTGAGGTGGTTGATCTTAAGCACGAGATAATTATTTGTGAATTGGTTCCTTATAAAAATATACTCTATAATTTCTACTCGTCATGATTAGTGCTTAGTTCCTTTTGTGTGTATTTTTTCTAACATGTGTATGTGCATGCATTATTTCCCAAGGTTTCATTAAATGGAGTGATCAACCTCAAATGCAAAAACCCCTTAGTAAAGACAATGACTATTATGAAAAGAAACAAGGTGTTAAACGTAGTGCTTGACAGACTAAAGAGTCCAAAAGGTGTTGGACAACAATCTGAATATATACAAAAAATCCTAATAAATTCTCTATGTCTAAAGCTAAACAGGTTTTAGATTCGGAACTTCCACAAAAATGGTTTTGGTTGCATTTTCGTTTCGTATGATCTGGACACCAAGGAAAATGATTTTTTTACGTTTAAAAACCCATTTTTAGTAATATTATTTCAGTAATAAAAAAAAATATGTCAATATTTTTTTTGAGATCTATAAATAAAGACTTGATTTGTAATATTTGAAAGTCGGAAAAACTAATAATTTCATATGATAAACTGTTATTGAACGAGAAAAATATGATAGGATATATGGGGATAGTTGAAAAATTCTATTATATATGAAATATGGTTCCCTAATATTTAATTGGAAATTAAACGGATTACGCACATAACACAAGTTTTTATTAAAGATCTGCATAAAGTTACTTTAGTATTATATTTCTTTTTAGAGTAAAGTACGGATAAATATCTAAAATCAAATTGTCATTCATTTACTAACGTCATTTTCATATATATTTTAAAAATGTTCATTTAGCTTTCCTATTTAGTTTCCATTTACTTTTCATAAAATTTTAAATATTTTTTTTATACAAAATCATCAAATATATATATATTCTTTTTTTATTGGGTTTTTGTTGTGATTTAATTTTTATAAGTTCGTTTAGTTAAAATGTAATTTGAAAAAAAAATGAAACTACACTTAATTTTTCTTTTTAAGAATTACAAAACTAGATCTATGAATGATATTTTCTGATGACCGGTAGTTGCGGGACGAGAGATCAAAAGACGAAAGATTCAAATACGAGAGACCGAGAATTGCGCGACGAAAACCGATAATTATGATATGAGAGACGAGAGATTAAGAGACGAAAATCGCAAGGCAAAAAATCGAGAGTTGCGGAACGAAATACTGAAAATTACGGGACGAAAATATATGTATATGGTACCGAATTAGTTGAACTTCTTGGGTATTAGATCACCATGGGTTACGTCTTAAACAATAAATTCTTTTATCTTATATTATAACACTAAATATTGTTAGTATTCGTTATTTTAACCGTATTTATAATGATTATTATATTTATTAAATATTATTTTAATTTTTGTATACAATTATGTTTAGTAACTTTAACTTTCGTTCGTCATTGAAAAGGATGACTCTGTTCTTCTCCTTCATCAACAGAGTCCATTATTCTTGATTCCGGCATGGGTGAACCATTGATTTCTGACCACCGATTTGATCTCCTTTGCTCGATGGAAGAAGAAGAGATTTCACCAACTATTAATCCGACTACCGAACTAAAATCTTCAACCGGAAATCTGGCCACCATTGCTACTGAAATTCCTCTGCCTATGAAGAAAACTCAGTTCTTGTTAGATAAGGACTTTCCTCTGCTTAGGAAATCTACTATAACTGCTCCTCGCATTTTTTCTTCTAGCAGTGGAAACCTATCTCCTATGATGGATGGAGATAAAACCAATATAAAAATCAATCCTGCATTTGAGGAATCAAATAAGTCTAAAATGAATTTAGGGTATCTATCTGTTTCAGACGCAGAAACTGTGAAACTAAGAACTAAAGAATTTCAGCACATCAACGTATTTGTTTCTCTAAAAATGATCATCCAATCATCACCTTTGAGGCAAAGTACAGTGAATCCTTGATCACTCTATCAAAACATACCTTAATTGATAAGTTTGCCACCGGGAAACCAACGTTGGAAACAAACAGACGTTTCCTCGGGAAATTCAAGTTTACAAGCAACTTCAGCATTTCAATATGGGACTACAGGCATGTCTTCATTGAATTTAGTGATCTTGAAGATTTGAAGAAACTATGGTCTAGAAATGTTTGGGATGTAGGCAAAAAAAACCATGAGACTCTTGAAGTGGACACCTCAATTCAATCCCAATATTGAATGTCCTTTCACTCCAATCTGGGCATCTCTTCCTAATCTTCCAGAACTCATGTTTAATAAATCTATTATTGGAGAAATTGCTAAAGTCTTAGGAAATCCTCTCAAGATCTGGGTTCCTTCAACTAATAGAGCCAAACAAAATTGTTTCAGAATCTGGGTTGAAATTGATATAAGCCTTTGACACACAAGGTCTTGATCAAGTTTGGTGAGGAAGATAGTCTATGGGTTCACATTATTTATGAAAACCTCCCTAACTACTGCAAAATATGTTCTCATATTGGTCATTCTGAAGTCAATTGTAAAAAACAGACTACTCATGCTACTAAAATAATCACTAATCCAATCCATAGCCCTACTAAACATGATGAGACCACTACCAATCTTAAATCCATCATCATTAACAAAGAAGTATCCAACCACAATGAAAATATCAATGAAAATAATGGTGTCTCTATTAGGGATGGCAATGGGCCGGGATGGGTGCGGGTATAGCTAAACCCGTAACCCATCCCGTCTATATTTTTCCAAACCCATACCCTAACCCGTACCCGTCGGGTAGTAATATTTTTTTCCCACACCCGAACCCGCCGGGTTCGGGTACCCATTCGCGGGTACCCATTTAAGTTAAGGTTTTTTTTTAAAAAAAACTACGCAGTGTTCTCTAGATTTAAACCAATTCTATAAAAAAAATACTCCAACCTAATGGTAATTATATCTATTAATAATTAGTACATAGTTTTGGTATATTTTAGTAAATTATTTTCTTATAATTTAATTAGTTATATTATTAGTTTGTCTTGAGTTTGCAGAAAAAAGAAAAGATGTTTAAAAAATATAAATCATCAAATATAATATTAAAATCTAGAATAGTGTTTTGTGATCTATATGATTTTGGAATATGTTAATAAATTTTTTATTTCATAAATAATAATATTATTAGACCAAAAAATAAAAATATATTTTAAAATGAAAAAATTGAAAAATCATTAATATTTAAATGTAGAAAGATATTTTTCAAAATATACGGTATCTAGTGATAATTAACAAATAGTTTGTATTTTTATAATGTTATTAATAATTAATATATGGTTTTGGTATATGTTAGTATTTTTTTTAATTTAATTAATAATACTAATAATATTAGACCGATAATATCAGTTTTACAAAGAAAAATAAAAAATATTAAAAGAAACGATTTTAAAAATTAAATTTAATGTTTAAATAGAACAATATTTTTCAAAAGTATGATTTATATATTAGCAGATAATATATGGTTTGATTATTACAGAGTACAGATACTAATATTAATAATTTTATTTTAAAGCTTGATAACTAATATTAAATGATATAATATTTTATATAATATTAATTTAACGGGTACCCATCGGGTATTACCCAGTGGGTCGGGTTCGGGTTGGTTACCCGTGGGAAATTATTTAAACCCATAACCCATCCCATACCCGGCGGGTAGTAAATTTTCAAACCCACAACCCATCCGTGGGAAATTTTTAAAACCCATAACCCATCCCATCGGGTCGGCTCGGGTCGGGTACCCGCGGGTTCAGAAAAAAATTGTCATCCCTAGTCTCTATTGAAGGAAGTACCAATCAGTCTGACTAGGAAAATAACATCCTTGTTCTTGCAAACCAATAAGCCTCTTCAAGCTCTAGCGTTCCTACTTTCACCTCCTTTCCAAAAGATTCTAAAATCATAGAAGCCTTACGAACCATTGAAAGAAGATCCATATACACTGAACATGTTCCTCCTGATGATCAGTATTCTCCAACCAGAGAAAATGTGGGTAGCCTCATGAGTGCACCTGTAAAAGTTCATAAAGACACTGAGTTCAAGAAGATTGAGACAAGGAATAATAAAAAGATCAAAATCTGGAATACTAATGGTCCAACCTGTTCTAAGCTTATTAAGCTCAAAAGAGCCACTAAAACTTCATTAGCTAATCAATGACAGTAGCCATCTTGAGCTGGAATGTAAGAGGACTAGGTAACAAGAACACTATCAAAAGACTTAAATCCTAATCAAGTCTACTAAAAAAATCTTTGTAGCCATTGAGGAGCCCTTAATTCAACCTGAGAAGCTTCAAATGGTTGCTAAAAAGCTAAATTTCAGTGGTTTCATGAGCAATATCAGCAACAAAATATGGATTTTTTGGCATCAGGATTATAAGGTGGATGCTATTCTGGATGAGGATCAAATTCTGCATCTTAAAGTTCTCCAAGGATTTTAGGGTCTCTATTGTTTATGCCAAGTGTAGAGGAGAGCTCAGAATGTCTCTATGGGATACTCTAAGGTCAATTGATGATCCTTCCAACGAGTGGATAATATTCAGTGACTTTAATACTACTATCAACCTTCAAGAGCAGCTTTCTTGCACTACAACTAACATGAGAAGTATAGAAGACTTTAACAACTTGATAATGGATTGTAACCTTCAGGACGCTGGCTTTACAGAATCTAGATTCACCTGGTCAAACGGAAGAAAATGGAAACGATTAGACAGATTTATGTTCAACAACTCCTGGATGAATTACTTTGACTCCACTATTGTTAATCACCTTGCTATAAACTTCTTTGATCATTCCCCCATTTCCATCACCATATATTCTAGTCTTGAGAAAAATCAAACCTTTTTTAAAAATTTTAAACATGTGGGTGCTGCACCCTGGGTTTATAGAGATTTTGGAGAAAAGTTGGGTTGAGGGAACTGATGGAACTGATGGTAATCCTCTGAAGAGGTTCTGGTTTAAACAAAAAAGATTAAAGGCTAATTTGAGATTGGAACAAAAATGTATTTGGTAATGTGTTTGATGTTATCAAAACATCTGAAGAGGAAATCAATTTTAGAGAGATTAGCTATCAAGCTTCTCTATCTAGTAATGATAAATCCCTGCTTGAAGAGGCTAAGGAGAATCACATGCAGTTGTTTGACAGAGAAGAGTTGTATTGGAGACAAAAATCTCACTCCTCCTGGCTTAAGGACAGTGATACGAACACGACTGCATTTCATAACTTTGTTAAGAAAAAGACCTAGAAGAACACGATAAGAAGAATCAAAGAGGGAGATCAATGGCTTACCTCTAAGGTTGAGATCAGTAACTCTGCTATCAATTACTTTCAATCTCTTTTATCTCCTAACTTGTGTGATGACAGTACAATTGCTTTAATGAACTTGATCCCTAAGCTTGTCAATAATGAAGATAACTCCAGCCTTCTGGCCATTCCTGAAACAAATGAAATTCTTACTACTATCAATTCTCTTAGCTCTGTTTGCGCTGCAGGACCTGATGGTTTCAATGGTGAATTTTACAAGAAATGCTGGCTAATTATCAACTCTGATATTTATCAAGTTATCCAAGGGTTCTTCAAAGGTTATTTGCTCCCAAAGGGTATTCAGGCCACTACAATCTGGCTTATCCCTAAGGGTGTTGACCCAAATACATGTCAAGAGGTCAGGCCGATTAGTTCAACTACTATGATTAGCAGAATTAAATACAAAATCATCAACAACATGCTTGCTAATATTTTGCCTCACCTAATTTTTGATGAGCAAGGAGAATTTGTCAGAGGAAGAAGTATACATGAAACTATCCTCATATCCCATAAGCTTTGTGGTGACTTCAATTCCAAATACAGAGGTGGCAATGTTATCCTTAAGACTGATATGGCTAAAGCTTTCGACAAGCTTAATCACATGTTTATTTTTAAAATCATAGATTCCTTTGGATTCAATATTAATGTTGTCTCTTTGTTCAACAAATGTATAAGCAATGTACACTCTTCTATTATAATCAACGATGAAATGAATGGTTTCTTCATCAATACTCAAAGCTTGAGACAAGGAGACCCACTATTTCCTAGTCTCTTTATTTTGGCTGAGAAGTACCTAATCAGAGACATTAAGAAGATTTCAAATGAGAATTCTAAAGTAAGATTCAAAGCAAGATGGGACATCAACATTGCATGTCTAGCGTTTGCTGACGATTTCATGATTTTCAACAATGGTGCAGCCTCAACTATTCAGGAAATTTAAACTTTCTGAGTCACTATCATAGATTCTCTGGTCAGTTAATTAAAAATACTAAATCCCAGATAATTATCCCTCACAACATGAAGAACCAGAGAATAATCACTATGGAAAAGATCTTGAATTTTAAGCACATAAACTTACCTTTTAAGTATCTTGGTTCCGCCATTGCTGCCTCCATCAGGGTTTCCAACTATGATGATATGGTTTCCAAGATAAGAAACAAAATATTTGAATGGGACAAAACTGCTCTCTGTTTGCTGGTAGACTCACGCTGATCCAGTCTGTCCTATCTGCTTATCCTACTTTCCTTCTTCAGCATACTGTTGTCCCAAGTTCTGTAATCACCAAGATTGAAAGGCTTTACAACAAATTCTTATGGAGGACTATTACCTGATCTAAATGGAGAAGGGGAGTCATGAGGAGGGAGGTCTCAATTTGAAAAATTTGGATGATGTGCAACAAGTTTATTCCTTGAAGATCTGGTTTATATTTAGAACCCAGAAAATGTTATAGGCTAAGCTTACTGCTTCCATTTACTACAACAAAGATATTCACCCAATTCTAGCATCTTCCCCTCTAGAAAAATTAAAAATCTGGGCTAAGATTATAAAAATTTAGGGATATCGTTGAGAAACATATTTTCTATAATCCGGGATGTGGGAACATGGACTTCTGGCTCGACCAGTGGTGCTCAGAAAAGTCTTTCATTCAATTCAAGAATACTAACAATAAAAGCTGGCTTTGGGATGCTAATATGGACAATGTCAGCAGCTTCTGGGTGAATGGTACTTGGGATTTTGATAGACTTAAATCCTTAGTCACTGATACTAAAATCAATAAAATTAGAAACATCTCTTTGAGTGGTTCTCCCGATATGATCCTCTGGTCTCTTTCCCCTGATGGATCATTCAACTGTAAAGAAACTTGGAATGCCATCAAGCAAAAGTGTAACAAATCCTGCCAAAACTTGGAATGCTCTTACTCCAAGGAATTTTTTTTTTCTCCTTTGGAGGGCTCTTTTTAACTGGATCCCAACTGACTATGTTCTTCAAAGGAAGCGATTTCAGCTTGCTTCCAAGTGTCAATTTTGCAGCAATACCAAAACTACTCATCACACGTTGGCTCAGTGTCATCAATCTTGGTTCGTTTGGGTTTTTTTTCAGCTCCTTATTCAAGATTCAGATCCTTCGTCACATGAGCCTTCCCCACCTCATTAGAATTGGTACTGGTCCATCTCTAAGCATTGTGACATTCACGCGATCCTCCTTTCTATTATCTTGGGCTATCTGGGCTGCTCGAAACAAGAAGAAGCATCTTAATCAGAATGTGAGCTCTTCCACCATCATCAGTCATGTCATCTTCATTCTGTTTGGTCTCGACTCTGCTAAGGTTTTGAAAAATTCTCACTGGGAAATGATTTTAAAGTTTCTATGAATTTGGGATGCGTCAACCACATTAGAAACTTCAGAAAGCCTTTATTCCTCAAGTGGAAGAATCCTAAAGCGAACTTCTTCAAGTTAAACACTGACAACGTTTGTGACATCTCTGGTGAAACCAGTGGTGGTGGTTTCGTTCGACACAACGAAGGAACAATCATCATAGGGTTTGGTAAGATTTATGGAAAGAGTCTTCCCTTGATTGCTGAATGTAGAGCCCTCTTTGACGGTCTTAGAATCTGTCGAATGCTGCACATGGTTAACTTTGACATTGAAATCGACTCCGAAATTATGGTGAATCTACTGCTCTTTGGTAAGTGAACATGGTACTTGGAGCCTATCACGAGTTGCTGCAGGAAACTCATCCATCCATCCATGAACATCAATCATACATATCGCGAACAAAACTTCGGGACTGACTGGATTGCAAAGCAAACATTAAAGGATGGTAAGGAGATGAACTTTAATCAAAATGATACTCTGAATGCTTTGAGAGCGATTACTCTGCTCGAAATAATGGAGATTGGGTACCTTAGATTAAGCGCTGATTAACGTTGCCATTGGTACTAATTGGTTATTCTCAAAGTTCTTGACTATGTAGCTGCCTCAATTTGTTGTAATCGACATTTCTCCGTCTTCCCCTAAAGTAAACCTAGGCTCTGTTTCTCGAAGCTCAAATGACGCTGAAATTAATTAGAATGTATTGCTTTTAGTCCCTCAAATTTCTGTAACTTTGCAATTAAGTCCTTGTAAATTCAAAATTCTATAAATAAAGGCAATCCAATTTTAATAAAAAAATAGTAACTTCTTTTTTTCTAATAGCGCTTCCATACTATATATAACTTGTATTTTATTAGAGTAGTTAGCTTTTTGTATACTTATGCATCGTTTTCGAAGACATGTGGGCATTAAACAGTACATCGTCCCTCGACTATCACGTTTGGTGGCAGATAGTCCCTTGACTTTCAAATGTCCGTTCACAATCCCTAGACTATCGCGTTTGGATAAAGTTAGCCCACCAGATCCTTTGATCCATGAAAGACTGTCACCTGTCACCAGAGTCCCTACATTTTTAGATCACCACTAGTCCCTTGAATTTACATGTGCTTCTCTCAAACCAAACTATCAGCGTCCTATTACATTTATGGTCGTCCATAAACGCCATCATACAAAGATTGTTTCCCAACAATCCTAATGATAGGTCATCAGTTGATCGGAGTGGGAATAAATTATAGGTCCCGAGTTAGCAGAGGTTTTTGAAACACTGGAGTAAGCCATTGTTTTTGGTGAAGGAAGAAAGAAGGAAGAACTGATATTGTAGGAAGGAAGAGGAACTGATATTGTAGGGTTTGTGTAAATTGGGGTCTGATTTGGGTAAATTGGAGTCTGATTTGTGTAAACGGGTCGCGGGTGCGTTCGTATATGGTAGAAATTGATTACGTGAGTTTGGTGAACTTTCGTGCTGGATTTTCATAAACCGCGAAGCGTTGGTTGGTCGTAATCCTTGTAGATTCACTACGGGATCTATCCGTGCTTCTCAGAGATGCCCCTCGATACCCATCGAAACTCAAAGGATTTGTGGTGATATAAAAATCTGTAGACTATGGTGACAGGTGACAGCCTCTCATGGATCAAAGGATCTGGTGGGCTAAATTTATCCAAACGTGATAATCCAGATACTGTCAATGGACATTGAAAATCAAGGGATTATCTGCCACCAAACGCGATAGTCGAATGACGATGTACTGTTCAAAACCAGACATTTGAATACATTATATTTAGGTTCAACGTCAACATAAAACACGTATACATCTTCAAAAGAAAAGCAACATATGCTCCTATTTCATAGTCGCAAACTATGACTTAGTAAAGAACGGTTGTCCGAACTGTTGAGGGACCAGACTTCATGTCCTCAAGTAAAAGACTAAGCAAAGCCTTAGCCACAGGACCTTCTTTGCCTGCATAGAAACATATGTTTTAGTAATAGACCAAAAAAATTATTTCATTTGATATCAGGGTTTCCCTTGGGCTCTGTTCGACGAAAGCAAAGCTCAATTCAATAATTCTCGAGCTTGAATACTTATATAGGCTCGAATGTCTCCATTTGAATCAGGACTATACACGCAGACCTCGAAATCTAAATAGAGAGTGTTTAGGCTCCACTCGACTCAAGGCTCAAACGATATTAACATATGATCGATTTTATAGATTTATTTTGAATACGAGTCTAAAATTCTCAGTAACTCTTTCAATACACCGTCTGAACTCGAATTCGGATCGAATTTCGAATTTAGTGGAGCTCAAATAAAGCTCGATTACTTAAATTTTATCTATAGCCAGGCCTAATGAATAAAAATCAAACTCTGATTTGAGCTCGAATTTGAATACCTCTGGGAGCTTGAATAGCATTTATTTGGCTAAAACTAAATTCAACCCTATTTGAAAGAGACTATTTACGCAATATAACATAACATGATTGTAGCTTTCATATTCTTACCGTCTCCGATAACTTGTTTGTCCCACTGAAGCACCGGGTGCACAAGAGTTCCGCTACCAAGAAGCATCATCTCATCCGCGCTTTTACCATCCTCAACAGTCACATTACCTACTCTTATCGAGCGAAGCTTACCTTCTCCGACCAAACTTCGTGCCAATTTAAAAACCCTTTTGGCTGTGCACCCACTTAAAATCTTATCGAAATATGGCATCAAGAGCTCTTTCTCCTTCGTTACAAATGCCACGTTCATATTAGGACCTTCGGCAACAAAACCGTCTCCGTCAAGCCAGATGCCAGCGTACGCATCATTTTCTTCAGCTTCCATTTTCGAAAGCACGTTTGGAAGGTAATTAACGCTCTTCATTGTAGCGAATTGTTGCGGTTTTATGGGAATGGATGAAGTTACTACTTTGATGCCTTTGAAGTTTGGCGGAGACTGTTCTTGAATCACGATGACGTAAAGAGCTGCTTGATGGCAAGGAGATGGAGATAATAGGAAATCTCCTGGTCCGGATGAAAGATAGTACCTTAGAGATCCGTTTATGCACTTTGACGCAATCACGGTTTGTATAAGTATTGTTCGAATTTTTTCCTGATTGAAGGGCATTTGAATTTTGGCTGCGGAGGCTGATCTTATAAAACGATCAAGATGCTGGTTTAATTCGTAGAGGTGTCTGGCATAGCAAAATGTGCATTGAGTCAGAGAAGTTTCACCACAAACAATAGTTTAAAATATATATACAAAAGCTCGAACTACTAATAAATTTGGTCATGGTTTACCACTACATCTTATTTCAATAGTAATAATTGATGATAGCATAAACTGTATTGTTACATTGCAGAATTCGAATCATCAAAACTTTCGAGGCTGCTTAGTAAAGGAGAAAGAACCAACCCGTCCACTATTGTAGCAGTATCAAAGACGCCATGTCCGAGGTGTACCATATGGTCGTCCATAGGAACCACCATAGCTGTTGGATCAGTCGTTATTCCGCCGAAAACACTGGAGTACATAGCTAAGAACGTCTGCTTTCCTTTTAGGGTTTCTCTATTGGCTTTCAGTCTTTCAACAACCTTCAGGAACGTATAAATAGACAATAGATCATTAGATATCTTTGAAGAAACAATAGATTTAGAATGTCCTCTCCTATAGAATAAAGAAGTCGAATAAGAATCTTAACAAGTATACACTACCTCTGAGCAAGACAGAAGTGGAATTTCAGACAATTGGTTGCTCAAATCTGCGACAAAACACAGTAACAAAGGCAAAACCATGTCATGGAAAACATCATAACAGAATTCTCTTAAGCTGGAAAGAAAGAGAGAAGAGAGAAAGAGACAAACCGACAAAGGTTTCTGCTTTATTAGAACGCCTGACGATCCATGATGCTCTTGGAGGAATCCTTTCTTGCAAACTTGGATATAAAAACGAAGCATTTTGTGGCAATAAACAGGAATTATGGGAGTTAACAGTGAGTTGTGAGGAAAGGTAGGGGTTTTGTGAAATAGGTTTTGGTCCGTTTGGTGAAAAAGCAAAAAGAGAAGCCATGGAAGATGAAATTGAGAGATCAAAGTAGAGAATTTGTTTTCTTCAATGCGATTGGAAGCGTTGACTGTCTTGTTATACTGTACCTGAAATTGAGAATCAAAGTAGAAATTTTGTGTTTCCCAATGCGATTGGAAGTGTTGAATGTTCTTGTTGTTGCTGTACATGTGTCTGAAATTGAGAGTCGAAGCAGAGATTTTGTGTTTCCCGATGCGATTGGAAGTGTTGACTGTATACATATGTCTGGAATGCAGGGATGTAAGCAAAGAGTTTGTGTTTATTACGAGGGTCGAGGTGGTTCTACCGTGATATCTTATCTCGTCGCATTTAAGCCAGTTCCCTTGTGCTACTTTTGCCCTAACCGTTTTGATCACGTCAAGTTTTGTTTTTGTTTTTTTTTTTTTTTTTTTTTTTTTTTTTATTATTATTATTATCAAAATTTGAATACATTTATCAAAAATTAATTTGTATCTATTAACTCAATTTAGATAAATTAAAATATATTTAGAAGTTTTGGTCACTTGTGCTCATTCTCCTTTCTTTGTCAACGTTTTTTTTTCCTTCCAACTCTTCTTTGGATGCATTCTTTTCTGAATAATTTCCAACTCTCAACACGGAAAACCAGTCAGTATAATTCTATGCAGAATGAAAAGACAGCAGAGAGGCACGATTCCAAAAAGACTATTGATCGTGAAGGCTCTTCAATTTATATGAACAAATAAAATGTAATCCTCTTTCATTAATCATGATTAATATGTTTAATTGGAATGTAAGAGGTTTCAGAGATAAGTGTTGTACCACTAGGCTCAAATACTTAATAAAGAAAAATAATGTCAGATTTGTTGTTGTTCAGGAACCTTTGATTAACAGTGACAATATTGATAGCATTGCTAAAAAACTTGGTTTTAACTAATTCAAATCTAACATATCTAATAAAATCTGGTTTTTTTGGCATGATGATATCACTGTTAATGTCATAATTGATCATAACCAATGCATCCATTCTGAAATTAGCTACTCATCTTACACTCAATGCTTCTTAATAACTGTGTTTTACGCAAAATACCAGAGAATCAATAAAGTTGACCTCTGGAATACTTTGAAATTCATCTCTACAACTAATTTAGAATGGATGATCGTGGGAGACTTTAATATTATTGCTTCTATTGATGAGAAGCTTGGCTGTTATTCCTTGTGTCAGAATATCACTAAGGATTTCAATGAGATGATTAGTGATTGTAGGATTGAAAATGATGGTTTTGCAGGATCTAAATACACTTGGTCTAACAAATCCAAATGGAAGCGCTTGGACAAGGTATTCATCAACAACAAATGGTCTCAGTATTTTGGTGATACTAAAGTTATTCACAAAGCTAGAACGTGTTTGGATCATATGTCATTGCTTATTTTATTTCTAAAGATAATCTTAGTACAAAGAAAACTTTTAAATTTCTTGACATGTGGTCATTACACAATGAGTTTCTTTCTTTTGTTTAAAGAAATTGGAATCATGAGATTGATGGGGATCTTTTGTTCAAATTTTGGCATAAATTGAAAAGGCTTAAAGATGGATTGAAAACCTGTAACAAATTGTATTTTGGTAATATTTTTAATAAGGTGCAGGCTCTTAAAGTTGAAGTCCAAATGCTGAAACTTAAGCATCAAGAACACAACAACACTGATACTAGAACTCAACTCTCTAAAGCAAATGCTCTGCTAATTCAAGCTCAAAAAATGGAAGAAACCCATTGGATGCAAAAATGTTATGCTAGTGGATGGAGATAGAAACAAAAAGTTATTTCATAGTTATGTCAATGGAACAAAGATGGAAATACCTGTTTGAATCCAATATAACAATGCACTATAAAAACAGAAGTACTTTACCTATCAACAACTTAACATTTGCGGATGGTATCCTTTTATTCAATAATAGTAAAGATTATACTTTAGATTATCTCAGTACATTTCTTCAGAATTACCAAGATATATCAAGTCAGGTTATCAACAAAGAGAAAAAAAATCACTGCTTCTAGAATGAGTTCTTAGAAGATCCACATTATGACCACCAAGATTGGATTTACTTCTAGCACTCTGCCCATTGATTATTTAGGCATTACATTCAACACCAACAATAGAGCAAGCAACTATATCAATCTCATATGCAAAATCAGCAACAAGATTAAAGATTAGGAATCTGCACATCTATCATTTGCAAGGAGGTTATCTTTAATCACCACTATTCTTATGAGCATTACTCTTTACTGGATGCAAAGTAATCTTATCCCCAAAGGTGTTTTATATAAAATTGAAACAAAAAAAATAACAGATTCCTTTGGGGATCTACTAATTCTGACCATAAAATTCACTGGTGTAAATGGAAGTTTGTTTTTAAGACTTCAAGGAAGGAGGATTGAACATCAGAAAATTATCTGACCATCAAGATTCCCTCTCTTGTAATTTGTAGATCAATTTCATAAATAACAAAACAATATGGTCCAAGTTAATACATAATATATATTGTAAAGACTTACATCTTTTGCAGATTTCATACTCTAGGCCTGGTTTAATGGTTTGGAAAAGGCTAGTCAACATAAAAAATTATACAAAGCCTAACATCAGCTGGAAACTGGGCTCTGGAATGATGGGCTTCTGGCTTGATAATTAATCTAGCCATCGGCCTCTTTAAACTCTTAACGACAAGGCTAACAACACTTGGTTCAAAATAGAAAAGGTTAGTACCTACTGGTATGATAATTCTTGACATCTAAATGGATTAAAAGACTTACTAGCTTCAAACGAAATAAATAGAATTAAGACTTGTATTGTTAAACCTGAAAGTGAAGACACTATAATATGAAATCTCTCGAAAAGTGGAAATTTTATTTCATAAGAAAACTTGGGATCATATTAGACATCACTATAATGAATCTTATATTTTTTTTTTAAAACATTGGAACTCTATGACTACCATAAAGTATTCATTCTTACAATGGAAGTTAATCCATAATTATATTCCCATTGATACCAACACATATTTTTTGTATCTAAGTGTCAATTCGGTAGGAATTACGAGTCTCCTAACCATTTATTTGTCTCTTGTGAGTTTGCTTGGTCTATATGGAGATAATTTGAATATATTTTCAATCTCAAAATTAACAGCTACATGACAATCACCCATATGACAAGAATCTGGTTTTGGTCTACCAACAAGGACTCTCATGTTAGGCATATTATTCCTTCTGTCGTATTTGAGGTAATCTGGAAATTCTAAAACATTGCTAAGATCAAAGGTAAACTTGTATCTTATAAAAATGGTATATTTGAGATCTCTAAAATACTAACAAGTTTTTATCATTCTAACTCTCTCAAATCTAAGCACTGGTACAAAGATCTTAATGCAGCTAAGTTACTTGGTTGCTTCAATCACATTCTTGTCAACAAGGCAAAGCCTATCTATCTTAAATGGAATCATCCTCTTAGTGGTAGATCCAAATTAAACACGGATGCATCTTACCTATCAAATGGAGATACTAGTGGAGGTATAGTTATAAGAGACTGTATTGGTAGCTTACTTTTTGGTGATGACTTTCTATATGAAAAGCTCAATCCCCTTATAACTGAAGCTAGAGCATTGCTCGATGGACTTCTCATCTGTAAAGAAATATGATGGAGTCAGATTGACATTGAAATTGACTCTTTTCTTGTTGTTAATTTTCTCGGTAATGGAAAATTTCTCTGAGCTCTTGACTCTATCCTAAATTGTACCAGAAGATTGATTGCTCCCACAATGGTTTTAAATCACATATTCAGAGACCAGAATCAAGTAGCCGGTTGGCTTGCTCGCTGGACTATAAAGTGTAAGATGAAATAAGAAATCAATATCAATCAAATCCCTACTAATCTCAAAGCAATCTTTACCTAGCAGGTTCTATCATGACTATAAACTTGGCAGATTTCTTTAAATTTAGGAAATGAGAACTTTACCTGAAGGAATCTTGCCATTGGCCTCTGATGTAGCCCAGAAAGTCCAAACAAGAGCCTTGCTTATTTTATTCAAATATCTTATGTATTTAAATCAAATCTAATTATATTAAGATTTGATTTTATTTGATTTTATTTGATTTTAGAATATTTATTTTATTTCCTTGTATTCTAATTTAGGGTTTTGAGAAGCTATTATATAAAGCCTCTTATGCCTTAAGTTATTTTAAGTTTTTGGAATAATAGATTTTTTATCTCTGAAAATTTCACTCTTTATTACCCTTAGATTAGGGTTGCATCATGTTACCCTTGAATTAGGGTTTCATCTATCGTTGCTTCTTCTTCTGTTTCCGCCGCGTCATGAGTTTGGTATCAGAGCCTCAGTTCCTGCTACGGGTCAAACATGTTTCTGAATCTTGATTTCATCTGATTCAAGGTCTAAAGGAGAGAACAACATACGGCCATGGAGATCTCAAAGATCGTTTGGTATGCGGGAGACACACTAGGCGTTTCAATGACGATCATATTGACCGGTTACTGAAGGATTTTAAATTGGCTACCAATCGTCGAATCAAGGTAAAACTTTCTTATCGATATGCTGTCTCAGGCTATGAAGAGGTTTTCAAAACCATTTTTTTCATCAACTGGACATGGGGATGTTGTCTTCAGGCTATGAAAAGGTTTTCAAAACTATTTTTTTCCTTCAACTGGATGGCTTGAATGTTACTTCGAATAAGGAACACTCGAGAAGAATTTATCTTATTCCGATAAGGTCAACAATTATAATTCCCAATGTAACGATTGAATAAAATAAAATAAATAATTTGGGTTCTTGATGGTGATGGTGTTGTGAATTCAAGGACGAATTCTTGTCAACCAAGAGAGGATGATGTAGCCCAGAAAGTCCAAACAAAAGCCTTGCTTATTTTATTCTAATTTATTCAAATATCTTATGTATTTAAATCAAATCTAATTATATTAAGATTTGATTTTATTTGACTTTATTTGATTTTAGAATATTTATTTTATTTCCTTGTATTCTAATTTAGGGATCTAATTATATTAAGATTTGATTTTATTTGACTTTATTTGATTTTAGAATATTTATTTTATTTCCTTGTATTCTAATTTAGGGTTTTGAGAAGCTATTATATAAAGCCTCTTATGCCTTAAGTTATTTTAAGTTTTTGGAATAATAGATTTTTTATCTCTAAAAATTTCACTCTTTGTTACCCTTAGATTAGGGTTGCATCATGTTACCCCTGTGTCATCAGCCTCAACATCTCACCCTTCAATAACTTGCATCGCTTTCAGAACTATTGTCATAAAGCTTGACTTTTCCCTCTATGTTCATGTTCTCTGAGCTTCTGCTAAAACGGAGTAGTATCAGTCGATATCTTTCAAATGTAATCTCCATCTGGATTCTAGAGAAATATTGATTTTGAATTAATTTTCCGCAAAATCTTTCTTGGAATCATTCAGGGAAGGATCTAGGAAGAAGACTTGAAAATTGTTAAAATTTCAGTTTTTAGCGCCTTCTTTCTGTTCTGGCGTCTATATATATACAGTATCTTTCTATCCTTAATAAATAATTTATTTTGCTTAAAAATAAAAATAAAATATATTTATTATAAATAATATATTTGAAATATTTATTTAATATTTTTTTATAATTTTATTTAAATATTCTAAATATCTTTATAGTTTTCAAATAATTGTTTAATAAAAAAATTAGCTATAATTTTAAACTGTATCTTTGAAGTTGTTGGAATTTTTAATTCTCTAAATTTTTAAATATTGAATATTTTAAATAGTTTATTAGATTTTTTAATTTATGAGTTACTAAATATTTCAACTATACTTTTAAAGTTGTTGGAATATTTAATTGTGTAAACTATTATATATTTTAAATAGTTTATTAGATCTTTAATATAGATATTTTAAATAGTTTTCAACATCTTTATTAGGTCTTTCAACAGTCGTTATGAATTTTATATACTTACAATACACACTACATGTCTTTCAACATGTTTTATATTCATATAAAAAACCACATAATACATTAATTGGATAAAATAATAACGATGTTTAATACAATAAAATAGAAAAACATAGCAAAATTTAAAAAATATATATTTAATACAATCAATTATAACAAAAACTAAGTCATCATTATTGTGGTGTTGGCGAATCTTGTTCGTCATAATATGGTGCTGAAAGATATTGAAGAGGAGGAAGATCAACATCTATTTCTTGAACAACCGAATACAGCGCCAACTTATGCATCATTTGTCGTATGTGTTCGTTGTGACGCAGTTTGTTGGTATAACTAGCCAAGCTGAGTTTAGACCATATTTCAATTGTACGTGTTTTCAGACTCGATTTTATTTCAATTGCTCACATTTTGGGAATACATCCATTCCATATATTGTTGGTTGGAAAATATCCCTTCAGTTTGATGAGAAGAACTACCGACATTGGAAGTGGTCGTCTGACTAGGCTCTTGCATCGTCGCATGCCCGATTGGCCTCGCCCAATCTGTAAACAAATTAGGTGGTGTGGTACACCCATTATACTAGTAATTAGTAACTTTATCTCTTATCTAACTTTCTTTACCTAGCAGGTTCTATCATGACTATAAACTTGGCAGATATCTTTAAATTTAGGAAATGAGAACTTTACCTAAAGGAATCTTGGCATTGGCCTCTGATGTAGCCCAGAAAGTCCAAACAAAAGTCTTGCTTATTTTATTTTATTTAAATATCTTATGTATTTAAATCAAATCTAATTATATTAAGATTTGATTTTATTTGATTTTAGAATATTTATTTTATTTCCTTGTATTCTAATTTAGGGTTTTGAGAAGCTATTATATAAATCCTCTTATGCCTTAAGTTATTTTAAGTTTTTGGAATAATAGATTTTTTATCTCTGAAAATTTCACTCTTTGTTACCCTTAGATTAGGGTTGCATCATGTTACCCTTGAATTCGGGTTTCATCTATCGTTGCTTCTTCTTCTGTTTCCGCCGCGTCATCAGTTTGGTATCAGAGCCTCAGTTCCTGCTACGGGTCAAGCATGTTTCTGAATCTTGATTTCATCTGATTCAAGGTCTAAAGGAGAGAACAACATACGGCCATGGAGATCTCAAAGATCGTTTGGTATGCGGGAGACACACTAGGCGTTTCAATGACGATCATATTGACTGGTTACTGAAGGAGTTTAAATTGGCTACCAATCGTCGAATCAAGGTAAAACTTTCTTATCGATATGCTGTCTCAGGCTATGAAGAGGTTTTCAAAACCATTTTTTTTCATCAACTGGACATGGGGATGTTGTCTTCAGGCTATGAAAAGGTTTTCAAAACTTTTTTTTCCTTCAACTGGATGGCTTGAATGTTACTTCGAATAAGGAACACTCGAGAAGAATTTATCTTATTCCGATAAGGTCAACAATTATAATTCCCAATGTAACGATTGAATAAAATAAAATAAATAATTTGGGTTCTTGATGGTGATGGTGTTGTGAATTCGAGGACGAATTCTTGTCAACCAGGAGAGGATGATGTAGCCCAGAAAGTCCAAACAAAAGCCTTGCTTATTTTATTTTATTTTATTCAAATATCTTATGTATTTAAATCAAATCTAATTATATTAAGATTTGATTTTATTTGATTATATTTGATTTTAGAATATTTATTTTATTTCTTTGTATTCTAATTTAGGGTTTTGAGAAGCTATTATATAAAGCCTCTTATGCCTTAAGTTATTTTAAGTTTTTGGAATAATAGATTTTTTATCTCTGAAAATTTCACTCTTTGTTACCCTTAGATTAGGGTTGCATCATGTTACCCCTGTGTCATCAGCCTCAACATCTCACCCTTCAATAACTTGCATCGCTTTCAGAACTATTGTCATAAAGCTTGACTTTTCCCTCTATGTTCATATTCTCTGAGCTTCTGCTAAAACGGAGTAGTATCAGTCGATATCTTTCAAACGTAATCTCCATCTGGATTCTAGAGAAATATTGATTTTGAATTAATTTTCCGCAAAATCTTTCTTGGAATCATTCAGGGAAGGATCTAGGAAGAAGACTTGAAAATTGTTAAAATTTCAGTTATTAGCGCCTTCTTTCTGTTCTGGCGCCTATATCTATACAGTATCTTTCTATCCTTAATAAATAATTTATTTTGCTTAAAAATAAAAATAAAATATATTTATTATAAATAATATATTTGAAATATTTATTTAATATTTTTCATAATTTTATTTAAATATTCTAAATAGCTTTATAGTTTTCAAATAATTGTTTAATAAAAAAATTAGCTATAATTTTAAACTGTATCTTTGAAGTTGTTGGAATTTTTAATTCTCTAAATTTTTAAATATTGAATATTTTAAATAGTTTATTAGATTTTTAATTTATGAGTTACTGAATTTTTCAACTATACTTTTAAAGTTGTTGGAATATTTAATTGTGTAAACTATTATATATTTTAAATAGTTTATTAGATCTTTAATATAGATATTTTAAATAGTTTTCAACATCTTTATTAGGTCTTTCAACTATATACTTAAAGTCGTTATGAATTTTATATACTTACACTACACACTACATGTCTTTCAACATGTTTTATATTCATATAAAAAACCACATAATACATTAATTGGATAAAATAATAACGATGTTTAATACAATAAAATAGAAAAACATAGCAAAATTTAAAAAATATATATTTAATACAATCAATTATAACAAAAACTAAGTCATCATTATTGTGGTGTTGGCGGATCTTATTCGTCATAATATGGTGATGCTGAAAGATATTGAAGAGGAGGAAGATCAACATCTATTTCTTGAACAACCGAATACAACGCCAACTTATGCATCATCTGTCGTATGTGTTCATTGTGACGCAGTTTGTTGGTATAACTAGCCAAGCTGAGTTTAGACCATATTTCAATTGTACGTGTTTTGAGACTCGATTTTATTTCAATTGCTCACATTTTGGGAATACATCCATTCCATATATTGTTGGCTGGAAAATATCCCTTCAGTTTGATGAGAAGAACTACCGACATTGGAAGTGGTCGTCTGACTAGGCTCTTGCATCGTCGCATGCCCGATTGGCCTCGCCCAATCTGTAAACAAATTAGGTGGTGTAGTACACCCATTATACTGTCAGATTTCTTCTAATCTATCACAGAAAAATCAAAAGATTTATCATTTCGAATAGATTTATTCGTTCCAAGAATATATGTTTTAGTTTTTTAATATGTATTTCCTATACCGGAACTCTACCCAATAGGACGCTCAATCCATCCAGTAACATCTCCCCATTATTCTTCAGATACTGACTTATTATCATTCCATAAGATAACTTTTTACTATCACGTCTCAAATCCATATGTATAATGATCAAAACTTACAAATACTTGAAGACTTTGAGAAGTTTGAATCATTATCATTATTATTATTATTAGAAATGAAACAAGTATTAACTAATTTCAAAGCTAATTTCTAAATTTCATCCATATTAGGTCTATTAGCTTTAAGTTTACCGTGAACCATACCATTACTCAATGTTTGGATTGATGCATCCAACTTAAGGACCTTAAAGGATTATCATAAATGTCGCATCTTGGCAACACAAATTCTTCTGCTATGTCAGTTTCAAAAAATCTATAAGGCGCATTATTAATTCTGCACTTTATTCCCAAATTAGATTTATCATCCAAAATTATACTTATAGTTGAATAAAAATGTTGTAATACTTATATATACTAGCAATATCTAAATTGTCCAAATAAAACTAACCCATCATATTACTAAGATGACCAATGAAAATTTTCATACCCATAACATCGATAAAATCATTATTGACTAAAAGCATGCCCACGTTTATAATGATTTCGTTCGGCTCCAACTCGTTATGAATGTGAACGTCCCCTTCAACACTTTTTTCAATACTCTATGAACATTCGGTGACTCTCTCTTGACTCTTTTTCTCTTACATGTGGATCTTTCGAGGGAATCGTTTTTGGTATTTTTGTTACTTATCTTTGGAGCCATTGGAAATATAAAATGAGAAAATAATATTTTAAGTATATTTTTGAAGACTAATAATAATAAAATGATTATGTGACAAATATGAATACTATACATCATATTTATAGCCAATCTGGAGTTAACCAACCTACAGGTCCAAATAGTTAAATATTGGGCTGGTATTTCCTTTGTAATATAAATTCAACAAATGTGTGATATTTAGGGTATTTTGTGTACTAAAGAGCATATGTATTTAATATTAGTAAATTGGTATGGTGGAATAGCTAAAAATAAGCTACTTATGTAGGCCCAAGAACCCACCACCATTATTATATAAGAAAATAATATTTTTCAAGGAAAATGTGAATAATTATTATTTTTTTACTGCCTCTATAATCGAACACCTAAACAATATGAAAAGATCATATATATGCGATCTCGAAAGGTTTTTTTACCTCGGTTTGCTCAAAACTTGACAAAAATTCTTCTATAGTATTGTCAAGTCAAAATATATAACTTCAAAGATATTGTGCAGCGACAGAGAATGAAAAATGCTAGAATTTGTGTCAGAAAAGTTTTTGCAGCGGCGATCAAACTACAAACTGGGTTTTATGGTGGTAGGAGTATAAAATATTCTCCCTCTATCTCTAGAATCAATAAGAATTAAGAATAGTGATAGAATGGATTACATATTTAAAGGCCCAACGGACACATATATTGAGGAGGGGAAAGGTCTTTTAGGTATATTTTCAAAGGTTTCTTCACCACTTATTCATTATTCACCACTAAGGGCCTCTTGTATAGGTAGAACGCTTTCGTGACATGTGGACAAAAGCAAAACCAAGTTAGGTGCATAGTTTACGAGACTAGTAATTTTCATAGCAATGATAATTGGAGACACGATTATCCGACTCGAACCGTTTCAGATCACAGGTTCGGTTGTGGTCCGGAGGAAAGGTATGAGTAAAATCCAATAATCTTGAACAATTTTTGCAATTACTATGAGAGTTATTGATAAGGGGAGGATTTATTCGACCTAGACATCGAACCGGTTAAATATCAGACAAATATTTACTTTGTAATATAAGAACAATAAATATGTAACATTAGGGGTATTTTGTATAATAAAGAACAAATATGTTTAATATTAGTAAATAAATTGGGTGAAATATCCAAGAATGAGCTAATTATATAGGCACAAGGTTTCACCACCATTACTATATAAGGCAATGTACATTTCCAAGGAAAAAGTGAACAATTATTACTTTTGGCAACTTCTCTCCCTAAATTTCCATTTTAGCATATGTCTCAAGCATCTGGTGACTTTTCTCAAAATATTTTAGACATTTTTTCCCTTCATATATTTATGGAGTCATTAGTGACGACCAAAGTGGGAGCCTAGACATGTACCTCAATACAAACATCCAAACTCATTAGTGTGCTAGTCTCTACTCTGGATTCTAGCAAAAGATGAATTCTGAGATGCATATGGATGCTACTGTAGTAATAGAAGGAATAAAAATTGGAATGGGTTTTGATTAGTTGGCATGGAACACTCAAGTGCAACACTAGTATGAATATGAACAATATCAATTAACTTTTGAAGAGCATCGAGATCGATTACGAAGTGAAATAATTGTGTAAGATATAAACAATGGTAGCTCGACCAAGAAAGATCTAATCAAAAATTTAAAAAGTTATTAGAGGAAGAGCTTTCCGAGAATGATGACTTTGAGTCTGATTCCTTATGAAATCTATAAAATACTGAAGAAAGCAATTTCTATTGGAAAGAAGTTATCATTCTTTGAGAACATAACAAAAAGCAAGATATCGTTATAATTCTTTGGAGTATATCGAATATTCTATGTTTGATTCAGAGGAATTTCTTTCTTCTCCATAGAGGGATGGTCATCACATGACAAAGCAAAACTCTAGTGGTAGGAATTATTCAAAGTGGCATTCAAGTTGTTATGGAGGTCCAAAGCGAGAGCGAGAGCGAGAATAAAAAACAGCAACGTGACTCTTATGATAAACAAGAACCTTCATAGGTTAAAGATATGATGGTTACATAAGGAGATGTTGGACCATAGCAGAATATAGTTCAGGCCTGAGAAATCCCTGCTATGTTGCAAAGACGTTCAAGAATCCTAAGTATTGAATAACAAGTTAATATCCAATTTTCAAATCCATCCGAGCAGGGTCTTTTCGGACATCTATGGAAAAAATTTAATATATCCAAGGTAGATAAGTTTGATGGAAACATGAATCCTGATGATCATCTTGAGAAATTTAAGAATTAAACTGTTGTGTCGTGATTTCTCCCACACTTTCAAGGACAGTGCTTTGAAGTTGTACAACTGGATTCCTTAAGGTTGCATCAAGAATTTGACATGTTTTAGACAATATTTACATGCTAGTTTGTGGGAAGTAAAGAGAAGCGAATGAATGGGGATATGATAAGCCAATGCAGACAGTTGGTCAGAGAAAGTTTGAAAGATTAGACCAAATTCTTTGTTCTTATGAAGAATAGTCCTGATGTTTGTTATAAGCGAGTCCTTATTAATTATTTTAGACAAAGTCGTCTTCCCGGTTAATTAGTTGATGAAGTGACTAGAAAGAAATCTCCCACTTTTTGATTTTTGCTAGCTTAGGTCGAAGAACATATAAAAGTGGAAGAATATAAGAGATTAAAACTGATTTCCCTCCAAAGATAGATTCAATAATCATCTCCTCTAGTTTTCAACAATAACAGGTCCAAAGCTTCCAACCCCAAGTTGTGATCAATTTTTATCCAAGATGCACAAATCAAATATCACCTTGATCGAGGGTAAACCAACAGCCTCAACAGCCAAGGCGCAGAATGAATCAATGAGTTCAACCTGATAACTTTGTGGAGCTGACATATTATGTTGCTACTATTTTTTTATAAGATGCAGAATTTTGTTCAAATTAGAAAACTCCTTCCAATTTAAAGACTGAGAGAATAAAGGAATAACCAATTTTGAAAATATCACAATAATATTGGTCATGATACAAGGAACTGCATAACTTTAAAGCATGAAATTTAAATTCTAACCGATAATGGAAAATTGAGGATATTTGTTAAAAAATAATCAAGGGGTCGATAGTAGGCTACGATGGGTAATCAAGCAACAACCCAAAGAGAAGTAGTTGAGATTGCACTAAAAAAGGATAATGCGATGGTCATAGCATAATATTTTAATGATTTTGATGAAGACATGAAGTATTTAGACCATGATCCCAACCGAATGATTTTTATGATAATTGACGAGACCAAAGCTGATGGGAAGGTCAAAGTTTTGTGCAAGTTGTTTTTGAATTATTGACTATCTTCGGTGGAGATACCGTGTCGAAAAACACCCGTTACTCTCGGAAAGGCAGGTTATGAGCTTAGCGACACAAATAGCAGGAGAAATATTGACTAATCTTTACAAAGATCCATTGTCTTTTATTCTTTTTTATGATAATGATGTAAGAGAGAAAACCGGACCTCATAAGGATTTTATGATAATTAGAGCATGCAAAGGAACTAAAATCCAAAGCATCTTAATCGATATTGGTAGTTCGACTAACATCTTATTTATATCCACTTACAAATAAATGAGAGACCTTCCTCTCATTCTCCAATTTGATTAGACAATAGTGGAATTCACTAGGGTCATTGTCGATCTCATCGAAGAGTTTGAAGGGGGGGAATTATTGGGTCAGGGGCTTTTCAAAAAGATGGTAAAAGTGTTGTTCATAGTGGTGGATGGTCCAAAATCATATAATGCAATCTTTGACAAGTCTTGGTTATCAAGAATGCTCGTTATTGAAACTGTTCATTCATGTTTGAAATATGTTATTGCAAAATAAGTAGGAGTTTGCTAGAGTAGCCAGAAAGTGGCAAGAGAATGTTATACTATTGTATTGGGTCCAAGTAAAATTGAAAGTGTTGAAACAAAGCAAGAATAATAGTTATATAGGTCTACTTTGGAGTCAGATGGTGTAGATGATCTGAGAGAGACTACCAGATTGATAATATGCGATGAGGAGATTAAAATTTATTCCTTCTCCAATGGAAAAAGTTTAAAGATTTGTATCAAGCTATCATATATTGTAAGAAAGCAAGTGATATATTTTTTGTCAATAAATTTGTATATGTTTGCCCGGTAGACTGAGGACGTAACGAGAGTACACATGAGCTTTATTTGTCACAAACTCATTTTACAACCTAATATACGCTCAATAATTAAAAAACAAACAATATTATCTGTTAAAAAATCCAAATTTATTGTGGCAAAATTAGATCAGTTATCAAAAGTAAGCTATATCATAGAATCTCTATATTTGTTGTGGATGGCGAACCCATTTTTTTTGAAGAAGAAGAATGAGAAATGGAGAATGTGTGTTGAGTTTACCAATTTGAAAATAGCATTTTCGAATGACCCATTTTCTATTCTAGAATTGATCAACTGGTAGACTCAACTTTGGGTAACAAACTCTTATCGTTTATGGATACATTTTTCAGGTATAACCAAATACAGATGTATTCGAACGCCCAAAACATCACTACATTCATAACTGATAAGGGTCTGCATTGCTACAAGGTAATGTCGTTTGGATTGAAAAATATTAGGGCTACTTATCTGCAACTAATGAACAAAGATTTTGCAAGCCAATTTGGAAGGAATGTTGAAATCTATATTGACGATATGCTGGTAAATAGCACAAGAGACAATGATCATTTTTTTATCTAGAGGAAATTTTTCGTAACTTAAAGGCCATAAACTTGACATTGAATCCATAATAATGTACCTTCGCGGTGCGATCTGGAAAATTCTTGGGCTATATAGTGAGCACAAAATGAATTAAAGGCGACTCAATATAGTTGAATGCTTTGACTACTATGGATACTCCGAGATTCATCAAAGAGGTACATGTCTAAACTGGAAATTTTTATGCTTTAAACATTTTAATATCAAAATCCTTATGGAAAAATGTGCTCTATTTTTTCAAGTTCCTAGAAAATTAAATCGTTTTAACTAGACTCCAAAGTATGATGAAGCTTTTGTCAACATAAAAGACTATCTATTCTTCCTGTAAATTTTGATTAAGCCAATTGTAGGAGAAAAACTATTCATCTCTATCGTGGTATCAGATTACCAATTAAGTGCATTGCTCGTCAGAGAGGTCTAAAATTATCTTCACTCGGTATAGTACGTGAGCAAAAGTTTGTTAGATATTGAAAATGCGTATTTGAAGTTGGAAAAACTAACCTTGGATTTGATTGTGGCGGTACGAAAAATGAGGCGATATTTCCAAGCCTATTTGACTATAGTGAACCTCTTTCTGACTAAAAATATGTTGTAAAAGCCTTATGTATCGGGTCGAATGACGAAGTGGTCAATAGAACTAGGGATCTATGACATCGATTTTGAACATATGACAACAATCAAAGCTCATGCACGGGCATATTTTTTAGTTGAGATTCATTCTGAACGACCTGCACGAGAGCTAGATATTGATGTATAAAAAACGAGTGGGTTTGGACTGATTGGGGCTCAAGAATTTTGGTTTGTGGAGCGAGGTTTCAATTGGTAGCTCCAACCAAATAAGCAATGTATCAATTGATATGCTTTGGCTTCCAAACATCTAACAACGAAACGAAGTACGAAACAATGTTGGTGGGGTTGTGACTTGCTCAAATTTGTGGTGCCTATAGAGTTTCTTTGATAAGCTATTCGCAGCTTCTAATCAACCACGCATCAGGTCAGACCAAAGCAAAGATCTATCATCTGGTAAAGTACCCAAAGGCATTTAGGGAACTGACAAACTTCTTTGAGTGCATTCAGTATGATCATGTTCATTGAGAAGAAACTTTTGTCGCCAATTCTCTGAAAACTATAGCATAATCTGAAGGGTATCCATAGATACTTGAACAAGAACATTTATCGGTAACACCAGCCTCTAACGGAAACTAGACACAATAGAAGCATTGCAAATTTCAACAAGTCTGGAAAACGATTGGAGGCATGAGCTTAAATAATTCCTGGTTAGAAGGAATTTTTGAGTTGATAAAGCATTGACTAAAAAATTAGATTTAAGGCAAATGGTTTTGCGGTTTTTGGAGACATTCTTTACCAAAACTTCTTAAGTCGGCCACTATTGTGATGCATTGGAACTAATAAATCACATATGGTAGTATCCAAATTACATGAGAAAGAGAATTTGGCTCATTGTGCGTTTTAAACATTGACAATAAGAGTTTTATTGAGCGGATATTATTAACCTTCTATCATGTTTGATGCCAAACAATTAGTCTGTATATGTGATACATTTCAATGATTTGAAAATGCAATACATATTCTAGGAGTACATGTTTGAATGAATTTCCAAATCATGGCTTATTGATAGGTGGGGTTTGGACTTATTCAGGTCGTTTCTTATGGCCTCTTGAGGACTCCAAACCATCATACGACCGTTGATTATTTCTCTAAGTGGGTAGAGGTCGAGCCTTTGTCCGGAACTAAAGCAAAGAATTTTATCAAATTTATTTTATCTAATATATGTTGTAGATTTAGAGTCCCAACAAGAATCATTACATATACCGACCTTCAATTTGATAACAAGGACATTAAAGTTTTTTATCTACCACAGGCACCCAATATTGTTTTTCGGTACATTTCTACCCCATGCTAATAGGCAAGTGAAGGTTACGAACATAACCATCCTTGCTCGCTTGAGAAAGAATTTATAAAGGACTGTCGGAAAATAGAAAATTAGTTACGTGAAAAATTGTAGGCTTACTAAATGACTCCCCGGGTAGCGACCCAAGAATCACCCTTTGCATTGGTCTATGAGATGTATGCAGTAACCTCAGCCGAAGCCACAATCTCTTCTTTTACATTAACAAACTAAGACGAGGCTGACAACAATAAGGGTCAGAGAGCCGAAGTTGACTTAGTTGAAGAGAAGAGAACGAAAGCGCATCTAAGATCTTTTCATTATCATACTTTAATAAAGAGTAGACATGCATCTCGATTCCATCAAAGAAAATTCAAAGTGGGAGATAAGGTTCTAAAGAAGGTTTACTTGCATAATAAAGATAAACGGCTTGTCAAATTATGACCAAATTGGGAATGACCTTGTTTAGTAACTGAAAAGGTATCGTATGAGACTTATCGATTGGACGATCGGGAATGAAAACCACTTCGGCACCTATGGAACATTGAACATTTGAAGTTGTTTTTTGAATGACTATGTAAAAACTATAAATATTTTATATTAATTGTGTAATGACTAGTAAGGTATCTTCGTAACCGGCTAGTAAATATAAATCATTTGCCTTTTATATTCCCCAGATTTATTTTTCAATTAGTCTGTAAATTTGATTCATAATCTTACTTCAAATGATTACTATGTTAATTGGCCATGTTAAAAAGGCTACAACATTCGGTGGTCATGTTTGAAAGGTTCCAACATTCGGTGGTCATGTTTAAAAGGTTCCAACACTAGTTATTCGTGTTTAACGGGTTCCGACACTAGTTGGCCATACTTAAAAGGTTTCGACGCTAGTTGGTCATGTTTAAAAGGTTCCAACACTAGTTGGTAAAATTTAAAAGGTTCCACCACCAATTAGTCATTCTTAAAGGTTCTAACAATAATTGGTCAATATTTGGGGCTTAGTACATTTGAATCTCTAAAAGAGCTTTGGTAACCGGTTGGGGACTGATCACCATAACTATGAAATATATGAAGACATGATTAGAACTGAAAAATTTATACAATAATTAAAGATGAACAAAAAAGTAGCAATTATAAAATTTTAAGTAAAAAAATACCTTGACCATACAAAGACTTGAATTTCAAAAACACAAAAGAGAATGTTACAATATTGGAAACATGAAAGGGAAATTATTCACCACCTTCAGAATTGTCTTCACTAACCTTGTTATTCTTTGTTTTGCCTTTGTTGATATCAGGATTGTTCTCAAGATCTTCTTGAGATTGATCTTCTTCATATCTATCCTTTTCAAACTCCTCACTTGCATAACCGTCATCATCATCATCACTACCCGAATCTATAGATGCCTCTAGTTTATCCTCAAATGAGATATTAGCAGGACGTTCCTCCTCCGGAACCAAATTCGAGTAAGAGCCAAGGTCCAAACCCGAAAATGTTATATGAAAGCTAAGGACCATCGTCTCGTCTATTTAGAGAACCCATGTACTCATCAGTATAAGCGACAAACGCGGCCCCTTCGTCCTTTTGAGCTTCCTTCTTGAAGAAAATTAGATACTCAGCAACCTTTTTCCTATCCTCTTCAGTTTTTTTTGGCAACACCCACCTGCTTATTATGTTTTAACATGCGAAGATCATGGTGTAGGTTATTTTCCTTTATAATCTCGTTGTGTTTCTTAACCCTTTTTAGCTTGGCAAACTCCAAGACGATAATCTCAACTTGGAAAGTTGATTTTTATTCCAAGAGATTTTTTTAAATAGAACGGACTCAATATTCATGTTTATATACAAGTGATATTTGATCTGAAACAGCCTTTCATAGATGGTCAAATATTTCTCAAAAAAACATCGTTGTCTTTACAAGGTCCGAGTTAGACTTTTCGAGGCGCGAAATCACCTCTTTAGCTCCATCTAAATGCTTCTTCTGAATTGCCGCTTCCTTTCCATTTTAGCAATGGGAGCAAAAAGCTCGTTTAGAGAAATGACAAAGGATTTTTTTTAAGGAGTTGAATTGATTCAGAGCTAGAAGAACCTTCCCAAATTGACGATTTATCTAGACTTTACTCCGGAAAACTTAGTGATTTATCCCTTAAATATTGAGTCTCTAGTACCTGCTAGTTTTCCTTCAGAAGAGTTGGTGACTGTTTTTTCCGGTGCTTAAGCATCATAGGAGTTGAACATAATAGGAATGATGGTTTGATCGTAATAGGGGCGATCTTTTTTCGGTTTTAGATTTATTTTGGACAAAAGATATTTTCTTCTTTTCACTTTTTCCATTTCTTTTTTATCCCCCGATACGTGTGTTGATTTATTTCTTCCCAGGGATGGGCTTTTTCTTGAGTCTTAGTCATCGTCAAATCAACAGTCTCATTTGTTTGCTTTGCTTCTCTTATGCGGTATTTTTCTTCAGTTAATTTGAGACTAGACCTTTAGCAGCGTCTTTCTTAATTCTATGACTCAGAGCCCTTTTTATGGCCGAGCATCAGGAGCGTCTAACTGATTTAAAATATCTACTAGATTGGGTAGGGTCATCAATTGTTCTGAAAAGATGGTACTTTCTGAGCTGGTACACTAAAATGAAGCATTTATGTAATTCCTTCAATCAATGTTCTCTAGCCCATTCGTTTAGCTTACTAAAAGTCTTTTCGCAATTATCAAATGATGTTTTTGGGATTTTGATATTACTATAAAATATAATGTGTGAGAACTCAAGCGTTAAATATTTATAATAATTACAGTTTGGGTCAGTAGAATAACAAACTCATCTATACTCTTCCACTCCTTCGGAATTCTACTAGGATTTTTCTTCTTTAAAATCTCCTCTCTGTTTTCCCAACTACAATTGATGAAATAAAATAATTGATTCCAAGTATTTTCCGCTTCGAGGAGGTTGGCCACCACTTTATATTAATTCCTCATAATGATGAAATAAAAGAGGATACGAGGGTTCTTCGACAAGAAAGTGATCGCCGTGAACTACTCTATAGAGAGCTAAGTTCCAGAAATCCTTTATGTAGGGATACAAGACATGAGCATGAAACATATGTTTAGATTAGCTGGAATCAAGGAAATATTTACTAGCCCAAAATTCTAAACGATAACAGGATTCCCCAATTTAAGATGTCCGTGCATACCAGTAGCTCACACTTCTTGGCAGGAAACGAATTCTCTTCCACTTTAGGGAATCGTATATCAATTGACTCTGGAATTCACCAACGCATTAAGATATTTGAATCTTCCTTATCAAAGTAATAGTTTTACTTTATGTCATGCATAACTATGGGGTATCGGTGGTCGACCTCCCGCACTTTGCTCGCCAGCACTTCAAATATTTTGGAAGACAGTTCAATTTCATCTTCTTTCTTTTTTATTTTATTTCCGTTTGTTTTCTTTCAGGATTTAAACTTCACCCTCAGTACCACCTCTCTTCTCACTTGGTTGTCAGCGTCCAACCCCAAGTTAGTACATACCTCTGCCTCCTTGTTCGGTATATAAAACAACAGTATTAGATTATCATTGGAAACCGTGGTTCTATATTGAGAGCCCTCACATCCCTCCATAGGTGTAGCTTTGGGTTGTAGGAATCCCCTTGGTTATAGTGGGAACTTTCCCTCTCGATCCATTTGATTATTTTGGAGGAGTATCACGGGCCAAAAGGATCATCTCGTGCCTTTTGGATTTCTTTTCGCGGTGATTGTGACAACGTCTTCTTTTCTCCAGAGGTATTGAAGATTTTCTAATATGGGGATTCCTTTTACCTATTGGAATGACCCATTTGAATGAAAAGAGGTCAGCGTTTATTTCTTTGAGAACGAGTTGGTCTAGAGGGGAAGGCTTTTATTATTGAAGTTTGAGTCGAAATATTTGAAGAAGACAATCGTTTAACCGATTTGGTTTAATTTTTCCTCATGTGTTGCCTCTGCAATCGAACACCTAAATAATATAAACATGTCATTCGTCTCTGATCCCAACAAATGTTTTTTTGCTCCGCTTGCTCATAAATTGACGACCGATATTCTAGAGCAATGTTAAGTCAAAATATATAACTCTAAAGATATTGTGCATTTACAGAGAATGAAAGAAGGTAAGGATTTGTGTCGGAAACATTTTTAAGGAAATAATCAAACTAGAAACTAGGTTTTATGGTGGTAGGAGCACAAAAGCTTCTCTATATATCTCTAGAAGCAATAAAAATTAAGAATAATGAAAGAAAAGCTGGCAGATTTTTAAAGAGGATTTTGAAAGCCTAACACATACCTTTCGAAAGCCCAACGGACACGTACGTTGAGCATTAGAAAGGTCTCTTAGTTATCTTTTCACAATGCACAAATATTTACATGGAGAAGTGGAATGGTTTCTTTACCACCTCTTCACCCTTCACCATTAAGGGCCTATTGCATAGGTCGAATACTTTCATGACACGTGTACATGAGCAAAACTAGGTTGGTGCATAGTTCACGAGACTAGTAATTTATGTAGCACCGATAATTTGAAACAAGATTATTCGACTCAAACCATTTCAGATTACATCGTCGGTTGCAGTCAAGAGGAAAGGTACGAGTGAAATCCAAAGTAGTGCCAAAGTTAGTCTTCTTAAAGAGTCTTCGCAATGCCTAGGGGAGTTTCTGATAAGGGTAGAATTTATTCAAATCACACGTCGAACCGGTTAAATATTGGACTTGTATTTACTTTATAATATAAGCTCAATAAATGTGTAATATTGAAGGTATTTTGTGTAATGAGGACCAAATATGTTTAATGTTTATAAATTAATGAGATGGAATAGCCAATAATGAGCTACTCAGGTATACCCAATGGACTGCCAAAAATACTATACAAGGGAATGTAACTTTTTCTAGGAAATTGTAAACAATTACTACTTTTCTATTACTTTTGACACCTTCTCTCTCTAGAATTTTTGTTTTAGCTTATCTTTCTAACATCTATGCTTTTCTCTGTATATATATTTTAGACATTTTCCCCCTCTGATATTTCTGGAATTATCATTAGTCGTTGGAGAAATGGATATCTATTTTGGGAAAACATATATCTGTTTCTCCAACTATTATTTTGTTTCTTTGAAATTTTGGCCAAAATGCCAAAACACATATCCGTTTTGGCCTTCTTGAAAAAATTTAAAAATATCCATCGATTAAAACAGATGTCCATTTCGATCCGGATTTGTTTTTTGAGTTTCTTTTTTTTGTAAAGAGAGAAAAAAATCCTTTATTTCTCATTCATGTCTGAAATCATCTCTTAAACAATATTTTTCTTCGAGAAACTATCAAACCCAATTACTATAATCACTATAATAATCTCTCGAACCAATATATTCTTCTAGAATTTTCTTCAACAATCTTTGATCAAAATTATTAAATGGATCCAAAAATATCAAATGTCTCAAATACACCTATGATTAATCCAACCCTAAATTATTTTGATTATAATCCTAATATTCATGATCTCGTAGATACTGGTCTATAAACCCCAATCTTTGAAACACATTTTACCATGTCAGTGGTATCGCCGCTAATACTAGCAATAATTCAAAGTCTATGAATAAAACATCTTGCGCATGATACCATTTTACTTTAAATCCTAAAAATAATAAAACTATGTGCAAAGTTTGTGAAAAATCATATGGCTACAAGGGTGAAAAACCAAATAGCGATATCATGAGTATGACGACGTACTTAGCTACTAAGAATAAACATTTTTATTCTTTTAAAAACTTTAAGAAGGGAATATGACCATAGATCGTTAAACCAATTCTGGTACTTCACAACCACTTGATTTTGGCGACAATTGGAGATATGTTGCTTGGACTTGTGAAGGGGTCAATCTAAGAGCCACACGCATCTCACGTGCCTTTATTTTATAGATCATAAATAAATCATTCATGATACAATATCAACTTTTCTATGGAAATATTTTTTGACTAGTGATATAACAATATTTTGTGATTTTGATATTATGTGTGTTATTTTACATTGGATAGTTTTTGAATGAATAATCCAAAGAAGAATTATACATTTTACTTCTATTAGAAATCACAATGTTATTGTAATTAGATATAGTCTATTAAGAGTGTATGAATGATTTTAAAATTAAAATTAAATTTATGTTAATTTCATTTGGTAATGCATCCACGAACGGTTTAGCCATTGAATTTGTTTGAAATTATTTCATACCTGAATCTCCTCAATTATTTTATATTATATGTTTAAGTCATATACATCAATTATTTGTAAAATATGGAATAATTATGATATCTAATGATTATATTGATCATATTAAAAGGAAGGTCCTACTATGCTCGACCTCGGGTCCTAGAGAAAAAGATTAGAAAGAAATTGCTAAGGCTACTGAAAAGAAATACAAAAAAATAGTTTTAGATGTCAAAACTAAATGAAACTCTACATATTATCTGCTTGCATATGGTTATACATATAAACATGACATTGATGGGCTTTATATTAGACATAGGCATAACAATCTCTTAATGGTCCATGTTGGAATTATTGAGCATGACTGTTAATTTTCTTGAAGTTGTTTATAGATGCAACTAAAACTTTTCTATGCAATATACTCATAACATACATTTGGTCCTTCATAATATTATTAGTCTTGATATATATGTAAATATATATAGGAATAAGAGTGTATGCTACCAAATGGTGTCCGAGATAGAAGCAAAAATTATAAAGTATTTTCATCACATTCCATACACGTATGTTATTGGGTGCATTTATAATCATTTCAAAAAATTGGCGGTTTTTGCCTTCTCAGCTAAGCATTATTATAATAGTTTAAAACTTGATAATGTAACCTATAAAAATCAAGAATAAATTCACGAAATTGACGATTTTATTTATATAATGTATATTAACTATGTTGAAAAATACAAGAGAAATAAAAATGTTAGATCTTCAAATATAGTGGGTAGTAGTAGTAGTAATAGGATGAGAGGCATAAATCGTAAAACTAACTAGTAAAAATTGCAATGTTAATAGTAGTCTGACAAGAGAAGCTCCTCAAGATGATAATGAAGTGGCAAAATATTTGAACGCTCCATTTGAGTTATATCAGTATAATAAAAAAACAACCCTAATGATATTTTAAGGTAGTAGAATATAAATAAAACTAGTATCATATTCTTTGCAAGGTAGCCATAGATATTTTCTCAATACCTATGACTACACTGGTAAGTGAATGTGCGTTTGGTCGGGCTAGGCTATAATACACGACTAAACGATCAAGTTTGGCTAGCGGTGCACTTGAAGTACTTGTTGTAGTAAAGGACTAGACTACGACGGAACATAGGATGCAAAACCATAAGTATGAAACGAGGAGAATCAAAAGGATATTTTTTATGAATTTCAGATGTTAAAGAATATATTTAAGAAGATCTTATGTGTGAAGGTGCTACAGGACATGAGGTGAAGAATCAGTTGAATCAACAAACGAATTGTTTTATGATGATGAATCAAACTTGTAACAAAAAAATTATTAGTAAGTTTGTAATAGGGTAGTTCAATTTGAGAATATTTGTACAACTCATGACCGCAAGAGTACAAACTTTGAAAGGTTTAAATTAATAAAAATTATTTTTTTATCCTTCAATCTTATAATGTAACAATTTATCATAATTTATTTTACCATTTATAAAAACAGACAAACTATAACAAGTAATACTATAATCAAATTATAATAGTTACTTTATCACTAGTAACTATCAAAATATTATAACATTTGTAGTAATTATAATCAAACCAAATAATAATAAAAGTATAATAATAAAATTATAATAATCTTATACTACTTTTAAATTATTATATACGAACTATATAATCAAAGTATAAAGTTTATAACAATTTGTTTATCAAACAATATGTGCTACAAAAATAATATAAAATTGAAAAGTAATTGATTTTTTGTTTAAATGTTACAAACTCGACTCTTAAAAATCCACTACATTATAAGGAATATAAAATTAAAATTATAAGAATTATGGACGAGTCAAAAAAGATATCAAATTTTTCATATTATCATGACGTTACCATGTTACCGTGAAGGGACTAGACATAAATTTTGTCGTGTTATACCATTTCCATAACAGCTCGTGATGGTAGGTCTAATTTTACTATTAAACAATAATAGATGGAATAGTATGAACATAAGAAGGGAATTGCTAAAAAAAAGGCCAAAATTACTCCGTAAAGTCGCATATTTTTGTTTTTCAGTATTTACAAAATTATCATTGGACAAAAAACCTTCAAAATCCTTGAAACTCTATTTAATTACATTTCGTGCCATTATTTACTCTATGAAGTTGCAAAAACAAAATCCCTTCTAAACGAAATCGAATGGGAGAGACATTTCAACCAAAAAATCAAGACATTTTACCGTCGAATTGTGACCCTAGATTTGGTTCTAGGGGTTCTGGCCTATCAACCACTCAAGAAAGTTCACATCAATTTCTATAAGCATTCATGTACATGCTACTACTCCAAATTAATTTAAGACAAATTAATGTAATTACATTACATTTCTACCTTTGTCTTTTTTTGCTGGAAAACTACTAAAATTATATATCTCTGCTTTTGAGAAGTATATATAAGCATAAACACAAATTAAAATAATCATAAATTACAACGTTATACATGATATGAATGATTTACTATGTCACGGTATGGTGAAAACCCATAATAGCAGAAAACTGCAGGTTGTTGGAATTCAAACAATTTAAATCGCAAACCAGACCATCTCTAAAAGATTACAAGGAGAAATTAAAGCAGCCACCGAAACCCTTTGCCTCGTCTTACCAGCATCACTAAATCGACATAGCCACCATTCAACCAAGATACATCTGAAAAACAAATCTCACACGGATTTCCTTCTGAAACACAAACGGCTTTTCGATAAGATTTTGAATTTGATTTCATAAGAAAAAAACAACAACGGGAGATGAATAACCAAGATTCGAACAGGTAAATCCAATATAAGGGTTGATTTTGGGGTTTCAAAATAAAATTAAAAGTTATTTTTTCCGGTAGAGTGTTCTTCGCCGGTTAATGACGAAGAACACCAGGTTTTCGCCCGCGTAATGACGAAGAGCACCAGGTTTTCGCCAAATACGGACGGAAACCAGGCACCCCACGCCAACGTCTGGCGTGGGATGCCTGGTTTCCGTCCATATTTGGCGAAAACCTGGTGTTCTTCGTCATTAACCGACGAAGAACACACTACTTGCGTTAATGGCTGAGAAACAGACAGAGATGGAAGGAAGACATTTGCTTGGAAACCCATTGGAGTTGTAGTTACGAGAGAGTCTGAAGCCATTGTCTTCAGTTGGAAAAACACTCGGCGAGCTGCTGTTGGTGGCGTCGAGGCAGTGACTTAGGTTATGCGGCTGTTCGTGGGGCTGCTGCTAATTTAGTGGGTTTAAGTGGCTGCTGGTTAAGGTAAATTAGTGTGGCCGATAGTTTACATTTAATTTAGGGTCAAGTATAGTTAGTTTACATTTAATTTAGGGTTAAGTATAGTTTTGGGAGAAATTCTTTTTAGAGAGAAGGAAGAGAAAATGATATTTTTTTCTGAAATAATGGTAACTTCACAGAGTAATTTTTTCTATTTAAAGATTTTGTTAAGGGTAAAATTGTCCAAAAAATTAACTTCACGGAGTAATTTTATTTTTATTTTTTGTGCAACTCTGCGGAGCAAAAATGGCTACTTTTTTAGCAATTTCCACATAAGAATCACTGTAAAATAATATATACTATGAAAATGAGATATACTTAGAATACAAGAATCATTGTGAGCATAAGGTACACTGTGAACACAAGAATCATAATGGACACAAAGGGAAATCTTATATGAACAATCATTAAAACAACATGATTATTCAACTTGTTTCTTAACAAATCTTCACATTGAATCGAATATACTTTCTTCACTACCAACAAAGAAAATTCTCTTCATATAAGTCACCAAATGCCCTTAAGACATTCACATGATACTTCAAACACCAATCTAGTTTGGGCACTCCCTAAAATTTTGAACGGGTACTTTCTTAGTCACTATTCCTATTGGATTTCGGCGTGTAGAAATTTTCTTCACATCAACAATTCTTTTTTATATCGTATCACTAATAAAATGATACTTAACATCGATCGGCCTTGTACGCTTGTGGTACATCTCTTTCCTTGTAATATGTATGGAATTTGACTATGATAAAATACTTATATGATAGTTCGATTCAAGCTCAAATCTGTTATCAAACCTTACAACCATATTACATCCTTAGTTTCCACCGTTACAACCACATATTTAGCTTGTGTTATCGACAAATCTACAGTATCTTGAAGCTTCGTTTTCTAGACTAATGGCACTCCCAGGTAGAGTAAACACATATCATGGCAAAGATCTTATTTTATCCATGTCTCTTGCAAAATCAGAATAAAATTAAACCACTAACCATGCAACATCATTCAACAATCCACCAACATCGATCTTGTTGAAGATCAAACCAACATTCGTAGTATTCTTAAGATAATTAAGTATATATTTAATTACATGTCAATGTTTTTTCTTAAGACATATCATGTGCCTGCTAACCACATTAATCGTATGTGAAATATCAAGACGTGTGCAGATCAAAGCATACATGATGTTCTTAGTTGCACTTAAATATTTAACCTTTAATATTTGTTTTAACTTATCATCATCCTTGATTGATCCTACTGCAGACAACTTAAAATGAATGGGAAATTGAACTACTACCTTGGCATAAAAATGATAAAACGTTTTATTTGTACAATTGCATGAGTGATTTTTCAACCCATATTATGAGAAGTGTGATACTAAAATTATGTCTCTAGTAATTTCCATCCTCAGACGTTTATTTTTCATACATAGATCTCATCTTAAACTTGGAACTTAACTGCTTTATATATCCATGATATGTGACATGTTACATGAAGTAATGAGCATATCATTCACATACAACAACAAGTAAACATAAGAATCATCTCATATATTTCTATGGTACACACAATTCATATATGGACTCATTGTGTACCCATTTAACATAATACATGTATCATTTTATTTGTACCATTGCATGGGTGACTGTTTCAACCCATATATCGACTTCTTCAACAGACAAACTTTTTCCTCAATTTTAGGTTTGATAAATCCTTATAGTTGTCTCATGTAGATTTCTTCTTTAATTCACCATGTGGAAACTTAGTTTCACATCAAACTACTCAAACTCTAAGTCTTTGCAAAAAAATACTATGTCTAACAATGTGTTTCACCACTAAAGAAAACACTTCATTACAGTTGATTTCTTCATTTTGAGTAAAACTCTTAGCGACCAGTCTTGATTTGAATCGAGGTGCCTCAACCCTTGGATTGCCTTTATTTTTCTTGAATACCCATCTTCAGCCTACTACTTTATGCCCTTTAGGTAAATCAACAAACTTCAATGTATGATTCTTATGAAGAGATTCAATCTTTTCCGCCATAACAACGATTCACTGATCTGCTTATGAACTTGTTATAGCTCCCCTATAGCTACTGGGTTCTTACATCTCAAATTCTTTTGTAGCTGATAAAATGTATTTAACCAGATTCACATACCTTTTTTGTGGTCTAATATCCTCTTTCTGTTATGCTCTATGTTATATTATAAGGTTGTTGTTCTTATTTGGACGCATCATCATTATCATCGGATGTTGACGTTTTACCTCTTGATCCTAGATTTACCTAATAACCATTATTATTATTATTATTATTATTATTAAACCTACTAGGAACAAATTATACTTCAAATTCCACTTATTTACCCATAACTGGTCATGATTCGACTATTTTTCCAACATCATTGTAACTCTCTAGCGACTAGTTTAATATTTAAAACTGAAACCCGACCTAAACCTGAATGGATAGTAAAAATAAAAACCATGACCAACCCCATATTTTTTTTCTTTTTCGAGTAACCCACCCCGTATGTTCGGTTCGGTTCGGGTACCCACAGTTTTGGTTTAAATTGTCATCCCTAATGGGGTTGAGTTTTTTACTTAATAAACTTAACATAGTGAAAGTTCTATGGGTGAAGGTATTTCCCCCATAACATTTTTTATTTCCTCTATAAATCCAAAAAACCCTCATCTTGATATTTCCTCCATAAAAGATATACCAAGATTAACCCTTCATTCACCAAAATAACATTTTCTTTAGTTCTTGACCAAACACCCATAGATTCAAATGTTTCATTTCCCATCCAATTCCAACAAACACCAGCCACTTCATCTCGATTTATGCAGTTTTTAACGAGAAACACTTGATTCTGAGGTGGTAGCTAGGAATCAGTTGTTTTTTCAAAGAACACCTAATTTTGATGTGGTAGTTAGGAATCAGTTGTTTTTCACAGAACACCTAATTCCGAGGTGGTATCTCGGAATTAGGTGTTCTGCAAAAAAACAACTGATTCCGAGATACCACCTCGGAATCTGGTGTTCGTCGTTAAAAACTGCAGAAATCGAGATTTGCTAAAGAAGGGTTTTTTTCTAAGGCGATTTTCAAGTTATACAACTTAAAAACAAAATTAAATTATCTTGTTGGTTGATTGTGTGATGTTTACCGATGTTAAAGCTTTGATTTGAGTCCCCTCCTCCTCTATGGATAATCTTATCAAGTTTAGGGTACTTTGGTTCTTAAAGTTTAATTTTATGAGGTAAAGCATATATACTGGATTCAATTTGGTTTAATCTTGTGTTTGTTGATATTAGTGTTTGAGAATAGTTAATGGCACAAAATTATAAATTAAAAAACAAAGTGAGGACAAAAAAGTAAAAGCAAGTCATGAGTATTTTGTAGATTTGAAATTATGGAGGAAATAATAAATGTTATAGGGGAAATAACTTCACCCAAGTTTGATTCACTTAATGGAAATGAAGCATGGAAACTGCAAAAATTTTAAACATGTGAAAGGGCGTCAAGTTTGTTCGAATAAGCTCGATTGGATTACACAATATTTGACGACATTAGAATCCTGATGTAATGGTCAATGTTAATGTGAAGTTATACGAACGTCTTTATATTTAGATACACAGATGTAGAAAGAAGATGTTTATCTATCTGTAGTAAAATCTAATCGACATTACAGTTCCCAAATAAAAAAAATTAATATAAATATATTAATTTATTTCGTTAAAAATTATACCAATAAAAATATATATATATATTATTATGGTATGAGCTCTTTCATTTATTAGTGCTTACTTTTATAGTTATTCTTTATCTCTCGTACCCATGCCTTTCTCTCTTTCTTCGGCTGAGATTAAAACTTGTTTTTCTCTCTCGTGCTAGGCTTCGTTTTCTCTCCCTTCATAGTCTCGATCGACTCAACAGTATTTTGATACCAAAATATAGATCGATATTGGCGTCTAGAAACCATTATGTACCAGCGAATATGGTGTAGACCGACGTTTAGAGATCGCCTAAGTAAGGATGAAAGATTTATTTTCACAGCAGAAGAAACTCATACCAAGTGTTGGTAATTTTTTTTGTTTAAATTTTAAACTTTCCACTAGACATGTAGAGTGTTATATTTGTTCCCACTTTAAAAGAACTTAATTTTGTTTCCAAATTTAGATTTGTATGTATATTCTTATCTTATGGAAACAATTAAATCAACTCTCTCTTATAATGATATGATTTTTTATTATGGAAGTTTTAAAAAGAATATAATTTTTATCTATTAAACATTGATAATAATAACAAAATTTCCATGAATGCACAACTTGTACCAAATAATATTAATAAATCAGAATTTTTGTGTAAACAATCAACTCATTATCCTGAATAGATAGAAGAGTTTCCACGGCTTTGGGAAATCAGATTGTTATTGAGCAAGGGATCCCCCATCAGTCTTGAAGTTTTATTTAATTGGAGGTTTGTTAGTACCGATACTTCACTTTGTAGAAAGCCACTAGATGTTTATTTTCAACCTCTCGCAAATTGTTTCCAAGGATAGCGTCGATATTAGAGGGCAATTCAACGCCACCTTTATTCTTTTTCTTCGGCTTGGGTTTTTTTTCAGAGCAGGGGAACCCACATTAACTCTGTCATAGGGGGGGTTGGCACTTTGGGTTGCACGAAAGTTCTAATATGAGAAGACGAAACGGTAGCTGGTTTTTTACGTTGATTACCTTCAACAACAGTCTCATCCCGATTTCTTTAGGCTCCTCGACCAAGTATTTTGGCCTCAATTCTTTAACTGGTTCAAAGGTCTTCATTCCTCATACATTATTGTAGGCGTTATATTTTCCACAACTACCAGTCGAGTGGCTGCTTGTGGAGTTTTTTAGGAGTGTTTTGAGGGGTGGTTTGAAGTATGTTTTGAGAAGTGGTGGTAGTTGATGTATTTTTAAATTTTACATACCTTTTTGGTATAGGTTTGGGGAACCGTAACGCCTTATTGTATATCACGCAGCAGAATGAACAATGATGCATGAACTAATTTCTTTGGAGATCCAAGGTCACTATTGTCGTGTATCGGACAAGTTTGACCTAGGGCTGAGTGGTAGTAGGGATGGATGGGATACTTGTGTTTGCAGTTCCTGCCGTCTTAGATTTATTCTTGAATGGAGGCCATGAACCGTAATATATGGTTTTAACAATCTGTAATTTATCTAAACCAGCGCTTTTTCTCTCTTCGACTCTCTAATTTATGGAAAACCAATCTAGGATACTAAATTTGTCTCGCTTGAACAATGGAAGAAAATGTTAAGAGAGGTTGAAAACTCTCTTTATCTCTCTATAATATGTTTTCTCTCTCTAAAATTATAAAAATAAATAGCTCCAAATTATGAAGTGCCTGAGTAATTATAGGGAAACGTTTGGGCTTCTAACGGTCATGAGGGCCCAAGTAGATGAAACGTGTTTCTCAAGTGACGAGTACCTAAGGAAGATGAAGACTTTTGTAGCCCTTACACCTATCATTTGAAGAGCACACGTATTGGGAAGTACAAGATTTTTCTAACACGCCAAATAACTCTTAAAGACATCCGCATCTGCGTCAGAGATTGATCGACACGTGGAATTGAAACACAACACGCATAGTATTTTTAGAAGTCGTTTGACACGTAGATTTGAAACAAAAATACACAATATATAATTATAATGTCAGCAACTTGATCAGTGATGTTATTGATCCAATGAGAAACACAAGAAAGAATAGGTCAGGCATCTTTGAGGCACCTTCCTAGTTTGGTCCTCGCTCAAATATCTTTGCAAATACTGAGGGTTAATGATAAGAGAAATAATTATTTTGAATAATAGTCAAATCGATTAAATATGGGGGATAATTTAGATTTATAAAAACTTATAAAAGAAACCCAACAAATATGTAAAATTGAGGGTGTATTGTGTGATAAATAATAATTATGGTTGAGATTAGTAAAAGGGTGGGGTAAATTGACCATAAATGGGCTAATCATGTGATTTTTTGTCCCACCTCGTGTATTATATAAAGTAACACCTATTTTTTTGGAAATGATAAATAATCATTACCTTATTACTACTTTTGTCAAATTCTCTCTCTAGCTTTCCCGTGTTTATTTCTATAAAGTATCTCTTCCAAACATAGATCATACACAAAGTATCTATAAGAAATCTTTGGAAAAATCAGGATCGGTGAAAGATTCCTTTTGAACAATCATAAAATTAGTTGCACACTTTGCTTCATCAAATAGATGTAAAGACCGTGTTTCTTAATAGTATTATTGAGGAAACATTCTGTATGGTGAAACATAACATTTTGAAATAAATAACTTAAAGAATCTGGTTTGCAACGCTTAAAAAATCTATTTATGGGCTCAAATAGGGTTATTATCAATGGTACCACAAATTTCTTGATGTGATAGTCTCTTTTAAATTTGAGGTAAACTCGGTTGAGGATTGTGTGTATCACAAGTTCAACGAGAGTAATTTCATATTTTTTATATCATATATCAATGACATATTGTTTTCCTCGAACAATAAAAATTAATACACACTACAAAAAGATTTGTATCGACCAAGTTCGATATGAAGGATCTTAGTGATGTCGGTTTTGTGTTAAGAATCCAAATACACTGGGATCATTCCCATTGTATTCTTGTATAATAAAAAAATATATGTTAAAAGTGTGTTATAACGTTACGGATTGGCAAACTACAAACCCGTGAGTACAATGTCCAAAGACAAACCTTGAGATTAAGGAATGAAAAATATTTGTTATGCTTCGGCAGTTGGGAGTTTAATATATGCTCAATTTTGTACTAGGTAGACATATATATTGGTGTGAACATGTTGGAGAGGTATGTAAATAACCCAGGAATGGACCACTGGAAAGCAGTCAAATGGGTACTCCGATATCTGCGAGGAAAAAAATGGCACACGTTGACATATTTTCAAAGTTTGAAAGACTGTAAATCCCTGAGTATTCAATATTATATATGACGATGTCTGAGGTTCATATCCTATTTCTACAAAGCGTTGTTCAACCTATTATGTATCATTTATTGATTATTATACTCGATATGATTATACTCGATGTCTGAGGTTTATCTTGTTAAGATTCACTATAGTGTGATAAAGTGCTTCAAGTGTGACTTAGATGGTGAATATACCTCTAATTATTTATGTAAGTTACTTGAATCTAATGGTATCATACATCAGTCATCTTCTATTGATACCCTTCAACGGAATGGTGTCGTAGAAATGAAACATCATCACCTTGTTGAGATTGCTCGTTTCTTGATTTAATCTGATAAAGTTCCCTGTGAATTTTGAGAAGAAATTTTGACTACTGTACATGCGATTAATCGAATTCATACTGCACATAATTTAAGAATATCTCCATTTCAAAAGTTACATGGATAACCTCCAGATTATTCATTTTTACGAGTATTTGGATGTATGTGCTTTGTCCTCCGTCCTCATGTCGAATGAAACAAGTTATCTCATAGAAAAAATATATGTGTTTTTATAGGATATGGTATAAGAAAAAAGTAAATCATTTCTTAGATCCTACAAGTTAGAAACTATATTTATCTTGACGTGTCATATTTCTTGAGCATATATCATTTTATTCGATTTCGAGAAAATCACATGATGTAACAATGATAAACGTTCAAGTTATTGATCATTTGACATTGAAAATGATACATTCATTCTAATTCATGAGAAATCTAAATTAGTTGTTAATATTGTTTTCTCCATTAATTTTTGGGTTTGCTTTTTCCTCTGGTGATACCACAAATTTTACACCTCTCATGAGATCTACTTTTACAAGTAAGTCTACTATACTAACAGATTTTGCTTATTCTTTTTATTCAACCCCATTTATTTCTTTTATAGCAAACATACATGAAGGTATGAACCTCGGTTGTATAATGGAGTTATTTCTAATATTCGTTCAAAAAGTTCTACAGTCGAAGAGCTTTTTATTTTTTATCATACTCATACACGGGTTATGGTCAAACATCCTCTTGTAAGAATATAACTGGTTCTCATTGTGTTTTTAAAATCAAAACAAAGTCTCATGGGTTTTTTTACATTTATAATGTCCATTTGTAACAAATGGTACTCGCAAAAGTATGGTACAAATTATGAGGATACTTTTACCTTAGTGGAAAAATAATGGTAGTTCATACGCTTATTATAATTCCATCCGTCGATAATGAAATATCTTTATATTGGTCTTCACTACATGTGAGATTATTTTGTTCCGATGGTTTTTTGCATATATGGAGAGTTAACATTACCCAACCCACTTCCTTGCATTGTGATAACAAAAGTGTCATCTATATTGTAAAGAATTTTGTTTTTAATGAAAGAACAAAGCATATTGAATTGGCTGACACTTCACTCATCATCATCATCTTCAGTTCGGGACCATATGGCTTTCATATGTTCTATCAATTTTGTAGGTTGTTGATATTTTCATGATGGCTCAATTAGCATCTCAGTTTCGTTTTTTATGTGATAAGCTCCCAATACTTGTTATTGTTGCATTATGATTTTGAAGGAGAATTTTAGTATTATAGCCCATTGCCTATTTTTCCTACTAACTCATTATATTATTATTATATATGTTATGAGCTAAGGTTTTTGGTAAATACACAATTTTATTTAATAAAGTGGCTGATTACCATGGACTATACATCTAATAATTCAATTACAGCGTACTACATCTTAACTTACCAATAGTTATCTGGCCCAAATTTTCTACAAAATATACCATCATATACAAAAATTTCAAACATGTGTATCTTTTCTCCCCCTTTGTTTTTACTATTTAAATTTTTATAATTCCGTATCTTTTAAACTGTAACTAAGAAAAAAGTTTGAGAGTACCATTGATTTTTTTTTCTTAAGACAAACAAAACTAGTTAACCCTTGTCTTACATCTAGCATTTGGGTCTTGCATCTAACATTTTTATTTTACCATGGTCTCGTATCTAACTTCTAGCATATGTCTTGCTCTAACATTTATTATTTAAGTCTCACATCAAGAATTATCATTTTATCATTGCTTGCATATAATATTTAACATTTAGGTCTCGCATCTAATATTTTTAATTTATTATGGTCTCGCATTTAGCATCTAGCATCTAACATCTAGGTCCCAATTCTAATATCTAACATCTAGGTCTCGCATCTAGAATTTTTATTTTATCCTGGTCCTACATCTAACATTTTTATTTTATCACGGTTTTGTATTTATCATCTAGTATACAGGTCTCGCATTCAATACCTAACATTTAGGTCTCACATCTAGAATTTTCATTTTCTCATAGTCTCGTATCTAACATCTATCATCTAGGTCTCCCATCTAGCATTTAGGTCTCAAAAATGTCTTTGTTGATGTCTTCTCCTACCCTATTCCTGAATCCATTCGCTGATGGTAGTTTCTTAAGGTCACAAATTTGCCTCATCAGATGTGATCATTCTCATGATAATCTGAGTGATCCATGTTGATGAACTAGATTATTTTGAAGCTTTAAAAAGTGTTTTTATTAACAAGTATGTGAACTTTAATCGGCTTAAATGAAGTTCAACGTTTGATGGTTGATCTTAAGCACGAGATAATTATTTTTGAATTGGTTCCTTATGAAAATATGCTCTACAATTTATACTCGTCATGATTAGTGTTTAGTTCCTTTTGTGTGTATTTTTTCTAACATTTGTATTTACATGAATTGTTTCCCAGGGTTCTATTTGTCCAAATGAAGTGATCAACCTCAAACGCAGAAACCCCTTAGTAAAGACAATGGTTATTATGAAAGGAAGCAAGGTGTGAAACGCAATGCTTTACAGACTAAAAGCAATAACGAGTACAAATGGTATTGGACAATAGTCTGAATATATACAAAAAATCCTAAGAAAATTTTCTATGTCTGAAGCTAAAGAGGTTGCAGATTCGGAACTTCCACAAAACTGGCTTTGGTTGGAGCAGTTGGTTTTCGTTTCGTATGATTTGGACAACAAGGAAAATGATTTTTTTATGTTTAAAAACGCATTTTAGTAATATTATTTCAGTAATAAAAAAGAAATATACCATCATTTTTTTTTTCGAGATCTATAAATAGAGACTTGGTTTGAACGATTTGAAAATCGTAAATAATAATAATTTCATATGATAAACTATTCTTGAATATGATAAACTGTTGTTGAATGAAAAAAATATAATAGGATATATGGAAGATAAAAAATCTATTATAAATGAAATATAGTGCTCCATTTTTTAATTGGAAATTAAACGGATGACGCATATCTTATATCAATTGTCAAACACAAGTTTTTATTAAAGATCTGCATAAAGTTATTTTAGTATCATATTTCTTTTTAGAGTAAAATACGGATAAATATCCAAAAATCAAACCTTCATTCATTTAACATCATTTTCATGTCTTTTAAAAATGTTCATTTAGATTTTCTATTTAATATCTAATATTCATTTACTTTTCATAAAATTTTAATTACTCTTTTATACAAAATCATCAAATATATGTGTATTTTTTCTCCTTTGGATTTTCGTTGTGATTTATTTTTTTATAAATTCGTTTTGGTTAATCGTAATTCGGAAAAAAAAAATTGAAACTACAGTTAAATTGTTTTTTAAGAATAACAAAACTAGATCTATAAATGATATTTTCTTGATGACCGGTAGTTGCGGGACGAGAAACCGAAAGACGAAAGATGCAAAAACGAGAGATAAAAAATTGCGCGACGAAAATCCGATAGTTGTGAAAGAAACCGATAGTTATGATACGAGAGACAAGAGATTAAGAAACGAAAATTGCAAAGTAATAAAATGAGAGTCGTGGAACGAAATACTGAAAATTACGGAAAATATGTGTATATGGTACCGAATTAGTTGAACTTCTTGGATATTAAACCATAATATGGTTTACGTCTTAAACAATAAATTATTTTATCTTATATAAGACAAATTATTTTATCTTATATTATAACCGAAATATTGTTAGTATTCGTTATTTTAATAGTATTTAGTATGGTTAGTATATTTATTAAATATTATTTTAATTTTTGTATGAAATTATATTTAGTAACTTTAACTTCTTTTTTAATAGCGCATATTTATGTAAATTTAGTAACTTTAACTTCTTGTTAGAGTAATTGGTTTTGTATACTTATGTATTATTTTAGAAGACATTAGAAAAATTGTCTGCGTGTTGCTGCGGGATTATATAAAATTTGAAATTATTATATAATGTACGTCGTTGTAATACAGTAAAAATAGTGATTTTTGTTATATTTGGAATTTTATCATATTTAAAGTTAACATGATTAGTGAGATTATATAAAATTTCATAATATTTATATCATATATTTATGTAATACACTGAAAAATAGTGAATTTTGTAGCGTTGAGGGTTTTATCAGGTTCAAGTTTAACATTAATTTTTTACATAGTGAAAAAATTTAAAAATACATAGCTCTAATTGCAATAAATCATCACCATTTTATAAACCTATTATTACAAACTCTAAGGATACAAAGATCTAATATCTTGTTTATGTAGCCAATATCTTGTTGGAGACTTGGTCTTGTGCTTACTTCGCCTACGTTTCGGTTTCTTCAACTTTGTTATGGCGTATGATCTTGTTTATGTAGCCAATATCTTGTTGGTGACTTCGTATTGTGTTTACTTTTTTGTATGTAGCCAATATCTTGTTGGCAACTTGGTCTTGTGTTTACTTTATCTACGTTCCGGTTTCGTTAATCGTCGTTAAATAAAATCCCCACAACTTTTTACAAATAAAATCCCCACAACTCACTCGTATGATATTAATGAAAATAAACCATACCTTGACAATGAAAACACTAACTAAATACTTTACACTCAAAAGAAATTAATTAAGACATGCTAAGTGTTAGACTCGTAGAAAAACTGAAATTAACCATCCCTAATGGTCGATATTGCTATACGAAATACCTCAAATTTTACGCACTATTTCACAATAGCTCACTTCATTGATTCATAAATAAAAAACAAATCAATCAATGCAATAAGAGGATAAAAATTGAGCAAATATGTACAGAACTTCAAACTAACAGGTGTTATTAGTGGAAAATAGTCAAATAGATTTGTAAAGGCCTTCCAAATGTTGGTCTTCAAAACGTCAGCATTGGCATACCTTTAAATAATTAAGAACAATTATTTCCATGAAGCTTTAAAGATATAGAAGATAAATTTTATGGAAACAGATAATAAAACAGTAAAAATCGAGTAAGCTTTTGACCACACCTCAAAAACTAAAATTAAGTTACATACTAAAAGTTTATTTCTATTTTCCTCTGTTTCAAAATTTGAAATCAAAACAATTTTTAGAATAAATTATTAAAAATAGAAAGAGCATGCCAAACAGTTTATTAGCTAAATACCCAAAGCTTCTTAAAATTATTAGAGATAATATCAATGAGCATGACTAAAAAAGCTTCAAATGGTAGTGTAAATTTATAAAATCAAATGATAGTGTAAATTTACTTCTTCAAGACTTAAAGGATCCAAAAAATCATAAGTTATTTGATAAAATAAAATTCAACCTACTGCAAATACGAAAATATTCTTTATTGTGAACGTTAAGAAATTCATACCTAAAACCTAGTATTTCCGCGAACTTTGCGATCGCAAACCGTGAAGCCGAAGATGTTAGTAAAAGCAAAAACACACAAATAAAGGTGTACACAACTTACTTTTTTCTCCTCTTTAACTTCTCGAATAGCTCATGGAATGTTTCTATCTTATTTTCTGATAAAACATGCCGTGACTTATATAAGCTTGCTATGATCAATTTTTCTAAGTATTTCTATGTAAATTGGCCGTTCTTCCATATCCGCACCATGATAAGCCCAAGGATAATAGTTTGAAATCTATTCAGTTCATCAAATTCAAAATCGTATCTGGATGCATAATGAAAATTAGATAGAAACATACATGGTTAAAATGTTAATAAATTTGTAGGTAATCAAATGATAGTGGAAATTTATAAAATCAAATGATAGTGTAAATTTACTTCTTCAAGATTTAAAGGATCTAAAAATTCATAAGTTCTTTGATAAAATAAAATTCAACCTACAGCAAATACGACAATATTCATAAAATTATGTTTGATTTTTCTCTAACTATGCTTGTTATTATAGTTTTTCTTAATTGAAAAATCGAATTTAGACCACTTGATGGATTTCGTTTTCAGACACTTTATAAGATATATCAGACTTCATTGAAGTAAAATGAAGCTAATTTTGACAGTAAATTAACATCCACGTTTTGAAAAATAATTAAATATTTTTAAAAGAATTGTAGATAGAATAATACTCGTTTCTTCTTTACTCTTTAACGTTTTTTTTATCTTTCCTCCAATCCTGAATTTGAATGCTAACAACAAACAACAAAATAAATGAATTAAAAAATTGAACTTAAAAAGAATCTAGTTACCAATCTAAATAAAATGAAAACCAAGTAAAAGAGGATGTCAAGTAAATTAAAATCCATATAATGAAATATTCTATATATTAGAAAAAAAAATATAGAATCGTATCTCCTTCTTTGTATAATCTTTAACCCTTGCAATCTTGATTACTTAATAAAAAAAAAGTAAACACAACCTAAATTGATACCAACAACAACAATATAACAACAAAATTAATGAACAAAAGATTTTGAATCTAGCTTATCTTAAATCCCTAAAAGATGAATGATAATCTGAAAAGAAAATTAGAGGAAAAAAAAGATGAAGAAAATACTTGATTTGGTTTTAAATGACTTAAGAGGAGGAAGATAAAAAGTCCACTCGTACCAGTAGCGTGTCAAAAGATGATATTGGTAACGTGTCAAAAGGATGACAAAATTACTTGCATCGTGTCAAAAGAAAAATGGTATTAATAATGTGTCAAAACCATGGCAAAATAACGTGACAAAATATGATAAAGATAATAACGTACTAAGAGTGATACATTAAGTTCAAACCGAAAATAAAAGAGTAATCATTTTCATAAAAAAAAATTATCATGCGCCACTTACAAATGTGATTAATTATTTAGAAAATCATAAAATATGAACCTTCGAAGAGGATTTATAAAACAGTAAACATTCTAAATAAAATTATAATGAGAGAATCAAGATAAATCAAACATCATATATACAACTTCTAACATTTTTTATAAAAAAAAATTAGATACCTAATTTGATGTTTGATGTTAAAGTCTCGAGATCTGCTATAAAATAGAATTGGTAAAATACGAATCACATTTATATATTATAAATATTAGTTAAAAATTAATTATTTTTAATTGAATTTTAAATTATTGGGTAATTTTATTATTTTTAATACTAAATTAATGATGAACTAATATTATTTTAAATTTCTATTATTAGTATATATATTAATTAAAATTTAAAGTCAAATATTTTTGAAAATACTAAAGCATGAATAACGTGATAATAATAAAAGCTTTTGTTAATTTATAAAATTTAAGGTTTGACTAAAAGATTAAATTTAAAATTAAATGTTGGAATTTAAAGTGTATTTGAACTAAAAAAATTAAAATTTAAAAATAGATACACTTTTTATTAATAGTTTTTTTTAAAAAAATTCATGCAAATATAAAAAAAATAAAAAGCATTAAGTAATATTTATAGATTACCAAATAATGATAGAAGATTATCTAATTGATCGAGATTTAGTCTAAACTTTACTGCTTTCTTTTTCTCTTTTTCTATGAAGACTCTTGACAAACATAGTGTATTGTTGACAAAGATAAAGATTATTAAAACAGTGAGAAAAAACACGCGGAAGAGAAAAAAAACACCGAGTGAAAGAAAACAATATACACTAAAACATCCGATGAAAGGAAACAATGATACACTATCTATTAACCTTATTATTTCATAATTATAAATTAAACCGGTATACAATAAAAAAACATAACAAAATAAATGGGTTTTTAAATAGCTATAAAGTCCAAATGAACTGTTTAATGATAAAAAAAAACAAAATAAATAAAAAAGATAAATTATTAAAGGGTGAAGCTATTTCCTCCATCAATTTTTTTATTTCCCCCTAAATAAAAAAAAACTCCACTTTATTATTTTCTCCATAAAAGAAATAACATATTTACCATTTTCTTTATTTTTGTTCCAATCTCATTGATTCTCCACCAACTCCATTGATTTCTACCACCATCCCAACTATCTCCATAATATTAACTTATACACACCCAACCAGTCCTATTAGCTTCTCACATCAATCCTCCATAAACCATAACCCTAGCCTAGCCACTATAAAGACGGTCTCCTCTTCAAGATTTCTCTTATAATCTTGAAAACCAACAAACCATGGCCAACTACTCGATTTCTCTTTTAATCTTGACAAAAAATGGCAGTCTCTCTCGAATTCGTCTAAGATAGAAATCATTCATTATTTTGAAAAAGCAACAACACTTAAAAATGCACAATTGTTTATTAAAACAGATGAAATGCACCTAATTCTGAGACGACATCTTAGGATTATGTGCATTCTTTTATATAAAAAACACATGATTCTGAGGTGTTGTCTCAGAATTAGGTATTTTTTTATAATAAAAAATGCACCTAATTCCAAGATGCCGTCTCGGAATCAGGTGATTTTTTCTTGAAAAAACACCTGGTTCCTAACTGTTGTCTCGGAATTAGTTGTTTTCCGCTAAAACTTGCACAAATCGGGATTTTCGAAAATATATATTTTTAACAGAGATTCTCAAGTTACATGAATGTAAAACTAAAAAACAAGATTAAATTATTTTGTTGGTTGATTGGGTGATGTTCTCCAGTGTTAAATCTTTAGTTTGGGTGTTTTCCTCTTCCATGAGTAATCTTTAATAGATTTGAAGTTTTTTTTTGTTTTTAGGGTTTAATTTTAGAAGTTAAATCATATATGTTGGATTTAATTTGGCTAAATTATGTGTTTGTTGATATAAGGGTTTCATAATGGTTAATGTCATCAAATTATAAATTAGAATGTAAAATGATGACAAGATAGTAAAAGCAAGTGATAAGTCTTTTTCTTCATTTCGAAATATGGAGGAAATAAAAAATGTCATAGAGGAAATAGCTTCACCCACCGTTAAATTAATGAATAAGCGCTCTACTTAGTATATATAAATAATGATGTAAATTTATAATTAGCAATATTTTAGTTATTTTTATAAATTAATCGTGAATTTATTATTGAAACCATATAATTGTCTTTTATAAAGTTATAAAGATTGGACATAAAGTAAAGTACCAATTCATTATTCATAAGCATAGTGAATTGATATTTTATTTTATATTAGATATAACTAAACTAAAAGGCTACGCGTTGCTGCAGGTGGCCACAAAAATAATATAAAAACTTATAATTTAAACATATGATAATTAAATTAGGGAAATGACACACTAAGTACCTTTTAGCCAAACCTATTACTATCTAGTACCCAAAAATGGGTTAATGCTCACTTAATAACCATCTCAATAAAACAATTCCCTTTCAAAACCTATTTTTTTAATACCATAACTACCCTTAACCTAGTATATAAGCTTTATTCTAAGAATTAATGGGTATTTTCACCCGATCATCGATTTTGAATTTTGAATTTCAAAACAACCTCCGCTCTCGATCTGTCTTCTCTTACTTTTTTTTTCTCTCTCCTCTTCTTCTGACAAACTTGAAACCCTGCAAACCAAACAAAATTAGTCTAAAGATGTCGACCAACCAAAACCCTAGAAAGTAGAAAGACATCTCTCTCCCACTATCCAAACCTCAAACTGAGGAATAACGATCCTCGCTCTTCCTTTGGTTATCTTTTTCCTCAAGCCTCCTCACTCAGCCACTACTGACACGACGGAGCTTTAGCAGAACCGCCGTTGCTGCTATCACCGGCACAACCGGTGAGGTTCAAAAGTGTCACTCGGTAGAACCTAAAAATGGCACCTTGAAATCGGACGTTCCAACTTTCCAGCAAGCAATTCAACGTCTTCAGGAATATTGGACATCTGTAGGATGTGCAGTTATGCAATGCAGCAATACGGAGGTTGGAGCCAGTACAATGAATCCATTAACATTCTTGAGAGCCCTCAGACCAGAACCTTGGAATGTAGCTTATGTCGAACCTAGCATACGTCCTGATGATAGTCGGTATGGAGAAAACCCAAACAGGCTTCAAAGACACACTCAATTTTAGGTACGAATTGCTCACTCAGTCAATCTGGTGATAAACATAAGAAATTTACTGCTAAGTAATTACTCTGATGAAATCAATCTCCCACCCAATTTCTTTTGTTTATTTGATTTTAATTACAGGTCACATTTAGCTGCCGTTAGTGCTGCATACCGTAGCTTGTATGGTCATTCACTGAAAAAGGTCAGTTTTCTACCACAACTCCAGTATCTAGATATCTTCTTTTTTGTTCAAGTCATGTCTCCATTAGGGCTTGTTCTTTGTTAGGGAGAGAAAATGTTAGCATATATTTGTGTGTTTTGTTTCTCGACTGAGATTTTGCTTAGCAGTTGAAGGTTTGATCTCACTGACCGTCTTATCTTGTTCAAGTCATGTCTTCATTAGGTCTTGTCCTTTGTTAGGGAGAGAAAATACCAGCATTTGGTTTCTTAACTGTAATTTGTTTAGCAGTTGAAATTGTGATCTCAATGATTGTGTATTAATCAGGCAGTGGTGAGTGAAACATCTGGAAATTTCAGTTTTGGTCGGATGACAATATTACATTGCTGCGAGAATCCTGCTAAGTACTTCGCAGGATATAACAGATTTGTTTACCGGTTTTACTTCGCAGGACAATATTACGTATGACTTGATGACCGCTTATTTTATTTTATTTTATTTTGGTATTGTATCTACGTTTTTCTCTGTAGCTGCTTCACTACAGAAATTTACGATTAAGAAAGGCTATGAAACAAGTAAACCTCTCGTGTGCAGTGGTAATCACTTTCGTAATGAATTCAATTTTGTGAGAGTGACCTATGTTATATATGTATTGTAACATAGTATACCATCGTTTCCTTTCCTTGATATAGTGGAATTATTACTAGAAGTTTCTTGATTAAATTATTTTGGGCAGACCAATTCCCAACGCGACGAAAGCAACAGTGAGACATACCAGAAGAACGGAATCCCTGGTGGCAAGGGCTAAGGCATCTGCACAAGAAACCACTATAAGACATGCTTTTTCGAGCTCGAACTTTATCAATGCGATTTCTTCAAAACCTTTCAAGGTTGTGTTAGGCACAGCCTGACGCTCATTTTCACGACTCTTGTATATAGTTCATGTACCTTCTCTAAGTTATTGCATTGTATATATAATCTGACTCACTGTTTCAATCCAATTAAGCTGTTGTGTTTCTCCCTTTTGAGTTTCAAGCTATTATTATAACTTGCTTCACCACTTATGCTAACTGAACCACCTAACTGATCTATGATTTCAAGATCTCTACCTCAAGACTACCCATGGTGCTCACTTCTCTTGCTTCTCTTGCTTCTCTTGCTTCCGGTACAAAACCACAACTATATATCATTGCTAGATGCAACACTTTTTAGTTGCTAGATACGAGATATGGACATTGATAGATACTTGAGTATAAGTCTGATATATATATGAAATATAGACATTGCTAGATACCAAACTTTTTAGTTAGTAGATACGACATATGGACATTGATAGATACTTGACTATAAGTCTGATAGATATGAAATATAGACATTGCTAGATGCAGCATGTTTTAGTTGCTAGATACGACATATGGACATTGATAGATACTTGACTATAAGTCTGATAAATATGAAATATAGACATTGCTAGATGCAGCACTATATATTTGCTAGATACGACATATAGACATTGCTAGATACGTGAGTATAAGTCTGATAGATACGACATATAGACATTGCTAGATTCGTGATTAATAGTATGATAGATACAAAATATAGGCATGGCTAGATACTTGAGTATAAGTCTGATAGATATGACACATAGACATTGCTAGATATGAAATATAGACATTGCTAGATGCAGCACTTTTTAGTTGCTAGAAACGACATATGGACATTGATGGATACTTGAGTATAAGTCTGATAGATATGAAATATAGACATTGCTAGATGCAGCACTATATATTTTTTAGATACAACATATAGACATTGCTAGATACGTGAGTATAAGTCTGATAGATACGACATATAGACATTGCTAGATACGTGATTAATAGTCCGATAGATATGAAATATAGGCATGGCTAGATACTTGAGTATAAGTCCGATAGATATGATACATAGACATTGCTAGATACGTGGTTTTCTGGTTGCGATTGCGGTTGATTTATTTCAGTCGTTAAGGTTCACTTTGCTTTGATAGGTTAGTTATCTTTAAATTGCGATTGTGAATCCTAATTGCCATTACGATGCTATGTCATTGCTATTTACTACTATTGTCATTGCTGGATACAGTACGCCACATTGCTAGATGGGCGAACCAAGAGCTTAGGAGCAACTCTAATAACACATTGCTAGATACGTTACTATAGGATTGCTAGATATGGCCACAAACACTTTCAATATATTATTAGCATTCAATTTTATACTAAGTTCAACTAACTCGAAAACAACATCGAACGCACTTCAATGCTACATTGCTATTTGATACTATTTTTTTTACAGAAGCTGTCCATATACTCAAACTATCAGAAGAGATAGTATCCAATGAGTTTTTACATAAAATAGCCAAACAATATATATACAAATTATGGATATGAATGATCATAATAGATTACTAAAACGTTCATGGTTTCTGGCTTCTATATAAACAACGGATGAAGGACTTTTGAAGAACAGTACACTGAAGAAACCATTGCCTGCTTTGTTAATTCCAAAAAACTCAATTACATCCTAAAGTATCGAGCAGTGTCAAGTATATGAAAAGTATCAACAGACGAACAGTGTCGAGCATATGAAAAGTATCAACAGACGAGCAACATCTTTCGCTTCGTCCTCCCCTCCTTCCCTTATTGCTTTCTTGATCGCTTCCTACAAAATAAATAACATCATAGTAAGAATACATCAAGAAAAATTAAAAGCCGTTACGACTACTACGACATTGATAGATATGAATCTAGACATTGCTAGATGCATATTCCCAAAGACCAACATACTATTATACTGCTAACACATTTGCTAGATACAGTATACTACATTGCTAGATACGTGCATACACATGCCGATTATCATATCATGCTTATATGCCTGCAACGTAAACTTAAAACAAATAAATTTTTATAGATTAGATTCACCTTTATCATTGCATTAGAAACTGATAAAGGTGAATCTAAACTTCGATGGAATTTCTAGGCATAGAATTTTCAACAAAACTTGGGAGGTTAAACATCAAAATCTGCTACTACCGACATCTACAGTTTGGGCACATCACTTACCTATCAACTCTTAATATCGAAGTATTTACTCGAGTTCTTGCCGAAGTGCATCAAACAACTCTCTTTTGGTTTGTTTCTCCGCGCCCCGGGTGTTAAGAACTCTACTTTATTCAGCCATTTTAATAGTTGTGTTCTTTAGCTCTTCCTGTAATAAAGAAAGAGCCATAAGAATGAAGTAGTATATCCTAAGAACCCATACTTGAATTACACATCTCAACAAAGGTTACATTTTGACAGCGCTCAGCAGACAATTTCCACTACTGGGGTATTTCGCATGTATAGTCCCTATTTGTGAATATGATCAGTCTGCACCACACTATAAATTTCATAATCTCTATTGAATCAGAACTTTCAATTAAGGTATAAACGGTGATAAATAGTTCGACTTGAGCTTCGGTCCCACTCAGAAAGTAGTAGTTCATTTCGATAATTTTTGAACTCGAGCTCGAACTTCTATATAAACATAATCTTGAAGCAAATATCTCCACATGACCCACGAGCTATTCACAAACAGCTAGAAAACTCTATCAAGTTCTGAATTTGTATATGCTTGACTCCCTAACTATTCACAAACAGCTTGAAAACTCTTATCAAGTTCTGAAATTGTCTAGAGCAGAACCTAACAAATAAAAGCAAGCTCAAACTCAAGCTCCTCGAATAGTCAGATATTCACCCAGTCTATCATACAAACTTAGTGACAGCCACATACACAATATCAAATTACATACTATATCCTGAAGCAAATTAAAATTAAGCTAGCTTCATGACATACATTACCGAAAAGATGATCAGACACAGTACACAACTAAGAGGGAGTATCAATTCAAAACAAAGTTTAATACATAAAGACACCAGGGTGAGGGAGAAAGAGATGCATACATTGGCTTTAAGCTGATTAATGATCTTCAACCTGCTAGACGTGCATTGCTGACAGTAAACCAGTTCCAGACATTGCTAGATACGGCAAAAAATACAGTCCACATTGCTAGATCAGTACAATATATCTGCATAATCACACAAAACAACCTTAACCCTGTACGTTGCTAGACGATGCTACACATTGCGATTTCAGGCAATACAGCCTCTAACCAGTTTCCGTCGATGTTGTCGGACGACACTATCAACAGTAATAACAACTAAATCAGTACTACTTACGGTCGACAGCCATGTCTAACTACTTACGGTCGACGAACACTACGTCCTACAACTAGATTTCAACACCAACGATTAACACTAAATCAGTACGTTAAAAGAAACGACAAAATCTCATCGGAGTAAGGAGAAGTGTTCAATACCTAACTGCATCGACGTTCAGGACTCGGCGACATCTATAAAATCTAGCCTAATGCTCACTGGTTAGTTACGGTGACAAACACAGAGAGTAGGGAAGACGACGCCAAAAAACGTACCTGTTCGACGGAGACGGAGGCAGACGATGGTGTTGTCGATGCAGTTACGGTGGCCGGAACGTTCGGTATCGTTGACGGGTTTGGGTGGCCGGAACGGTTACGGAAGACGGTTCAGTCGTAGAAGTTTTGTTTTGGTTCAAAATCGTCTTTTGGGTTCGCTCTCGTTTTTGTGTTTCTCTCTCCTCAAATTTAGAAATGTGAAAGTGGAGGGAATTGGAACCCAAAAATCAGATTAGAAGGTGCAAAAAGTGGGTTTCAACCAAAATCTCCATTTTATACCCTAGAGGGTATTTTTGTCCAAAATGTGACTTTAGGTATTTTATGGAACTAGTCTAAAAGTGGATACCATTTTGGTATTTGAAAGTTGACTAGGTATTTATGGGTAGTTTCCTCATTAAATTACTAAATATAAAATATAAAATTATATAAATTTATATTATACCAAAATAAATTAAAAATTCAAATTGACATGCACAATCGGTTAAACCATACTTTTGTTTGTACATTTAATAGCCTTCCTCTGTACTTTTGCAATATAATTCTGTTAAAATTACTTAAAAAGTTAAATATTTTTTATTAAAAAAATTGTTTTTAATTTTATCAACCACATTTTACTAAAAAAATGAACAAACATAGCTAATATATATATATATATATATATATATATATATATATTTAAATGGAAACATGATTGAAAATAGTAGGTTTAATGTAGCATTTTTTTTTTCGATAGAAAAATCTTCGGTATAGATTATATTTGTTTAATGGTATAAGAATTTTTATCGGTACCATAATTGTCAAATAGCGCTGTGACGGTCGCAACGGCAGTGTGACGAGGCGAGGCGAGGCTCCGCGCCACATGATGGGACGTGGCGACGGTCTTAGCGTGACGTCCGCCACGGTCGCCACAAATGGTGTGGCGAAGCGTTCGCCATGGCGCGCCACACTAAGATATATATATATATTAAATAATAAAAACCTAATAACTTGATAGACCCACGTTCTCTCTTCTACTTCTAGCATATATTTTTCTTACCTCAATCAAGCAGCCACAAATCCGACGGCGACGTAGAGACCTCCGACGGCGACGACGACGGCGACGCATAAACCCCCGACGGCTATTCTGCCTGCACAAAACTGAACTGTTAGTTACCTATTCCGTTTGGAACCTGTTTTTTTGGTATTGATGAAAGTAATGAGTGGTTGATTGGTGAACCTGAAAACATAGCTTCTGATAGTGTTGCTATTGACGATGGTGTCGATGAAGATATTTTTGATGGAGTTGATGTTGGAGCTGTTGAGGTTGATGAAGTAGACTACAATCTTCGGTCTAAGAATCCATCGTTTTCAGCGGCTCGCACAAGAGATCGGAGGCTTATTGATGAAGACTCTAAAGAAGAAGATACTCCATTATGGGATATAAATGGAGAACATGGTAGAGATGAGAGATGAGAGATGTGAAGATGTTGTCTCAGACGATGATGTGTTTTAGTCTATGTTTGTCATTTAACTCATATGTTTTAAGAATTATGTAATTTGATGTTTTATAATTTGATATTTTAATCTATATGTTTGTCATTTGACTCGGATGTTCTAAGAATTATGTAATTGGATGTTTCAGTTATTATTGTTAGTTTAAATGTCTAAATAGTACTATTTAAATTACAGTTATGTGCTATAAAAAAATTATTCAAGTAAGGGATCGCCGCATATCATGTGACCATCGTCGCGCGGCTCGCCTCGCCACTGTGACTTTTTTAGCTCTCTTTGCCACGGACCACCGCACGCCACTAACAACTATGATCGGTACAGATGGTACTTCTCTGATAGTATAAAAAAAATTATTCATCTAAATGTTGTATGTATCTTTAATTATCCGGGTAATAGACTTACAATAAAAAAACATAAAGAACTATCAACATTTACTCATCACCCATCGATTCTAAATTAACATTAATGAATAATGAATAGATATACTTCGACGTTTCTTTTAAACTATCATTTTTTTGGATTTTCTCTTTCACGTTCATCTTCTCATTTGATAGTTTCTGCCCCAACTATTTCATAAAAGTCTCTTCTTTCTCTTATCTTCGTAATAATTAGTTTAACATTTTTTTATTAAAATTTGACCTCAAATCAATTTTAAATTCAAATTAAATAATATATTTATTTATGTAATTTCATAGAACTAATGTAAGCAGAAACAATAACATCTTTTAAATCTCATTTTTCTATAATTATAAAAAATAAAAATTATACATTAATGATCCTACAGTATATAGATTAAATAATAATTTCAATTTATAATAATATATAATTTATTTTAATAAAATCTAAAACAATAAAAATAAGTATGGACAAATACAACTACCAATTTAGTTTAATTAAATTTCGGTTACGATGGATTGTTTAACTGTCACTAAATATTTTGTTGGTCCATAAGATCTAACCTACCTATAATATTAAAATAAACTATTTTTACAATTGAGATGGCAACGAAACTTATAAATATAAGAAAAAAAGAGAGTTGTTTTTTAGAGATGAATAATACCTATATAAAAAGGATAAAGTCGGCTTCTCAATATTTAGTGTTAATGGTAAATATATAAATTACTATAAAATTGATTTTAACAAAATTATAATAACCTATTTAATATTTTTCTGCTTTCTGAATTCAACAAAATCTTATAGTAACCTTATTATTTTTATTTAACATATATTAAATATTAAAGTTATACATGTATCGTTTAGTAATATAGTATTCAGACTAAATCCTTAATACATTGGTATTATATTATAATGTTTTAACAAAAAAAATATTTTGTTAGTATAATTAATTTTAAAAATTGTGATTTTATATAATTAATATCGAAGCAAATATTCTAATAAGGTTATAAATTAATAAAATATAATCAATAGTTAAGACGCATATTAGTTAAATTTAATAAACTATTCTAATTGATTATTGATGAGTCCGGAACTTTTCACCACTAACTGTAGAAATCGTATAGGGGCAATTTGGCAAAAGCCATCCACAAAACCTTCTGAACTGTACGAAAGTACTAAAAACTAATCACCTTTTGCCTAAGCTAATTGGTTTTCTGCTTAATAAATTAATGGTTTTTGAACTCGATCCGGTTTTATAAATTTGATCTGAAAGCCCATGTAGCCCATAATTAAGGGTATAAATACTCAACCACTTTCGTTAACGAGGGTAAGGAACATTTAATACAACCAAGAGTTTAAATCTCTAACTACAAAACACCCAAACATTAAATATCTTTGAAACACCACAAAACACTTAACCAAATTATCGTCGGTCGAAAATAATCCACACAAGTTATAACATTGTTTTATTATTATAATAAAAAAATTATTGACTAAATTATAATATTTAATTAAGTTAGTGTTTTTAAAATTAAAACTTTAATTATTTTTCAAATCTATAATGATAACTGATTTTTTATTAAATTTTAAAAAATTTATAATTTATAAATATATTAATTTTTATTTCAAACCGTTTTATATTTAAATATAGAACAACATATACTTATTAATGTTATTTTAATATTTGTTTTTTTCAAATCATAAAAAAAATTCATCAGTTTTAAAACTTTTATCACGTTTAAAAAATATACTTTGCAACTGACTTTTTATTTAATTTTATAAAATTTGTGAATTAAAGATACATGAGGGGTTTACTTTTATTTATACTATACATACATTCTATGAAAAAGTTTTATAAACATTTTGTATACATAAAAGTATCATAAATGTTGGACAATATACTAAGGTGTATGAAACAGGGAACCAACAAAAAGAATCAATTTTAATAGAAACCAACAACAAAGAGGTTTGAAGACTTTTCTAATAATAACCATATGTCCATAGATGGATGCTTTGATCTTCACCTCTGTTAATGTTGCCATATCCAAAAGCTTTCATATGTAAAAATTTTCTAGAGTTAGGTGTATAGTGTGGTGAAGAAACTGGGACATTTGTAAAAGCTTTTATATGTAAAAATACTTTTGAGTTAGGTCTATAGTGTGGTGAAGAAACTGGGACATTTGTAAAGGTATCTGGATCAACATATGAAAAGCTAATTATTGAAAGTTAGGTTCTTGTTATGAATTCCAATAATCATTTGCGTAATCAAGTGAGATGATTTTACTATCATTTTCTTATCAAATAACCCGTTCTGATTCAAACCCATTATCTCATTCTATGACTTGTTCTTGTTCTAATTCAAACCCATTATCTAATTCTATCTTCTTTTTCCGTGAAAAAGATAATTAGCAAAACTAAATCGTAGAATACAGTTATGTATAGTCAAATATATATTAAACATATGTATAATTAAAACAAATCAATAGTATATATAATCAAGATGAGTATGAACCCAAAAAAAATCTCAAGTTATGATTATGTTTACCTCGCCACTTGATTGATAATGTGTTTATCACCTCTTCAAAGAAGAATGTGTCCTTCTCACTTTCCATAGTTTCCATCACCTCTTCAAACAAAAATGTGCAAGAGATGTTGAAGGACAACTAAAACTGAACTCATCAATGAAATAGAGGATAAATAATGCAACATATAATATATGGCAGCACCATAATATAAAACTGCATAAATTAGATAATGCAACATATAATATATGGCAGCACCATAATATAAAACTGCATAAATTAGATAATGCAACATATAGTATATGATATATAATGTAAAATTGAACATAAATTAGATAATCTAGATAATCTTTATACAGAAGATTAAATCAAGGAACTTATGTTTCCATTTTTAGGTAATGCATTGGTCTGTTACTACATTTATGCCATAATTCTCGCTGTCAATATAGTCTAATAACCTCTCTTTTTATCATATCAAGATTCTAACCATACTAAAAAATCTTTTATACTCTCATACTTTATATTATAAATATGATATATTCTCGATATTTTTTTTATACATGATTGAAGCCTAAAAAATTGAAAACAACCAATTAGATTCTAATATTTCTTATCTAAAGTTATAGTATTTTCTAGAGATATAAATCCATTATAAATTCTATTTGGTTTAAAAAACTAAAACATAATCTAATGAAACAATTTACATGCCATTTAATCTACTATGAAAATGATCCTCACTTCATAGATTCATATCAAGCTCAAATTCTTCGGATCTAAATCTAAATTCCAGATATATCTTGAAACTGTTCCTCCAACACCTAAATAAGTATCTAAATTCCAGATATATCTTAAAAGTATTCTTCCATCACTTAAATAAGTATCGCTAATCTCAAATCAACAGATTAAAAGATTAGAATTAAACTTCCTAAATTCTTTTTGCCAACCGACAATCTTTTCCTTGTTCTTTTTAAAAGTGTTATTCAAAGCCACTTAGAATCGAAACCCTTACATTTTCCTCCAAAAATAATAAAATTCAAAAACAAAGATCAAAATCAAATGCATAAGAAAAGGACAGTATATGAAATAAGGAGATGGATAAACAATAATATAATTAAATAATTAAAAATATAATAAAAGAGTTTCTTTTAGACAAATACATGTCTTGAAGAATGAACAAATACCTGCTTTGAAGAATTAACATCATCATATACTGCAAAAATAAAAAAATCAGAAATAAAAAACAAAACCCAAAATAATAAACACTCCTATGAAATTGTATGAAATTAAAATTGAAAGAACATAAATATAAATAAATTATAAAGTAAATCTTTACTTTGGTTCTCCTATAAAATTCAAAGCCTAAATAAATTCATAAATTAAACAAAAGAGAATAATGAGTACCTGGTTCCGGGAGATAGTTTACCTCGTACATGGAAATAGGGTTTTGAAGAGTAACTCGTCCCTAGACTATCGACTTTGGTGACATATAGTCCCTGGACTTTCAAAAGTCCGTTGGTAGTCTCGGGATTATCCATTTTTGTGATATATAGTCCCTGGACTTTCAAAAGTCTGTTGGTAGTCTCTGGACTATCCAGTATTGATAAAGTTAGTCCCGTGCGCATGTTTATTAAGGGGACTAACTTTATCAAAAATAGAAAGTCAAATGACTAAATTTATCGAAAATGAATAGTTGAAGGATTATCTGTCACAAAAATTGATAGTCAACACATGAAAGGGATTAACTTTATCCAAACTGGATAGTCCAGGGACTATGAACGGACTTTTGAAAGTCCAGGGACTATCTGTCAACAAATGCAATAGTCCAGGGACGAGTTACTGTTCAAATCCTGGAAATAGATACAAAAACAGAAAAACAAAGTTACAACAACAGCAGTCTAGTATTCCCCTAAAAGAAAAGAGAAATATTGTTTCGCATTCGGCTCGTGAGAAGAACTAAAGAGATGAATCTTAGATTTGAAAGATAAAAAAAAAAGATGAATGGAAAGGAGGACAAAAAGAATTAATAGACGTAAAGAAATTCCGACACGTGTTATTATTATTATTATTATTATGACTCATCAAAATAAACAAGCAAAATAAATTTTTTTAAATGAGATATTTATTAATAGAATATGTTTACAAAAGGGCGTCAAAATTGAATAAGAATTCAATAGGCGCCAAAATAAAACCCTAATCTAGGGTGAGCTTAAAAACCTAATCTAGGTTATTACAGGAACGCTAGATTGAAAAGGAGGAATCATGCCTCCTATCAATAACTTAAGCTTGACAAGAAGACATTAGATTGCCATCAGCTTCAAATCAGGACGAAATTCAAGCAAGGCTCCTTCCTAAGCATCACGACATCAGAAAAGCACCATCTTAGAGCAACATCATGTAATCAGCCTTGTCTAAGACTTCAGCAGCATCCATGAGATCATCTCCATGAGAAGCATCATCAGCACCTTCAACATTATTAGAAGCACCATTTCAAAGCAACATCAGGAAGGCATCCTTATCGAAAAACAAGGCTCCTTCCTAAGCAAGGACCATATTAGAGCGATCAACCTTGTCTAATACTTCAGCAGCATCCATTTCAGGGCAACATCAAGAAATCATCTCCACGAGAAGCATCATCGGCACCTTCAACATCATTAGAAGCACCAACTCAAAGCAACAGCAGGAAGACACCATCTTAAAGCGATCAGCCTTGTCTAATACTTCGGCAGCATCCATTTCAGGTCAACATCAAGAAATCATCTCCATGAGAAGCATCGTCAGCACCTTCAACATCATTAGAAGCACCAACTCAAAGCAACATATTATCGAAGACATCAGCATCCTTGTCAAAATTTGGATAAAGAAAAGACAGGTATTCACTTCAACTAGATATGTAACCAAGACCAAGGGCTTCTAAAATCAGAATAGCCTTAACAACTAGATATGTAACCAAGACCAAGGGCTTCTAAAATCAGAATAGCCTTAAGCTCATTCGGAATAGATTCAAGCACTATGTTGTAAATAGTTTTAGTTTTCAATGTGTATTTAGCTTATCAGTCAGCAGCATGATTTTATTGATTTTGTTCACGAAATATATGTGAAATATGAAATAGACATGTTACTACTTAATAAGCTTAATAATGTAATCAAGAATAGCCTTTATAAACCAATAAACATTGCTATTACGATTGTTGATCCAATTGATAAAATAAATTTGATAAAAGAGAAGACTATTGAATATATATTAAAGTAAATAAATTTAAAAATTTAAGAATTATTATCAATAAATTTATAAAAAGAATAAAAATATATCGGTAAAATACCGATTCACTGCTCATAAACATAATAAGCATGATGAATCAGTATTTTACTTTAGATTAGATATAATGCGAATACATTATATTTAGGTTCAACATCAACACAAAACACATATACAATTCAAAAGAAAAGCAAGATATGCTTCTATGTCATAGTCGCAAACTACGACTTAGTAAGGAACGGGTGTCCGAACTGTTGAGGGACCAGACTTCATGTCCTCAAGTAAAAGACTAAGCAAAGCCTTAGCCACAGGACCTTCTTTGCCTGCATACAAACATATGTTTTAGTAATAGACCAAACAAATTATTTCTTTTGATATCAGGGTTTCCCTTGGGCTCTGTTCTACGAAAGCAAAGCTCAATTCAATAATTCTCGAGCTTGAATACTTATATAGGCTCGAATGTCTCCATTTGAATCAGGACTAGACACGCAGACCTCGAAATCTAAATAGAGAGCGTTTAGGCTCCACTCGACTCAAGGCTCAAACAATATTAATATATGATCGATTTTATAAATTTATTTTGAATACGAGTCTAAAATTCTCAGTAATTCTTTCAATACACCGACTGAACTCGAATTAGGATCGAATTTCGAATTTAGTGGAGCTCAAATAAAGCTCGATTACTTAAATTTTATTTATAGCCAGGCCTAATGAATAAAAATCAAACTTTGATTTGAGCTCGAATTTGAATAGCTCTGGGAGCTTGAATAGCATCTATTTGGCTAAAACTAAATTCAATCCTATTTGAAAGAGACTATTTACGCAATACAACATAACATGATTGTAGCTTTCATATTCTTACCGTCTCCGATAACTTGTTTGTCCCACTGAAGCACCGGGTGCACAAGAGTTCCGCTACCAAGAAGCATCATCTCATCCGCGCTTTTACCATCCTCAACAGTCACATTACCTACTCTTATGGAGCGAAGCTTACCTTCTCCGACCAAACTTTGTGCCAATTTAAAAACCCTTTTGGCTGTGCACCCACTTAAAATCTTATCGAAATATGGCATCAAGAGCTCTTTCTCCTTTGTTACAAATGCCACGTTCATATTAGGACCCTCGGCAACAAAACCGTCACCATCAAGCCAGATGCCAGCGTACGCATCATTTTCTTCAGCTTCCATTTTCGAAAGCACGTTTGGAAGGTAATTAACACTCTTCATCGTAGCGAATTGTTGGGGTTTTATGGGAATGGATGAAGTTACTACTTTGATGCCTTTGAAGTTTGGCGGAGATTGTTCTTGAATCACGATGGCGTAAAGAGCTGGTTGATGGCAAGGAGATGGAGATAATAGGAAATCTCCTGGTCCGGATGAAAGATAGTACCTTAGAGATCCGTTTAGGCACTTTGACGCAATCACGGTTTGTATAAGTATTGTTCGAATTTTTTCCTGATTGAAAGGGATTTGAATTTTGGCTGACGAGGCTGATCTTATAAAACGATCAAGGTGTTGGTCTAATTCGTAGAGGTGTCTGGCATAGCAAAATGTGCATAGAGTTAGAGAAATATCACCACAAACAATATTTTAAAATATATAGACAAAAACTCGAACTACTAATAAATTTGGTCATGATTTTACCACTACATCTAATTTCTATAGTAATAATTGATGATAGCGTAAACAGTTATGTTACATCGCAGAATTCGAATTCTCAAAACTTTCGAGGCTACTTAGTAAAGGAGAAATAACTAACCCGTCCACTATTGTAGCAGTATCAAAGACGCCATGTCCGCGGTGTACCATATGGTCGTCCATAGGAACCACCATAGCTGTTGGATCAGTCGTTATTCCGCCGAAAACACTGGAGTACATAGCTAGGAACGTCTGCTTTCCTTTTAGGGTTTCTCTATTGGCTTTCAGTCTTTCAACAACCTTCGGGAACATATAAATAGACAATAGATCATTAGATATCTTTGAAGAAACAATAGATTTAGAATGTCCTCTCCTATAGAATAAAGAAGTCGAATAAGAATCTTAACAAGCAGATGAGATAAACATATACACTACCTCTGAGCAAGACAGAAGTGGAATTTCAGACAATTGGTTGCTCAAATCTGCCACAAAACACAGTAACAAAGGCAAAACCATGTCATGGAAAACATCATAACAGAATTCTCTTAAGCTGAAAAGAAAGAGAGAAGAGAGAAAGAGACAAACCGACAAAGGTTTCTGCTTTATTAGAACGCCTGACGACCCCTGATGCTCTTGGAGGAACCCTTTCTTGCAAACTTGGATATAAAAACGAAGCATTTTGTGGCAATAAACAAGAACTATGGAAGTTAACAGTGAGTTGTGAGGAAATATAGGGGTTTTGCGAAATAGGTTTTGGTCTGTTTGGCGAAAAAGCAAAAAGAGAAGCCATGGAAGATGAAATTGAGGGATCAAAGTAGAGGATTTGTGTTTCTCAATGCGATTGGAAGTATTGACTGTTCTTGTTATACATGTACCTGAAACTGGGAGTCTTTTGTGTATCCCAATGCGATTGGAAGTGTTGAATGTTCTTGTTGTACATGTAACATCTGTCTGAAATTGAGAGTCAAAATAGAGATTTTGTGTTTCCAGATGCGATTCGAAGTGTTGACTGTTCTTGTAATACATGTGCTGAAACTGAGAGATGGAAGTAGAGATTTTGTGTTTCCGAATGCGACTGGAAGAGTTGACTGTTCTTGTTATACATATGTCTGAAATTCAGGGATGTAATAATGTTAAGCAAAGAGTTTGTGTTTCTTAATCCGATTGGAAGTGTTAACCCCTCGGTAGGGGTTGCAAACGAACCGCGAACCATTGGAACCGTTTAACAGTGGCGGTTTGCGGTTCTAACGGTTTATTTTTTTATGCGGTCCTGACGGTTTGCAGTTTTAATGAGTTAGTTTCGCAGGTAAACCATCAGAAAAAACGTGTTAATTGAATCTAATTTCAATAATTGAGATATATACAATATAAACGAGTTATTTTTTTTCCAAGAAACTAATTTTATTGATGTTGAAGAAAATATTACAGCTATTGTTTTGTAATTACATGATGTTCATGAATGTAATTACATGTTGTTCATATTACAATTGTTGTTTTATCTTCTTTGTGAAGTCTTCTTTCTTCTTGTTATTGGCTTCATTTCTATTGCTTCCTCTAGCATCTTTCCCTCTTGTCTTGTAGCGTTTATAGTGCTTCTTCTTAATGCTCCATTGCTATCTTACTTCACCTGCAAAACAGAGATCATAAGGTCAAGTTTTTCAACTTGCCAAGCTGTTAGTCTTCTTCAAAGAATCTAAAGTGTCCCATGTTTAAAGATTCTAGCAGTATAATGGCATGTAATTCACGCAAAGAATGGTTTGGTTCAATTGTGAATTCAGAGTGAATCTTAAGAGCATGTTTGGATATCCAGTCAGCAGCTGAATTTTGTTCTCTATATATGTGTGTCTAAGTGACATTTGTGGTTTAATCAATTTTCTGCAGTATTGTAAAATTTCCTCTAAGTGCCAAGGGTACTTTCCTATAGCTAGCATGTTAAATAAGCTAAGGCAGTCTATTTCTATATCCACTAAGGTTAAATTCTGATTGTTACAGTACATTATGCCGTTAATAAGAGCTAAGATTTCAGCAGTTAGAGCAGTACATTTTCCAATTACATCACCTTTAGCAATTAAAAGTGTTCCAAGGCTGTTTCTTATAATAAAACCATAGCTAGATTCACCATTGTACAAAGAGGATCCACCACAATTCATTTTGATTCTATTATGTAATGGTAAAGACCAGGTGATAACATGAAAGGCTTAGATGATTTAACATGATTAAAGCAACCTAATTCCTTAGCTAAATGTTTATATTTTGACCAATGTTTTCTTGTTAAATGTGATGCTGAATCTAAGGATGAGAGAATGAATAAGATATGATGAACAATTTTCTTAGAGGATATGGTTATGTTTTTATGTTTGTTGTTGTTCTAGCAAACCAAATAGACCATATAATCAAAGAAGGCGGAATGGTACGTATATGTACTCTTTTAGATGTAGATAACAACCAAAGATTAATAATATGATTCACCATCATGTGTCTACCTATATCTATGTTAAACTTATTAGAAAGGAAGGACCATACAAACCAAGCAGTTTCACAGGATACAAAAACATGGTTAAGTGTTTCTAAGTTCTGGCAACTAGTGCATTTAGAAGCTAATTGAAAACCTTTCTGTTGCAGTTTTGTGTCAACACTTAATAGATTGTTCAATACTCTCCAAAGAGTGAAAGAACACTTCTTTGGAGAAGTATTGTTCCAGACTTTATCCTTTATTGTTGATGTTATGTGTTTCTGTCTAAGTTCATTAACAGTCTTTTTTAAGTTGAAAGTACCATCAGATGAAAGCTTCCAAATGATTGAATCGGCTACACTTATATTAAACTTTATCTTGATGATTTCAGTGACATACTTAGAAGGCAAGTTATTTTGTAGTTTTCCTATGTTCCAATCATTATTAATCCAGTATTCATTGATCTTTGTTTGAGTATAATGGTGAGAATTGATTGATGTTAAAGTGCTTAAGGGTTTAGAGCTATGCCATTGATCTAGCCAGAAGTCTGAGTTACCATTTCCCAATTTCCATCGTATATGTTTTTCTGCTTTTTATTTTATTTCATGCATTCTTTTCCATATTTTAGAATCTGTTATTCTCAATATAGTTTGTAAAGGATGAGTGTTGTTACAGTATTTTGAATGCATCAAGTTTGACCAAAGTGTTTTATTGTTTCTGAAGTTGAACCAAAGTTTAAAGGAAAAGACAGTTTGAATATCTCTAATGTTTCTGATATTTAGGCCATTTTCATTGTATGGTTTACACAGATTTTCCCAACTAGACCAGATTATATGTTTGTTTGTTTCACTAAATCCCCAAAGAAACTTATTAAGTAGTTTATCAATTCTAGATATTGTTTTCAAAGGTAATTTGATAGACTGCATGTAATATATAGGGTAAGACATTAGAACAGAGTTTATTAAAGTTATTTTGCCTCCAAATGATATGTTTTTAGAGTTCCAGTCTAAGATTTTGTTTCTTATCTTATCTATTAGAGTTCCAAAGTGAATCGAATGATTGTTTGAATGTATTGGGATTCCTAGATAAGTAAATGGAAGATGTGCATGTTTAAAACCTAAGACTTTTTTAAGGATGTTATTCTTGTTTTATTCACATTAGAAGATGTTATAAATGTTGTTTTTTGTCTGTTTATTTGTTGACCAGAGAGAGTTTGATATATGTCTAAGAATTTAGTTAACTTCTTTATGCTTGTTAAGGATCCATTTAGAAATAAAATGATGGCATCTGCATATGCTAAACAATTTATTTTCAGTGAGCTTTTCATATTATAGGACATAGACCTGTGTTGATTAATTAGATTATTTACGCCTCTAATTAAAAATTCTTCAGCTATGATGAAAAGACAGGGAGATAGAGGGTCTCACTGCCTTAAGCCATTGATAGATTTAAAAAATCGAGTTGATTTGCCATTAGTTATAACATAATATGTAATGTTTTCAATGTTTCTCTTAATCAGTTTGATTACATGTTCATTAAATCCAAAAGCTAACATTACTTCATAAATGAAATTGAATTCTAAGTTATCAAATGCTTTTGACATGTCTAAGTTTATTATTAGGTTATCTCCTCTGGTTTTCCTATTCAGATCTTTAACTAACTCTTGTGTTATTAGAATATTCTCTTGAATGGTTCTGTTTTCTACATATGCTCATTGTTCCTTAGATATGATTAAAGGCAGTAACTTAGCTAGTCTATTGTTTATGATTTTTGAGATGATTATATTGAGAACATAACATAAACTTATAGGTCTAAAATGCAACCATGTTTTAGGAGATTTGATCTTAGGTATTAAACATATCAATGTTGCAAATAAGCCTTTTGGTATTGTTACATCTAAAAAGTAGTCTATAACAACTTTTAAGAGGTCATCTTTTATAATTGTCCAACAAGAACAGTAGAATCTGGAGTTGAATCCATCAACTCCAGAAGCACTGTCTAAATTTAAGCTTTTAATAACAATGTAAAGTTCTTCTAAAGAAGGCAATATCAAGATACTATCATTATGTCATGTAGATATGATTCTAGGAATGGTATTCTTTATTGTAGAAAGGTCTTTTTGAGTAGCAGTTTTGTTTAACAGATTAGAGAAGTATTCTACAGCAGATAAACCAATAAGATCATCATCTTCAATCCAAGTATTTTTATCCTGAATTCCCTTGATTATGTTTTTAGATCTTTTCTTCTTTACATAGTTATAAAATGTGGCTGAATTGTTATCACCATCTTTTAGCCATTTTGTATAACTCTTCTGTTTCCAATATATTTCTTCTATTTCAAGCAATTTTGAGTATGTAATATTTAGATTAGCTAACTTAGATTGATTTTCAGGGCAGTTATTGTCTTCTAACATTGATTCAACAGTTTTTATTTCATCTTCCACTTTGCTTAAACAGTAAAAAATGTTTCCATATGTGTCCTTGTTCCATGTTTAATGTTTCTTAAGTCTTTTTAGCTTAGACCAAAAAATGAATATATTAGAAGAATTTTGCATCTGTTTTGTCCAGTTGTCTTTTACAGTTTTAAGAAAATCTTCATGTTTTATCCACATATTTTGAAATCTAAATGATGGTTTTTGATATGTAGAGTTAAGTGATACTGATATTAATAAGGGTAAATGGTCAGAACAGGTTCTGGCCAAGTGATTCACCCTTGTTATATTAAAGCTTTCTCTCCATTTATCATTATGCAGTGTTCTGTCTAATCTTTCCCATTTATGATTGTTTGTCCATGTAAAATTTGAACCAATATATCCAGGGTCTTCTAATTTACAGTCTAGAATCATGTGGTTAAATTCATCCATTCCTTTTAAGCAATGTATAGAGCAGGCCATTTGTTCACTTGTGTTAGAGATTGTGTTAAAATCTCCAACAACAGGCCAAGGTAAATTAATTACAGATATGTTTCTTAATTGGTCCCATAGAAGCATTCTATGGGATCTGTTGCATTTTGCATACACTATGGTAATCAGAACTACTGTCTTAGTAGAAGGATGACTTACCATAGTGTTTAAAAGTTGTTCTGAGTTATCTAAAATGTTAATTTCGTAATCATTTTTCCAAAACAGCCATATTTTGTTATTAATGTTTGCATATTGAGATTCAAATCCAAGTTTTAAACAAGTTGGTATAATTTTATCAGCTGATATCATAGGTTCTTGAAGAGCTATGATATCAACTGCAAACTTCTTAATCATATTTTTTGTTCTTCTTAATGTTTTTTGGTTACCTATTCCTCTTATGTTCCAATTTATTAAAGATATAGTCATTTCAAGCATTGATTTGAGGATCCTATGGAACCTTTAAGATTTCTTGTTTTTTATATTACTTTACTTCTTACTGATCTTCTTACATTAGTATTAAAAGAGTCTTTTTTAGTTTTTCTTTGTTTTGGTGAGTTGGGTTCACTTAAGCTTGATCTAACTAAAGGTATATGTTATGTTTCTGCAATATCTTCCAGCCCTTCATCAGTTAAAACATTAAATGAGTTGTTTAATTTGATAGTCTCAATTGCATTTGATATGTCCTTATTGGTGATTTCAACAGATTCTTTAAGTTGGTTAAAGATTTGTACATTGCTACTTTGATGCTCAGGTGTGTTGTATGTTTGAGGTGATTTATTTGCATTGTCTGTTTCTGTTATATTTGGTTGTTAAATGTCTACTTCTATAGCAAGTGGATTGGGTACAATATCATTTTTAGGTGTTGTATTTGCTATTAAGTTTTTATCCCTTTCAATTGTTTGATTTTGCTTTTTTACTTCAGGATTTTTATCATTGGTTTCATGATCAATTTCAGTGTGAGTTCCAGTGTTAATTTCTGTGTGTACTTTTGGTATCCAAACTTCTTTTGAAGAAAGATTGGATAGATTATTCATGTGATCTTTAGTGCTTCTGTTAGTTTTTAAGTTTTGTTCAAACTCTTTTTTTTTACAGTGATTTTCTTGATGCCCTATGTGTTTACAAGTTTTGCAATAGAAAGGTTTTTTCAGGTAAGTAATATTTTTCCAGAAACCATCCTCTTCTCCAAAGCATATCCAAATACTTTAGGGAAGAGGCTTAGAAATATCAGTTAAAACCCAAGCTTTACAGTTATTGTGCACATCAATGTTATTTTTTGGAACTCATACTGTTAAAGGCAATCCAATTGCTTTAGCAATATGGGTTATAAAATCAGTATTGTAAAACATTTTAGGTAATTTAGGTAATGAAATCCAAAGAGGAGTCACAGGTGACTCCTTTTTGGGGTTAAATTCTGGTGACCATTTGAGTATTCAAAAGGATAGTTTACATAAAGATCTAATAGTTTTACTCCAGAAAGTTTTAACATCTTCTATTTGCTCAAATTTTATAAAGAAATGCTCGTAAGCCCATTTATAGATGTTATATGATCCTATAAACCTAAATGCAGTAATGTATGATTTGAACTCGTTGAGAGTAGGACTCCTAAACGAGAACTTAGCAATTAGAGTAGTTTTTGAGATATTGGTTAAAACAAACTTATCTGATTGTAGAAATTTCACCGATTTGTAGTCTTCACGCTCCTCGTGAATGACTCCCCTGTGTATGAACTCCTTATCTTTTCTACCTCCAACCATTTCAGCAAAGGATTTCTTGCTTCCATTGTGCTCGAACGTCGGGTTCATGACCATGTTTGGTGAGCTGGTACCCTTCAGTGATGGAAACTCTTCTTGTACCAATTTCTTGTCCATCGGATCGAACCTTTTCTGATCTAGATCGTTTTAGATCTGAAAAGTTCCAAGAATCGATATCGATTCTTATAGAACCAGCAAAGATTGGTTTAGGTTAATCGATTTAGGGTTTTCTGTAGCGATTTTTGTGGGTATTTTTTGTGAAACTGATGGGGATGCTTTATGGTTTTCTAGTTGTTGTTTTGACCGACGATTTGATGAAGAAAAGGCTCTATGGCTGGTTTTGACCGGCGATTTAGTGAAGGTAGGGTTTGGGAGAGGAATTAGAGAGAGATCTGAGATGATCGATCTTTCCTCGAGAGGAGGAAACGATCGCAGAGACGATTGAGTGCAAATGGGTGTTTCTTGGGCTTTCTTGGAAACCCGACTCGATTCTTGGAGCGACCCCTCTCTCTTTTCAAACCCCATACAATATAGACGAGTTAATTATGCTATTTAATGTATTTTAATTTAAATATGTTATCATTTTAATCGAAATTCTATAATCAAGCAATTACATTCTAAAAAATAATTGTAATTTGATTTTGATATGTTTGATTATATTTATGTATTTAAGATATTTTATTTAATATTAGGTAGATATTAAATAAAATATATACATCTAATTGTATTTTTATTACAACTTTCAATATTTAATATTACTAGATATTTAAGATGTTTATGTAATTAAGATGTTTTATTTAATATTACGATTTTTTTTGAACTATTCAATATTTGAAGTATAAATTTAAAGTTTTTAAAATTGTATAAATTTGGATTATGTTCCAATTGCGTAAATACATGTAATTTGGTTGTAAAATAAATTCAAAATATCAACTGACGTGTAATTTGGTTCCTAAATATATTCCGATGGCATAATTAAATATAATTAATTAAATATATTTATTTAGGATATTAACATTATCAACCATATAAACTATCTATTCTGATCGAAAATAAATAGTAAAAAAATTATTTTTATAAAAAATAGATAATAGATAGATTCAATTCACATAGATATTAATTTTTAGATAATCAATAGAATAATTATGATCCAAATTAACTTGTTAATAATATAAAATTTCTTTCAATAAACTAGAAAAAACGAAGGGTTAATAATATAAAATTTCTTTCAATAATCTAGAGAATTTCATATTTTCTTTTTCATAAAAGTACTAAAATTATTATAAAAAAAATAGTTAGAATTCCCTATTTATAGAGTTATAATTTTTTTTTAAAAAAAATAATAGTTCGAATTCCCTATTTATATAAAAAAAATTAAATATTAGTTCGAAATCCAATATATAGAGTTTTGATTTTTTTTTAAATAGTTTAAAGTGCATACACTTAAAAAAATATTTTTTTATACAAAATATTTTTAAAAAAAATCAGCTGCGGATGACGTCAGCAAATGACGTCATCCATGACGTCACCCGTGCGGACCATCCGGTCAGACGTGCCGATGGTCCGCACGTTCAATACTGCTACGGCTAGTTTGATTTAACTGGCCGTAGCAAGTCCGGGGCATCCTGACGTATGTCCGGACATTTGTTTTTCAGAATTTTCAAAAAAAAAATTGGGTCTCCCCTATAAATAGAGGAGACCCCAATTCCAACCTCACGCACTCTCTAAATCTACTATAAATCTCTCTAAATCTCTCTACTTGTTCTAGATTTTTTATAAAACTTAACTTTCTTATTTTACATATTGTAGTTCTATTTTCGAAATAGTTAGATTTTTTTTTTCAAAAAATAATTGTTATTAGTTTCTATTAGTTATTATTTGCGATTATCTCAAATTCCCAATGGCATTTTGTGGCTTTAACAACAAGTTAGGACAAGCAACTCCGAAAACTGATTTTTTGGAATTTTCTTCTTTTATGACGTCTCCTCCACCCGAGAGGGATCCGATCACAAGACGCGTCAAATCTGCCACTGAACCTACGAATATGAGTAAGACCGTCAAACAAACTTTTATTTTGAAAATTTCCGATAAGGAGAGACGAAGCGTCTAACCTGCTAGTACTACACGTACGACTTTGAGTAAGACCGCCAAACCAACTTTTAGTTCTAAAATGGTCGACAAGGTGACACAAAGTGTCAACCCCGACTATAACTAAGAGTAAGACCGTTGTTCCTAAACAAAGTCTTAGTACGAAGACGAAGATGGTCGATTTGATTGGTGCTGCGTTAAGTAAGGTTAATCGCGAGACTCGAGGACACGTTTTAGGAGATCCATTACAAATTGCAGTTAGTTGATAAACTTTTGCGACTTAAAAAAGTGGTTAGCGACGAGAGACTAAAAAATGTATTTTAGCATTTGTAATATTAAATATTTTAATATAACTTGTAATATTTTATCATTTGTAATATTAAATATTTTAATATAACTTGTAATATTTTAGCATGATAAAATATGATTTTGGTTTAAAAAGTAATAAATAACACTTGTAATATTTAAAACCAAATCACAATAATAAAATTCAAAATGTAATATTAAAATTATAACAATATAACTTAAAAATAATAAATAACACTTGTTATATTTAAAACCAAATCACAATAATAAAATTCAAAATGTAATATTAAAATTATAACAATATAACTTAAAAATAATAGATAACACTTGTAATATTTAAAACCAAATCACAATAATAAAATTCTAATATTAAAATTATAACAATATAACTTAAAAATAATAAATAACATTTGTAATATTTAAAACCAAATCACAATAATAAACCGTTGAGCTGTAATTTTAAAATTATAACAATATAACTTGTAATATTTTTGCATGATAAAATATGATTTTGGTTTAAAAAATAATAAATAACACTTGTAATATTTAAAACCAAATCACAATAATAAAATTCAAAATGTAATATTAAAATTATAATCATAAAATTTGTAATATTTTAACATGATAAGATATAGTTTTAGGTTGTAACATAATATCAAACACTATTATTATTGGATCCCAAAACATAATAATAATAATATTCAAAATATAATAATAACATAAATAATATTTAAAATTTTGGATTATATAATAATTACAACACTTAAAATATTAATAACCAAAACAAATTAATATTAACCAAAATGTAATAATAATTTTATAATCATATTCAATATCTCAATGTTTTTTAAATATAACTTAAGATATGATTTTGGTTATAAAATAATTAAAAACGCTTATAATATTTACAAATAAACTGCGGCTTTGCAGTCCTAATGGTTTGCGGTCCTAGCGGTTTACTCCTTATGCGGTCCTGGCGGTTTGCAGTCCTAACGGTTTGTGGTTTGCGGTCCTAGCGGTTTACTCCTTATGCGGTCCTGGCGGTTTGCAGTCCTAACGGTTTGCGGTCCAAACGGTTTGCGGTCCTTGCGGCTTGCAGTCCTAATGGACCAGTTTCGCAGTTTACCCGCCAGTTTATAAACACTTCTCCAACTTTAAACCGCGGAGCCTGAACCATTTGCCACCTCTACCCCTCGGTATACCTGTGTTTTTACAAATATTAATGGTGCTTTATTTTTTTAGCAAGAGATACTATTATTGAAAGGATAAGGCCATCTCTAACCCTCGGTCTCGGTCGAGACCGAGGGTCGAAAACGGCTTCTAACCACCGGTGTCGGTCTCCAAAACTGGAAACCGATTTACTGCGGGTTGTGGCGAGCGCGAGATCGAGACCAGAGAAGAGAGAAACCAGGTAAGAAAAGAAGGTAAGAAAAGAAGAGAGAGAGGAAATGGCCTCAGTCGCAAGAGGAAAGAGAAAGGAACACGTGAGAGAAAAAACGAAAAGGGAGAAAGAAGATCCAATTAAAAGTGTAATAACAATTACGGTAGAGTAATTTTCAACCTTCTAAAGATATCTAATTTATAATATAAATATAAATTTGATTATAATAAACATACTTTAATTATAATATAAAATTTTATTTTTAATAAAAACTTAAATTTAATTTAAAATTTTAATTTAATTTATAATAAGTTTAATTTATTTATAGATAATATTAATGGTAACCATTTATAATAAAAACTTAATGCATAAATTGCGGAAATCAAATACATAGAGGTCTTAATTTTTTCGAAAATAAATTTTCAAAAAAATAGCAACCGAAACTTGAAAACATCCATGCAAAACAAATAAAAATACAAGAAAACACAAATAACAAACAAACAGTTACGATAAATTACATAGAAAAATTATTGAAATCAGAACTTCTAATTGCCCATCATTTCCATAATCCGTTCCGTCGTTAAATGAAGGTCGATGTGTAGCGCGCTCATTGCGTTCACGTATATTTTTCCTTTTTTTGGTCCAAAATCTTTTCGAGTCCGGATTCATATTGGTGGTATCAACATTCATGATGCTACAATCATTCGTCTCTTTCATGATTCTATAAGTATCTTTCATATATCCTATCTTAGTCCGTGTAAGATCATTCGCCTCTTTCATGAGTGCGTTAGCTTCAGCTTGCATTGCTAGAATCTTACCCAAGCCTTCAGTCATTTCCGCAGATGCATCGCTATCACTTATCACTTGTCTTATGTTTATTTTTGTTCCGACGAGCATGATTTCTACCCATGGGCCTATTAATATTAGTAGCGGGTGGATCGGTATCAACTCCGAGATCACAAGAAGGTTGTGATTCCGTAAACTGTTCTTCGGAATTCATATCAATAGGACGAGGCTGGTTGGTTTGAGAAGTATGAGAATTTGATGTTTTCGATTGAAATTTCCCAACAATGATGGAATTGAAATTGTTTTCCACTGGCAAGATTTGAATATAAGTGTAGTTTGAGAATTTCCTAAATGAAAAATAATAAATAAATTAGTTAATATTAATATATACATGAACATTAACAATTGTTAAATGTTGAAATCATGTGTAATAAAAATACTTACTTTATCTGCTATGTTAGTTACACTAACCGGTGCCTTTTCAACTTGTTTGATCGCTTGGTTCCATTTGTTAACCGAAGGAAAAATATGTTTTTTCCAACGATTGCTAAGACCTTCTTCAGTTCGTTGTACATGGTTGATGTTGTTATCAACATCTCCTAAATATTCATACATTGAATCTTTGATTTTTTTTCCAAAAACGACTTTCGGTTTGTTGCACTCCTACACTTGGATCTTCAGAAATTTTTCTATAGGCTTTGCATAGAACTATGTCTTCGTTCAAAGTCCATTTTTTACATTTTTTTGGTAGAAGATAAAACGTTTTTTAGAGAGAGACTATTATTTTCCTTTGGGATAAATGTTTCTGAAATGTTATGAATTAGTTTGGTTCCAAGCTTGTGTATTTATACCATTCACGATAAAATATACACTCACTAACTTCCACCAATCTATCAAAACTTTATTCTGATTTGACAAAAAGCTTACTCAATTATCTTCAAGATAATAAAACACCCACTAACTTCCACCAATCTATCAAAACTTTATTCTGATTTGACAAAAAGCTTACTCAATTATCTTCAAATTATAAAACACCCACTAACTTCCTCCCATCTATCAAAACCCTTATTCTGATTTGACAAAAAGCTTACTCAATTATCTTCAAGATAAAATATACACCCACTAACTTCCACCAATCTATCAAAACTTTATTCCGATTTGACAAAAAGCTTACTCAATTATCTTCAATGTAATAAAACACCCACTAACTTCCACCAATCTATCAAAACTTTATTCTGATTTGACAAAAAGCTTACTCAATTATCTTCAAGATTATAAAACACCCACTAACTTCCACCAATCTATCAAAACTTTATTCTGATTTGACAAAAAAATTACTCAATTATCTTCAAGATAATAAATCACCCACTAACTTCCACCATGGTATAGAGGCATCGTTTCCAGGATGTTTAATGCCCCGACCATGCGGACGCGAAGAAGTCGCTGATAGGTTAGCTTATCTTAAAATAGTGACTATACATATCGAGACACTTCCTTGGGAAGTCCGAACCAAATTCCGAAAGGTATTCAACATGGGATTGCAAAGTACAATTACGCAGGAGATGGTGTCACATGCGATATAGCGAATGGAGCAAGAAATAGACGACGCAATAGCCAGTGTCGTTGAAACGTACTCAACTCTTGAAGGAAGTAGTGATGAAGAGGAATATTCATTCGAGAAACGCTTTTAGTATGGAATGAACTATTCGTCTTCGTAAAACTAAGTGTGCAATGCTAACTCAGGGTTAGCTTATCTATCATTTGTTTTAAGTTATGTGCTTATGTATTTCTAATTATGCAATGCTTATGATTAAAGTGCAATGTTTTAATGAAATCGGCATATTAAGAAATTTAAGTGTTATTTTTTTAAGATATACATCCAGACAAAAAACATCTAAAGTTTACATTCATTACAATCGTCTAGTCATCAAGCAAAGGCGGATAAATTGAAACAACAACCCAAACAACGAGTAAAAACATTAAACAAACATAAATCAACTCCCGCCAAAACATACCAGCCAATATAAGACACATGCCATAGAAGGTAAGGATAACGACAAAAGCCTAAAAAGATTCTCGTCGATAAAATTACTCCTGCCTCAAAGGACTCCCACCAACAAAATAAACTCCCGCCTAAAAGGACTCCCGATAATCTTCTCTCAGTGTTCTCCCTCTTCTCCCCATTTTCTTAGACGTTATGTTAATCGAAAAACGTATCGACTTTCCCGTGGTTTTCACATCTGGCATTCTCGGTCCTTTCAAGATAGTTATTGTATATTATAGTTAATGCAATCAGTGAAATATCACCCCGTAGTAATTTCAAAGGGTTAAAATTTTAGAATTTATGAATAAGACGACATTTTCTTAACACCATTGAATTAAAAAAATATTAATATCAATTATTAATTTACAATATAGGTTAAATTATTTATTATAGAATTAGTAAATGTAGGATTATAATGTAAATATTGAGAGAGTGAGATAGAATGAGAAATTAAGAGAGTCAAATGAATAGTTAAAAGTTACATATTATTTTATTGTAAATAAAAATTAAACAAAAAAATTTATAACATAAATTGAAAATAAATAATCTTGTTAAATATTAATATCAATTATTAATTAACAATATAGGTTAAATTATTTATTATAGAATTAATAAATGTAGGATGATAATGTAAATATTGAGAGAGTGAGATGGAGGGAGAAATAAAGAGAGTGAGATGAATAGTTAAAAGATAGTGGAATTGTTTGAATTGAATTTTTTATATTAAAAGTCTCCGGAATAGTAAAACAACGGTTAGAAGCTGTGTTGCAGATCTGTAAATAAATGGAGGTCTCCGGGGCTGGACCAAGTCTCCGGGGAGACCTGCGAATAGAGATGGCCTAAGAATATAGAATTACAAGCTAAGGGTTTAAAATTGGAAAGAAATACAGAATTGGGACCGGAATAAAAATTTAAACAAAAGGAAAGGCAGCAGAAAAACCTTGTATGGCAAATCAATCAGATTCAACACCCAAACTCGACCAAAATCCAAAGCCCTTCTTCAAGCAGGAGACCTTTCAACTTTTTGCAACAAACCAATAGGCTCAAACAATCAAATTCAGACATTAATGCATCCTTTAAAACCTTTACGGACAGAGGAATAATCTGAATAGCGACAAGCTTCATTCAGGGAGTTAATCCATATTCATAGACCCCAAGCCAAAGCTTTCCAGCAACACAGTAGACATTAATCTATTTGGATCAAAGTATGATTGAAGATAAGATTATGTCAACAGGACAAAGTCCACAGAGGCTTGGTTTTGGACTCTAGAAATATGTCTTAAAGACATTTGAGGTTGAATAAGCTTTCTACAAATAGAAATCAACGGATCGAGATTTCAAGCAGCATTTCCTTGAGCAAGGATATTGATGAGAACAAGGCTGTCTGATTCAATATCCACCTCAGACCAATTATTTGACTGCATATAATCATCCCTTCAATAAGATCTCTGGTCTCAGCAAGCAAAGGATTAAGCTTGTCAAAGATGACTCCTAAACCAACTATAATTTCTCCTTTCATTGTTCTGAACAAAATCCCTCTGCTAGATTCTCTAGAGTGAGCCTCAAGGGGTTTATATATTTTCTATTGAATCCATGGATCCATCTTAGCAGTCTCATCGTCGATCCTTTTATAGTCCAAACTTTTATGGACCAGAGGAGACTCACATCTTCCTTCAGACTGAATTCGAGAAGAACATAGTGAACATCCATTATCGAGAAATTGAAAGATCCTATGAACTTTAAAGAACTGAAGAAACTACTTAAAACAGATTTTTTCGGGATTCCAGTACTGAATTTTCCAGCAATGGTGATATTAGATTGTTGAATCAGAAGATCTGTCACTTCTTGGGTATACTGAATAGAATAGTGGTCATCGGTTTCTTTGGTAAATTCAGGTTTAAGATCAACATTAAGTACTCTGTTTTTTGGTTTAACGGCTTCTGCATAAGTTTTCTTGGTTTGAGATTTTCCGGTGACATTTCTTCAGGGAAGAGCTGGATATTCTTCCTCACCGGAAACGTTATTAACATTAGAGTCCATGATAAGAAATTAATGGATTAAGGAGAAGCTCGGAGGAGAAACTAGAAATTGAAAAAAGAGAGGAAGGTTATGGTGGGACGTATGACACTCTCTGATTCATAGGAGTGGGAGCCAAACGGTCGGTACTGCAGAAGGCTTTCTTCGGATCTCTTCTTCGTAGTGATCCACAGGTTTAGGAACTACGAGCTAATTCTGAACTGGAGAGGATACTGGGTCTACAGGTCTAGTATCTGCTACTCTTGGTTGGCTTGGTGGTTGTGGATCTGTGTCCCCTGAGTCGGGGTGATAGATGGAGAGTTTGTTCCTTGAGAAGCAGGTGCAGCCATAGTATTTCTGATGACTATCTGCAAGGTCAATTATGCTAGCATCCGGGCAATCTCAGCTAGCTGCCTCGTTACAAAGTTGCTGATTTTCCTGACCTCAGACCAATTATTTTGATTGCATATAATCATCCCTTCAATAAGATTATGTCAACATCTAGGTCTCGCATCTAGCATTTAGGTATCAAAAATATCTTTGTTGTTGTCTTCTCCTACCCTATTCGTGAATCAATTCGCTGATGGTAGTTTCTTAAGGTCACAAATTTAACTCTTTATATGTGATCATTCTCATGATAATTTGAGTGATCCATCTTGGTGAATTAAATTATTTTGAAGCTTTGAAAAGTTTTTTTTATCATCAAGTATGTGAACTTTAATCAGCTTAAATGGAGTTTAGCGTTTGATATGGTTGATCTTAAGCACGAGATAATTATTTGTGAATTGGTTCCTTATGAAAATATGTTCTATAATTTCTACTCGTCATGATTAGTGCTTCGTTCGTTAATTTCTACTCGTCATGATTAGTGCTTCGTTCGTTTTGTGTGTATTTTTTCTAACATTTGTATCTGCATGCATTGTTTCCCAAGTTTTTATTTGTCCAACTGAAGTGATCAACCTCAAACGCAGAAATCCCTTAGTAAAGACAATGGCTATTATGAAAATAAGCAAGGTGTTAAATGTAGTTCTTTACACACTAAAAGCAATAACGAGTTCAAAGGGTGTTGGACAAGAGTGAATATATACAAAACATTCTAACAAAATTCTCTATGTATGAAGCTGAAGAGGTTGCAGATTCAGAACTTCCACAAAATTGGCTTTGGTTGGAGCAATTGGTTTTCGTTCCGTATGATTTGGACACCAAAGAAAATAATTTTTTTATGTTTAAAAACTTATTTTTAGTAATATTATTTTAATAATAATAAAAAATATACCACCATTTTTTTATTTTTCGAGAACTATAAATAGAGACTTGGTTTGTACGATTTGAAAGTCGAAAATAATAATAATCTCATTTGATAAAATGTTGTTGAATATATGATAAAATGTTATTGAATGACGAAAAATATTACAGGGTATACTATGGATAGTGAAAAATTCTATTATACATTAAATATGGTTCTCTAAATTTTAATTGGAAATTAAACGGATGACGTAGATCTTATATCATTTGTCAAACACTAATTTTATTAAAGATCTGCTTAAAGTGATTTTAGTATTTTTTTTCGTACGGATAAATATTGAAAATCAAACTATCATCCATTTAGTAACGTCATTTTTCTATATCTTTTAAAAATATTCATTGGACTTTTCTATCTACTATATGATATCCATTTACTTTTCATAAAATTTTAAATATTCTTTTTATACAAAATCCTCAAAAATATATATATATATATATATATATATATATATATTATTGTTTGGGTTTTCGCTGTGATTTAATTGTTATAAGTTCGTTTTGGTTAAAACGTAATTCGAAAAAAAAATTGAAACTACACTTAATATTTTTTTGAGAATAACAAAACTAGATTTATAAATGATATTTTTTAATGACCGATAGTTGCAGAACGAGAGACCAAAAAATGAAAGACGCAAAGATGAAAGACCGAAAATTGCGACCAGAAATCGATAGTTATAAAAGAAACCGATAGTTATGATAGGAGAGACACGAGAGATTAAGAGACCAACATTCCAAGACAAAAAATCGAAAATTACGGAACGAAATACTGAAAATGATGGGACGAAAACATGTGTATATGATACCGAATTAGTTGAACTTCTTGGGCAGTAGACCATAATATAATATGGGTTACGTCTTATTCTTTTATTTTATATTATAACATTGAAATATTGTTAGTATTTGTTATTTTAATCGTATTTAGAATGATTATTATATTTATTAAATATTATTTTAATTTTTGTATGCAATTATTCAGTAACTTCAACTTCTATTTTTATAGCGCTTCCATACTATATATGGATTGTATTTTGTTTAGAGTAGTTAGTTTTGCATACTTATGTATTATTTTAGAAGACATGTGAATACATTATATTTAGGTTCAACATCAACACAAAACACACACGTACACAATTTCAAAAGAAAAGCAAGATATGCTGCTAAGTCCTAACTCATAGTCGCAAACTACGACTTAGTAAGGAACAGGTGTCCGAACTGTTGAGGGACCAGACTTCATGTCCTCAAGTAAAAGACTAAACAAAGCCTTAGCCACGGGACCTTCTTTGCCTGCATAGAAACATATGTTTTAGTAATAGACCAAAACAATTATTTCTTTGGCTATGAGGATTTTCCTTGGGCTCTGTTCTACGAAAGCAAAGCTCAGTTCAATCATTTTCAAGCTTGAATACTTATATAGGCTCGAATGTCTCCATTTGAATCAGGACTATACACGCAGACTTCGAAATCCAAATCGAGAGCGTTTATGCTCCACTCGACTCAAGGCTCAAACAATATTATTAATATATGATCGATTTTATAGATTTATTTTGAATACGGGTCTAAAATTCTCAGTAATTCTTTCAATACACCGACTGAACTCGAATTCGGATCGAATTTCGAATTTCGAATTTAGTGGAGCTCAAATAAAGCTCGATTACTTATATTTATTCGATCTATAGCCAGGCCTAATAAATAAAAATTAAACTCGGGGAAAAATTAAACTCGGAGTCGAGCTCGAATTTGAATACCTCGGGAGCTTGAATAGCATCTATTTGAAAGACTATTTACTCAATATAACATAACACGATTGTAGCTTTCATATTCTTACCGTCTCCGATAACTTGTTTGTCCCACTGAAGCACCGGGTGCACAAGAGTTCCGCTACCAAGAAGCATCATCTCATCCGCGTTTTTACCATCCTCAGCAGTCACATTACCTACTCTTATGGAGCGAAGCTTACCTTCTCCGACCAAACTTTGTGCCAATTTAAACACCCTTTTGGCTGTGCACCCACTTAAAATCTTATCAAAATATGGCATCAAGAGCTCTTTCTCCTTAGTTACAAATGCCACGTTCATATTAGGACCTTCGGCAACAAAACCGTCACCATCAAGCCAGATGCCAGCGTCAGCATCATTTTCTTCAGCTTCCATTTCCGAAAGCACGTTTGGAAGGTAATTAACGCTCTTCATCGTAGCGAATTGTTGGGGTTTTATGGGAATGGATGAAGTTACTACTTTGATGCCTTTGAAGTTTGGCGGAGATTGCTCTTGAATCACGATGGCGTAAAGAGCTGCTTGACGGCAAGGAGATGGAGATAATAGGAAATCTCCTGGTCCGGATGAAAGATAGTACCTTAGAGATCCGTTTAGGCACTTTGACGCAATCACGGTTTGTATAAGTATTGTTCGAATGTTTTCCTGATTGAAGGGGATTTGAATTTTGGCTGCGGAGGCTGATCTTATAAAACGATCAAGGTGTTGGTCTAATTCATAGAGGTATCTGGCATAGCAAAATGTGCCTAGAGTTAGAGAAATATCACCGCAAACAATAGTTTAAAATATATAGACAAAAACTCGAACTACTAATAAATTTGGTCATGGTTTAACTACATCTAATTTCTATAGTAATAATTGATGATAGCATAAACTGTATTGTTGCATCGCAGAATTCGAATTCTCAGAACTTTCGAGGCTACTTAGTAAAGGAGAAAGAACTAACCCGTCCACTATTGTAGCAGTATCAAAGACGCCATGTCCGCGGTGTACCATATGGTCGTCCATAGGAACCACCATAGCTGTTGGATCAGTTGTTATTCCGCCGAAAACACTGGAGTACATAGCTAAGAACGTCTCTTTTCCTTTTAGGGTTTCTCTATAGGCTTTCAGCCTTTCAACAACCTTCACGAACATATAAATATACACAATAGATCATTAGGTATAGTTGAAAAGACAATAGATTTAGATTGTCCTCTCCTAATGAAAATTAAGCATCCAAACTAGATATTAAATTAAAGTTTCAAGCTTTTATAGTTGTTTCTAAATCATATAGAATAAGAATCTTACTACCTTTTATAAAAGAAACAAGTAGATGAGATAAACATATACACTACCTCTGAGCAAGACAGAAATGGAATTTCAGACAATTGGTTGCTCAAATCTGCCACAAAACACAGTAACAAAGGCAAAACCATGTCATAGAAAACATCATAGCAGAATTCTCTTAAGCTGAAAAGAAAGAGAGAAGAGAGAAAGAGACAAACCGACAAAGGTTTCTGCTTTATTAGAACGCCTGACGATCCCTGATGCTCTAGGAGGAACCCTTTCTTGCAAACTTAGATATAAAAACGAAGCATTTTGAGGCAATAAACAAGAATTACGAGAGATAACAGTGAGTTGTGAGGAAAGATAGGGGTTTTGTGAAATAGGTTTTGGTCCGTTTGGTGAAAAAGCAAAAAGAGAAGCCATGGAAGATGAAATTGAGAGATCAAAGTAGAGAATTTGTGTTTCTCAGTGCGATTGGAAGTGTTGACTGTCGTCGTTATACATGTGTTTGGAATTGAGGGCTCGAAGTAGAGATTTTGTGTTTCTCAATGCGAGTGGAAGTGTTGACTGTTCTTGTTATACATGTACAAGAATCAAAGTGGAAATCTTGTGTTTCCCAATGCGATTGGAAGTGTTGAATGTTCTTGTTGTTGTTGTACATGTGTCTGAAATTGAGAGTCGAAGTAGAGATTTTGTGTTTCCCGATGCGATTGGAAGTGTTGACGGTTCTTGTTATACATGTGCTGAAATTGAGAGATCGAAGTAGAGATTTTGTGTTTCCGAATGCAACTGGAAGAGTTGACTGTTATATATATGTCTGAAACTTAGGGATGTAAGTAAAGAATCTGTGTTTCTCAATGCGATTGGAAGTGTTGACTCTTCTCGTTATACCTGTTTACCTGTTTAACCGGTTCTTTATCGGTTCCGGTTCGGTTCTATTTTATGGAACCGAAATTCTGTCGGTTCGGTTCGGTTTGAACCGACAGATTTAGTGGTTCGGTCCGGTTATGTCAAAACCCGGACCGAACCGGACCGATAACACCTCTACCGGCAGGTGGCTGTTCTTACCGCCAAGCAACTAAGCACAGAGGTTGAGGGCATGGTTCACCCTTTTGGGGAGGGGATCGACCAAACTACTTCTCACCCACGCCGCTGGGAGTTTGGATTCAAGATAGACATCCCGGACTTTGATGGCAGCCTTAAGGCAGAGGCACTTATCGATTGGTTATCCCAGATTGAAGAAGTCCTGGACTTCCAAGAAGTTCCCGAGGAGAGAAGGGTCGCATTAGTCACCATTCACCTACGCGGTAAGGCACAGGCTTGGTGGCAGCAGGTGAAGCAGAACCGCGCGCGTGAAGGCAAGGATAAAGTCCAGAGTTGGGAGAAATTCAAAAGAAAACTCCGCAAGGCTTTCCTTCCCTACAACTTCGAGCGGGAATTCTACCAGCGACGTCAGAATCTTCGTCAGGAACCTCCTAGATCTGTGGATAAATATACCGACGAATTCTATCAGCTGCTGGCTCGCACAGATGTGACCGAGTCGCCGCACCAGTTGGCTCGCCGGACCCAGAAAGTCAACATTCCTGACTTTTATGGTGACATGGAGGTTGACAACGAAGGTGAAATTTCTAATGAAACTTGGTCGGAATTAGGAGATCCGATTTATGATGTATACGGTGATGAGGATGAAGACGATCCGATTTATGATGTATACGGCGATGAGGATGAGGACGATTGGGTAACACCCACAATAGTCTCTCATTATTTCACTAAGCCCGTGTTTGACAAACCGATCTACGGTAAGTATGACGATGAGGTCAAGGAGAAGAGCTTTGATGATATAAAAATAAAACCGTTAGAAAAATTGGAACTTTCGAAAGTAATTTTTTCATCAAAAGTAACAAGAAGAAATTCGAAATCAAATTTTTCATATCATACTGATAAATTGGTGGATAGCAGTAAAAGTGAACAACTTGATTTAGTTCGACACAAGGAAATCAGAATCCGAAAGCGGACTCGAAAGAAAAGTTTACCTGATAATGTCGACACTGCTGGATCACCAAAGGCAGCGATAAATCATCACGATTTATTAGCTGATAATTCTAATGCTGCTGGATCACCAAAAGCAGTGATAAATCCTCATGATTCCTTGATTGAATCTTTAACACCTGAAACTGTACAGGATGTTTCTGCTGCGTCTTCTTCGATATTAGACAAAGAAGACACTGTAGGTGAGCTTAGTCTGCCCCATGTGAAGGTTGCCGGTGCTGCTCTTGGATCACCAAGAAATTCGCCAAGAACTCTGGGGTCTCCTAGACTTTATGGGTCCCCAAGGGCACTTGAATCACCGCTGAGTCGTCTGACACCACGAACTATTGAATTTAACCGGGGTTATATTGATACAGCCGCTCCTTTCGAATCAGTTAAAGAAGCTGTTTCCAAACTCGGAGGAATTACTGATTGGAAAGCTCATAGAATGCGAACTGTTGAGAGACGCAAGCTTGTAGAACAAGAACTTGATAAAATACAAGTGGAGATACCAGAGTGTAGGAATCCGTCAGAGTCAGCTGAAGCTGCAAGACAGCAAGTGTTTAAGGAACTAAAAAACACAGAGAGACACATAGAAGGATTAAAGCTCCATCTAGAGAGGGCGCAAACAGAAGAGCAACAAGCAAAACAAGATTCTGAGCTTGTAAAGCTGCGTGTGGAGGAAATGCATCAAGGCATTGGTGAAAATGTTAGTGTAGCAGCCAAGGCACAATTCGAGGTTGCTAAAGCTCGGCATATGTCAGCAGTGGCAGAGTTGAAATCCGTGAAAGAGGAGTTTGAAGCACTGACTAAGCAGTACGATGCTTTAGTGATAGAGAGAGACACGGTTGTAAAGAAAGCTGAAGACGCTCTCTCCGTGTCGAAGGAAGTAAACAGGACAGTGGAGGGACTGACTATAGAGCTTATTGCCACAAAAGAGCCCGAAGAAATAGCCACCACTCACCCAACAGTCATGGCAAACCGCGCAGAGCCCGAAGAAATGCACCGAATCCAAGAAGAAAGTGAAGAAGAAAGTGAAGGAGAAAAGGAAGCGTGGGAGGATTGGACAGAAGAAGAAACCCCAGAATCTGATTTTGTGTGTTTGTTCTGTGATTCCAACTACAATTCGTGTGCATTACTCTTCGATCACTGTCACTTGTGCCATAGCTTCGATTTTCATGGCATAAAGAAAGCTTTGAACTTGGATTTTTATGGTTGTTTCAAGCTCATCAACTATGTTAGGTCACAGGTGGCTGCTAACAAATGTTGGAGTTGTGACAATATCTGTGAGCTTAAGAATGTTCTGGAGGGTGATACGTTTTTATAGCCTGTTAGAGAAGATGATTCGCTTCTGTATAGTTTTGCGGACGATGATGATTTTATTACCTCATGTGACAAAGATGAGGTTTGCAACGATTTGGGAAGTTCGGATACAAATGCACTGACTGGTAATGGCCACTTAGGTATAGGTTCCGAAGAAGTCGATGGATCATATGAGAAGAAATCGATGGATATACATGCAATCAGTCCTATCACAAAGGATTTTAGAAAGGTGAATGAGAGATATTTTGGATCCTACAGCTCATTTGGTATCCATAGGGAAATGATAAGTGATAAGGTGAGAACAGAAGCTTACAGGCAAGCTAGTCTTGAAAACCCTTCTGTCTTTAACGGTGCGGTGGTGATGGACGTAGGTTGTGGGACTGGAATATTAAGTCTGTTTGCAGCTCCAGCAGGGGCCTCGAGGGTGATTGCAATAGAAGCTAGCGAGAAGATGGCTGCAGTTGCAACTCAGATTGCCAAAAGTAATGGGCTTCTGTGTGGTGACAAATGCAGAAGAAGGATTGAGGTGGTCCATAGCATGGGAGTTGAGTCAGTCACTTCTGAATGTCGTAATGCAGTTCATCCAATGTTTCCATGTTGTGAATTCGAGGTCGAATTCTTTCCAACCGGGGAAGGATGATGTAGCGAAGATTGCGGACAAACTGGTTTCTTGGTCAGGTATCGGAATTAGGTGAAATAGGTACTCAAATCGAATATTTCGACGAGACCGTAAGATTTCAAAACTGTGACTTGTCACAAAGTTTAATACCCAAATTCGACCTCTAAAACCTTCAAAAATCAGTTTTCATATTCAGGCGTTATTTTATTTATTTGTTTTAGTTTCTAGACATTTATGTAATTTTCTTTATTTGATATTAGGGTTTTGGATAGATGCTATATAAAGCATCATATACCTTATTTTGTCGTCAGACTATTTTGATTAAATAAAAACTAAATTAGGGTTTATCCCTCTTTTAAGCTTCTGCTACGTTTCACTCTCCGTCAACCTCTAGATTATCTTTGATTATTGTTTTCGGTTTGTTGCTGAGTTCTTCTTTTTGCTGTTTAAGGAACAGAGTCCTCTGTTTTCGGTTTTCATAAAGAACCCTGGTGATTTGCAGAATGGTATAAACAAGGAAGCATTTTCTTATGCTGAGGTTATTAAAAGAAGTTTGCGTACAGAGGATAAACTGGAATTTGAGCCAGAATTTTCAGAAGTCAAATCAGATCATTTGTCGTTGCAGTTCAATGAAGATGTTCTTGCAAGATTGAAGACTAAAGCTAAGCACTCATTGGTAGGCAAATTTACTCACGGATTGCCTAAAAGGTATGCTTTGATTCAATTCTTTGAATCTTTTAAGTTTAATGCTCCCTATAGATATAGGATATGGGATTCAAGACATATTGTTCTTGAGTTTGATTCAAAACTGGATTATGGAAAGATTTGACAGAGAGCGGTGTGGACTATAGGTCCTTCAGTTATGCGTCTTTTGAAGTGGTCTGGGGATTTTTCAAAGGAGAGTTCAATAGCGCCTGTCTGGATTAAGTTTGAGCTTCCTGAACATCTATATGATGTGAGTGTAGTGAAAGCTATATCTTCAATGGTTGGTGAAACTCTATTAGTAAAGGTTCCGGAAGAGAACAGACTGTTTAATTCTTGCTCTGCATTAGTTGAGGTTGATGTTAATGCTAAAATACAATATGATGTTTGGATTGGATTTGGGGACAATTATGGATATTGGGTTCGATTAAATTACACAAACCTTCATGTTTATTGCAATCATTGTTATCACCTTGGTCATAGCAGTGATAAGTGCAAGAAAATCGTTAAAGATAAGAAAGGGGAAGATGTTGGAAAGATAAACAAGGTCAAATCGGTTATTACTGGTCAAAAGGAAAATGAAGTTCAAGAAGTGGTTCAAACTGAAGATGTTATAGGTTGCACTACCCCTGCAGAAGCTGTTGCTCAAGGGGAAATTATTGAGGCTCTCCAAATATTGGCACATGGGATTACAAATAACAATGGTTATGTGAATATGATTTCTGATGGTGAGGATTCTGCTGTTAAGATGGGGAGTTTGCAACATTCTCCTGTTATTGAGACGTGGAAAACAGGTTATCCTGAGTTCTATAGAGACAATATTCAAGGGGAACAGGATTTGTTTGCTCCAGATACCTTTGAAGTTCAGGAGGAAAGGGTTCGACAGGATATGAATGGAGATGATAATATTCATTTGGAAAAAGATCAGATGCAGAATGAAGAGAAAAAGGAGGAAGAGCAAAGTTTTAAAGAGATTTTTGACAAGAAGTTGAAAACTGCCAAAAGAAAGACAAGAACGAAGAGCAAGATTATCAAGGCTCTTCAATTTAACAGTTCAAGTAAATCAAAATCTTCTAACTCTATTAATGATTAATATGATTAACTGGAATATTCATGGTATTAAGGATAAGGCCTCGATTCGTAGGCTCAAATATATTGCTAATAAAAACAAAGCTAATCTCATTGTTGTGCAGGAGCCTTTGGTGAATGTTAGTGCCATTGGTGATATTGCTGTTAAGTTGGGTTATGATAACTTTGCTTATAATCTTACTAACAAGATTTGGATTTTTTGGAAGTATAATGTTTCTGTTACGGTTATTAATGATTTGAGTCAATGTTTGAATTTGAAAGTTAGTTTTGTTAATGATAATAATTTTGTTATGATTTCGGTTGTTTATGCTAAGTGTCAAAGAAGTAATAGGATTGAGCTTTGGAAATTTCTTAAGAGTATAGCTACTAATGATTTGTGTTGGTTGATTTGTGGAGATTTTAATGTGGTCAGTTCTATAGATGAGCAGATAGGTTGTAGTACTTTTTGTGTTAATAGCACTAGTGACTTCAATGATATGATTTCTTGCTGTAATATTGAGGATGTGGGTTTCATTGGTTCAAAGTTTACATGGTCGAATGGTTCTAAGTGGAAAAGATTGGATAGGGTTTTTGTGAATAATAATTGGTCTGAGTATTTTGTTAGCACTAAGGTTCATCATCTTGCTAGGACTTGTTCTGACCATATGCCAATGGTTATTTCTGTTTCTAATTATGTTGTTCGAGTTAAGTCAAGTTTCAGGTTTCAAGATATGTGGACTTTGGAAGAGTCTTTTCTTCCTTTTGTGGATGATAACTGGAATCAAAGTTTGGAGGGTGACCATTTGTTTGTTTTGTGGAATAAGCTGAGGTGTCTTAAGAAAGGCTTGAAGCTGTGGAATAGAGACATTGTTGGTAACATCTTCAATAAGATTCACTGCCTTGAGGATGAGGTTCTTGTGAAAGAATTGAATCATCAGAATATCCAATCTACTGTTTCTAAAGGGGAGCTTGCAAAGGCTAATGCTTTGCTCATCAAAGCTCAAAGAATGGAGGAGATCTTTTGGAGGCAGCAATGTTATTCAAGCTGGATGATTGATGGGGATAAGAACACAAGGTTTTATCATAATTTTGTCCAAAAAAAGAGAAGAAAGAACAGCATTAAGGGCATTAAGGTTGGGAAAAATTGGATTTCAGATCCTAAGGAGATTGGTTGTTCTGCTGTTGAGTTCTTCAAGCAGGCTCTTGCTGACTATCCTTATGCTAGTAGGAGTGAAGAGGCTAGATGTATGGAAGATGAGTTGTTTAGTAATATTCCTAAGTTAGTTTCTGAGGAGGACAATAAAGGTTTGATGAAGGATCCTGATGAGAATGAAGTTTGGAGTGTTATTAAGGATATGAAGCCTTCTAGTGCTCCAGGTATGGATGGTTATACGCATTGTTTCTTTAAATGTTGTTGGCAGATTATTAAGCTGGACATGGTTAATGCTATGAAAGATTTTATTAGGGGTAAGAATATCCCTAAAGGGATTTTTGCTACAGGAATTTGCCTGATCCCTAAGCTTGCCAATCCTATTGGTTGGAAGGATTACAGACCAGTTAGTCTGTGTTCTTTGCTTAACCGAATTATGTCAAAGATTATTGCTAACAGGTTGTCTTTAGTTTTGCCTAATATCATTTCTGCGAATCAGGGTGGCTTTGTGCCTGGTAAGAGGATTCAAGATAATATCCTGATTTGTAAAGAGTTATTGTTTGATATGAATAGAAAGGTTAAGGATAGCAACATTTTGATTCAGCTGGATATGTCTAAAGCTTTTGATAAGCTTGCTCATTCTTTCCTGCTTAATGTTTTAAAGAAGTTTGGTTTCTCTGCTAGATTCATATGTCTTATTAAGAAAATTATCAACGCTGTTCATGTGTCTATGCTTATCAATGGTGAGGTCTTTGGCTACTTTAAAACCAGTAAAGGATTGCGTCAAGGTGATCCAATTTCTCCTTATTTGTTCATTATTGATGAGGAGATGCTGATTAGAGGTATCAATAATCTTTTTGCTCTTAATAGTTTCATGAAATATAAAGGTAGAAGTAACATTAATAATAATAGTCTTGCCTTTGCTGATGACATATTGTTGTTTACTAATTGCAAAGAGAGTACTATAAGCATTCTGTGTAGTTTCTTAGATCAGTATCAAACCATTTTTGGGCAGTCTATTAACAAAGAGAAAACTAAAATTCTGGTTACTAATGCTATGAGTCTAGCTAAAATTGATATTGTATCTAATGTTTCTGGTTTCTCTTCTAGCCAATTGCCTACTGATTATTTAGGGTTAACTCTCAATACTAATAATAGAATTAGTAACTATAACAATTTAATTTGCAAGATCAGTAGTAAGATTAATGATTGGAGCTCTGTCTATCTTTCCTTTACTGGTAAATTAACTTTGGTCAAGTCTGTTTTAATGAACATTATTTTGTATTGGATGCAATGTAATCTGCTGCCTCGTGGTGTTATTGCTAAGCTGGAAATCATTATGAATAGATTCATCTGGGGTTCTAGCTCTTCTGAAAAGAAGATTCATTGGTGTTCCTGGGGTTATTTGTGTAGAACTTATCATGAAGGTGGGCTTAACATAAGAAAGTTAGATGATCTGCAGACTGCTATTTCTTATAATCTGTGGGCTGCGTTTAGAAAGAATTCTTCTTTTTGGGCTAACATTATGCATAGTATCTATTGTCCTTCTCAGCATCCTTTGCAGATTAGTCCTCACAAAGCTGGATCTATGGTCTGGAATAGGATGCTCAAAGTGAGGGAGTTAGCTGAAAGTCAAATCAGATGGAAGCTTGGCAAAGGTTTGGTTGATTTTTTGTTAGATAACTGGACTAATTCTATGCCTATTCTAACTTTCAATGATGATGATAATAACTTATGGTTTCACACTGAGCCTGTTAGTTCTTATTGGTCTAATGGAAGTTGGAATATGTCTACTGTCATTAATACTATTCAGCATAAAGTTGTGAATAAAATTTATGGTCTTTATATTGATAATAATAAGGAGGATTTGATGATTTGGAAGTTGGCTAAGTCTGGTGATTATAATTTAAAAGAAACATGGGATAGCATTAGAACTAAGCATGTTAGGCTTGACACTTATAAGTTCATTTGGAACCATTTAACTCCTTTAAAAAGTTATTTTATGCACTGGAAGATTATGAATAGATTTGTTGCTGTGGATTTTGTTATACAGGCAAGAGGAATTTCTTTGGTGTCTAAGTGTCTGTTTTGTAACAATCATGAAACTATTAACCATTTATTCATTAGTTGTAATTTTGCTTGGTCAATATGGATTCATTATTATGTGATATTTAAAGTGTATATCTCTAGGCAGATGAGCATTAAGCATATCTCTAGAGTGTGGCATAGGCCTTTAACTAATAAGATTCAGGTTAAAAGTATCATTCCTTCTCTTATTTTGCATAACATTTGGAGGGCTATGAATGCTGCTAAATTGAAAGGTATCAGGCCTTCTTCTGCTTCTGTTATTAATCAAATCAATGATGTTTTGCATACTCTTGATATGAAGGGTCTGTTACATAGGTCTCATTGGATTAATGGTTATAATGCTGCTAGGGATTTAGGTTGCTTGTGCCTACCAATGTGCCTAATGAGCTTAAATTTATAGTTATTCTTGAAGCCTTAGGTTTGGGTTACATAACTAGTTAAACTGTATGTGTTGTATGTATTATGAAGTATTCTTACTTTTGGTTGTCTGCTATTGCATGATTGATGTTGTCTGCGCTTTTGACTTGAGGATTCGGTGCTTGACGAAGGCAGTGTTGGAGTTGGAGATGTGATTGGTGGCTGGTGTTTAAGCCCTGCAGCGATTTCGCTTTAAATTTTGAAGCTTTGCTTTTAGTTAGAAGACTTTGATGCTGCTGATGTTTGTTGGTTGAGGTCTTGGAGTGGTGTTGGGAAGTTTTAGTCTTTGTCTGAGCTTATCTAAGAGGATGAAGAGGGAGATTGTTGAAGGCTGCTTTAGCTTTTAATTCTTAGCTTGTATAAAGCTTAGGGTTAGGGTTAGGGTTTGTTGTCACCTTCATGATAAAAAAATATTGATGTATCAATTACTGTTTACCGCTTTGTAAACGTTTGTGTATCAATTAAATATTTCATTTAAAAAAAAAGTTAGTTGTCACTCCATAAAATAATGGGAGAAAAACAAGGGAAGTAACAAATAAACTTTACCTCTTGTGTAAGTGCTACTACAAATAGGTCTGTCAAAAAAATCCAAAAAATCCGATATCCGACCGAAATATTCTATATCGAATCCGAATAAAACGGATAATATCCGTATTCAAAAGAAAACGGATAATATTCGTATCCGAATTCGTATTCGAAAATAGCGGATATGGATATAGTCATATCCCACATTTAAGCATATTTTTTAGCTATCCCACATTGTAAAAAGAAAAACAAATTACTAACAAAGTTGGCTATAAATATATAGGGTTGTTTCTTTAAAAAATGTATATTATCCCACATCTAAAGTTGGAAAAAAGAGTTATAACAAAGTATATCTTTTTTAGTTTTGTTACTCTTATCCGACATTTAAAATGTGGAAAAGAAATGCTACCAAATTTTCTATAAAATAAATGGTAGCTTTTCAAAATAAATATATTTTTCTTAGTCTTATCCCACATCTAAAATGGGAGTATGAATTTATACTAAGGTGCTTCTAAAAGTAGTCAATCCAATAATGCAATTAGTTAAAAAAATTAGTGGACATTCAGATTCGGATATTATCCGTATCCGGATAATATCCGTCGGATACGGATTCGGATGTTGTTTTTTATAAAACTTCGGATTCGGATAGTGATTTCGGATTCGGATTCGGATATAGACAGATTCGTATCCGAAATATCCGTTTGACAGCCCTAACTATAAATATAGCTACCATAATTTAAGCTAATAAATATAGATAGTCTTTTAGCGTATCGGAAAGAAAAAAAATCATATATAATAGTTAAATTTACTTTAAACGGTCAATTAGCGTATTGTTGGAGATGTTCTAATATCTAACATTATTTTAATACCCTAACTACCATCATCCTTCGTCAACAACCACCTAACCAAAATTTCTCTTTCTTACTATTTCTATTATTTTATTTTTACAAGATCCATACCTCTCAAACCGGAGCTCGAAAAAAATAAATGAAAGTACCATCGCTTTTGTTTTTTTTAAATGAACAAAACTAGATCCATTGATGATATTTTTTGATTTTTTAAAAAAATAAAATTTCACTAGTAACAACTCTTAGGAAATCCTAAGAGTTGTTCAGGAAATCCTGAGATGCAAACAACTCTCAGGATATCTGAGAGTTGCAAACAGCTCGAGGTACCGGATATATATGGTCGGGAGTATTTGTGTCCAAATTTCAATTCGACGTACCAAGTGACACTATCCAAAAAACAGGTATCAGTGGATAATTAAATAGTTGATAGGGTATTTACTGATACTTATCTCTAAATTTAGTAGGTAACTTGAAATATATTTATTATAAATGAAATAAAATATTTATTTAGTATTTTTTATCTTTATTTAATTATTCGATTAGAGATTTAAATAATAGTTTATTAAATATTTCAACTATATTTTTAAACTATATTTTTAAAGATTTCAGAATTTTTAAGTGTTTTTAAATCTTTCAACTTTAAAATTTAAATAGCTTATTAAATATTTTAATTTATATTTTATTAAAAAAATTAACTATATTATTAAAATAACGTTTTACTACTACATCTCGAATCTATATGCATAATGATCAAACTTTGTAAACTTATTTTGTGTCCCAACGATATAGGTTACCCGGTGCTTGGACTCATACATCCAACTTAAGGACCTTAAAGGATTTACATAGATATCATATCTTGTAAACACAAATTCTTAGTCCATGTGGGTTTAAAAAAATATGTATATATACATATATATAGGGCATATTATTAATTTTACAGTTCATTTCTAAATTAGATTTATCATCTAAAATTATACTTTCAGTTGAATAAAATTGTTGTATATTTCTATATATTAGTTGCATCTAAATTCATCCAATAAAACCAACTATCACGTCACCAAGATGGTCAACTAGAATTTTCATACCCATAACATCGTTAAAGTCATAAATATTTTAAAATATACTCAATTCACTCTCGGTCAACTCGTTATGAATGTGAGCATCGCCTTTAACGTATCGGTACATCTGGTGACTCTCTCTCGACTATTCTTCTCATACATGCAGATCTTTCGTTGTATCTTTTTGAGCATTTACTTATCCTCGGATACATTAGAAACATGGATTGAGAAAATAAGATTTGAAGTATAATGTTAAGATTACTAGTACTATAATCATTATGTGACAAATATGACAAATAAAAACCATATTTATAACCAATTTGGAGTTACCCGACTCGCACGTCGAAATGACTAAATAATATATCGGTATTTACTTTGTAATATAAATCCAACATATGTGTAACATTAACAGTATTTTATGTATTAATTAACAAATATATTTAATATTAATAAACTAATAAGATGAAATAGCTAAAATGAGCTACCTATATAGGTCCAAAGCTCACCAGTATTACTATATAAAGTGATATACTTTTCTAGGAAATGGTGAACAATTAGTTCTTTTTTACTGCCTTCATAATCGAATACCTAAACAATATTAACAGGTCGTGCCTCTACGATCTCGGCAGTTGTTTTTACCTCAGCTTGCTTAGAAATTAACCAATTTTCTAGAGCGTTGTCAAGTCAAAACATATAACTTCAAAGATACTGTGCGGTGACAGAGAATGAAATAAGGCTAGATCTTGTGTCGGAAAAGTTTTTGCTTCGGCGATCAAACTAGAAAATGGGATTTACGATGACATGAGCATAATAGCTTATCTCTTTATCTCTAAAATCAGTAAGAATTGAGAATAATAAGAAAATAGACGGAAGTTTTATAGAGGATTTTGAAATCCTAACATATACCTTTCGAATTCCCAACGGACACAAACGTTGAGGATTTGAAAAGTTTATTAGTTTTATTTTCACTCTCTAACGAATATTTACATGGGGAAGTGGAACCGTTTAGTCACCACCTCTTTACGCTTCACCACTAAAGGTATATTTCATATGTCGAATGCTTTCCTAACACGTGTACAGGAGCAAAACCAAGTTTGGTGCATAGTTCACGAGACTAGTAATTTTAGCAACAATGATAATTGGAGACAAGATTATCTAACCTGAATTATTGTGGATCACATGGTCGGTTTTAGTCTGGAGAAAAGGTACGAGTGAAATCCGAAGCAATACCACAGTTAGTCCTCTTGAAGAATCTCTGTAATGACTATGAGGGCTACTAATAAGGGTAGTATTTATTCAACCCGCACGTCGAACCAATTGGACGGGTATTTACTTTGTAATAAGCCCAATAAATATGTAATATTTAGGATATTTTGAGTAATAAGAAATGAATGTGTTTAATATTAGTAAATTAATATGGTGTGGAATAGCCAATAATGAGTTACCCATGTAGGCCCAAGGGACCACCATCAATATTATATAAGGATTTTTATTTTTTCCAATGAAATGATGAACAATTATTACTTTTTTACTACTTTTGGAAACTTTTCTCTATAGATTTCCCTTTTAACTTATCACTCTAACATCCGTGTGACTTTTTTCAAAATATTTTAGACGTTTTTTGCCCCTCGTATATTTCTGGAGTCATCAGCGATAACCATAGTGGTAACCTAGACTAGTACCCGAATACAAAAATCTAAAACCATTAGCGTGCTAGGATCAACTTCATATTCTCAAGAGAGATAAATTATAATATGCAGGTGGATCCTATAGTAGTAATAAAAGAATAATAATTGAAAAGAGTGTTGATTAGTTGGTGTGGGATGAAATTTAAGGTAGATAAGTTTGATGGCAACTGGAATCTGAATAATCATCTTGAGCAATTTAAGAATTTTATGATGAATTATAATGATGAAGATAAATTGTTGTGTCGTGATTTCTTTCAAACCTTCAAGGGCAATACTTTGAAGAGGTACAATTGGTTTCCTCAAGGTTCCATCAAGAATTTGACATGTTTTAGACAATGTTTAGCGGCAGTCTATGGGATACAAAGAGATATGAATGAATGGGGAGATGATAATCTAATACAAACAACTGGTTGGAGAAAGTTTGAAAGATTAGACCAAATGCTCTGTTCTTATGAAGAGTATTCTTGATGATTTTTATGAAGAATGCGTTATTTCTTTTTTTAGATAAAGGTTTCTCCTCAGATAATTAGCTGATGAAGTTACCAGAAAAAAAATCTCTGACTTTTTTGTGTTTTGCTAGCTCAGTTCGAAAAACATATTGAAGTGGAATAATCTAAGAGATTAAAACTGATTCCCATGCAACGACAGATTGAACAGTAACTGCTCTTATTTATCAATAGCAAAAGGTCCAAAGCTTCCAGCCCTAAGTTATGATCATTTTTCGTCCAAGAGACACAAATCAGATAATTCCTCGACCGAGGTTAAACCAACAGCCTTAGGCTCAACAACAAAGGCCCAGAGCGAACCAATGGGTTCAACCTGATAAATTTCTGGAGCTGACAGAGAGCGCTGCTACTATTTTTTATAAGATATGGAATTTTATTCAAATAAGAAAACCATTCCCGATTTAGAGATCGAGAGAATAAAAGAATAACCGATTTTGAAAATATCACAATGATGTTGGTCATGATATAAGGGACTATATAGCTTTAAAGCATTAAATTCAAACTATGATCGGTAATAGCAAGTTGACGATATTTGTTATAATTCAATCAGGGGGTTGGTAGCAGGCTCTGATGAGTCATCAAGAAATAACTCCAAGGGAAGTAGTTGAGGTTGCACTAAGGCATGAAAATACGATGGTCATAACAGAACCTTTAACGATTTTGATGTAGACATATAGTATTTCAACCATGATCTGAACTGTAGGAATTTTATGGTGATTGATGAGCCCAAAGTTGAGGGAAGGTCAAATGTTTGTTCAATTCTTTTGAATCAATAACTATCTTCGGTAGAGATACCTTGTCGAGAACCACCATTTAATTTCAAAAAAAGCACATTATGAGCTTATCGACACATTCTTTTTTACGATGATGATTTAAGATAGCTAACTGGACCTCATGAGGATGTTATGATAATTGTATAATCTATTGAATAAACTAAAATCTCGAGGATCCTAATCGATATTGGTAGTTCGGCTAACATCTTATTTATGTTCACTTACAAACAAATGGAAGACATTCCTCATGATTATCCTATATGATAGAATAGTATTAGGATTCACTGGGATCACTACGGATCTCATCGAATATTTTGAAGGGGATGTATAACTAGGCTGAAGGCCTTTCAATAAAATTGTAAAATGATTGTGCATAGTGGTGGATGGCCCAACATCATATAATTTAATTTTCGACAGGTCCTGGTTGTAAAAAATGCATGATATTGCCTCTACTGTTCATCAATTTTTGAAGTATATTGTTGGAAATCAAGTAGGATTTATCCGAAGTAGCCAGAAAGTGGCAAGAGAATGTTATACTACTGCATTAGCTCCGAATAGAATTGTAAGTGTTGAAACAAAGCAAGAATAACAGTCACATGGGTCTATTTTAGAGTCAGATGTTGTAAATGATCTAAGGAAGACTCCCAAATATATAATACCTGATAAGAACATTAGAATTTATACCTTCCCCATTGTTAAAGTTTGAAAATCAATATCCTTCTACCACCTATTGTAAGAGAGAAAGTGTTATCTTTTTTGTCAAGAAATTTGCATATGTTAACCTGATGTACCGAGGATGTAACGGGAGAAAATGCGAGTATTATTTGTCACAAACTCTTTCTACGGCCTAATATACGCCCAATAATTTAAAAACGAACAATGTTCTCTGTTGAAAAATATGAAGTGATTGTGGCGGAAGTATATCGATTATCAAAAGTATGAAACATCATAGAATATTAATATCCGTTGTAGATGGAAAACCCAATGCTTGTAAATAATAAGAATGAGAAATTAAGAATATGTGTTAACTTTACCGATTTGAATATAGCTTGTCTGAATAATCCATTTCTTATTCTTAGAATTTATCAAGTGGTAGAATCAACTTTGGATAACAAATTTTTGCCATTTATGGATGCATTTTTCAGGTATAATCAAATATATATATGCATTTGAACAACCAAGGCACCACTACATTCATAACTGAAAGGTATCTGCATTGCTACAAGGTAATGTCAATGACTAGTGAACAAAGTTTTTTCTAGCAAAATTGGAAAGAATGTTGAAATCTATATTGACGATCTTTTGGTAAAAATCATAAGAGACGAGGATCATTTTTTATATCCGTAGGAAACGTTTCGTAACTTAAACAATATAAATATTATTGAATCGAGAAAAATGTACCTTCTAGGTGCGATCAAGAAAATTCTTGGGCTATATAGTGAGCGAAAAATGAATTGAATTTGACCTAGTATAGTTGAATGCTTTAACTGCTATGGATACTTTGAGATTCATTGAAGAAGTACATGTCTTAACTGGAAGGGTGTCTGCTATACACATATTCATATCAAGACCATCGAACAAATTTGCTCTTTTTTCATGTTCCAAGAAAAGTAAAGTGTTTTAACTGGGCTCTGGGTGTGATGCAGCTTTTGTCAATATAAAAAGACTATTTATTCTCTCTATGAATTTTAATTAAGCCTGATATAGAAGTAGGAATTTAAAGACTAAAATTTAAATTATGTAAGTTCAAGTGAACAATTGTAAATATGTATTATTATTGAGGACTAAGGGTAATTTGCCCATTTTTGTGTAACTGTTTTCAGTTTAAGGTTATGTCTTGGCGCCTCTATATAAAGGGCAAGGCTAGCCTAATAAAGGGGTTGAACATATTTTTTTTAACTGGAACGTACTCAGACTATCTCTCTCTAAAAACTATTTCTCTTTCTAATTCACATACAACTTCTTCCTAGGATAAATACTCATAATTGCTAAACTCACCAAATTGGCAACTCTACTGGGGACAGAATTAAAAATTAGTGACTTATGTGTTCGAATTTTCATACAATCTCTTTGTTTTTTTGTTTCAGTTTCATAAAATGAATCCCGAAAACAATCCATCACTTCGATCGGCGATGGAAACTTTAAAAGATGACTTGTAGAGAAATGAAAATAGGCTGGATGGATCAACTCCAATCCAAAACTCAATCAGACATTGAGATGCGTTTGAATCAGCTTTTAGATAAAATAAATGCGTTAAATGAAAAATATGAACAACGAAAACAAGAAATCCACTCGGCGAAGCTCAAATCCGAGGTGAGACAAGAGAATAAAAATATTGATATGAAAGATTAATCTGATTGGTCCTGTGCTGGTCGGAGAGCTAAAAGTGAACATGAAAAAACGCGCTTCAAATCTCCTAAGGAGTGTTATTCTTCTCGCAAAGGGAAAAATGACAAGCACAAGTATGTAACCTCTAGTGATGAAGAGGTAGAAATCTCAGCTTCGAGTTTTAAAAGATATAGGGGTTCTTCGAAAGAGGAACTGAATAGAGAGCAGTCGATGAAGCATCAAAAGGAATACAAATCTAAAAGGGGAAATGTTCCTCACTCTACATGGTATGAAGGGAACATTTTGAATCAGTATGCTGAGACTGATCCAAATCTTTATGAAGTAATGGGAACTGATGATCAGTTTGTGCAAGATGTTGACTGGAGAAACTCTTCGTTGACAAGTGAAATTCGGTCTATGACGCTTCCGAAGCGTTTTGACATTGTTAAAGTGGAGAAGTTCGATAGGATGCAAGATCCCGATGACCACATCGAACAATTTAAGAACTCCATGATGAACTTTGAAGATGACGGCCGACTGGTTTGTCGTGCATTTTTGCAGACTTTAAAAAAAACGACTTTAAAGTGGTACAATTGGATTCCGAGGGGATCCATTTCAAAATTTAAGGATTTTTACACTACTTTTCGAAGGCAGTTTGTGGGGAGTAAAAAAATGAGAGCGAATAGAGATACCATTATCCAGTGTAAGAAGGCAGGTGGAGAGAAATTTAAGGATTATACGAAGAGTTTCGTGTTGACTAAAGCAAATTTGGAAAATTGCAAAGAAAATATGGCGATGGCAGCTTTTCGCCAAGGACTATTGCTAGGGGATCTGGCCAATGAAACTACAAAGAAAAAAGCTTTAACTTTTGGAGCTTTGATGGCTCAAGTTGAGGATCATATTAAGGTCGATGAGTCAACTAGAGTCCAAGGAGGACCGGTTAACGTTCGAAAAAATTTGAGTCGGGTGGCTAATAACGAAAGGCAACCCTCGAATGGAAATGGAAATCAACAAATACGACAAAGAATAACAACTATCCACCTCGAACTAGTGGATATTCAAATCACGCTCCATCTCATAACTATAGCAGAACAAGTCTAAATTAATGGATTAGGACAAAATATTATGTTGATTTAACAGAGAATGTGGCTGCAATCTTTGATAATAACAAGAGCTTGTAAATCTTAGGAAGCCAGCTCCAATAAGTAGGCCAAGGGAGGAGCGGAACAACAAATACTGCAGGTACCATGAAGATATCGGGCACGATAACAATGATTGCATTACTCTGAAAATAGGAGATTCAGACAATGATTGAAAATGAAAAACTTTTGACTTACGTGAAGTCATAGGGAATGGTTTGAAGAACGCAGCATCAACTTCGAAGGCTAATCCGGCTGTGCCAGCTGAGAATTTTATGATTATAGATTCGAAGGTCACAGAATTTGATGCTTCTTCGGAATATATGGAGAAGGATCCGAACAGGTTACTTTTGATGGCCGTTGAGGAGCCAATTGGGAAAGAGGCGTGTGCAAGATTTATGCAAAAAAATTGAGTCGTTAGCCATTTTTTGAGGTGGTTTGATGACTGACAACTCTGATAGTTCGAGGAAGAGACATGTTGTCAATCTGAAAATTCAAATTGAAGGGAAAATATTCACACATTTGTATGAAAAAAGACCATTACTTTCATTTTATTCGATGAAGATAATCTTTGAGGAACAGCAGGGCCACATGAAGATGCAGTGGTCATCGAAGCAGAGATGGTTGGCGTCGAAATTTGACGTGTGCTTATTGACACTGGCAGTTCTGCTAATGTCAACTTATGATAGAATGACAAATCCACCTCGAGTTTCTCAATCAGATTGAACAATTATAGGATTTACGGATGTAACAGCTCGTGTGATTGGGGAATTCGAAAGAGCGGTAAGCTTGGGAAAAGGACCGTTCAAGAAGAAGTTCTAGGTGCTTTTTGTGATGGTGGATTTCCCCACGAGTTACAATGCTATTTTTGGAAGGTCACAGCTTTCTATAATGTATGGGGTTGTATAAAAGGTTCATCAATTTTCAAGTATGTAGTAGGAGATCGAGTTGGGGTCGTTCGAGGCGACCAGAAGGTAGCTAGAGAATGTTATGCCACTGTACTTCGTATCCGAGGATCTAGTAGTGGGGATTTTATGCATGAATAGCAGTCATCGGGTTGGCCTCAGATTTAGTAGAAAAAGTTGATGATCCGAGGCAAACCCAGGGTCTTTAACGGTAAGTGAAGAAATTGAGGAGTTTACTTTTTTGGAAGGAAGAGTGTTTCGAATCGGAACCTTACTGACCCCACTCTTACGTCAACAACTGCTCGAGTTTTTATCTGTGAATTTGGATGTTTTCACTTGGAAAACAGAGGATGTTACAGGGGTACCAATCGAGGTGATTCGTCATAGCTTGGCTATTGATCGGAAGGTGAAGCCATGGATTTAAAAAAGAAGGGCTTTTTCTCTGTAGAGAAAAACATAAGCAATTATTTTTGAGGTAGACCAGTTATCCATGGTCAAACATATAAGGGATTCACAATATTCTTTGTGGACGACAAATCCGGTAGTGGTAAAAAAAAGGTAATGGAGAATGTGTGTAGATTTTACAGACTTGAATCGAGCTTGTCCAAAAGATTCATTTCTTGTTCCTCGAATAGATCAACTGATTGATTATACATCAGGAAATAAAATACTAACATTCATGGATGCTTTTGTAGGGTACAACCAGATTCAAATGGGTCCAAAAGATCAAGAATGTACGACTTTCATTACTGATAGAGGGCTGCATTGCTATAAGGTTATGCCATTTGGGTTGGAAAATGCTGGAGCCACTTATCAAAGGTTGATGAATAAAGCCTTTGCCACTCAGATCGGAAAAAATATGGAAGTATATATTGATGATATGGTGATACAAAGTTTAAAGGATGATGTGCATCTTGATGATTTAGAGGAAGCGTTTTTGAATTTAAGGGCAATCAGATTAAAGCTGAATCCTGAAAAATGCACCTTCGGAGTTCGTCGGGGAAGTTTTTGGGATATATCATCAGTGAAAAGGGAATAAAAGCTGATCTAGAACAATTGAAAGCCCTGATAACAATGAATTCACATTGGTCTATTAAAGAAGTGCAAATCTTGACATGAAGGTTAGTAGCACTTAACCGATTTATTTCTAGATTTTATGACAGGTAATTTCCTTTCTTTCAAGTTTTACGATGACCAAGAAGATTTGAATGGACATCGAAATGTGAGGCAGCATTCACAAATATAAAAAATGTGTTATCATCACCAGAAATATTGTCAAAACCTCTAAATGGAGAGAAGCTCTTTTTGTACATTACGGTATCGAATTTTGCACTAAGAGCAGTGTTGATCAGTGAAGACTCGGGTACTCTGAAGCCAGTGTATTACATCAGTAATTTTAGTGGCAACAGAAAAGAGATATTTGAAACTGGAAAAGTTGGCACTATTATTGGTGATTGTTGCAAGGAAAATGCGCCCCTATTATCAAGCTCACACGATTGAAGTCCGAACTTCATTCCCCTTGAAAAATGTATTACAACGACCTGATATTTGGGGGAGAATGACCAAATGGTCAGTGGAGTTGGGAGATTATGATATTTTATTTACACCTTGAACTGCAATAAAAGGGAAAGCTTTGGCAGATTATTTTTGTTGAATTTCATTCGAGCAGATCGGATGTGGAAGAAAGCAAGGATATCACACCAGTGAGTTTGAGGTGGATCGTTCGAAGAGATAGAGGGTCTAGTGTTTCAAGATGCAGTATTGGGGTTCAATTAATAGCTCCAACTGGAGAAACGATGATTCAATCTATTAAATTTGGTTTTCACGCTTCGAACAACGAGGCTGAATATGAAGCTGCTTTGGCAGGTTTAAGATTGGAAAACATTTGTGGAGCAACTTAAGTACGCTTGGAAACAGATTCTCAATTGTTAGCCAATCAGGTATTTGGATTTTTCGTAGCACGAAAGGATCGGTTGATTTTATATCTTCGGGAACTTTGGAGTTTAATGCTACTGTTTGATAATGTTGTTGTTGAATATATTGGTCAAGGGAGTAACATGGTGGCTGATTCTTTAGCAAATATTACTTATAAGGAGGAATATCTTTAGATTTTGTTACAGGAAAACCCTTCAATTGTTACTCAATCTAGTCGGTGTGAATGTATAGAGGAATTCTTTATCACATTGGATGATATTCGAGGTGATTGGCGAGCAGATATTCTTAATTTTTGTACTCAAGAAATATTACTATATGACACGAGGTCGGCCAAAAAATGAGGGGAAAAGCCTTCAGATATATAGTGTTGGATTGAGTATTGTATAGAAAGGCATTAAGCAGGTCATTGTTACGATGTTTAGACAAGAAAGAATCATAAGAGGTGCTATCAGAATTGCATGATGGTGAAGGGTCATCTTATTGTGGGTTTGAAGATTTATCACGACGAGTTTTACTTGCGGGATTCTATTGGGCTACAATCGTGAATGATGCTAAGAATTTAGTTCGAGGTTGTGATACTTGTCAAAGATTTGCCAATGTTATTCATAGGTCGGCGGTGCCGCTTATGTCCATAACTGAGGCTATACCATTTGATATAAGGGGGGTTGATCTAGTGGGGCCTTTGCCGATGGCTTCTAGAGGTAGGCAAATGATAATTGTAGCAATGGTGCTATCAGAATTGCATGATGGTGAAGGGTCATCTTATTGTGGGTTTGAAGATTTATCACGACGAGTTTTACTTGCGGGATTCTATTGGGCTACAATCGTGAATGATGCTAAGAATTTAGTTCGAGGTTGTGATACTTGTCAAAGATTTGCCAATGTTATTCATAGGTCGGCGGTGCCGCTTATGTCCATAACTGAGGCTATACCATTTGATATAAGGGGGGTTGATCTAGTGGGGCCTTTGCCGATGGCTTCTGGAGGTAGGCAAATGATAATTGTAGCAATGGATTATTTTACAAAATGGGCCGAGGCAGAACCACTATTAGGGATGTAGTAACCCCTATGGAATCTATGATGCCATCTTTTAGGATAAGTCAATATTCTGAAAGATCCAGTGATGAAGTTAAAAGGGTGAATTTAGATTTGATTGAGGAGAAAAGAATTTGATCTCATTTGAATGTGATTCATTATCAAACTCTCATGAGGAATAGATATGATTCGAAGGTAAAAAGAAGAGAATTTAAAGAAGGTGATAAAGTCTTGAGAAAAGCGTTCTTACACACGAAGGAGAAAAGTGGGAAAATGGCTCCGAATTAGGAAGGGCCTTAGATGGTTGTTAAAAGGATAAAGCCAGAGTCTTATCGTCTTTGTGATTTTGAAGGAAGGATTCTTCAGCATCCATGGAATATACAATATTTCAAGCTTTATTGGGAATATATTTATCTTTGTGTTTTGGATTTTTGTTATTGAATGACGCACTTTTTCCTACTCTGTTGGCTCTTGAAGGTTTTAACGAGGCGCTATGTACATATTCAATATTATCAATAAAATGCATTTTTTGCCAATGGTTGTTTTCAAGTGCTTATTAAAAACTATCTTAATAACTTATCAAAGACTGATCATCTTTAAGGTTGGTTAAGAGTAGAATGTTCTGAAGTGTTTATTATATTTTTCGAAGAAACAACCATTTTCGAAGTACTAAATGTTCCATGAATATATTGTGATTTTTTCGAAGTGCAACAACCAATTGTGCATTGTATGTTTTCGAAGTGCAACAACCATTTGTGCACGGTAAGTTTTCGAAGTACAACGTTCAGCAGTCATGCCATGATTTTTTGAAGTGTAACGTTCGATAATTACATTGAGGTATTCGATGTGATATACTCGAGGTACGTTATCATATTTAAGGAATTATATTTTTATACCTATTTTAGGATTGTTAACATCGAATAATTTATGAAGATCATAAAAACGAAAAATAAGCAAACATATGTCAATTATATTAATGCAATGAAGTACAATAGACAAGTTTCTAATCTGACAAGTACAAGAAGGATGGTTGTTGTTTAAATAATGGTAAAGTTATTCAGATGACTCCTCCTCGGATGATTCCTCCTCAGGTGATGATGAGTCAGGGATAGGTTCGAAGACTTCACTAAGACGCTTTTCGATGGGAATGTCATTCCAAAAACTTGAGAGGTTGATTTTCGGATAAGTTTCATGAAGTTCTCAGAGAAAAGTGATGGTTGTCTCTTCTTTTACATTGTTAATGGCAGCCAGCATGTCTTTGGAACATTCAGCTTCTCCAATTTTTCTCTTGCGAGTTTTGGTTTTTGGTAGTGTGGAGGAGCTAGCACTAGATGTGCTAGTTGTCTTTTTATTCTTATTTTCGGTTTTTTCTTTTTCTTTTTTCTTCTGAGGCAGGTGGCTTTCCGATCTGTTACGGATAGGGAGGAATACCTTGTAGTCGGGATGAATTAACCGTTTACAAGCATCGTGAGGATTAGGTTCAATCATTAAATTTCGAGGAGGTAAGGCTCCAGCTGTGATTGAAAAGAGATGGTTGTTGAGAAAGTTGATTGGTTGGAATACATTGTGGAAGGCGTTGTTCCATTCTTTTTTTGCCCAAGCAGCAAGCTTCTAGAAAATGCCCTTCCCTGCTGGCCGAAGAATAGCATATCACCTCAAAATTGCTGAAATGTTTATATAAATAATTAGTAAATGAGGAAAACAACAGATATTTATATTAAAATATGTAATATTCAAAGAACTTACGATCGCTTCACCAAATGATATTTAATTTTGATGGGTTCGCTTTGGATATTGCTTTGCCGTTTTCCCATGCTCCATATATAAAAATAAATTTTATTTCCAAAGTTTATCCACTTCCAGAAGATGATCGATGATTTTTAAATCATCGAATAAAGTAAGGTAGTAGAAGGGGAGGTTTGGACCTTTTGATAACTTGGTCAGAGAGATGAAGTCTTTGATATTGATAGGGATCTTGGACAATCGAGATTCCATAATTATAGACATGAGAGTGAACCATTGATTCGGTGTCATTTAAATAGAACATAGGTTGAGAGGTTCGAAGTACTCCACAATCATTGGATCCAGTGGGAACCGAAAACCCCAGTTGATGATTCCGAGGTAGACTACCGATTCATCATCTTTGCAGTCTAAGAGAGTCTCTCCTTTCTGAGGTAGTCGAACAATGTTGTTCTCTCCGTTTCTCCACTGCTTCTTTAAGTCTGATGTTTGACTTTCTTGGTAATATATATATATATATATATATATATATATATATATAGAGAGAGAGAGAGAGAGAGAACCTTTTTTAGTTCGATAATATAGTCAGCATCAAGACCTCTCAAATTTCTACCAATGGAAGTCCTCTCCTCATCGGAAACAAAGCCCAGTTCTTTCTTTTTTTAGGCTTGCGAACTTTCTTTTCTGCAGCAGCCTCTGAGACCCCATCATCGGATTCAACATCATTATTAGATCTAGTAGCCTCGGAATCAACTTCATCAGCTTCAGATGCCTCACTTCTTGTCTGAGAAGGATTTTGTTGTGGCAATGAAATTTCAACTTCTGATGAATGATCTTTCGTTTGAGGAGGCGTTTTGGATGGATTTTGTTGAGATAATGGGATTTCATCAGTTATAACTCTTCGAGGAGAAGATTGAGTAGTAAGATTCGCTGAAGTAGGAATTCGAATAACATCTGAGTCATCTCACATGGCTATAAACGTTTTTCTCTTTTTAGTTGGTAGAGAATAAGTCTCGGGAGGGAGTATTTGAGATTTGATTTGACGAATATTCATTTGATTCTTCACTAATTAGAGGATAAACTTTGATTTGAGAAGAAGAGGCTCGAGGTGTCCTACGCGTCTGAACTTTAGAAGAAGGACGTTCTTCGGTTATAGGAGAAGGTGAAAAAGCGGGTACTTTAGTTGGATCGAAGTTACAGTAGTAAGTTGTTTTGGTGGTAGCTCCAACAGGAGCATTGTAGATCAATCCAGTAGCTTTGTATTCCTCTGATCTTTCGGTATTGCAAAAGTAGTTGTATTTCTCAGGCTTTGGAGATTTCGGTTTTTTGGGTATGCTAGCCTTGGATCTTCTGTTTTATAGATTTTTTTTCTCATAAACTGGATGAAAATTGATCAGATAATACAGATTTTGATCGAAAATTTTGATTTTTCTGATGAAGGCGCTGAGAAAGATGAAGAACACGTTGAAGGTAGCCAAGGGTTTGAGTTTTCTCTCAAGTGGTTTGTATTGTGAGAATTGAAAATGAGGTTATTTATGAATTTATATAAAGATAAGAAGACGTGTGGAGTGGAAACGACTCTATGGTGATAAAGCATAGTTTAGAACGGTGAAAAATTTAAGAGTTCGACATCTGCCAGACTAGCTAGCTAGCTATGAATTTAGTAGCTAGATAATCACGAGGGATCTGAACGATCATTTGAAACGGTTACATTTGTATACACTTTTGATGGAATTTTGAAGCTTGCCATTCTTCAGTTTTAATTTAATGGCTATGTTATGAAGCTACTTCCATAGTGATTCGAGGAGAAAGAAAAGAAAATTATTGTGTTTTGGAATAATTAAATGACTATTTTTTACTTCAACTGTGTTTTATATTGAGTTTCGGACTTTAACTTTTATATGGAGTATTTGACTTAGAGTTTTCAATCACGACAATTGATGCGGCTTTTGGCAGGATCTGAAGATATTTAGTTCTCGTTCATTTATTGACACGAGAACTAGGGAGGCTACTGATATGGAAGTAGGAATTTAAGGACTAAAATGTAAATTATGTAAGTTCAACTGAACAATTCTAAATATGTATTATTGTTGAGGACTAAGGGTAATTTGCCCACTTTTGTGTAACCGTTTTTAGTTTAAGGTTAAGTCTTGGCGCCTCTATATAAAGGGCAAGGCTAACCTAATAAAGGGGTTGGACACTTTTTCATTTTACTGGAACGTACTCAAACTCTCTCTCTCTCTCGCGCTCTCTCTCGCTCTCTCTCGCTCTCTCTCTCTCGCTCTCTCTCTCTCGCTCTCTCTCTCTCTCTACCCATTATAATGTGCTATTCTAGAACATGTATAACAATCCATTACTTCATCAATTTCTCAAAATCATTAAATTCACAACTGCAAAATTCTAACATATTATGTGTCGTAAGACGCTTGGTAATTTTCCTCTGTTTCTTGATCATTGTCTTATATTTGAATTTATGTTGAATATGTCTCGTCTTTAGTTCTCAAAAAATAAAACCCACATCCTTGAATAATCACCGTTTAAAATAATGTGGTATATGACTCTACTATTTTATGGAGTTATGGTTGGGCCCCAAAGGGCTGAGTGAATATTATCTTTAGTCTTTTTTACAACTGACTTTATGAGTTTAACTCTAGTCTTCTTACCAAACATATAATATTCACTAAATCACAATTATTCTACTTTATACGCTTTATACAAGTTTTTATTTCCCAAAACACATAATGATCTTTCACTTATATGACTGATGTGTCAATGCCACAACTTATTTTGATTATGTTGACCTTGGTTGTTACTCCCCGATGATGCTACTATAATATCGCCCATAACAATACTCCTCAGGCGAATGTAAAGCCTATTTTTCAAACTTTCTTTCATACACACGATCTAGCCATTTATCACATAAATTACACAATAATTTCCATGATACTTATAAAACTGAGAGTCTAGCGTCCTAATAAATACCAGGGTCATTTACCCATAAACATGTCAGCACGTCGCGATTCTAACAACAATATCAAATATTTTGATCACAACATTACCAATCTTAGTAACATGCAATGAATGATTGTTCTCTAAAATAATATTCCTTGTATTGGTTTCTAAGTATCAAATTATTGCTCGAACTGACACATGTGGTATGGAGCGCTAGTATCGAGTACCCAAAAAATGTTCTCTAAAATAATATTCCTTGTATTGGTAAAATAATATAAGAGTTTCTTCAGTTATAGAGGTTCACAATTATTTTTTTAGTAAAAGTTTCTCTACTTCTTGTGTGCGCATGCAACAGTTTTGTGATAATCTCGTGAAGAACATTATCATTGACACTCATTAAAATTGAATATAAAGTCCTTTCATGAAGATAATATTTATCCTCTACTTTCATCTCTAAAGATTACATATTCTCTACAAAATTTCACAACCCTTATAGTACCAAGTAATATTTCAACTTAATCTTCCACGATACAATTCTGAACCACCTATAATACATCTTCTGATTTTGTATTTTGTTGATGTAGATGTTATTGTAAACCTTTAATTACAATAACCTATGCTCTGATGGCATCAAGATGTAATATTTATATCAAATGGCTCATTTATAAAACAAAATAAAGATGATCAAAAGAAAAGACCACAAACAATAGTGTTTAAATCTACAGGTGCCGCCTTAATAAAGAGTTTCACTATATAGAAGTTGGTTACATACTTCAGTGTTGTTTTTTATAATCATAGAATTCTATTTATAAGGGATTAAACAAAAAATATATAATGGTGTCTATATATTGGACCTAATGGGAAAAATAACCCAATTATTAACCAATAATAAGAGAATAATTATAAACACAAAGTACAACGCGACCACAATAATCACAATGGACGTAGAGGGAACTCTTCTATGACCAATTATTAAATCCTAAAAACTATTCAAATCATTCTCAACAATAAATTTATTTATTTATATTTAAATTTATTTATTTTTATCTAAATTTATTTTCACGAAATTTGTATTTTCGGTACAAAATGTGAAAAAAAAAATTATACAAAATTTATCTCGTACTATGTTTTTATAAATAGCAAAATTATTAAACATACTACTAAAAGATAGAATAATAATAAATTTATCAAACACAAGTATTGTTTTTTAAATTTCATCAATGTTTGATAAAATTAATATATATATATTCCAATTCATTGGAAAAGTTATTGATAGTAACACGTAACATAAAAACAAGAATTTATAATAGTCACGACTCCGCAGGTGACTTCTCAAGGAACTCCGCAGATTACTCCTAAGGTTAGTCCCTAGAAACCTTCTTCCAAAAATGTTTGTCTTAGGAAGGTTTAAAGTTCATCCCCGAATCCCAAGAGAATAAGATATATGAAGAATCAGATACTGACTGGGGGTGGACCTTATGACCCCAGTAGAAGCAGAGCCTATTCAGGATATTCCAACATTATCATCTTCCCCGAGACATCTGGCGCCGAGTCGAGAACTCTCTTCTCCTTCCCCCAATTACCACCACTTCTCCCATTCACCGAATATAGAATTCTAGGGAAAAAAAGAAGCAAAGAGAAAATGCGCCCCAAATCTGACTTCAAATGTAGGAGACATCATAGGAAACAATCTTTGTGGGATTGAAACCTGCTTGTGATTTTTAGGGTCAAGTACAAATATTCCATCCAACCGAGGATGTGAAGCTGAGGGACCAGTGGGCGATTCCTGAAAATGTTATAATCCGATTCTCAACTGTTCGAGAGACACCCATGTCTGTTCGTAACCATGAGTTATTTCTCTATACGAAACTCATGAATTGGGGTCTTCGTCTGCCCCTTGATCTTTCTTTGGTGGAGTATTTCCACCTAATAAATCTTTGTCCATCACAGGTTGGCCCCGATATATGGTATACGCTTATGGCCTGCCTTATGGCTTCCAGGATCTCTGAAACTAAATTTTCAATAGAATGACTTATTTCAATTTTCGATGTAGCCAAGAATTTTCACTACCCTTTCTACTCATCGGGGCTTGCCAGGGAATACAAGGTAGTCAAAGATTTCTTAGAGGCATGCAAGAAATTGAAACAATAGTTTATCTTTATTTCCAGGTTGTGGGAGACCGGTTTTGAGAGCTCCGAAGATATGCCCCATCGTCTGACTTTGGAATGGATCAGATGAAGTATTTGTCTACTTACTTATTCTATTTTACTTGTTTGAATTGATTAACCTATTTTTTTCTTATGAAAAGCTATGAAAGGGATTGCTAAACCCTTTGTGGACTACAATGAATCTGCAAATGGCATCTTTAAGAAGTTAAGCCTTTGGGAAAGTGCCAAATGAAGTTACAAATTCCACAAGTGCTTCACAACCTCAAACTTGGTTAGAAGCCATCTTTGGAGGTATGATCCGGGGCAGAAGAAGTCTTTGAATGAGTTCATAATACCCCCTCGGAAGATGTTGTTCTTAAATGTTTGGAAGGCTTAGACAATATGGTTTTTCTTCCCAACATAGCCCGAGCTCTGAGTCATCAGGATGGTGAGAATGATGTTGAGGATAAAGAATCCAATGATGACGCTGGCTTGGAGGACAATATCCGGGAAGAACAAAGGGTTGAAGTTCAAGAGGGATAACAAAATGAGGTTCATGACAGAAAATTGGTTGAAGTCTGGGAAAACCAACAGGTTGACATTCTAGGAGGACCTCAAGATGATATCCGGGGATATAACCAAGTAAATTATGACTATGAAGATGTGGTTGAGGTAAGACCGGCCGGGAGAAATAGAAGAAATTTATTGACAGTAAGGAAGACGATGACAATACAACGGGTCCAAGTATACCCCCCTGTGAAGAAGTTTGTTATTGTCGACTCAGACTCTGGCGGGGATTTTGTTGAAAGTAAGCAAGTTTTTGGTCAAGGAAATCAAGAAGAAATTCTTAGGGAAGGCGAAAATTTTGTCCCCTGCCTCAGCATACTTTGATGTGTATGAATATGATTTTATGGCAAATGAACTCAATAGGTTGCTCAACGCTGCTACTCTCCTCGAAAGAAAGGATAAAAGCAAAGATCGTTATAAGAATAAAGTCATTCAGAGGAGAACTGAGGTGAGAGACTTGACAGTTGAGGTGAAAAACTTGAAAGATGAGCTAGTCCGTTTATAGGAGACGACTTAAGATCAAAGGAAAACTGAATTGAAGAAGGTTGAAGACGAGCTTGCTCACGAGAAAGAGTTATCTACTGAACGTCAGAATAAGATTACTTCTTTGGAAGCTAAACTTGCTGAAGAAAAACATAAGTATGATGATGAAATGGAACGTTTTATCACTAAGGATATCGAACGCAACCCTTGTCGACGGTCTCTTTGACTCATGTGAAACAACTCGACAATATTTTGAGAATACTGTTAAGGACATTGAAAAACTCATTAAGAAGAATGATTCCTTGAAGAAGAACTTTGAAGCTGAGAAGAAGAAAAGCCTCGATGCTTATGTTGCCGACTACGTTTCTCGTCTTGAAAAAAAACAGATGCCAACCTCAAATCAACTTTGGTTTTAGAAATGCATGAACACTTTCCTGAATTGAAGTTGGGAAGCCTTTGGCAACATGGTATTGAAAAACATCGTCATGTTCGCGTTGCTCCAGAAGATTTAGTAACCAGTAGTGATTCAGAGAGTTCTTCCTCCGACTCTGACTCCTCTGAGGATATTAAAGAGGAAGTTGCCCCCGAACAAAGTTAACATCTATTAATTTTTTATGTTTAAACTTAATCTTTTGTGTAACCTTTTTTAATGATCCATCTTTTGGAGTCCCTGGTTAGATATGTTAAAGGAGTTTTACTTTGTACAACTTTTGTTTTATGAAATTTTTAAATGAAAAAGTAATTTAGTTATGTTTTATTCTTTAAAACTTGATAATTTTTCATTCTTCTTCCAATTTTTTCCTGTAATCATCCTCTATTAATTTATAGTGAAGTCGTGTTGCCAACCAATTTTTTTTCATATAAACGAACCTTTTAGCTAAAAAATACTCATTTTCTTGCTCCAAAGTTTTTCAAATGATTAAGTAATTTGCTGACCAACATTCATTAGTTGACATTTCTAAATAAAAAAGATGAGCATTAAAGTATGCCATTATTTGGGTGTACATTATTCCTTGTCCTTTAACTAAAGACTTTCTTAGTTCAAAATAATGAACATTACACCCCAACAATTATTGGACGACCCTTCAAACTAAAAAAAGAGCATTATCATTTAAGAGAATATTCTTTTAGGTTAAAAAATGTGAACACTATCATCCAAACGTTTTTAGAATGTATTTTAAGTTCAAAAAGATGAAAACTCATGGAGATCATTTTAAGATGACAAAGAAACTTTTATACATAAGTCGGCAATTAGGGCACCTCATTAAAAACTTCCCACGCCACCAGGGTAGGAAAAAGTATGCCACCAATACTTACATTAATTTATAAAGAAAATACATACAACTTTACATATTCATTCTAAATAAACCTTGAGGTGTTCAATGTTCCAGGGGTGGGGAAGATCTTTTTTTTATCTTTAAGTCTATACGTCCTCGACTTGACTTTTTTTGTTATCGTGTACGAACCTTCCCAATTAGAAGCTAACTTGCCAAACCGTTTTTCTTTCGTATGAAGGAACATTTTCCTCTTAACTTTGTCCCCTTCTTTAAATTATCGTCTCTTAACTTTTAAAGCATATCAACTTCTTATCAAAGTCTGATATTGTAGAGAATTCAGTTGTGCCATTCTTATTTTTTCCTCTACCGAATCTAACTCTGTGAGTTTTATCTTGTCATTAGTCTCCCCTGAATACTCACTGAGCCTAAATGAAAGGAAGATTGTCTCTGATGGTACCATTGCATCCATCTCATAAAGTAGTACGAACGATGACTCTTGCGTTGCGGTTTGGGGAGTGGTTATGTAAGCCCATAAATGTTTTGTAGATAATCCGGCCATTTTCCACCCTTACCTTCCAAGTTCTTTTTTAAGCCATAAAAATCTATTTGATTAGTCACCTCGAGTTGGCCAATTTATTGGGAATGGAAGAGTGTTGAGAAATATTGTCGTATCCCCTTAGAAGCACAAAAGACTTTCATCTCTTCGTTGTCGAATTGTGGTCCGTTGTCCATTGTTATTTTCCTTGGAACCCCAAAACGACAACAGATGTTAGAAACGATAAATTTAATTACATTATTAGCTTTTGTCCCCACCAAAGGTTTAGCTTCTACCCACTTAGAGAAATAGTCGACTACAACAATTATTGTCTGTCGACCTCCAGATGCCATCGGTAAAGGTCTGACCAGGTCAATTCCACATCGGTCAAACTGTAAAGACTCAAGTATTGATTCGGAGGGCACACCTGGTGCATGGATTACCTTAGCAAATATTTGGCAAGTATCACATCTCTACACTAATTCTTTAACATATGAAGAAAGGGTCGACCAATAATACCCTCCAAGAAGAACTCTTTGTATCAGTGTTTTGTAGCCACAATGTGCTGACCTTTCCCCGTCATGTAGCTTTGAAAGTATCATCTGTGATTCATCTCTTCCTAAACATAGAAGTAAAGTCCGACTAAAATATTTTTTATACAATACTTCTCCGAGTACAACATGCTCATATGCCTTAAATCGTATTCTTTTAGCCATCGTCTTATCAACTTGTAATATGTCATTCTCAAAAAATTCTTGAATCTCGTTTCTCCAATCTTTTGCCACATTTATAGAAATTAGAAAAGGTTCGATAGATCCTTCAACTGTATCAGATATCTTTATTATAAAAGGGTTTTCTTGTGTAATAATCCAAAGATAATATCCTGAATTAGAAGCTTTAGCCAAATAATCAACCACTGAATTTCCAGCCCTGTGAACATGTTCGCATCTAATGTCTTCGAAAACCAATATTAAAACCTTCAAAGCCCCCAAATATTTCACTAAATGATCTTTTCTTGCTTCCGATTAGCCAGATGCATGGTTTATAAGAAGTTTTGAATCTCTTACTAGTCTTAGCTTTTTAGCTCCGCATATTTTAGCAAGTCTCAATCCTGCCAAAGCAGCTTCGTACTCAGCTTCGTTATTTGATGCTTTAAATCTGAATTGGATAGCTTGATACATTGCAATTCCTTCAGGAGAAACCAAATGCACCCTTGCTCCATAACCTGATGAAATTGAACCCCCATCCGTTCAGATTATCCCTTATGCTCCAAATTTATTCTCATAAATTTCCACACCAGTTCGCTTGTAGTGAAACTCGACTATGAAATTAGTTAATGGTTGTGCTTTAATGTTCATGACTAAAATTTAATATCAAAGACTCTTAGTTCAACTGACCACTTAGTCATCATTCCCGACACATCAGGCCTTTGTAATATATTTTTCAATGGAAAAGATGTTCGTACGACGACAAAGTGGGCCTGAAAGTAAGGTCTCATTTTCACGCAGAGGTAACTAATGCAAAGGCTAATTTTATAACTGCAATTATCATTTCTCAACATCTTGAAGACTTTTACTCATATAATATAATGGCCTCATAATATTGTCCTATTCTCGGATCAAAACCGCACTCACAACATAATTTGACACTGTCAAATAAATATATAGCTTTTCCCCCGGAGTTGGCTTTGTCAAGATTTCTGGTGAAGAAAGATATTGTTTGATTTGATGAAAAGCGTATGAGCATTATTTGAGTCCAATCAAAACAATTTACTCTTCTTAACACTTGGAAAAAGGAAGCGCACTTATCCGATGACTGTGATATGAACCTGTTTAACGTTGTCAGTCTTATTGTTAGGATTTGCATCTCTTTGATCGTTCTTGGTGGTGCCATAGTACTCAGAGCCTTTAGTTGTATCGGGTTGGCTTTTTACCATGCTTACTAATTATATAGCGTAAAAACTTCCAAATCTGGCACCAAATGTGCACTTTTCTGGGTTCAACTTCAAATTTATCTTAGTCAAGTTAGCAAAAGTTTATTCTAGATCTCCCAAATGGTTCTCATCCCTTGAACTTTTGACTAACATGTCATCAATGTATACCTTAACATTTCTTCCAATTTGAGTCTCAAAAGATTTATTTACTAAGCTTTGGCACGTTGCTCCAATGTTTTTAATCCAAACGCATTACCCTGTAACAATGTAGACCTTTTCCAGTGATAAAAGTTGTAATCTCCTGATATTTTGGATTTGATTATACCCGACATAAGCATCCTTAAAGAGAGTAGTCGGTTCCCGGAGGTCGAGTCACTAACTGATCTATTCTGGGTATTGCGAAAGGATCTTTGGGACAAGCTCTGTTTAGATCGATGAAGTCCACACACATTCGCCACTCGTCGTTCTTCTTCTTTACTATGACCAGGTTAGCAGTCCATAAAGGATATTGTGACTCGCGTATGTGACCCACTTTAGTTAAACGATCCACCTCTTCCATAATAGTTTCAGATTTTTCTTGAGAAAAAAATCTTATTTTCTGTATGATCGAACGAACATTGCTTTGTATCGCAAGCCTATAATAGATAACATTCGGTAGAACCCATGTGAAATTTTCCGTACAACATGCAAACAAATATAATTTTATTGATAAAAACTTGATTAAACTTTCTTTTACCTCCAGAGATAGTTTCGTACCGATTTTGAGGCTTTTATCCGGAGATAAGACATGATCATCAACGCTGTCGTATGGGACCATGAACCCGAGGGCTTCCCTCAGATCATCCATGAGATCGGATCCCGAGGGAACCCCCACTGACTGTTATTCTTTCTTTGACTCAACCCCCTTAACCTGCTTAGGGGCCAACGCTACTTGGTAACACTCTCTTGCCATCTTTTGGATACTTCTAACTGTTCCCACATTGTTTCCACAACGTATTTAAACATTGATGGACGATCGATGGCACATCATGCATTTTAGATAACCAGGTCCTTCTGAAGATAGTGTTATAAGATGTAGGGGAATCTAGCACTGCAAACAGGATTATGACTACCTTTTTGAATGGTCACCGGTCCAATTCGACCATTCTCTCAAATTTTGCGACTACCTCAATTATAGTCCCGGTAAATCCGACTATTGTTCGATCCGATCGTAGGATCGTTGGGGGGGGGGGGGTTTGATCTGACTGTAAGTAGTCATAAACATAATGTTAGCCAAACTGCCTGTATCAATCAATTTTTTTCGTATTTCGTTCCCAACTATCTCTGCCCCGACTATATCTCTCAATTTTTTTCGTATCATGTGGAACGACTATATCTCTCATATCGCTATTTTCGAAGCAAAGTATTGGATACAGACTTCTATACAGATGTAATGAAGCGCCTGCTTCCAGTTGTGTTGCTAGAGTAACAATATGTCTCTTCCGAGAATAATTCGATATTCCTGCAACATTATCTCCTCCAAAATTGTTAGTGATTCAAATAAGGCACACAACTTACTAACCTTTCCACTCACTATCGGCTCTTCTACCACGTTTATGCTGTTTCTGCCCGGTTTTGGGTCTAAGTACTCAGCAGAGATATCTAATGCATCAATAGATTCTTCTTTAATTGCTTCCGATAACATTAAAACATCTTCTTGCTTTAAGACAACTTATTGTTTTGGAGCAACTGATGAATTCTTCTTCACAAATGCGGTTAACTTCCCTTTTTTTTTATCAAGTATTGTATCTCTTTTTTCAATATCACACAATCCTTCGTATCATGACCAATATCCTCGTGATACTGGTAGTAATTTTTTTTCTGTTCTCCCTTTGAGTCTGCATTAGAAATGGCTTACGGAAATGTACATTCGAATTTTTTTTCTTAAAGATAGTTGCCACGCATTTAGTCAACTCGGCATAATGAGCTGGCCGGACCCAATTGTTTGACATGGGTCGGATATACTGTTGAGAGTTGACTACCAGTGCATACTATTTCCCTCTTTGAGGTGTCTAATGGATGATTTTTGCCAAAGAAAATGATATGTAACTGTTGGACCCGAAAGTGTAAGATCAGTACATGTCGGACCTATGTATAAGGACATAAAACCGAAGACTTCTAAATATACAATTTTTTGAATTGTGTCACTAAATGTGGAAGAATACGAAATAGATGATTAGTTCCCAACCACTGATATGAACATGTGTGAAGAATGACCATAATAGTGTAAGCTACAATAATGTCAAGATTGGTGGTACTGTTACTTCGTGCAGTGTACGGGTGTATAAATGTCAAAGTTACAATGTCGTTTCCACTCGGGTGTCTTGGTGAACGTGTTGTACGTTATTATCGTGGGATTTGAGGATTATCTTACTCTTCATTGGTTCTATACGTAATAACATAAATGTATGATGCTGGCAACACGTGAATTTGCTAGAGAGATAAAGTCTCAAGCTTGTTTGGTTTTGTAGAGAAAAACTAGACAAAAGTTAAAGATTGAGAGCAATACTGAACGTCCATAGTGCCTTTTGTATGCCGAATGCATGTGACAAAAGAATATTGGTTGTGTTAGTTGCGTTTGAAATAATTTTCTTATAACATTTTTCTATATAAAGTTTGTGTTTGTTGTCCATTGATGTACAATTTTTTCACAGTTCGGATTACGTTAGATATGTCGTGGATGATTGGTTTAAGTTTTTGTTTTTTTTATTAAAAAAGTGTTGGAAGGTCACAAAGCCAAACTCTACAATTACTATTGATTCTATAACGCTTGAACATGAAAACTCGACCACTAAAATTACCGTTGATTTTAATTTTTTTTTTACACCAAATAATTAACAAAAATATTGGAATATTCCATTTTTTTTTTGTCTCGACAAAATAAATTAATACGGAGATTGAATTCAATTTTAAGTCGTTTTTCTTCTTATATAATTTGATTTCGTACTCTAGTTTAGAAAAGTTGGAGAATTCAATTAAAGTTTTGGATACGAAATAAAATCGTGGATTTATTAAAATCCACGATGCCATACTCAATCAAATATGATTAACGTTTAGTATTTATAAAATAAGTCGATCGGATTTGATTAAGTTATTTCTGTTACCTAATCATTTTCATTTAAAAGTTATTATTCTTTTATAATAAAGTAGAATATAATATAAAGTAGGGAGACTTACATATATAGAAGATGGGCTGGAGTTTTTAAAACGACAAAGCTACATAAATATCGGCCCAATTTACCCGTCACTACTCTCTCAATCGTTCCCCTTGCTTCTGTAAACCCTAGTTTAGTCGTCACTACTATCTCAATCTTCATCGAAAGACCATGGCGACCAACTACGACTACGAGGAAACGTCTGCAAACTTCGACGAATCTAACCGCATCAACGGACCCGGTCAAGATTATGACCCTAATTTCGTCCCCGACTCGGTGAAATCGTTTGTGGTGCATCTATACAGGCACATCAGGGAGAAGAATGTCTACGAGATCCATCAGATGTACGAAACTTCGTTCCAGACTTTATCAGACAGGCTCTTCAAAGACACCCCATGGCCATCCGTCGAGGCAATCTCTCCTTACGTCGACAATGATCATGTTTTTTGCCTTCTCTATCGCGAGATGTGGTTTCGTCATCTGTATGCTAGGTTGTCACCTACGCCGAAGCAAAGGATCGACTCTTGGGATAATTATTGCAGTCTCTTTCAGGTCTGGATTTTTAGTTTTTTTCGACTCCTCCCGTGTTGAATTCGATGTTATTGCGCCGATTTTGGTTTTGTTTGATTGAATTCAGCGTTTTTGGGCTATTCAACAATACAATCTGGTGTTATTGAGCTCAACTGAGACTGTGTTCGTTTTTTTATATCATATTTGTGTTTGATAGGATTCTATGTTATTTTTTTTTTGGTTGTAGGTTGTGTTGCATGGAGTTGTGAATATGCAATTGCCAAATCAGTGGTTGTGGGACATGGTGGATGAGTTTGTTTACCAGTTTCAAAGCTTTTGTCAGTACAGAGCTAAGATGAAGAACAAGACTGAGCAAGAGATTGCTCTTTTAAAGCAACATGATCAGGTAATTTTGCTGTTTTTATATTCACTTTAAATTCAAGAATGAGAAATTAGGTATATTATTTTCTTGTTTCTTAATGTTTCTATTATTTTTTAGTAGTTTCTGTATATTATTGCTTGGCCTTATAGTATTTAGGTATCTAAGGTTTACATTGTAGTGTAATTATGCCACGGGTGAATGTTTCAAGTTGGAACTTTGTACCTAACCTTATCGAAATATATTGTTGTTGCCTAATCTGAATGGAGGGATTTTTGAGAAATCTAACCTGATAGTTTTGAGTCCTTTTGTTGAGGCATTGTTACATCAGTGTCTATTGTTTTTTTCCTATAATGTTGGGGATTCTGAGACTTAGTAAGTACTTTATTACAGGCTTGGAATGTGTACGGAGTGCTTAACTTTTTACAAGCTCTAGTGGAGAAATCTACCATAATTCAAATTCTAGAGAAGGAAAAGGAAGGCCTAGAACAATTCACAGCAACTGATGGGTATGATTACAGTGGTGGAAGTAACGTGTTGAAGATTCTGGGATACTTTAGCATGGTGGGATTGTTACGTGTTCATTGTCTTTTGGGTGATTATCATACCGGTCTTAAGTGTTTACTCCCTATTGACATCAGTCAACAAGGTGTTTACACCAGTGTGATCGGAAGCCACATTGCAACCATATATCACTATGGTTTTGCCAATGTTATGTTGCGAAGGTATGTTGCATTCCCCTTGGCAATGTTTGGTTGCTACATCACTAGTTTCTAGTCGTTTTGGTAATTAATATATTTATTTATGTAGATATTTTGGTATGCAAAGATTGGGTACTAATGGATCTAGATAAATATCTTCGAAGTTTAGTTGTCTAATGACTGAATGATATTCCTATGATCTTAATGAGCAGATATGTGGAGGCCATTCGTGAGTTCAACAAAATTCTATTGTATATCTACAAGACTAAACAGTATCACCAGAAATCACCTCAGTATGAACAGATACTGAAGAAGAATGAGCAAATGTATGCATTGATGGCTGTTTCTCTTTCTCTTTGTCCACAAGTGAAACTTGTGGATGAGACGGTGAATGCCCAATTGCGTGAGAAGTATGGTGAAAAAATGAGCAGAATGCAGAGATACGATGATGAGGCATTTGCCACATATGATGAGCTATTCTCCTACGCATGTCCCAAATTTATCACTCCATCAGCTCCAAAAAGTTTCGAAGAGCCTCTTGTTAATTACAATCAGGTACTTACCATCTTTCTTGATCTTTTCCATGTTCCAACTGTTTTTCTGTTTTATTGATTGATCGAGTTGGTTTCTTTCTTGACTTTTGTTCTCTCTAGGATGCCTATAGAAATCAGTTGAAGCTGTTTCTTTTTGAAGTAAAGCAACAACAGTTGTTGTCGGGTGTGAGGACCTTTCTTAAAGTATATTCAACCTTATCTCTTGCCAAGCTTGCAAACTACATGGAAGTAGATGAACCCACTTTAAGGTCAGATGCTGATCTTTCTCTTTTACTTATAATATTTTACTTGGGTTTCCTCGCTATTAGTTATATACCGAGATTCTAACTACTATTCTACAGGACTATCCTGTTGACATACAAGCAAAAGACTCATGCTGTTGACTCTGATGGGAAGATAGTTTCAAATGCTGATATAGATTTTTACATTGACGAGGTAAGTGTTTGTTCTTTTGCTCCTTAACTGTATTCTTTACTACATAACTAACAATTGTAAAGTCTGTCCCCGGGTTTTCTTTGTTAAAGCACTCTATTGGATTAAAATTCAGGTTATACATAAATGTTGCAAAAGATATCGGATCATTTACACTAGATTTTGTATGACCAAGTGCACTATGTCCCTTGTACTCTTATGTTACTGCAGGACATGATTCGCGTCGTGGATTCAAAGCCAGTTAAGAGATACGGCGATTACTTTTTGAGGCAGATTCTTAAGGTACCTTTTGGACAATCTAACAAATCTGGTTGTATTTGCTTTTCAAAAGATCTTAATTTTTAATTTTATTCTTTGTGGGACAGCTTGAAGGAGTAATAAATGACATGGACATGGTAAAGCTGGAGTGAAAAGTGTCATCTGTTTTGCTTTTTCCATTAATGTCTTTGAAAGATTAGCAAATGTGTTGTTTATTGAATTTGCATTTTTGTGAGGTTAAGATGTCAAAGATTTGTAATGTAGCTTTTTCCCATCTTGTTTTTATTAACTTAGAAACTATTGGTTCTATATGCCCCTTTTTATATTGGATGGTAAATTATCCAGCATTAGAATGCTCTTGTATAAAAATAATGGGCCCACTAATAGTTTAACGAGTATATAAAGAACGTAAAAGAAATTAACAAACAAAGTGGTCGTGAATTCAGTTGGATTATTTGGTTTTGTCAATCAAACAGCAAATCGATATTGTACACATAAGATAATCGACTTCGGATGCGTGATTCAACCTACTAAAAGTCGATATTGTTTAGCGAAGTTGTCTACCATTTGATAACCATTCAAAAGTACTTTTTAAATAAGGAAAATAATACATAGCCTCTTTTATAAACAAATGTAAAACTGATCGGACATTTTTTTTATAAATAAATAAATGTATATTGACAACTTTAGCTCGATAAGAAACTATAACAAGATTTAAAACAAAATTATATAAATAATATAAAAGTTATGTTTTGGTTAAAAATAATAATTAAAGTTTATGTGTGTATATATAAGACCTGTTACACAAAGCTATTACTAATAGCGGTTATAAGTATCTCACAAATTAACTTTAAAATTACCTACTATATAAATACTCGTTTTGAAACAATTCTAACCTCTTTCTCATTCTCTCTCCTCCTGATTCTCTAACTTTCCGATAACTGACTTCGCCGATACCTGAATTTCGATGACGAATTCACCGGAATTTAAACTCCATTTACATTCTGATACCTGATTCTCTACTACTATAATTCATCAAACCGTGACTTCTTATATACCACAACAAAATGGTGCGATAGAAAAGGAGAATAATACTTGAAATGAATGGTCAATTCTCTGTTGTCCTATTCGGTTTTGAGTGAAGAATTCGGGAGTGGGCTATGTTAACAACTTGTTATTTATTAAATTGAATTTCTAAAAGGAATAAGATGACCCTATATGAGCTTTGGTTTCAAAAGCCTCCAAAATTAAGTTTTCTGAGAGCCTGGGTTGTAGAGAAGTTGTAAGGCTCACTGAACCTAAGAGGATTTTTTTTGATAAAAGCGGTATAAATTGTATCTTTATTGGGTGTGTTGAGCATTCTGCTGCATATAGGTTCATGTGTTAGAATCTAACGACTATGTGTCGGTGAACACGTTGATGGAGTCAAAAGATACAATATTTGATGAAGAAATATTTACTTATATACCGAAGGCTAAAAACATGATTCAAAACTCCTTGAATTGGAACTCAATTCAAGATGAAAATATAGCAGGTAGTACTGTTTGTGTACCAGAACATTCTGAACCAAAGAGAAGTACGAAAGCTAGAAAAACTAAGTCTCATGGATCTAATTCTCAATTATTTAGCTGAAGTAAATAGATAAGATTGACTATCATAATTAATATTATTTTATTCTTGAAGATGATCTGAGGAATTTTAGTGATGCTATGACGACAAAAGATGTTGCATCCTAGATAGAAGCTATCCAAGATGAGATAGATTCTATCATGCATAATAATACACGAGAATTGGTTGATTTACCTGTTGGTTGCAAATCGTTAAGATGAATTTTTAAGATAAAAATGAAAGTATATGGTACTATTGAAATGTATAAAGTTAGATTGGTTATCCAAGAGAAGGAACTGACTTTTTTGATACTTATGCTCCGGTTGCTAGAATTTCTACTATTAGATTATTTATAGCAATTACATATGTATACAATCATGTAATTCATTAAATGTATGTGAAAAGTGCATTCTTGAATGGTGATTTGGATGAGGAGATTTATATGAAACAATCGAAACGTTTTTTTTATGTCCGGTTGTGAAAACAAGGTGTGAAAGTTGAAAAAAATATTGTATGGGTTGAAATAAGCGCCAAAAGATTGGCATAATTTTTATTTTCATAATATGGTATTGTGTAATGACTTTATTCTTAATCAAGCAAACAAGTGTGTATGTAGCAAATTTGATGCTTCTGAGAAATGAGTTATGATTTATCTATATGTTGATGACACATTGGTTTTTGGTACTAACCAAAATCGAATTAATGAAATGAAAACATTTTTGTCATCTACTTTTGAGATGAAAGACTTAGGGGAAGCTGAACTGATTCTTGGTATAAGAATCAAGCAAAAGTACAATAATATATTGGTTTCTCAATCTCATTATATTGAGAATATATTGAATAAATTTAATTTTAAAGATTGTTCTCCGATTAGAGCACTTAACTTCTCAAGAGCCATGACTTGTCTTATGTATGTCACGAATAACAATAAACCGTATATACATTCATGTTTTAGTATATTTTATTAAATATACCATCAATCTTACTTCACGTCATTGGTAAGCTTTTAACCGACTATTCAAGTATTTGAAAAGAACCATTGATTATGGCTTGAATTATATTGGATTTCCTTCGGTTCTTGAAGGTTATTCAGATGTTAGTTATATTTCCAATATGGAGATCATTCTTCTACAAGTGGATGAGTATTCCTTCTTGTTGGAAGAGTTATCTCTCGGGCATTAAAGAAATCAACTTGTATTACTGATTCAACAACAGAATCTGAGTTTGTGACATTAACAACTAGTAAAAAAGCTGAGTGGCTAAGAAATTTGATATATGAAATTCCATTGTGACCCAAACCAATTTTACCTACATCTATGAGATGTGATAGTGAATCTACCTTGGACAATATTTATAGACAAGTCAATAAAGGCATGTCTAGACAGTTAGGTGTTAGAAACAATATGATTCGTGAGCGCATCACGCATAATACTATATCAGTCGAGTTTGTGAAAACTTAATATAAATTAGATAATCATTTAACCAAGGGTTAAGCAGAAATCTTGTGCACAAGTCGGCTATGTGGATTGTATTAAAATCCATTTGAAATATCTTATGTTGAGATACTCAATTCCCATCTAAAATCACATTAGGTGCTGAATTTAAAGTGGAAAGCTTAACTTTTAAAGATTGGAACACATTAGTAGGATCATCCCAAAGTATGTGTTCGGATCTGCAAGTTGTGGAGGTTAAAGTTTGTTTTCTTAATAGTTCTTTTAAAAAATTTCATATGCAGGTGTGAGACTAAAAGAGTTCTCAATTTGAGCATGAAGTTTAGCTGCTTTAAGAAGTTAGGAATTGACTTTGATATGCTTAAGAAGGATAAAACACAAGGCTAGCAAAAGATAGTGTAAATACGAACACTTGTAAATTTATATGTATATTATCTTCATTTATTCATTATGAATAGTAAAAGTTCAATCCTTAGCGATACTTTGATATTCGAATATTTAAAATTTGTAATATACTAATATGAAATTCAATCGTCACGATATTTTCATTTATGCATAAACTTGTTATCTGTTGAAGTTTGTTTTAGTTAATCATTAATTGCATTAAAAATTGGAAAATATTGTTAGATATTTTAGTGTATTTGGATTAACTAGTCGACCAATGTAGTCATAATATATTATCGAACAAGTTGGAGAATGTGGAGTGCACACTTATTATAATATATTTTGACTAGTGAGCACAACAAAATATTGATTTTTTGTAAAATAAAAATTATTTAAAAGCATTATAAACCTGTGGAAACAAATACGAAATTATTAGAATTGATACACATTGATTTATGTGAGTTAAACGACGTTTCGACGTGTGATGGTAAATGATGTTTTATAACTATGATAGATAATGACTTTACATGATTTTACATTAATTTTCGTTTACTTGGTTAAACAAATGGATGAAATTTTTAACATGTTTAAAATATTCAACATAAAATTGAAAATTGATTAAACACGAAGATTAATAAAAAATGAATATTTCTCATAATAAATTTCTAGGGTTTTCGAAGAGGGTAGGATAATCTATTAATATTCGAAACCTTATACGTCTTAACGAAATGAAATGATTAAGGGCAAAGTTAAGCTAGTCATTATAAGTAACATAATCGCCGAAGATACGAATGGTTTTGTTGCATCTTATATATTTAATCGTATTGTTTATTAAAAACCCATAATATTTTTGTTGGGACTACGTCCTTTGTTCCAAAGACTAGAGCGAAGAGATTTTCTCTCTCTATATATATATATACATATGTGTTTTTTGCATCGTTCGGTATGATCATAGTATTTAATGAAATAAATCGGACAATTTTCTTACAAAGCTCTCGAATAGGTTGAGTATCCCACTTGCGATGACTCGGTTAGTCATCTGAACTTACCCATTTTCTTGAATGTAGAAAAAATCGACATTTTATTGTAGTATCGTAGACTTGTACATATTATTCATAACACGATTTGATATGTATATCAAACTAGACTTATAAATTGTCACTTAGAATCATATGAAAAATTTGAATTTTGTGTAAAATATGAATAATTTAAAAGCTATATAAATCCATAGAAATATATACAAAACTTTTGGGTTGATTCGCGCTGATATATGTGAGTTAAATAGATAACTATTTTACATCAATTTTTGTTTACTGGGTTAAACAAACGGATGAAATTTTCAATAGATTTAAAATATTCAAATAAAAAATAAAAAATTAATTAAACATGAAGATTAATATATTATGATTGATACAGCTGAAGAATATATTTCAAAACAATTTTTCGGAGTTTTTGAAAAGCGCAATAAAATATATTAATATTAATATTATGGATTGATTAAACACAAAAATATAATTTAATTGAGATGACCAATATAATGCTAGTAATTATAAGTAACAAAATGCATCATTTTAGTGACAACATATTTCGTTAATAATATTGCTTTAAAATATATCATTTGGAAGTATATGATATATGATAATAATATTGTTTTTAAATATGTCATTTGGAACGACATCCTTCGTTCTGAGTGACTATAGCGAAAAGAGGCTCTATGGTTTTGATTCTGCAATGTTTTGACACAATCATAGTATTTTATGAGATGAAGAGATTTTTTTATCGTTGTGTTTTTTGGATGGTTTGGTACGATTATAGTGTTTCATGAAATAAATCCAACCATTTTCGTACGGAACCCCTCGAATAGGCGGACTATCCCACCCGCGATGGTTTGGTCGGTCATCTCAACTTATTCATTTTCTTGACTGTGGAAAAGAGCCGACATTTTTCAAGTTGGATGCCTTTGGCTCTATAGAAAAAAATCAGTTCATCTTTCGGAAACTGCAATCCATGGCTGAATGCCAAAAAATAAAAAAGATCTCCAAAGAGAAGAATGAGAACCAATCGAAATAAGAGTAAGGGAAACAAAGAAAATCAATTTAAAGCGCTTGGGTACGCAGCGAAACGAGGTAGGCTTACAAATCTATCTAAGCTGATGGATGTGGAGCTAGTGACGTCCGCGATGGAAGATAACCATATCAACCTTGTGTGTACGAAGAAGACTGTTTGCACGGTTCGCTCCCACTATATCCTCTGTAGAAGAAAAGAACCTTACTTTTCCGGTTAAACATTCTTGTTTGCGAAGTCCAAAAAATACACATAAACATAAACACAAGAGGTAGTTAGTCGACACGGTCTTCCGTTCCTCATTAAAAGGTGTCATTCAAAATGATTAATAAAGGAGAATGCTTGAGAGAGAGATCTGGATCTGGAATAACCGAGGAGACAAACCGAAGTAACAGAGTTTGTAATGCTGGGCATGCCAAGCCCAGAGAAGCTTTATACTCGGACACCAGTTTGTAATGGTGGGAATGCGAAGCCCAGACAAGCTTTATACTCAGACACCGGTTTCTAATGCTGGGCATGCGAAGCCCGGACAAGCTTTATACTAGGACACCAGTTTCTAATGCTGGGCGTGGCAACCCCAACCCACCTTATACTAGGACAGCAGTCATGCAGCATAGTTTTAAATCAGTTTCCTCTTGACCTATATATATTGTGAAAAGAAAGAAGGGTTATTGGGCAACCAAAGCCTCCCTTGAAGGGTTGAAGGGTGTTAAAACTAAATAATAAAAAGAAATTATAACATTTGGTAAGTGTTTGGGCGGCAGCATTCTGGAAGGAAAGCATCAAGATAACATAGATTTTGAATCTGAATTTGGTGCAAATCAAGTTTGTGCATCTGTTTCACCCGCGAAGTCCAATGGCACACGACACATGACACAACCACATATTGGTTTCCTTCCTATAACAAATATTTGTTAGAGTAAGAAAATGTTACAAAAGTTGGAAGGAGTTGAAAGTGGATAACTTACGGACCATTGTGATTGTACCCATAGGCCATAGCACTAGCAGCAGGCTGCATATATACCCAAGGAAAGACGTCCAGTTTATTATACTGATTGGAAAGAAAGATGGATAGACATCAATATGACATGATGTTTCAAAAACCTTACAGAATTTGGACAAATTAAAGTCTTTGATGCATCCATAACAGTACTTGAATCGAAAAATGGAAAAAAAATTTGGACCATTTCTCGATTTATGCGTGTCATCCTTGCGCAGGGGCCATGCTAATCTTCTCTGTATCGTTCCAATTTTATCGGATGTCCCCGAGGGGACAAGCTACGGTGCTGCTCTTTCAAATATAAACCCTTGATTTCGTTTGTCAGCTCTCGATGTGGGATCTTGGTTCCTTCTAAGAGGCTGGAGGATAGGCAAAGTAAAAGTAAAGTAGCTTGTTTCTTTGCTTGCATTTGTAAACTCGGATATAAGAACAAATATTAGAGTTTTGTTTTGCTTACCCAGGCCAGGGAGGAACCCAAGGAGACATCCGTTCTCATTCTCTTGATGAAATGAAGACAAACCCCACACCACACCACACCACACCATAAAGTATAATACCCTTAAGTTAACCTAACACCCCATCTCCTCTTTCTCTGCATCATTTTCATTTTGCACACTAAAACACTTATAATAATAATAATAAAATGAGAAGCTAAAAGAAGAATAGAGAGACCTTGTAGAGAAATCAAAAGGAGAAAGATGACCAGCTTCTCTCTTTCTAATTCTGATTGCGCTGATGCTTTCAACACTTAATTGCTCTTTGCTTTCGCTAAAGGGTTCCGGTGTCGATGCTAATTTTTTTGGTTTTGATAATCAACCCACTCCCTAACTTCATTTTTTCCTCTTCGCTCCATCACATTTGCCTCTACAAATACATGCTTCCTTCTAACAACTTGTCCCACTAAATCAAACTTCAAATCTCACCGCATATGCATTCTTACTCCTTTTGCCACGTACCCATAGCTAATTTTGGCCCCTCTAATAATTACAATTACAATCATAAATTTTTATTATTTCCGTTATATCTCTTCTATTCTTTTTGTGCCAATTTACGAACCAGCTGTCTACGAAACCGGAGTTCTATTCTACCGATTGAGTTATTAAAAAGTACACCACCGGAGACATGTACAAAATACAATCTATAGCCTAAGAAACATATAAGTTGGATGCTCGACATTCCATAGTGCAAAAACGTTCGACCCTCTACGCCCCCACTATCCCTACAAATTGCCATATAATGTTATGTGCTAAATCTCTCAAACACAACTAATCTCGGCGTGACATGACATATACTAATTCTTTCCGATGTCGTTACTAAAGTTGGAGTAGTTTTTATTCAAAAATCCATGGTAACTATTTTCTCATATACCACAAATTCCGTAGTTTTGTATCTCCACAAAACTTCCTAAATTGTCACCGGACACTTACCCCGCATCACTATTTAGGGTTTCGAAATTTCTTTTCCACAACGATAAGGATAATGTTCTCTTTTTCGCTCCTACCCGACCATTCGTCTAAGGATGAAATTATGCTATATGATTTTATTAAATTCCATAAATCCGACAATAAGTCTTCGTATGGGCATTAATGTTCAATAAAGGACGCTACTGCAATTAATGTTTCAAGCCATTATCGTGTAAAATTCTACAAGTTCGCTTCACCGCTCTTAATTTAGCGTTGGTAACTAATAATTTAACATTTATTTCAAACAATTGATTTAGAAAATTAAAAATTGAAGCCTATTAATGTGTAGCATCCCAATTTAAAGATTCAAAGCATCTAAAAGTAGACAATGCATCAACCACCTCGCTCGATACCTACGGAACTTGCTCCTAAGTGACCTTTCCAAATTGTTAGCCTTGATGTCTATAAGTATTGAATACTGTTTTCTGCTTAGTTTTTAATTTCCATAAGAAGAAGCAATGATAGATAAAACCCCAATTCAAGGGTAACATGATGAAACCCTAAGGCCCCCAAGGGGGTAGCCGAGTTGGTTGAGTATGGCATTCTTATGACCAAAAGGTCATGAGTTCGAGTACCTCTACATACGCTTTCTCGGCTGAGCCTGTCACCTTGTGTGGTTTACCTTCTGGCGTTGGTTTGCAGGTTATCGCGTCAGTCTGAGGGTTTACCCTGTGCGCACTCATTGCACTCTGAGTAGCGGCTGCGGGTTCCCTCCGAAAAAAATAATGATGAAACCCTAATCTAAGGGTAACAAAGACTGGACTTTTCAGAAATAAAAAATATATAATTCCAAAAACTTAAAATAACTTAAGGCATATGAGGCTTTATATAAGAGCTTCTCAAAATCCTACATTATAATAAAATAAAATAAAATAAAATCTTAATGTAATTAGATTTGAATCGAGAAATATAAGATATTTGAATAAAATAAAATAAAATAAAAATGGTTTGTATTTGGACTTTCTGGGCTACATCAGCATGGTTGATCATCAACTGTGAATATTAATACACACGAGTTCTAATCTTTTAAATCTAACAAACATATATGTACTTTTTTACAAATTCTTGTCAATCTTGATAAGGGGAGGAAATACTAAGAATAATAAGCCAAATTGGATAAGTAAATGAGTTAATTTAATGTAATAAAATATTGAGGATGCTTTTTGTAATAACTACTACTTGTTGTTAGGATTAGTAAAATAATAGGGTGTAAAGTATCATAATAGAGGGGGTAAACATGTAAATTATGGATCCACCACTTGTACTATATAAAGCATCACCTTTTTTATGAAATAGATCAATCATTACCTTTTTATTCTATTTGTCTCTTTTCTGCTTATCTCGTTTATCTCTCTAAAATAATGTCTTACGAACATTTCTTTGATAGATAACCCCTCTAAGATTTAATTCTTTTTTTATCGTTAGTAGACGATTATTTTTCATTCTTCAAGTTACTTTTTTAAAATATATTTTTCAGACATGCGAAGTAATTTCATGGACACTAGCTTATGAACTATGATTTGTAACTCGTGTGTTTAGGATATAATAGTTTTTCAATCAATAAATTTATATTTGAAATATTGAAATGTTAGAAAGGTTTTCATAACTTATTATTTGGGTTTTTTACATCTCTTCAAGAGCTTTCCATATATTCGGTACCTCATCGATGTAAAGATTGAAAAATCAGTAGGTATTTAAAATATGTCCTTGACATATAAGATCATTTTATTATGACTTGTTTATTTAATATTTAATCTCATTGGTATCCTTAGCGGTAGATTCTAGAAAGGTTTCCATTTTGGGATCAATGATGTAGTTAATTTTCGTTGTAGTCATCAACATCGTCAAGTTGTGTTGAGAACATGTGAAGTTTGTTTCGTTAAAATGGTCCAAACAAACTAGGTCTTGAGACATAGCCTCAATAGTAACCATTATTGTTTTGGTTGTCATAGATACTAATTCTTTTTTATCGCCATAAAACTTGATAGAAACATATATGCTTTAGATACGTATTGAATATCGTTTCAAAAATATATTAATTTGATGTTTTTATTAGTTAGATCATTTTATGAAAGTCCATTCACAATATAACAATCTAGTAACGTCCGATACAAACAACTAGAGATTAAAAATTATATTTTTGAAGACTTGGTGAATGAGGAATGTATTATAGATACAATGGTAGTTAGAACTTATGTTTTCATATATATATTAACCTAGTAGCCCATTAATGTGTAACAACATAATTTGAAGGGTCAAAACATTTAAAAGTAGCCAATGTATCAACAACAACGCTCGCTACTTACGAAACTTGCTCCTAAGTGACCTTGCCAAATTGTTCGGCTTGATATCTATAAGTATTTAATAATGTTTTTCAGTTATTTAATTTTAATAAGGCGTGGTTGATCATCAATTGTGAGCCATAAAGGGTTGATATCTAATAATGTTTTTCAGTTATTTAATAATTGTTCGGCTTGATATCTATAAGTATAAAATCGCTAGCGTAACTTGGCAAATAAAGCTTCATATTAGGATTTAATATTTTAAAAAACAATGAACGAAAGTGCATATATTGGTGTAATATTTACCTCTATGTCCTTAGCCAGATTTAGGACCAATGAGTCGAGTTTGTCGAGTTTCATTGGTATGTTTGTGTCGATAGGGTCCCATTTGGAATCATTAGATAATCGAGTTATTCAGGACTTATAAGAGTGTTTTACTATTATATTTCGGTTGAAAGTCTGAACTAGATGATGCTAGCCTATAGATTTGCTCATTCAATTGTCATTACGTATAGGCTCTACAAGGATGAAAACATATCGAAATGTATATGGGCTTGAATGATCTTAATAAAGCTCATTATTTATATCAACGCTAGATTCGTGTATGGATCTTCAAGCGTGTGGTCTTTTACTTCTGTGCATGAAATAATGATTAAAACGTAAGAAAGAAATATGGAAGAAGTTAGTTTCTCCAAGTGTATGAACTTTTACTTTGCTTCCTAACCTAGTTGTATTAACTCGTACGATCATGTCGAGCAGTCCTAGGCTCATACCACTCGTGAGATCATGTTAAAATGGATTTATTGCGTTAATTTTGACTTATTTGATCTCGATTTAGTCATCCAAATAGATTATTTTATTAATAAACACTTTAACCATGGATTCGTAAAACAATTATTTACTCGAAACCCTTATCATGTATGTGAGGGTTCTCACAATTAATAATCATATTATTCTAAATTATTTAAACATACAAATAATTCTGGTTCATGATAAGTCAAATATAAAAACATAAAGCAAGAAGAAATCAAACACAAAAGATTTTTATAATTCAGGTTACGAATCTGTCTCTGTAACATAATAACCAATTCCTAATATATTTAATATTTCATGTTTTAATAAGAAGTAAATTTAACCATCTCAATTAAAATCTTATATCTGTAATTACACCAAGAAATCTATGCCCATGCTTATAGCCTCTTGGCCGATGTAGTATTTGCCTCGTTTGATGGCCTATAAATAGACTATTGGGTTAAGAAGTTAAGATACACAAGTTCTTATCCTCTAAATCTCAAAAAAAAAAATTCCTTATTTACCAAATTCTCGTCAATCTAATTTCTAATTTGTAGTTGCTTGTTTTGTAAGTTACGAGACTTGATATATCCCACCATAAATTTTAGCAAAATATATAAGAAATAAAGAGATCAAAATCTTATGGTAAACATATTCAATATGTGTCTCAAGCTTTTACTTCATCGACAACCATTCGAAGAGAAATCTACAAAGATTTTATAAGTTTTGTTTATATTGTACTATATTTTCTAACAATAAAAAAATATTTAGTATCTATGTCAGTATGAACAACAATGGTGACGAATAAGGTCATAATTAATAACAATTCATTTGGTCCATTTCGATGGAAGAATCTTCATGTGCTGGCAAGACAAGTTGACATTACTGGTGACTGTATTAAATTTCACTACATATTTGATCCCATATTTAAGAATCTTTTGAAGCCTACTGATAAAGATACTAAAATTATCAATATTTAAATACACAAACGAGAAAATATCTTATATGTCGAGGACATATACTTAGTACCATTTTTTGACTGACTGTTTGATCTTTACACTATCAAGACTTTAACGTTGAAGATATGAATTTTTCTAAGAAGATAACTACAAAACAAAAAAAAGTTGATAAGCTTAAATTTTTTATATCTTAATATTTTTATAATAAATTTCTTAATGGAAACCATTTTTTCTCCAAATATAAGTTACAAATCATATTAATAAGTTCATGTCTGTAAAAATAATGTTTCCAAAAATTTCCTAAGTGGGAATAATTATAGCAATATTGATTCTTTTTTGGAGAGTTACCATAAGATGATACTTCACAAGTCCTAAGTATATAGTTTGGAACATATGTAAAAATACTTGAGTATTGAGGAATAATCACGTACTAGAGATGCAGAAGAATCTAGTGTAAGACATTCTAGAAGTGTGAATTCAATATAGCTTATGATGTGGCAAAACGTGTCATTTTTCTTGTGAGTGAAACTTTAAGAAGAAGAGTCGTAACTCGTGATGGTAAAACTTGATTGAAAGGTATTTCTGGAAGTTGTTTAAGTTGTGTAGTAATTTTAAGATGGAATATAGAGAGAGAATATATGTGTTATATTTACTATTTAAAGAGAGACAATTTTACACCCATTAAATGATGTTTTGACCCATATTTATAAGATTTTGAATATCCATGGGCTAACGGGGTCGGTCTGTACATTCAGGTCAATTAGGTGGGTTTAGAGGCCCAAGATAAGGTGAAGTAGGCACTCAACTTACTATACTAGGCACCCAACTTACTCATTGTCACTTTTATTATATACTTAAATTGTCATCTAAGAGAACTCCGAAGTGCTTTATATTTTTCACCTCCAATATTATATGACCCTATCATCTAGCCCCTTTAGCTCTCTCAGAAGTACTTCAGGAGATCTAACATGTTAAATGATTTACGTACCGTTTCTAGAGGATATATTCAAAATAATTGTTATCCAAAGGTCATGAATACGGTTACCTTTGTAAGACACATGCCAAGTGGTTATTGGACCTACTGACCGGTTTTACCCTTTGGTAATTGTATCTAAATCAAAAAAGGAAAGCAACTACATTTAATAGCTCCCTTTAATTATTTTTGTTGGTTCCTCTAGTAAAAATACTCAAGTGTTTCTCCTTTACCTGTATAAAGGTAATATTTTTCATTTTTTCTATTTCTAGAGTGATAGATAGTTTAATCTATAATTATAGACAGAAGAAAAACCTAACTTTTCAAATTATATTTCACCTTCATCATTAATCGCTTTTGCAGTATCTTCTAGAGTTTATATGTTTACAGCGATGACTGCACTAATTAAAGGAGGTTGGCTCAATCTATCCGAGTTGGAAGAAGAGAAAAAGCAAGCCAGAATTTCTTTCGGATTACCAGCTTCACCAGGTGGAGTAGCTTCTCCCTCAATTTTGAAGATAACATAGTTCTAATTTTCAAACTCTAGCGCTCAGGAAAAACGTAATTCTCATAATTTTCATCAAAAACCAAAAACCCAGGGTTCTCTCTCAGATCATCAATAGGGTTGGATCTCGAGGTGAATCCCAATAACTGCTCGGCTTTTTTTGGTTCGAGCCTATTGTCATGTCTCATGGCCAAAGCTATTCGATAACATTCCCTAGCCATATTTTGGTAGCTCCGAACGGTTCCCACGTTACTCCCTACTATGTACTTCAAGCATTTCTGAATTGTCGAAGCTACCACATGCATTCTAGATAACCAATAATTTCCAAAGATTTCATTGTACGACGTTCATACGTCGACCATAATAAACAATAATGTAACTTCCTTCTTAAACGACCCACGACCCAAATCCACAACCGTTGTGAATTCTCCGACTACTTCGACAGTCACTCCTGTAAAACTCACAATCTTTGACTACTTCGATAGTCACTCCCGACAGTCACTGGTACGTTTTCATGAACACAATATTAGCAAAATCGCCCATGTCGATGAAAACCCTTCATATCTCATCTATTGTGATCGCGACCATAATTACTACTGCATCCTCATGCATACCTGCCACCTCTCTTATATCATCATCATCAAAGTATATAAATAGAGAGAGGTTTCTATATAAATGTGGTGATGCCTCTAAAATAGTGTCCCCACAAAAATAGTTGGTTACTCAAAGAATTTGCATAGCTAACTAACCTTTCCTTTAGCTTCAAGGTTTTCTACCATCATGACTACTCTTCGGTCGGTTTAATGGTTTATATATTCTAAAGACACATTAAATTAATCGCCGGGCTCTGAAATCTTCAGGTTTGTTTTTGCTTTGGAGCCATCGCAACCTTATTCCTTATATGATTATGGTGAGAGGGCTTCTTAACAAACAAGGTAAATTTCCCATTCTAAATTAGCATTTGTATTTCTTTATTCAGTGTTGTATAGTATTTTCTCTCTTGTCTGATGTCGTCAAGATACTTAAAGTACTTGTTACTTCTACCCTCCTTGGTGTTTGGATTGGAAAAGGTTTTCGAAACTGTATATAAATTTGACCTTTGTCGAAAAAATAGCCGCACACTAAGTTAATTCAACAAAATGGGTAGGTCTAACCCACTTGTTAGACATCATTCTAGCTACTTGCTGGGTATTCATAACTTGTTGACTTATCCTTGGCCTTTGTAGAAAATACCCGCCATGGTAGTTTGTCATTATCATCAAAGTTCATCATAAAGTTCTTGAACTGCTTAATATGGTTATTTCGGTCCTGAGTCCCATCAAACTTCTCCAACCTAGAGATATCAAAGCACTTGGGCATATACCTTGACAACATCTCAATGGATAATAGATAGAATCTCCAGTTATGTGCGGCTTTGTACAAATTGCCCACAAGGCCTTCGTTTGCAATTGTGTATAAACCCCCTAGAAAGGTTTGCGAATTGATTGATTATATGATATCTGAAACTCTAACTAACAAAAAGCAAAAGAACATAGGGTGTTTCTAGATACAGTGAAATGGCCTAATTATTTGCAAGAGGTGTTATGGGATTATCATACGACTCCTATAAAGGCTATAAATAAAGTGCAATTAACCCACCTTTATGAAAAATTATGTTATACTAAGTTTGTTTGCCTATAAATAAAGGTTGAGGTTGTTAATACAATGATCGACATTTTTATAAAGTGTTAGTTACTATCTACTTTTACTTTCTCTCTCTAAAATCAATATCTCTCTATTCTACTTTCAAGAACACGATCTATACTTAAACACATGTAACAATAAAATCATAATATAAAGTTGATATAGAAGGTCTCTAACTAGCATATATTTATGAGAAGTTTTTATGTAGTCTCAACTCGTAGTTAATCATACTTTTGGCCAAGACGATGTATGGTTAATTAGAGGGAGTCAACGAATAAGTAGAGATTGTTAGTATTTTTTTATTCCTGAAATAGTAGGATCTTAATAGTCATATTGGTCTTTAGGGGACGCGTCGATGGAAAAATATTGTGAACTGCTATCAATGGTAAAATATGATAAAATTATATATAATAGATTGAACAGAAGTATATTTTTTTTAAAAATAGTTATTTATAAAATGTTAGTAAGATTATTAATTGATTCGGTAAATGTGAAATCCAGTTTGAACTTAGGATAGCAATAAAGTCACAAGTGATGGTTGATTACATCAACAAATTTTATGAAGATAAAAATGAGATTGGAAAAGGACAAACCAACGACAATTAGTTTCAAAAGACAATGAATGAGTTTTTTGAACTGACAGGGTTCCTAATGCGAGTGATAGTGGAGCTAATATTTTTCTAATGGTTCTAGACGGAGATGAAATTAAGCAAGCTATTAAGTTCAAATTCCTTACTACTAATAATAAAGCCGAATGTGAAGTTGTATTAGCTGAAATGAGATTAGCTCGTATTTGTGGAACAAAAGTCTTTCATGTGTTATTATAGGCTTGCAAATCCACACCAATCCTCTATTTTGAAAATTGTAATTATACAAGATTTGATTTACAATGTATTTTTTATCAAAATTTATAGTATTTGGATTCATGCGTTATTTCCCAATACTTACATATGTATTTCAAAACAAAGAATTTACTAGTAAGATGGAATTTTAAAGTATACAAAAACGTAAAAAAAAGTAATAATAGTACATAACTATCCAAAATATTATATTGCAAAGATCGATTTGAAAATTAGGAGTGGTCAAAATGAACAATATAACACTAAAAATGAATACAAATAGTAAATCTAGTCCAAAATAAATAACGCAAGCATTAAAATAACGTACATAAACATTAAAACTAGTCCAAAGTAACTACCATAGACGATATGGAATAAAGGACATGTGATAATAAAAATAATAATTTAGATTTCTTCGTAATTCTCATCGAATGATCGACCCACATTTGAAATTCTATGGTGGACACTAGGTCACTGTTGTATTAGCGCACTCTCGCGATTTTCGTACACATACTAATCTATGTTAAATAACTTAGGATTGACGATGTTAATAAAACTAATTTTCATCATCTAGGTAAGATGATGTGGAGTCCAAACTGCATTTATTTTTTCCTGAAAAGCTCTACCATTATTGTGTCTTCTTTTTGCAGCACTTTACATGGCCTCTGTAGTGATTAACCTTCTAGAAATTCCATAAGGTTTTTAATTCTCTATCATCGTAATGATCCCCTTGTCTGTCGCGACGTCACTGCAACGACTCAAAACATAAAGTGACCCATGCCACCATGACTTCAAATCTACGAATCTTTTTTCTTACCACTATGAACCAATCATTTTGTCCTATTTTTTTCTTTATTTTCTGATCTTAAGTTCATTAATATGATCCGCATTTTTTTTATATAAATTACGATCATTTAATTTGATTAATATTTCAATAATACTCCTGATGATTAAATGACATCTCTAATCTCTTCATTTAGATAAATTGTATGCATGCTTTATGATAATGACCAAATTATCCATGTGTAGGATCGATAATCTATTGGACGTGACTTTACTTTGTATTACCAATATAATAAATATGTAATATTGGGGGCATATTATGCAATAATGAATAAGTATATTAATTTTAATGGATTAATGGGGTAGAATAGCACGTAATGGGTTATCCATATGGGCTTGGGTTATCCATAGGCTCATTAACATTTTAAACCCATAAGGACCTAATACTACTATATAAAGCCTTTTAAGGTTAAATACGATTTAATGCAAATTTAACTACCTATCGAGTTTTCTCTGCAAAACTTTCTTTAAACATTAAATACTAAAGCTTTTTTTTTCAAAAAATATTTACGTAAATACCCTTCGAATTGTTTGGAAATATCAACTTAAATATATTTTTATTTGAATCTTACTTTGGTGTAAAGACAACAAAGGTAAACCTGAAGCTTTTATAATCGTACTTTGAACTAACTTCTCATATTACCTAATCGTGAATCTCACAAACGCAATCACTTTACCTTTTTTTTACCATAGTTTCTCTTAGTATTATTTTGACTGTATGCTCTATTCATTTTAAGAAACATAACTTCAGATGAACTCATTCTTCCATGAGGGGAGACACCATCCCTAGATTCTTATAAGCATATTCCGTACAATGTTTTTGTTATTTTTAGAACATATGCGTCTATGTTTCTAAATAGTACGTCCTGCAAAATTGAACATATCGTAGTCAATTTGTTTTCATCTAGATGTGTGGTCTAATTTGAGTATATGTATCATTGGAATGATAACAACTTTATTGGTGTCAAAATTGAACAATCAATGAAAAAATAGTACTAAGAATATGTCTACGACATATAAGATCTTATTCTCGTTTATGTATTTACTTATTAATGTTTTAATTATATTTATAAGTAGGCTTCAAAAGGTTTTTAAATTTGGAATCAAAGATGTAGTGAACTTTGAATGCAAAAAAAAGAACACAAACTTGTTTTGACAACATCTGAAGATTCTTCTTTCCAAATGGGCCAAATGATTATGGTGAGAGGGCTTCTTAACAAACAAGGTAATATTTGAACATTTATTTCAAACAATTGATTTAGAAAATTAAAAATTGAAGCCTATTAATGTGTAGCAGCCCAATTTAAAGATTCAAAACATCTAAAAGTAGACCATGCATCAACCACCTCGCTCGATACCTACGAAACTTGCTCCTAAGTGACCTTTCCAAATTGTTCGTCTTGATGTCTATAAGTATTGAATGCTGTTTTATGCTTAGTTTTTAATTTCCATAAGAAGAATCAACGATAGATGAAATCCTAATTCAAGGGTAACATGATGAAACCCTAATCTAAGGGTAACAAAGACTAAACTTTTCATGGATACGTATGCTAGCTACAATAAAATCTAAATAGATTTAAAGGATAAAAAAAGCACGTCATTCATCAATTGAAGAGGTTTATATTGCTATAAGGTTATGCCTTTTGGGTTGAAAAATGCTGAAGCAACTTACCAACACTTAGTAAACAAAGCCTTCGAGACTCAGATCAGAAATGTTGAAGTGTATATCGATGACATGTTAGTGAAAAGAACAAGAGATAAGGGCCACTTTTCAGATCTAGAAGAAACTTTCACCAACTTGACAAAAATAAATTTGAAATTAAATCCAGAAAATTGCACATTCAGAGTGCGGTCCGAAACATTCATTCGGTATATAGTTAGTGCACGTGGAATAGAAGGTGATCATGTGCATTTATATGCGTTGCACTATGAGACCACATAGAACTCTCAAAGAGGTATATATTTTGACAAGGAGACTAACAACTTTGAATAGATTTATATCTCGGTCATCGGACAAATTTGCTCATTTTAAACAAGTTTTGAGCGAAGCAAATTTTTTAAATGAACCCACAAGTATTTCAAACCGTTTCATCGAATACAAAATATTTATCTTTGTCGGAAATCTTGATAAATCCAAATCCGAGGGAAAAATTGTATGTTTATGTAGTAATGTCTTATTATGTTGTTAGCGCTGTTTTGGTTCGAGTAGAAGATAATCTCCCACTACTAGTATATTATATCAGTAAAAGTCTTTTGGATACTGAGAAACGGTATTCGAAATTAGAAAAGTTAGCTTACGCATTCGTAACCATTGTTCGTCAAATGAGGCCTTATTTTCAAGCTCATTCTATCATTGTACAAACATTTTTTCATTAAAAAGTATGCTACAAAGGCTCGATGTATCAGGCAGAATGACCAAATGTTCAGTTGAATTAAGATGTTTTGACATCGAGGTTGAACCTCAGACTGCAATCAGAGTGCAAACCTTAGCAGACTTCATAGTTGAATTTCATTCTGAATGGCCGCATGATATTGTTGACCACCTTAATACATTAACATTTGGTAGACATAACCCACACTTTGATCTTGAGCCATATGTTGAAAATAATTAGGCTAACGACTTGGAAGATGAAAAAAAACTTATAGGCCAAAATAAAGAGGAATTGTATATGCTGATGAACGCCTGGTGTAGAAACGTTATGGGGAGTCGATGCCTGCTGTTAAATGCAGTAAGTAGAAAAAACTTGGGGAATCGACGCCTCCTGATGGAGTACCAGTTCGGTTTCAACTCATTCAGTGCCCGTAGAAGCGGCATGTATGTCACCCGCTGTTCTATCCGGCTCCGCGTCTCACATTATGTGAGTCTTCTTTTAGTAGTGTCTAGATCTTCGAGACTTTTAATGATGATTGTCCTTGCTTCTATCATCACTACTTCGGTGATATCTCATCCTGGGTGAAATTAGAAGTTCCTTATCATGTGAATGCCACTCATCACTGGAAGTAGGTGATGTTATCGATTTCTTACCTGATAGTCCCGCCTCAAAGTACTGTAGCTCCAGTCCATACCATAGGTCCTAGTGAAGTCCATGTTTTCATCTTGTGTAGTTTCAGTTCTCCTTTCGAACCTAATCCCGGATCGGACCTCGGAATGCCTTATAATTAACGTATCTCTCTCAGGTATAAACCTTTCCAATTCGGCTGATGTTTTATTATTAGCAGAAGTGTTACCAACCCAGGTTGGGTGTAGTTGATTTAGAGGATCGTTAGTTTGAGTGGGAGAGTTTGTAATAGGATTTGATATTATATTTTACAGTATTGTGCATATTAAAGTTTATTGCAATATATATATATATATATGCTTGGAAATATTTATTAATATATATATTGTATTGGTCTCCAAAGGTTGGAAGCATTTAAAGGTAGATACGATTACAAACCATATTACTCGTAGGCTATACTTCATAATTGGCCCAAGTAATTGATTAATAATGGTAATGTGATTATTGTTACATCATATTGATCATATTACGAGAAAGAAGTCTTGAGTCCTTTATTGTTATGAGTCATGTACTTGCTTGTACTGTTTGCCCATAGAAAATGTATATAAGGATCCTCTTAGAGTTGAATATATATTCTTGAGTAATATGTGGTAATCTAAATGGGAGATTGTTGAAATATTGTTAGAATATTCAGTGTATTAATGTTAGAATATTCAGTGTATTATGTTTCTTTGTATAGGCCTCTAAGTTATCTATATATTGAGAGCCTTACTTGGGTTTGCATTATAAAAAATAAAAATACAAAAATGATTGATGTTTCTTAGTAACTAATTATGCCCCCACTGTGTCTCTGTCTCTTTAAACCGCTTCTTGCGGCTACTTCTCTCTTTGTTTTTTAACATGGTATCAGAGCACGTGTGATTCTGGGAATTCTGAACATCCTCAACAAAGATGGCTGGCAATGAAGTCGTGGTCAGTCAAATTCCTGATGAAGTAACAATGCAGATTGCTGCCATTCTGAGAAATGGTCTCGGAACACAACAACAAACAACTAACCCCGAGAATTTATCCCCAAGGATTAAAATCGGTGGTGACAACTATGCCCTATGGGCAAACCTGATGAAGAAAGAGATTGTGAGAAGGGGGAGAGGTTCTCACATTATAGAGGAGCCGACACCTCCATCCAAAACTGACAACACATATACAAGGTGGGAACAAGATGGTCAATGTGTTTTCACATGGATTATCCAGAATCTTGAATCCAGCTTGGTGAATAATGTCTCGCAATATCCCACTGCAAAAGCCCTCTAGGATGGGTTAGCCACCACATACGATTCTGCTACAGGTTTGTTACAGGTGTTTGACCTTCATAAAAGGGCTAATTCATTAAGGCAAGGGTCCGATACACTAGAAGACTTGTGGAACAAACTGCAGAACATCTGGATGTCTATAGATAGGCGAGATCCAAACCCTATAAAAGACCCAGAAGACATTCAGTTCTAAATAAGAAGACTCAAGAACAAATACTCTATCAATTGCTAATGGTGATTAATGACAACCTGGAACCAGTCAAGAGAGATATCCTGAAAAATGATCCTCTTACGAAAGGAAGTGTCCAGGATTAATATACTAAAATCAAGTTCTTCTGATAGTGACTCGATTGAAATTGGAATGGGTTTGGCTGCTAAAGATTATGCACAGAGGTTTAAATTCTGATCCAAAGAGAAAGAAGATAAATCCAAGTTGTATTGCACTCATTGTGGGATGAAGAAACACACTAAAGAGATATGTTTCCAGCTGGTTGGCTATCCAGAATGGTGGGAGGACGGTCATAAGGAGAAAAATAACCAGCGTTTCAGATCTAATTTCAAACGGGTTTCGTCTACAAGTGGCGGCGAAGATCCGACTAAAAATGAGCAAGGAAGTGGCACTGGTTTTGGAGGAATGGTGGCGAACTCCTATGAAAAACTTGGAGGTAAAGGGTTTGAGAAATCAATAAATTGGATCTTTGATTGCGGGGCTACGGACACCATGTCTTATGATCCTAAAGACTTTGGTGACATGTCGTCTCCAAAGAAGTCCCATATTGAGACTGCTAGTTGAGAAATTTGTGAAGTCAAAGGGGGAGGTTCAATTATTTTTTCGGAAAAATTAGAAATTAAAAACTGCCTCTACATTCCTTCATTATCCTTAAAGTTATTATCTGTTAGTCAAGTGACAAAACAACTCAACTGTGTGGTTCTTATGTATCTATTTTTTTTAATTTTACAGGACATTCGTACGAAGGAGATCATTGGGCGTGGTACTGAACAAGGAGGTCTTTATTATGTTGATGAGATAGTTCATAAGGGACATGCCATGCTTGCTCACGGAACAACCGAAAACAAACTTTGGTTATGGCACCGACGACTTGGTCATCCTTCTTTTAGTTATCTTAAAAGTTTGTTTCCTAGTCTTTTTTTAATAATTCCATTTATGAGAAATATGAAACCTGCATTCTTGCAAAAAATCGTAGGGTCTCATTTAATCAAAGTAATACTAGAGTTGATTATGTTTTTTCGCTAATCCATTCTGATGTTTGGGGTCCAACACCAAATTCCACTAACAATTAAATCAGATACTTTGTTTTATTTGTGGATGATTTCTCAAGAATGACTTGGATATACTTCATGAAACATAAATCGGAAGTACCAAAAATATTTGTTTGTTTTTACAAAATGATTTTGACTCAATTTGGAAAAAAATACAGATTCTCCGTTCTGATAATGGAACAGAGTTTTTCAACCAAAAAATGCTTAATTTTTTCAAAACAAATGGTCTTATCCATCAAACCACTTGTCCAAACACACCTCAACAAAACGGTACTTCAGAATGAAAAAAACCATACTTTACTTGAAAAAACTCGTGCTATTATGATTGAATCTAGAGTTCCTCATTCTCTTTGGCCAGAAGCTCTTGCTACAGCCGCGTATCTTGCAAATCGTCTACCAACCCGATGTCTAGGAAATAAAACTCCATTACAAGTGCTTGCCACCCAAGTTACAATTCCATCTGTTATGACCTTACCACCTCGTGTCTTTTGTTATTCGGTGTTTGTTCATATCCCTAAAACTAGTTGAAACAAACTTAATCCATGTGTTAAAAAGTGTGTATTCGTTGGGTAGGTGTTCATCAAATGGGATATCGGTGTTACAATCCGGTTACTTGTTGAATCCATGTCACCATGTCCTGTGACTTCTTAGAATCCGATTATTTTTTTACCACCAATCTCGTGCTCAGGGGGAGAAAGTAAGTGAATCATTCGACTGGTTGTTATATGAAAGTTACGTTGAGGATGTGCTGACAGAGTCGGTAGATGGCGCCACCGAACACGCCTCTTCCAACATAAATGAGACTGAAGAGGCAGTTCTTACCACTAATAATTCTCCCGAAGACAATGTCCAACAAGAAATAAATGCCATGGATACTACCAGTGAATCAGCCGAAGAAAATGTCCATCAAGAGGTAAACAATTTACAATGTTATAATTCACAAAATGCTACTGACCATGGCATTTGAGGAAGTTCATTTATTGAAACTCAAACTCCGGTTCTTCCCTTAAGAAAAAATAGAGGGGTTCCTCCTGACCGGTATTCACCGGAACACGTTCCTCGTGCTTCTACATATTCGGTAAAAACGGTCAGGAAAGGAATTACGAAGATTGCAAAGGCGTTTTTCAGCTACTATTCTCTCTGAACAAATCCCTAAAACTGCTCAAGAAGCTAAGAAGATGACTGAATGGCATGAGGCAATGAATACCGAAATGGAAGCTCTAAAAAGGAATGGTACATGGGAAAATTATGTGTTACCACAAGGTAAGAAAGCAGTCGGGTGTAGATGGGTATTTAATATAAAATATAAATCCGATGGTACCATTGAGCGACACAAGGCAAGATTGGTTGCCAAAGGATATACACAAACATATGGTATAGACTACTCTGAAACGTTCTATCCGGTTGCAAAGATTGACAATATGAGAGTTTTACTTTCAATAACCGCGAATAAAGATTGGCCTATTAATCACTTTGATGTAAAGAATGCTTTCTTACATGTAGACTTGGAAGAAGAGGTATATATGGAACCCCCACCAGGATTCTCTGATGGTTTTCAAGAAAATGAGGTATTTAAACTGAAAAAGGCATTATATGGGCTCAAACAGTCTCCTCGTGCTTGGTTTGGGAGATTTACAATGGCAATGAAGCAGTATAGCTACCAACAGTTTAATGGGGATCATACCTTGTTTTACAAAAAATAGAGGAGAATTAGTCACTTGTCTTATAATATATGTCGACGATATGATTATAACGGGGAATGACAAAGAAGAAATTAGCTCTCTTAGGAAAAACCTTTTCAAGGATTTCGAAATGAAAGACCTTGGGGGATTGAAGTATTTTCTAGGAATCGAGGTTCTTAGGTCAAAATGAGGGATTTATATCTCCCAACGGAACTATATATTGGATTTATTAGCTGAAGTTGGCATGGTGGATTGCAAACCAAATGACACTCCTATGGTTGTGAATCACAAACTAAAGGTAATTGAAAGGGCCAGACCAGAGAGTAAAGAAAGGTACCAAAGGTTGGTGGGAAAATTGATTTACATGGCTCACACTCGACCCGACATTGCATACGCTGTAGGAGTAGTTAGCCAGTTCATGCATCATCCTCAGGAACACCATATGGAGGCAGTAATGAGGATTATTCGATATCTCAAAGGCACACCAGGAAGAGGAATAATTTTTAAGAAAAATGAACACCTTGATGTTGAAGTATTCATAGATGCTGATTGGGGAGGGAATCCTAACGACAAGCGATCAATTGCTGGCTACTTTACTCTTCTTGTAGGTAACTTGGTGACTTGGAGGAGTAAGAAACGAAAAGTAGTATCACTGTCAAGTGTTGAATCAGAATTTAGAGGAATCGTTAAGGGGATTACCGAGATACTTTGGTTAAAGAAGATAATGAAAGAAATCGGATCCCCCCTAAAGTGTCCAACTCAGTTAATGTGCGATAATAAAGATGCGATTAAGATTTCAGAGAACCCGGTACAACACAATAGAATAAAGCACGTTAAAATAGATAGGCACTTCATAAAATAAAAGATTGAAGATGGGACAATCGAACTTCCGTTTGTTAGATCCGAAGACCAACTGGCAGACATCCTGACGAAAGCGGTTGCTGCAAGAACATTCGAATCAGTTTTATCCAAGTTGGGTATTGGTGATCCTACTACACAACTTAAGGGGGGAGTGTTAGAATATTCAGTGTATTAAGTTTCCTTGTATAGACCTCTAAGTTCTCTATATATAGAGGGCCTTACTTGGATTTGCATTATAAAAAATAAAAATACAAAAAGGATTG